>OZ023266.1:94108112-94778112 GCA_964006375.1 Tillus elongatus
TATTTTGTCGCATATACTCTCATAATTGTCTACAATCCAATCATTTATTATGTTTTTTATTCCAAGGTCAGATCTTTGAAGAGAGCTGGTATAAGATTTAATATTTTTGGAATTGTAAAATCAAATGTCTCTGGGTAGAAGAATGCAGTGTTTTAAGTAGGTTTACATTACTTTCAGATTTTGACCATGTATTGGCAGAGTGATTTACATAACAACTAAAAACTGGATTCTTATAGCTAAACCGAATAATATTTTTGACATATAACTGTCTGATATTTAAAACCCCCGCTTCATTGAATAGCTTATCCATGGGATACAGCCTCTTTTTAAATTTCATGATTTTAATTATATATTTTTGGGTTGTTATTAATGGATAAAGGATATTATTACACGAGGCACTGCATGCAGTGATATCATAAGATACGATTGATTCAACCAAGGCCTTATATATTATTTGTAATATATCTGTAGGTACGACTTGTCTTGGTTCTTAAAACTTATACAATAGGTTTCTTATTCTTCTGTTTATGAACTGTATATGATTGCCCCACGTCATGCACTGGTCAAAGTATATGCCCAGCTATTTAACTTTTTCATTTCTCTTTATCATATTTTGGATCTCAGGTAACCCTCTAGATGTCATTGAAAAAGTGAAAAAATGAATTTTATTCAAATTTAAGGTTAACAGATTCGAGTCAAGCCAGTGTTTAATCTTTGCCATCTACCTTTCGGCCCTGTCAATTGTATTTTTCCAAGTATAATCTCTGACCAGCACAACTGTATCATCTGGGAAACATATGACCCTGCTCTCCTTGGATACTTCTGTCAAAGAATTGACATAAATAAAGAAAAGGATAGGACCCAGCACCGTCCCCTGTGGGACACCACACCACACAGACTTTGAACTACTTCTATTTTCATCTATTTTTACTACTTGAGTTCTGCCTCTTAGATATGACTAGGGTAAATTTAAGACCAGTCCTTTTATGCCGACTTTTTTTTACAATTTTGACAACAAGATCTCGTGGCCTACAGTGTCGAAAGCATTCGACAGATCAAGAAAAACCGCCAAGGTTTTAAAGCCCTCATTAAAATTTCCAACTATTAAGTTAGTCACTTCCGATATAGTATCCTCTGAGCTATGCCCCTCCTGAAAGCCAACCTGATACTCGGATACCAATTTTCCCCTTTTAAAAAAGGTCCAGAGACTGTCCCTATACATTTTTCAGTGAATTTACTCAACATACTCATCAGCAATATGTGCTTGTTGTTTGTTTTTAACTTCCTATCACCTGACTTGTGGATGGGTATTATGATGGAATTTTTGAACATGGTTGGCTATATGCCAGTACTGAAGATGCTATTCACCAAATGTTCGAGCGGTTTCAACAGATATATATGGTTCATTTTCAAAAAATTAACTGAAATCCCATCTTCTCCATTAGATGCCCTATTTTTTTAGCGATTTTATAAACTTAATTACTTCATTATCAGTGAGAGGGGTGAGGTATATTGATTTTGCGCTTCACCTATCCTCTTCTACTTTTACTCTAGGTACATTAATCTCTCCCACCATTTTTGTACCCACTTGGTTAAAAAAACTAGTTGATATCTTCTGCTATTGAAACAGGGTGGGTTATTTCTTTGTTCTGGTCACTTAGGATGCTTTTAATGTTTTTTAAAAATTAATGCAGACATTATTCACTTCTTTTATAATGTTCCATGTTCTTTTTGGGACTCGCATGTTTTGGGTGGTTCTTTTTATAATAGGAGGTTTTTTTTTATTTATTAATTTAGTGGGGATTTTACAGTATTCTCTGAAGTTCCCCAAAGCATTAGGATTTTGTGGATTGCAAGGAGTAATTCTCTTGAATCTGTTTAAAGAAACAGATAAATTATTATGATATCAAGACAAAGGTCTTATTGATATCATAAGGCCTTTGGTCATCCACAGTTTAATAAATCGAAATCTTGATTTTACTTTTACTTTTGTTGTAGACGGCTTTAAGTGAGTTTAAAGTTTGCTGACAATATTTTCTGCTATTAAATTTTGGTTGTCAAGTTCTAGACATTCACTCTATTCTTCATTTTTTATTCTCTCAGCGAGTCGGGTGCTATTTAATTTTGGGGAATATTTGCCTTTAGTTTTCCCCGTCACCTGTATATCGTCTGGGAGTAGCCCCATATTCAATAATATGAGGTAATGATTTGAGATACCACTCCTCAAGACTGCAGAGTTAACATTTTTTAGTACTTTTTTTTGTCTACTACTGTTCTTGAGAAATATGTGGTCAATACACGTCTTTGTTATCCCATGTTCCCTAGTACATTTCTCTATTAAACTACAATAGTTGTGAGAACCCAAGAGGGTGATATACTCATTTATTATTTGGGATTTTGTGTCCAGGATATTTAGGCTTATGTCACCTATAAAAATTTCAATGGAGCATTTATCCAAATTATTTTGGAATAATTGGGCCAGCTCGTTAATAAAAACTTGTTGGTGAACCGATGGCAACCTATACTGTGCGATAATTCCAAATGTGAGTTGAGTTTTTAGTTAACAGAGTTCTAATAAATTTTGTATGTTATGACCCCATTTTCTTCTGGATTAAATTACCTTTCCTGTGGTATGTAAGTTCCCTATACCTATCTCTTCTAGTTTTGATGGCAATTTAAAAAAGCAATAATTTTGGGGTTATTCAAGTTTTTGAGTTAATAAAAAAAACATAACATTATCAGGGTGATTTACTAACAAACCATTATACATATTTAATCATACAAACACTATGGTGTTCCTTTCAAGATATTAAATCAGAATTTCATATTATAGTCTAGGGTATGTTAATGCTTATTAGTCTCCCAAAATTCAATAGCACTTACAAGTTGAATTAGAGCTCATAACTAACTGATAAATAACAACACAATGTTTATAAAAGGCATTGAATGATTCTTGAAAGAACTCCATTGTCTGTTACATTGCTTAACTTGGGTTCCATCCAGATCTGCAAAGCAGTTCTCACTATCTCTAAGAGTTCTGGTATGGACTGGAATAGCATACACTTTATTTTTAATATAACTCCACAAGTAAAAGTCAAGTGGGGTCAGGTCCGGTGATCATGGGGCCCATGGCCATGGACCAGTACGTCCAATCCAACAATCCTCGAACATACACGTTACTTTGTAATGAACATCTTGAGAAAAGTCTGCTGATCACTCTAATTGATACCAGCATTTGCTATTTTGTTGTAATGTGTAAGTAATTTGACATAAGTGTTAACGCATATTGAAATACTTTTTTGAAATAGGAGTTGGTGTCTTTTCAGTAATATTAAAATATTGGTAATAGTTATATTATTACTATTACTATTACCGATAGTATTAATTATTAGTAAGTAATTGTAATATTATTTCTATTATAATAGTAATAATATCACTATTAATATTAATATTATTAATATAATTAGCTGTTCATCCAGGAAGGAGGGGGAAATTCAGGTCTTTAGCAGAGAGCAGTCTTTCTGGTGAATATAGTGTGAAAGAAGTTACGCATCAACATCCGCGAATACGTATCGTTGGCCCTCTCTGAAAAGATTGAGGGGGATGAATCAATTTAATAAGACTCATTAAGCTTCAAAATGGAAACATCTTTGGTGACTGATGTTAAGTTAATCTCTACTGATCATCTCAGAAGTAATAATAGAATTTATCAGGCTGTTTTGCAAGTTGATTTTGTTTCCTATAAGTCTGCTTTAGACATTGGTCAGATTTTTATCGAGTATGATCGCTGCTCTGTTTATGATGGTATTGATATTACGTGATGTTTTAACTGTTCTGGCTTCCACCACTTCCAAATTCTGTAGGGGCAAAACCATATGTCTTAAGTGCTCTGGTAACCAACCTCTGAAAAACTGTGTGGCTTCTACTCTTTGTTGCATGAATTGCTTCAATGCTGCTAAAGTAAAAGATGGAGTTGCCTATGATCATGCAGCCTGGGACCATAACTGTGTGATTTACAAACAAAAACTGCAATCGGTGAGAGCAGAGATTTTGCAGATGAAATAGCAATTACCCCAATGCCATGCTGAAGTGGAAACCCAGTCTCCTAACAAACCTGTTAGATCTGTCCCAAATTCTAGACATAATCATAAACACTTAAGAATACTATATAATAATGTAGGAGGCCTTCGTACAAAAACCTCTGATGTTTTTAACTTTGTTTATTCACAGATCAGTTGGTTGGACATTATTGCTTTTTCCGAGACTTGAAAGTAGTATTTAGGTCTGACAGGGATAAGTTGGTTACCTCTCTTTCAAGAGGTGGTGTTGTTCGTTTGTGTTTCATGCTACGCTCACTCAATGTTTCTCTCGACTGTGATATACTTGCGTCTGTCTCTGGTATTGACATTGTTGGTGTTAATATATCAAATCATATTGCCTCTTTGAATATATTTGTGATCTATATTCCTCCAGGTACTAGTACAGCTGATTATTCTGACTTCTTTGAAGCTTTGGAAATGCTCCATATTAGATATGGTCATGACTTATTATTTGTAAGTGACTTCAATCTTCCTGAATATGTTGACTCTTTCAATGCTTCTCCTAACAATCGTATTTCTATGTTATGAATTTTTGTGATATACTTCTTATCAAACAACTTAATTTTGTTAGAAATATCAATAACAGAATACTTGATTTGGTTATTTTCTCTCGTTCTTGTCTGGATACTGAGCATTTGTCTTACAACTTTAGGCAGTGTACTTTTATTGCCTTATATTCTCATCTGGAGGAGGTGTCATGGGATGAGCTCGATGACTTCACAGATATAAACTCAATGATGGAATGTTTTTACTCAAAACTTTATAATATATTTGACCTGTTTGTTCCTAAGACAGCTCTGAGAGCTGGAGATCGATTTCCTTGTGGTTTTCTAAGGAAACAAAACGTAACATTAAACAAAAATACAACTATTGGCGTAAATTCAAAAAATATGGTAACTATGAATATTTTGAGAAACTCAAAGATTTGCGAATTAAAATCAAGAGGGATATTCAGGTTTCTTATCAGAATTTTGTGAGGAAGATTGAGCAGGATCTTAAACTTAACCCCAATAAGCTGTGGTTACTTCTCACAATTAAATAGTAAAGCTTGCTTTCCAAATAATCTTTCTGGGCAGGAACTAGTGGATGGTTTCGCCTCCCATTTTAGGAACAATTTTTCTCCTAGTGGCTCCCAATGTTTTGTTTCAAGCACGAATAATAATGTCAATACTTTTTTTATCAACAGATTGGATGATATGGATATCTTAAGGGCAGCTAAAAAAATCAAAGCAAATTCTTCATGTCTTCCTGACTTGGTACCTGCTTTTCTTGTTAAATACTGTCTAGGTATTTTTCTAGTTCCGCTTACAAAAATTTTTAATCTTATACTTGATCATCTGCTTTTCCTGAAGTTTGGAAATTATCACGTGGTTTTCCGATATTTAAAGCAGGCGAAAGGACTCTTTTTTCCAATTATTATATGGTGTCAATTTGTTGTGTCTTCTGTAAAATTTTTGAAGCTGCTTTATAACGACCTTTAAGATAAAGAATAGATTGATTTTCAACATGGCTTCATGGCAGGTCGTTCTACAGTCACGAATTTAGTCACAATGACACAGTTTATTGATGCAGCTCTTGAGGATCATAGCCAAGTCGATGTCATATATACAGACCTTTTGAAGGCTTTTGATTTCTGAGGGAATCTGATCGAGTTATTTAAATTGTATCTTAGCGGACGAAAGCAGTTTATTGAAATTAAGGGCTTTAAATCAGATAGCTTTAAATATGTTCTGGAGTGCCACAGGGCTCCATCCTCGGTCCAGTTCTTTTTAATATTTGTATTGATGGTATATCAAACATCTTGGAAATGTCTTACTTAATATATGCAGACGATATAAATATTTACCTGCACATCAATCATCCTGATGACTGCAATAGGTTACAGAGTAGTTTAAATCTATTCGATAGTTGCTGTGGTGGCAATGGACTTTCTCTTAATGTCGGTAAATGTTGTCTCATGTCTTTTTCACGTAAAAGGTGCCCCATCCTATTTGATTACAACGTAAATAGTCAGCTACTAGGAAGGCCATCTGTTGTTAAAGATCTTGGTGTTGTGTTTGACCCTGTCCTCTCATTCAGGCAACATTTGCAGCATGCCACTGGCTCAGCCTACAGGATAATTGGCTTTTTAATAAGAAATAGTTGGTATTTTTCTTCATCAGATACATTTATTTTGTTGTATTGCTCTCTGATAAGGTCATCTCTGGAGAATGCATCAGTGGTATGGGCTGCCTTTTATGTTACACATATTGGTAATCTTGAAAATATTCAAAGAAAGTTTCTCAAGTATACTTGTTTTTGTTTAGATGGTCAGTACCCTTGTATTGGCTTTCCACACAGTGAGTTATTACAACGTTTTGACTTGCAGACTTTGGAGGAAGTGTAGCTCTTTGATATTTTTGTATAAATTAATTAATTGCCAAATTGACTATCCGCCTCTGTTGGAACAGCTTAATTTTAATGTACCACATTTAGGATCACGTCATCCATTGATTTTTCATCCACTAACGGCTCGTACGCAGTGTATGTGGTCTTCGCCTGTTTATAACATGTGTAATGTATATTTAACTTTGGAGGACAGCCTGGATGTTTTCAATTGTTCTGTGTTTGAAATAAAACGTTTCTTCGAACTTTGTTAACTAGAATGTGTATATTAATGCATTGTTCCTTTTTGTTTCTATTAATGTTATTTCACTATTGTATATATTTTTTGGTGTTTTTCTTCCCATCCTTAAAATGGCAATTTTGCTGTTGGATGGTGTATCTAAATAAATAAATAAACAAATAAATAAATAAATATTGCTCAAAACACACCAACTCTGATTGCAAATAAAACAATTCAGCAACAAAAAATTTGCATAAATAACCTTTCTTTTGTTTCTTCACTGATACGGGAGGGAGAAATGCTACATGCAGACCTCATTCACGACACCGTGGTCTGTGGGCATTTTGAGGTACTGTGACTCCTACTTACTAAAACTCCGCTCCCTGGAGTATCAGACCTTAGGCCATACCTCCGGCGGAAAGATTTCACACAATGACGTGGGGTTGAATGTTTCCATTCTGTTTTTGCCGCGGGGGCGTTAGCGGGTAAGTATAAGCTTTGGATGCTTATGCTTAAGCGTCCTAAGCGGCTTTTGCAAACCGAGTTGTGGATAGTTGAGTTATAAACTCAAGTATCGAAGGCATTTCTATATCAGAGTGAATGTGACCGTTTCTGACAAACCATGGCGCTCCGGTAACCATTGTCAGAATTTTATTCTGGATGATTTGAAGGGACTTGATGTGTGTTGCGGCCGCGGTGACCCATGCAGGGGATGCAAAGCCAAGGCTGGCAGATTATGACTTTGTACATGAGCAATTTATTGTTCATGGACAATTTGGAATTTCTATTTAACGACACCGTTACAGCCGTGAAGTGGGGATATCCGAAGTTTTTGGGAGCGAAGGGATTTGCCATTTGCCAGATTGAATTGTCTTGGGCGGACAGGGTTTGCAGGCGTTCCTCCCAACAGTTGTTGCAGACTTCTTGTAGGGCGGATCGTACTTGTTTAATGAGTCTGTTTGCGTCTCGTTTGTCGGTGGGGTTTCCGATGAGTTGAGCTAGTCTACACACGGGGTTCTTTTCGAGTATCATTTCTCTGATACTGGACGGAAATCGCGGGAGATTGTTTGGGGCAGGGTACGTCCTTGATGCATGTTCGATAGAACATTGGATTTTAGACTGCAGATTATCCACTGCACCCTCGAATTCAGAGATGCTGCGGATAACCGGAATATTGCCAAGGGTGTTTTTAAGATGATCTGTGACAACTGGCCACAGTACCTTTTTCCTTGGGAGGTCGGGTTCGTCATTGTCATATCCGAGCTGCAATATGACTGGGTTATGGTCCGACGAGAGGTCGTTTAGGGTTGTTATTTCATGGAGAAGGATGGTGTTCGACATGATTACCATGTCGTGCACATCGGGGCGACCCACACTGCCGAAGTGTGTAGGTCTTTGAGGAGCGTCAACCATGCAATTTACATGGTTGTCGACAAAGGATTTGAGAATTTTCCCATTTGTATTGGCATTACGAGGATGCCAATTGTGGTGTTTGGAATTTAAATCGCCAGCAATTATTATAAATTGGTAGGTATTGAATAAGAGGTTTAGGTCGGCATCTAGAATTCTCTTTTGTGGAGGATTATGGGCAGAAATCAGCTATATTGGGCCTGCAGAAGAAGTGTTTACGATTTGTGTAGCCTCAATGTTTTTCAGGGCTGGCGTACTGAGAGGGTGATGGTCAATATTTGTTTTGACATACACTGCCACCTCTGGAAGTGGTCATTGCGGTACAATGTATAGTTGGGGAGTTTCGGATTGGTTGGAAGATGCATTTTGGTGTCCTGGACTAGAATAACTTCCAGTTTTACGCGTTGGGCGAATTCTTGGAGCTCATTTCTTTTGCAGGCTAGTCCGTTTGCATTCCAGGATGCAACCTGCAGGGATTGTGGCTTTCTTGGAGAAGTCATTTACTTCTGGAAGATTGACACGATTTTGGGGGATTAGGGGGATGACGCAAATGATCAGCGTCAGCAGAGCAGGGGAGGTTTGGAGAATGTTCAGGACTTTCCCCGCGACCAATTTCAGCTGTGTGAAGTTGATCGAGGTAATAAGGAAAAGTGCACCGGGGATGGTTCAGCCGTTAAAGCGGCTATAAAAGCTGCTTTAAGGTCTGGGGAAATGGATCGGAAGGGTTCGATAAGCTCCCGGAGTCGCTTGGGGAGCCTATCTAGGTTAGCCATGTCGGCCATAGCTATAGGGGCAGATGCAGGGGCTCATTGTACACCACCCCCCCAACCCCCCCCCCACCCCCACCGGGATATACCCGTAGGAGGTGGTCTTATCTCTTTAGGATATCCAGCAACGTTAACCAGGGTAGGGCGAATACTGGATCCTAAAGAGACGGGAAAAAACGACCGTGAAGTGTATGGTCGGTTACCTATTAATAGACGCTCCGCCGTGAAAACGGCAGTAACGTCTTTGGTAAAACTTACCACCGAATCGATGCTCACGAACCAACGTTTGTTACGAGTACTGTGTATAGAACACTTTACCCGAAACAAAGTAGGCGAAGTCTTACCTCGGCGCTGACTTGGTTGCGGCTGCATGGTGAACTAAGCTGGCTCTGCTGGCTCTTCACGGACCTCTACACGGTGTGAGATCTGACTCGCGACTTCAAAAATAAGCGTTAACACTTATATCAAATTACTTGACTGACTAGACTAAATAACTATTAGTCACTTTTTATACAACATGCTCCAAATCACTAAACTATAGTTGTATAACAGCCTGTTTAAAATTATGTGAGCAGGGTGCTTACCTGCTTAAGTATCTAGTTTTATGAAATTTCTCCATACATAAATGTTCGGAGCTGATGGGAATGAATTACTGGTTCAGACCTCTAAAATTTCATGAAATTTTGCCATAAAACAAATGGTTTATAGGATCATTTTATTTAATCAAAATATGCATAATTATGTAGGCTGTGGTTATCTTGATATTCTATTATAATAATCACGGGGCATAAAACAATTAACTACGAAGTTGCAAAAATGCAGTTGCTGGCCTAGATGGTAATAGAATACCCGACCCAGTATAAAGTTTCCGTCCAAACAGTGTCAACAAAAAAAGAGCAGTCAGGCTTCTTGGGTAACAGCGAGAGAAGTATGTTGTCTCGGCGGAAGACGTCCGATTGGCTTAGAACATGACCTGACTTTAATGAGATGTTGAAAAAGCATGGTATTTGGGGTTTCAAAATGACACCACTAAGAAAAGTGTCGCATGCAAATTTTAATTGGCGGAGACAAAATTATTAACAAAGAGGAAGTAAGGTTTTCACGGGGGGACAGACAGAGTAAGGGAAAGGCAGTGGGCCTCATGCCCGCGTCAAGGCAAGAGGTCCCTCGGATTAGAAGATAATGGCGGACGTCGCGACGGTCGATATCGGGACTTTGAATAATGCGGGGTTTAAATTAGCATTTTTAGTGGAGTTATGCGAGAAGAGGTGAGTGTGTGAAATAGGGCCTAAAGAGCCAGGTAGGGTTTCTGTTTCAGAGAGGGCGGTTTTTAAAACGAGGGGCTTTACCGCCGGCATATGTGGGTAGTTTAATTCACGGTGATAGTGGAGTGCAATAACCAATATACAGGGCCTACGAATTTGGGATTATTTTACTTGTCAGCTGAGTTCATTTCATGACATATATTATTTAAAGGGCTTCTGCGGGATAGCTGTTTCGAGTACTATAGAGATTTGTATAGAAAATTAGTATAGGTTCTGAGCTGTAATGGCTAAACCAATTTTTCACCCTATAACAGTTTTTGCATTAAATTTAGCTCTCCCCTAAGCAGGGAAGTTTCACCTACATTGCTGTTTTCAAGTTAAGATTATAGAGCTGTTTTGTTTGAGATAAGGAATACTAAATTGGCTGATAATAGAGTTATAATCAGTTACCCAAATTAAGGAAACCGGTTTTGTTTTTAAATTAATATTTAAATGTGTATATGAATTTTATTTTTGACATTAAAGTATCTTTAAAACTAGATGACCGGTTTTCATTCCTAGATATAATAAACCAACCACTCTAAGCTTTAAATAAATATTATAAATAAGTACAAGGGCTACGTTAAGAGGTCGCAGGGTATATGATACTGCAGTGGATATAGCAAAATTGGGGTTGTAAATTAAATAACCAATGCTTTACAGTATTTCATTCCAACATAAATTGCATAGGCCTATATTGAGGGCTGATTTAAAGAATATTTTCTTTCAATAAAATCACGTGCCGCTTTTAACTCTTAAAATGCTTAGCCGCTCGGCGTTGCCAAATTTAGAATAATAAATGAATATTTACTGAAATACCCATATTACTCGCTCTTGGTTTGATAGTTATTTACCAGAAATATTTTAAATTAAGTAAAAGAGATATAAACTGCGCCGTTCTATTTGGTGACTTAGCTAGTGCCCTTTTCGTAAATATGATCAGTACTCTATACAGATACAGCTGTCCACTTACGTCCTTAAATTTTGCGCTAAATCTTGTAACAAAGAAAATCAGCGTAAAGTTGAAGTAGAGGAAGTTAGACAATACATTTGGTAAATATGAGAGTTTTGTAGTTAAGGGTAGAAACAATGAGTAATTAGGGCGGTTTTCGTTTTATTAAGGGAGAGAAATATTTTTTATAATGAAAGACACAAGATTTAGGGTAGAAATTGAACAAATTTTCAGAAGGAACTGCCCTAAAAACGTTGAACAACTGCTGGCAATAATTAACAATTTTTCTTGTTTGTGTGCTTGTGGGCCCTTGCATGCACATTTAAAGGCAGGGTTATCACGGTCAGTTAGTCATTTAATAACTGAGAAATTTAGAGAGAAAAGACAGAAACATAGACTATTTCGATATTAAGCAGTGAATGTGTTCCGATGGGAAACATTAAAGCGTGGAGTGTTGCTATAGAGGGAAATTATGGCCTCCCTTTTGTGTACCGACCATAAAGCTAGGTAGTTAATGCTATTTTACAAGTCAGGAAATTAAAGGGGGTAGGGAGATTTATTATAGAGCCAATGTGGTTGTGTGAAATGTAAGTTTAAACTCAAAAGTGTAGGGGAGTATATTTTATTTTTTCTGCCGGGCAGAAAATAGAAATTAATAGGGATATTATTAATAGATTATGGAAGATAATAAATTTCAGAGGGAATTTTCATTTTTTTTGTTGAAAATTTCACTAATAAATGTTACTAGCCAGACCTTAAAGGGCCACAAAACTTTTCATTTAGGTAGGCGAGAGAGCCAGTAGTTGTTCAATCAACGAGGGAAAATTTCATGTTAGCCCTACCCATTTGCATTAAAGATTTCGGACTATAAAGCGCTAGGTAAATGACTTAGCTCTCAGTATAAACGGGGAGCAAGTGCGGTGTTTCAGGTAGGAGAGCTGTAGGTTACCTTGCGCCGAGTTAGGGTTTAAAGTACAATGTCATATCACGATATGATTCTCTCAATTCACGTTTTTAGGCGTTAATACATATGTGTATATATTTAATTGAGTAGAGATTTTCAGGTTCAGAGCAGGTGGTGGCTCTGAAAGAATACAGTTATAGAGTTTAATAAATCTAAAGAGCTTAGAGTGCTCTATTAATAACGTACTATTAAAATTTTAGCTAAACGATATGCTTACTTGGTGGGTTTAAATTAGTTTAGGAGCTAAACAAAATAAAAAATAAGGTTTTGAAGAGAGAGCTTAGAGGGTCTAAAACAGGGAGTAGCTTAATTATTCTAACAGAGGGTTAAGATTCAGGTGTAGATATTTTGAGGTGCATAGTAGTTTAAGAGAGCAGAGGTCGCTTAGGAGCGCAGCGTAGTTGTGAGAGAGTTTAGGGGTTGTTATATGGTTTCTTCCAGATTAACACACAGGCAGGCCCCGCAATTTCAGGTGGCAGCCTTGCATGAAGGTTAAGAAAATATTTTTGTGATGGAGAGCTTCTATTTTCCTTTTTTATCAGGTGTGGTGGTTATAATGCTTAAACATAACGCCGTAATTATGTAACGAGTTCTCAGGTTGCTGGTGGATTTCTTGTTGGTGTTAAGGTTAACACAACCCGGGTGAGGATAGTCTCTTCTTATACTTTTAGGGCGAGATATATAACGGGACCCGTGTCAGCGGATTGATTTAAGTGTTACTGTGTTTTATGGTCCATTTGATCCGGAAGGTGATCAGTTTCGGCAAGGATGTTTATGTAGGTGGGTTATTATTATAGTAAATGTAGTAGAGTGAAAGCGTGAGCAAGACAGAGATTTAGAACGATACCTACAGTGTTAAACATGTAATAGTCATCTTATTATGATTATGCGTGCGGTTCCCCTTTAACTGTCCTTAAGTAGGGTATCAAATATTAACCATGTAAGTGTGCTGCATTATGGAGATAGAATATCATACATAGGCTGCCTAACGGCATGAAATATTATCACTGCTGACCGGTATAAGTTAAAGGTACAATGATATCAGACAGCTAGAGCATCGTGAGGCTCCATGGACGTATACGGGGGCGAGTCAAGAAGTTTAATGTATAAGTGTGTGTATGTGTGTGTATATGGTGAAGTAATTGCATTCTCAAGGGTTGAGATAAATGATGTATTGCTCCTAAGGGAGGAGAAGGGAACTTTCTTCCTGTGGGGATCGCTACCCAGTAATAATAACTTTGGGCTGATAGTTAATCTTTTTTTTTGTGTCATCTTTTTAATTTGTAGAGCTGGGAGCCCGAAAAAAAACATTCCTAGTAGCTGCCTCCAGCTAGAGAAGGTATATGTAAAGGTACTAGGGATTTTTTAACCAGTGTACGCCACTGGGGAGTTTTAGGTATCTAGAAATATTTCCTTATTCAATGTGGAAGCCCCGGTTTGGAAGCTTGGTAATATGTGAGATAGTTTCATTTTGGCAGGGTAGATAAATATTGTATTAGTATTTACTAATGGTTCGTGGGGAAGATACACTTAAATATATCAATTGTTTCGTAGGAAATTCCTTGTGAGTTCGCATTATGTATGTCACTGAGAAATATTATCTCAACTGAAAACATAAGGAAGTTTGTCTCAGAGAGAAGTAAGCAGGAATTTTTAAGAAGTTTAGAAAGGAGCCTTCAGGGTTGAGACAAGGTGGATAGAGGGCATTTCAGTCGCCAAAATTTTGGAGTATTGAATGGGGAAATTAGATATGGAAGATAGGTTCACAATAAAAATGTAATTAATTTTAAGACATTTGGTTATGGTCTTACACTAACAAAACTTTGCGCAGAACACTTTTAAAAATAAGACAGTGTTTTAAACTAAAGTGAGTGCGACCACAAAAAGAAGACGAAGTGTCTCACCCATCACAACATAACGGGTCAGTGTTCGTACTAGACTACCAGGGAAGGTAAACAGACATTTGTAAAAAGGACATAGTGTATAGACTGTTATCGAAAGACTTAGCGAGAGACTTGGGTGGTAGTGCGAAATGGTTGAACGAATAGACAGTATGGGGAGGAAAGTAGTGTTAAAAGACAATACAGGCAAGACATTACTGCCGAAAAAGTAAACGTGAACGGACTTGGTTGGGACAAGTAGTGTTCGCGAACGTGAAAGAAGCTTTCGGAAATAGTAACGGTATCGTTAAATGTGGAAGAGACTTTCGAGAAATAGGCAGGGTATCAATAAAGAGTTTAGTGCGTTCGTAAGACAATAACGTGCCGGCGCATGGTATGGTCCAGGTCAAGCAGGTTACAGTTGACGATTGCAGTAATTTGAAAACCAGCACCAGTGCCTCTTCAGCCTCAAAATGAGACGAATGCCCAGATATAACTTAATCGAAGTACAAAGTAGAGATGATGGAAGGAGAAAATTATTTTGGAGAAGCAGCGTCCGAAGGCAAAGGGGAAATGCATGCCTTGAGGAGATGATCCATGTTGATAGTTAAAATGGAGAGGATTAAGATAAGAGTGTTCTGAAAAAGCAACATCTTAAGGCAAACAGTCAATAATTGATGTGTTGCTTGTATTATGACATGCCATTTCCTAGTATCTTATAGACGAGTGTTGCCTGGAGCCAAGTAAAGTAAGATGAGTAGTCCCGGGCACAGGGAAGTCTGGTGATTTGCCGCCAATCTGTTCAGGCCCAAAACATGCGAGGGCGCTAGTAAAAATAGCACCTCGAGGTCGCCGTAACTGATGGGAAACATAGCGACTAGTTGTTGATGTAGTAAAGTGACATATTAGGAGAAACTGGCAAGCTTGGCATTATGTTTCATTTATCGATTTTATGGTGGACTTCAAGCGAGAAGAAGTAAAGTAGGAAGGTGATGTATCATCTTTGAAACCCTAAAGTATATAATGCATTTGGGTGTGAGACACCAGGGATAGTGAGTACATGGGAGCCCGATACTTGGTGGTACCGAATCAGTCAAATACAGCGAGGTATTGGACAGATAGAGGTATCCACGAATGAAGACATCGTCAAGAAGCCACACAGACAGTACTACACTAAGCTGTTAGAGGACCAGCCGCATCATAAGCATCGTGAGACGCCAAGGAGGATCAACCTACATCACCACAACCGCTAGTGTTTTAAAAAAATCAATCAGTGTTTCTAAACTAAAGTGCATGTTAGATTTAGTTAGTTAGTTGCGCTTTTACTCTAACCACTCGAGACAGCTACCACATTTGATTTTGAGACAAAATTTTCCTACAGATTAATTTTGTCTTCAAGTTGGGGTCAGATGTAAGCAGGGTGCTTATCCGCTTAAGTATCTAGTTTTATGAAATTTCTCCATACATAAATGTTCAAAGCAGATGGGAATGAATTATTTAATCAAAATATGCATAATTATATAGGCTGTGGTTATGTTGAAATTATATTATAATAATCACGAGGCATAAAACAATTAACTACGAAGTTGTAAATGCAGTTGTTGGCCTAGATGGTAATAGAATACCAGAATAGAAAATTAAGTGAAAGAGATATAAAGCCGTGCTGTTACAATTACTTATTTGAAAAACATTTAATAAAGCACTTATTTTGTACACTTTTACCCTATGTACAATTACTTATTTGAAAAACATTTAATAATGCACTTATTTTGTACACTTTTAGCCTATGTATGTATTACCTGTACAACCAAAAATATGTTTGTAAATCCTATCAGTTGGCGAATTTATTTTTAATTCCAATAATATAGCTGTCTCAGCTTTGATACCGCTAGGTTGACTTACCGGTATATACTTTTCAGTTGGTTTAAAAAATTATAAAAAATATTTTACGTTCGTTTTAAAAGAAGTCATGTTATTGTGAGTAATTTTTTCCAGTGATTGAAAGTTATTTAATTAAAATTAAGTAATCTGAAAACTTGTTATATTTATACTGAAATTCAGCCAAATTTTGTATTTGTGTTTTAACAGCATCAAAAGCTGCTGTGATAAAAACAAAATTTTCACCCGAAACAGAAACCCAAGTTTCTTTGCTGCCGACTTAGCAATATTGGAAGCATGCAGGTACCAGCAAAGTTCCTCTGCAAAAGTTATACCCAATGTAGATTGTGGATGTTTCTAACAATATTTTGCCAGCCACCTGGACGCCTGGGCCCTGCATATCACTCTTCCTAGAGAAGAGGCAATTATGTGTTTATGAGGCAATAAACATAACCAGATTTTCAGTCGAGAATCTTAAACAGGTCATCCTTTAGAGTGTCGGTTGCTGAAACTCTCATTGATAAGGCGCTAAAAGCAGATATTGGGCAAGTCGATGAGAATGTGCTGAAAAGAGTACTATCACCAGCGAAGCTGTGGATCGGATTGTTGGTTGTTGACACAAGGTTATTTATATGCAAAGGAAAAGGTGTGGGAGCCAAAAAGGAACCCCGTGGAACACCCACATTAAGTTTTAATTCATCTGACAGAACACCATCGACAACAACATGCAAGCAGCGCTCATTCAGAAAACTAGATAACCATAGGCATAGTGGAAGTTTATCAGCATGATGGAAGTTTATTAAAGGGTGCCGCATGCCAGACCCGATCGAATGCTTTAGAAATGTACAATGGAATTGCATAACCTGCTCCAATTATTTTTTTAAACAGAACACCAAAGAAGAGTGAGGTGTGTCAGAATATCGCCAGTAGACCAGTTTTGACAAAAGCTGTATTGGTGATCACAAAACTAATGTATAGAAATTGAACGATTGCTCCGTACATCGGATTTGTCTCTTTCTTTAGGGACAGGCTGCCCTAAGCTTGGTTTCAGGAAGATGGAACTCCTTCATTTTCTAGGATCTAGGATTATTTTTTTATGTTAATGACTGTGGATTATTATTATTATTATAGTTATGTTATTATGGTTTACTTCATTTTTTGGTTCGCATAATTCCAACTACCTTTATTAAACTCTGTTTCACTTTTTGTATGGTAAAAATATACGTAAGCCCATAATATAACGATCATTACATGTAGTTGCATTCTCTAAGTTTTTGTATCGACACATCTAATTATGAGGATAGGATCAAATATTTGCATTGTAACTAGCTCATTTTATTTCTGTTAATTCTTTTCAATTTATTGTTAAAACAAACATTTATTAGACGGAAGCTCAAACAATGGAGATGAAAAAACTGCTGACTTCATTGTTAAGGTGACGTTCAGATGTCACCTGACATTGTTCACATGCTCTGTGCCTCATATAGAGACAATCTGACAGTACCATTATTTTTACAAGCGAAACTAAAACAAACCACTATAACTCAAAAACTATCAACTATAGCTATAGGGAAACCCCATACTACGTCGATGCAGAATTTAGTGACCTACCTGGCCAATCCATAAAAAATAGGGGCTTTCATTTGAAAAACACAAGTTATGCCACTTTAAAGTTAGATATGCTAACCCAAAAAAAAAAAAAATTACACCTGTACAATGATGATAAATTATTCTTTAACTATTTTAAAGTATTAAAGTCGTCTATTTTGTATTTAGAATTTAAGGCAGCAAAACTCAAAACTCGGCCCACAGCATATGTTTGAAAAAACATATGAATCAGAGAAAAAAAAAAGAAGAAGTCGTAATATGTTCACAAATATCAAAGATCGCTATAGGGAATTACACACTATTGGGACACCTCTCTCTCTCTCTCTCTATATATATATATATATATATATATATATATATATATATATATATATATATATATATATATATATATATATATATATATATATATATATATATATATATATATATATATATATATGTATATATATATATATATATATATATATATATATATATATATATATATATATATATATATATATATATATATATATATATACATATATACTGCCACAATATAAAGTTTAGTAATGTTTCTATTTTACACTGTGAAACCGTAAGTAATAAAATAATGTGTTTAGAAGAATTTGAAATTACTTTTAACGACAATTTAATAAACATTAAAAAGATAATAACATTTAGAGATCACTACCTATATTTATATTTCCTAGACAAAAACAAAAAACAAATTCAAATACACAATAGTTAGCTTCATATGTCAGTTTGGCACGTTTCGTCTTCAGTCAAATGTACAAAAAGGTTTCTTCATGTTTCTTGTTTCATAATTAGTTATAGTAAAACTCACTTTATATGTAAGTATTTTAAACTTTTATATTTTTCCTATGTAAATTGTAAACTTTTTTCTTTCCATGTTGTAGCCGTGAGAATGGAATAATATATATATATATATATATATATATATATATATATATATATATATATATATATATATATATATATATATATTATTATTATTATTATTATTTTTATTTTATTTACCTTTATTACCTTTATTGCTTAAAATTATACAACATGTTTATTCAATAAGTCTAAGACTTGTGGTGAATATTAACATAATTTGATACATAGGTAGTTGCATCCAAAACTTCTTGACAACACTCCAAATTTAAGAACCTTAAAATTTTGACATTCCAAAAAATTTATTTTTTCTTCCATTTCGTTCTTCTAATGTTTCACCTGATACCTCCATTTACAATTAATACTAGTCACTCCATAATACTTTTCCAACTGCAAACCTTTCTCTACTACCCATATTTTTGCCGAAATTGTAAATTTTGTACGAGACCAAAAATGACATTTTAATTTGACATACTTCAAATTATACAAAGTCCTTTGGTTTTCGAGTTATTTGACTTTTAATGATTTTTCAAAAATTCATCATGTGTTGCTACCAATATTCAAATTTTAGAAGAAGTCGTAAGCACTTCCTCAATTTTTTTTCTTTCAGATAGTGTAGACATTAACACACGCTATGCAATCATTACTATGTTGAACAGGATAATAGTAAAGAAATGTGAGGGCAAAAATTATCAGCATCGTAAAAAAATTCAAATCAATTTAACATTTCAAAGACGTTTATTTTGAAAATTTGAGAACAAAAAATTTCTACAAATACTGTAAAAAATTTATAATAATTCTATTGATTTTATTCTATAGACCTAATTCTAACTGAATATAAAAACCACCATTTAATTCTCTATCGATTGATATGCAATAGTCTGTTTAAATGTCTTTTGTATAGAGAAAACTGTGTGTAAACTGTCACATATCGAATCTTTTGATTCTGTAAATTTTTCTTCTAGTCTCTATATGTCTTTTTACGAATCACTGTTCTTGAAAACGTTTATATACACTTGTTCCTGATAACTTGAGCTCTCTTTTGGTATAAAAATACATTGTGAGATTTTAATTTATGATACTTAAAATTTACAAATCTGTAAATTTTTGACCATTTCTAACCTGTCTCATTGAAACATTGTGTTTCTTCAAATAATAATACCAGCTCCTTATAAGTGAAGGGTGTCAATATATAGATGAACATTCCCTTTACATATTACATGCACTTAAATTTCAAAACTACCCTTAAATATCTAGAATCTTCACTAAGCATCTTTTATCTTATTTTTACAGCTGAAGCTCATATTATTTTAAAAAACTTAACTGTCAATTTTGAATTTAATTTCCCAAACCGAATAACTAGCTAATAGCTGTACTGGTTGTTCCTCTTCAATTATAGAATCTTTATATCCATTTATCTTTATCTCAAATGGCATATGAGGTTTTTAATTTGTAATTTAAATTGTTGACATTCTCAATTATTTGCTGTTTTACCTATAAACTGACTTTCAAAGCCTTTAGTATTGCTCAATAGATCGGGCTTCTTATAGACTACCATCCCTGCTACATTTTAATTCCTATAATTGGTGTTTCTAAGTGATAAGACGCAGCAAGTTCAATTTGCTGTAATTTTGCTTCCACAGAGGTAGCATTAAACTCTTATTTAACTTAATTTTATATTACAATGGTTCTTATAGATGGTATGGGAAATTTTATGGTAACTCTTGATTTCTTTTGTGTTGACTTTTAACTTAAGAGCTTGTAAAATTAAACTTTAACATTACTATATAAATATATATATATATATATATATATATATATATATATATATATATATATATATATATATATATATATATATATATATATATATATATATATATATATATATATATATATATATATATTATTGCATACATATAGCTAACCCCTGGTATATAAAAATAAAAAGAAAGCAAATACCTGAAAATGTATAATCCATGTTTTTTTACAGCTACATTCAGAGCCAGGGGTAAATAAGAATCAATTGTCCAGCAGAACCTGAAATTTAAATAATTAACTATATGTATTTGCTAGTGAAAGGAATGATGAGATGATTAAAGTTAGCTGTTAAGTCATGAAAATTTGTATTACACCATAAAGGACAATTAAAATAGATAAGATGATGGACTAAATAAGTATAAAAAAAAAATAATATTATTAAAAAGGTCGAAAAAGTTAAAAGACACCTAATGAAGCAAAAGAGTGTGCAAAATGAATATATTTACCAAGATTTACCTGTTAGAAAACTGCAAGCAAGGCTATAAGTTCGTGAAACAAGAAAATAGCAAATAGTGGAAAATCCCAGCAGATGCTACATTTTTTTGAAACAAGGTACAATATCAAATTACGGAAATTAACAGTTTATTTACAGTGTATAATGGTAAATAACCTTCATAATATAATAAACTGTCAAGTTGGAGTGGAAATGTCATATTGAGAACAAATGCTGTCAATATATCGCTGTAAAACCTAATTTAAATAAGAAGAACGAAAGAACACCAATAGAGGGCACCACGCAGCAAATTCATGTGAGCTCTAGAAATTAACATATGCCCTTTTATGAGTCTCATCACCATAGTTACAAAAAAGGGAGAAAAGCGAGGCTCCCATGGAAACACAAACATAAATTAATCTAATTGGAATTTCAAAACCATATAGGTTCAAATAAAACACTTCATTTAGAATAGAATGATAATTTAACTTGTATTCACCATTAAACTGTCAGATTTAAGAAATGTATTAGAAAGGATCCGAGTAGGTCGATAATTAAAAAGAAATTAATTTGTAGTCCAATTTTTATTCAAACTTAATATAAAATAAATGTTTTTAAAGTTTTAAAATTTCTTAAGTATGTCAAAATCGTTCTCATTGACTAACATAGCATATAGCACAATTAAGGCAGGTTCAATAACAGAACCATTCTATAAAGCAAAATAGTTAGTGCTGGAGTGGTGTAAGAATTTTCATATCTGAACCCAATTATAAAATTTCCCTGTAGAGAAAGAGGTACTCAAAAATAGTTGTGGTAAATAAAAACAAGAAGGAACAGGTAAATATTTATTTTTCAAAACATATATTTAGTTAAAATAAATACATCAAATATAATAGGGAAATTACATAGATTAAGAGTTGAGATAATAATAATAATTTGACATTTTTAAAAGAAGCTTTGCATTAAAGGGTTATCACAAGTGTCCTAAAATAAAAAGAAACTGTTGATACAATAAAATTATAAATATATTGACAAATCAGATAAAATTAAAAGAACAAAAATATCATTTAATATAAACAGAAGGCGCCCAACAATCAATTTAATCAAAAAATTTTCTACATAAACACAAATACTTATAACCAAATATGTTCATGCTCGTTGTTCTGTCACTTTTAAATTCAAATGTCGCGCGCTACACTGACATAGAGTAAGTGTTACTAATGGTTTCCGCCAGAAGACCAGAGAGGGGGAAGAAGAATGAGAGAAGGGAGAGAAGCTTGCATCCCTCTGCCACTTGTTTTTGAGTCCTTGAAGAGGCAAGAGGTCTCGAGAAAGCGAATTGCTTTCAACCCCTTGAAGAGACACGAGGTCTCTAAATATCCATTTTGTTTGTGAGTCCTTTGGGAGACACGAGGTCCCTAGAGGTGTTGTGTGTGAATACAGAAAAACGAAGCTTATGTTCCTGCATTATTGGAGAATAAAGGTAGGTAACTTTGCTTATTGTCAGTGCCCTATTTGTTCTGTTTTTTTTTTGTTATTCATTATAAAATAAATACACGTGGGTATTTAGATTTGGCCCATCGACCGGATTTTTATAGTTGTTTTGTTTTGTTATTAGTTGATACAGTCCATTTTTTGAAGTAATTTTACTTGTTTCCTTTAGTCTAGTAAATTTGTAATTGTTTATTGCCGTGTTGAGTCATTTAATTTCAAGGTGACGTTATTGCTTGTATATAACTAGGTACATACTCGAATTGCATATTGTTGAAATCACGTTTGCATATTGTTTAAATCGCGTTTAGGAATTTTTTTGCGTTGAACAATGGAGTTGATTCAGCTAAAAAATAAGCGCGAAAGCATTTATAGACGAGTAGAAGCCATATTGCACGTGGCTCAACAGGTCAAAATAGACGCAGTAGTGGATTTAGATAGGTTGAATAGATTTGAGGTTCGTTTTGAGGCGTTGAATGAGTTGGTCAATCTATTTGATTCATTGCATTTGGACATCGTGTCGGTAGTTGATCGATCAGAGTTGGAGAGCGAGCATGAAATGCAGAACAAATTCGATGAACTGCAATACTCTATAAAAACTATCTATCGAGAACTGAGAGGTTATGCAAATAAAGCCGCTGAGAATCAAGCTCGATCCGTTTTTCACGGTAGTTCGAAATCGAGTCGAGCATCGAGTAAGTCGCGGTGTTCTGTCAAATCATCGAACGCTCGATCTCTCAGTGAAAAGGAAGTAACGAACGCAAACGCGATTATGTCAACTTCAAATTTAAACAGACATTTGAGGTTACCGAAAATCGAAATGCCAAAATTCGATGGAAATTGGAAAAACTGGCCAACCTTTTATGATCTGTTTAAAACAATGATTCATGAGAACGAATCATTGTCAGATATTGAAAAGTTCCAATATTTGAGTGCTTCGTTAGTGAAGGATGCAGCTGGCCTAATCAAGAATTTACCGCTAACGGGAAGCAATTATGGGATTGCATTCAAGTCTCTGGTCTCAAGGTATCACAATACCCGGGTTTTGTTGACCAATTATTGGCAGGGTATTGTACAGGCCCCCAAAGCAAATAGTGAATCTGCTTCTTCCCTACGAACGTTGTTGTCTGTATTCAGTGAAAATTTGGAAGCGTTGAAGCAGTTTGAACATGACATGTGGGATTTCACTAAATTCAACATGTTGCTGCAAAAGGTGGATATGAGTCTTAAGCAAAAATTTGAGCTTGAGTTTTGCGAATCGGACATTCCCAGTTTTAGTAGTTTATGTAGATTCTTGGAAAAGCAGTGTAAAGCAATGGAGACAACTGCCTTAACTTCCAATTATGTGACTGATAGAAGGCAGCATGTTTCAGCAACCACTGCTAGGCCCGCTTCGTCCTTTGTTACCAGCACAAAGCTTGTATGTGCTTATTGTAAGGAGGAGCACCCCATGCTCAAGTGTGATGGATTTCTATCTTTATCCTCTCATAAACGGTATACGTTCGCAAAAAAGAATAATCTTTGTTTTAACTGTTTATCAAACTCGCATGCCAGCAGGGAGTGCAAGTCATCAAGTTGTCGTGTATGTAATAAACACCATCATACATTATTGCACTTCCCAAAAGCACCGGCATCGGGAGATGAGAGTGACTCAAACAAGCCACCTGTGGAAGAGCCACAAGGTGCAGAGCAATTGCGTGTGTTGGCAAGTGTGGTAAAAAGGGAACAGTCCGTGTTACTGGCAACTATAATGCTATTAGTACGAGATAAAAATGGAAAGGTTAGGAGATGTCGAGCTCTCCTGGATTGTGCGAGTGAGGCTAATTTCATTTCGCAGCAGTGTGTTGAAAAATTGGGGCTCAACACCTCATCTCGTTCAGTGATGGTTCAAGGCTTGAACCAAATGAGCTCGCTTGCTAGCCAAGGCACTCTCAAATGTCGAGTAGAGTCCATTTATGAGCCAACAAAGTTAGAGTTGGACATGATTGTGATTCCGAACATTTGTTCCAAGATCCCTTCTGCTGAAATTGAGCAGTGCCACTGGCAACATATTCAGAACTTAGAGTTGGCAGATTCAGAGTTTGGTATACCAGGGGACATTGAAATTTTGTTGGGTACTGACGTTTATGCTCATGTGGTTAGACCTGGAATAAAGAGAGGGCCTCGAGGTGCACCAGTGGCCATCAATACTGTTTTTGGTTGGGTGCTTATGGGCAGTGTAGAACAGTCAAAGTCTCATTCTGTTGTGAATAGTTTATGCACGTTGGTCGACTTGGATCATACCTTGAAACAGTTTTGGAGCTTGGAACAGGTACCACAAGGTTTAGTTATGTCTCCGGAAGATAAAAAATGTGAGGAAATCTTCAAGAAGACTCAGCACCGAAATAGTGCTGGGAGATATATTGTAAATATGCCCTTTCGTGAGGGTACTCCGTGTTTGGGAGAATCTTTCAGTGTTGCATTGAGGCGGTTTTACTCCCTGGAAGCACGTCTTAGTAGGGATCCAGCGTTGCACAAGTCCTATTCGGAGTTTATCAGGGATTATTATGAGTCTGGCCATATGTCTCTGGTATCAGATGTAGCGGTGGAACCATCTGATGCATACTATATTCCCCATCATTGTGTGTTGCGTCCTCACAGCCTTTCGACCAAACTGCGGGTGGTATTTGATGCTAGTTCCAAAAGTACGAATGGTGTATCTCTGAACGATACGTTGTTAGTGGGAGCGAAGTTGCAGACAGATATTGCCACTGTGTTGTTGAAATTTCGCTCAAACAAAATTGCATTTACTGCTGACATTCGGCAAATGTATCGACAAATTTTGGTTGTAGATAATCATAGGGATTATCAAAGAATTCTCTGGAGGTTCTCAAAGGGGGAACCTGTACAGAAATATCGCCTTAATACTGTCACATATGGGGTCTCCTCAAGCCCACACATGGCAATCCGAACAATGATGCAGCTTTGTGATGATGAGGAATCATCTTTTCCATTGGCAGCAAAGCTAGTTCGGTCCGATCTCTATGTGGATGATGTAGTCAGTGGAGTCGACTCATTGTCAGAGGCTTTTGAGTTGCAACGGCAATTGATTGGGTTGTTTGCTAAGGGGGGTTTTGAATTGAAGAAGTGGGCCAGCAATAATTCGAAACTGTTGTCCACAGTATCAGCTGATAGTCAGCAACCTCGATCGTTAGATTTAAATGATCCATCAGTGTTGAAAATTTTAGGATTGCAGTGGTGTCCCATAGGTGATACATTCTCTTTTAATGTTGAACCTATTGATCGTCCGTGCACAAAACGAAATCTTCTTTCGGAATTGGCAAGAATTTATGACCCCCTGGGTTTTTTGTCTCCTGTTACCCTGTTGGCAAAATATCTTATGCAGTGCTTGTGGGAGCAAAAAGTGGGATGGGATGATAAGCCCTCAAAGGATATTGTTGGTCAGTGGTCTCAGTATAAATCACAACTCAGTGCGCTAGCAGGTTTATCAATTCCCAGAGGCGTAAAACACGATAATATCATCAGTACAGAACTCCATGGGTTCTGTGATGCATCGGAGCGAGGGTATGCTGCAGTTGTTTACTTAAGACAAGTATCAGAGGAGGGTCAAGTTTGGATCAATTTTCTGTGTGCCAAGTCCAAGGTATCACCTTTAAAAAGAATATCGATTCCACGTCTCGAATTGTGTGGGTGTTTATTGTTGGCAAAGCTTCTGGAATTTGTGTGTCGGGTGTATGAAGGTCGTTTTGAGTTTAACTCTATGTATGCTTGGTCAGACTCTATGGTGGCACTTGCCTGGATAAAATCATCTTCCAATAGGTGGAAGACCTTTATTGGTAATCGAGTAGCAAGCATACAAGAGAAGATTCCTCCAGAGTCATGGCATCACGTAAGTGGACAAGAAAACCCAGCTGATTGTGCATCGAGAGGCATGTTACCTTCTGGGTTTTGTGAGCATCCACTATGGTGGGCGGGACCCGCCTGGCTAAAATTGGCAAGAGAAAATTGGCCCAAGTCGTTGCGTTTTGAGCCGCCAGAAGAGTGCCTGGCGGAGCAACGAACTCTCCCCGTACTAGTTACTTTGGCAAATGAGGAGTGGCTCAGTAAACTTTTGAATCGCTTTTCGCATCTACGGAAAATTCAGGGTGTTGTTGTATATTGTCAGCGGTTTGTGCGAAATTGTAGGGTGTCTCCATCTGACCGAACTACTGCATCTCTGACAGCCACCGAATTACAGGAGGCGCTTCATATGCTTATCAAATGTGCTCAAGGTGAAGTATTTCAAAGGGAAATAGCATCCTTGGTTAAAGGTGAGAGGTGTGCGAGGGCAATAAATAAGTTAGCCCCCTTTCTGGATACAGAGGGTATCCTCAGGGTGGGCGGTCGCCTTCGTCAAGCTGATGTTCCAGTTGAAGTGAAACACCCTATATTGTTGCCCCGCTCACATCGTCTCACCGAGTTAATCATTGCACACACACACCATGTCAATCTTCATCCTGGTCCTCGCACATTGCTTCATTTGCTTTCGCAACAGTTTTGGATTTTGTCCCCTCGGAGAGCTATTCATCATGTTTTGTCAAGGTGCTATCGTTGCTTTCGAGTGAATCCTACTCCCATGGCACCGATGATGTCTGATTTGCCAGTTGCCAGGGTTTCTCAGTTGAAGCCGTTTTCACACAGCGGAGTTGATTTTGCAGGTCCAGTTTTTGTGACACAGGGCAGATATCGAGGTGTCCGAAAGGTGAAAGCATATATTTGTTTGTTTGTGTGCATGGCAACGAAGGCCCTCCATTTGGAAGTAGTGTCTGATCTTTCAGCTGAAGCCTTCTTGGCAGCTCTTCGGAGGTTTGTGGCTCGCAGAGGAAGATGTGACAATTTGTATAGCGATAGAGGTACCAACTTCGTCGGCTCAAATAAGCAGCTCTTAAACTATGCAAAGGGGGCAGCAGATGCTTGTACCATTAAGTGGCATTTCAACCCCCCATCAGCTCCGCATTTTGGAGGTCTGTGGGAGGCAGGAGTGCGCTCAGTCAAGACTCATTTGCGAAGGGTGATCGGTTTGCAGATTCTGACCTTTGAGGAAATGTCCACGTTGCTTGCTCAAGTGGAATCAGTTTTGAATTCTCGACCATTGTGTAGTGCGAGTACTGATCCAAATGATCTGTTAGCCCTATCCCCAGGACATTTTCTTACAATGGAACCGTTAGGTGCTCCTCCTGATGCTGATTTGACTTTGTTAAGTATGAATCGCTTGTCACGCTGGCAGCTGGTGCAAAGGATCCACCAGGACTTTTGGCGCCGCTGGAAGAACGAATACCTGCATACACTGCAGCAGCGTGGTAAGTGGGATACTGTGCAAACGTCCCCCCCGATCGGAGCTTTAGTTGTGATTAAAGATGAGACTTCGTCACCTCTTGTTTGGAAGCTCGGACGCATTATGCAACTATACCCAGGCCGTGATGGTATAGCTCGGGTAGCTCAAGTTCGCACTAGTAGTGGCACTTTTGATAGGCCTCTGACGAAGTTATGTCTGTTGCCATCGCAGTAATACGTCTGCCTTGAAATTTTTTTGTACAGTTAATTATAAATCCAATAGCTTCAGTTTTTTGTTTTTTGTGCTTATTGTAAATTTTTGTTTTGTTTGTTTATTTGAGAAACAATATAATTGTGAAAATAAATCCTTATTTTGGTGGGCGGAATGTTCATGCTCGTTGTTCTGTCACTTTTAAATTCAAATGTCGCGCGCTACACTGACATAGAGTAAGTGTTACTAATGGTTTCCGCCAGAAGACCAGAGAGGGGGAAGAAGAATGAGAGAAGGGAGAGAAGCTTGCATCCCTCTGCCACTTGTTTTTGAGTCCTTGAAGAGGCAAGAGGTCTCGAGAAAGCGAATTGCTTTCAACCCCTTGAAGAGACACGAGGTCTCTAAATATCCATTTTGTTTGTGAGTCCTTTGGGAGACACGAGGTCCCTAGAGGTGTTGTGTGTGAATACAGAAAAACGAAGCTTATGTTCCTGCATTATTGGAGAATAAAGGTAGGTAACTTTGCTTATTGTCAGTGCCCTATTTGTTCTGTTTTTTTTTTGTTATTCATTATAAAATAAATACACGTGGGTATTTACAAAATAACCAATATAACTAAATATACACAATTATACAAACTTAATATATACCACAATATACAACAATATATATATATATATATATATATATATATATATATATATATATATATATATATATATATATATATATAAGAAAGGGTGGGGTGGTGGTGAGGTGGGAGAAGATGAAGAAGAATAGCTTAACCAGTTGATGCTCCAAAAAATACCTTTAGCTTATTATTTTAATTATCACCATTGCATATTGCCACTTTTTATTTCTATTGCCCGCTAGTTTTATTATGTTTAGTTACAAAATCAATGAAGACTTTATTACAAATAGTTATCATAATTTTACTTCTAAATAGTCATTGTTATTATTTTATTCAAAATAACAGAAATTTGTTTTGTTTTAAATAAACTAATTAAAATTCGAGTAACGAATTGAATGTTGTACCCCAAGACTTCCATTTTTGTTTTTTTTACAACACCTTTCTTTTTATACTTTTATAATATAATTTTCGATAGTTTGTATACCTTCATACTTTTAATACCCTATAGCTAACAATGCTAGATGTTTCAGACACTGGAGAACCTTCCCATACTTAAAAAAAAAAACACACACACACACATACTTTTCGATGTTTTGCTACTTTTTTTATGATAATTCACTGCCATAACACACTTGCGGCGTAACCTATTTTATAAAGTTTAATAAACTACATAAATCTACTTTTAAGTTCAATTTTTATGAAAATTCGCCATCAAAATACTTGCTACGCCAGAGGTTAAATGTGTTTTTTGATCTCAAGTCAATGATCAGAATTTGCTAGACTAGCCACAAATAATCCGTCTTTTTATCAGAAAATAATTAAGCAAGTCTCTTTTGGCTATATTAATGTTAATGTTGTGGATTTTTTACAATAAATGGTGTTACCCATATATTCTTATAAAAAATATATACAGAAGTTGTAATTCGTAAAAGGTTTTAGCATTTTATATCATTATTTTTCACTTACCCATTCTAACACCTTTAGCTTTTCCGGATCCATCTCCTTTACCATTTCTTCTTTTCTCATTTCGTTTATTGTCCTGGGCTGGTGTTCCTTCTTAGCATTAAATTGAAATCCTTGCTGTCCCAGGAGGTCACCAAACACATCGCTGCTCTTTGACTTGACCCCTTTTGCTTGTTGTTCATAGGGCTTTGCATTTAAGGTATCAAAGTGTGACCTACTGTAGTCCGGGCGAGATTCTGTTGGTGACTGGTGCAGAGGTGTAGTGGACGGGGGCTTATGCTGTGGAGTGCCAGGCATGTGCTGAGGAGTTGTGGGTTGAGTATGGTTTGGGGAGTAACTTCCTACAGGATTCAATGTAGGTCTTCCGGCAGAGGCGAGGTTGGGGGAAGTAGTGGATGTTGAAGGTGGCGGTTGACTCTGAGGGAATTGCTGTTGCTGAGGAAAATTGGGGGAAGTAGACATGGAAGGGGTGGGAGTTGAGAATGGTGTGCTCTTCATATTTCCTGAAATACATGAAATTTCTAAATTAGTATCAATTTAAACCCAGTTTATTAAAATCACTTTCTCCAAGGTAAACTAAAAAATACTATCATTCTTATAAGTGATAAAATAAGTAAATTAAATTCAGATGAAAATAAACATTTTACGAGGTAGGTAGTATAGTGTTTGAATGAAATAATTTAAGAAGCTATGTAATTCAGATGTTACCAGCTACCTGGCTGTGAAACTGTGTAGACTGATGTGTTGCTTTTGTTAAATAAAGCATAAACATAGATTTTAACTTCAATTTGTGGAGAAAGTTGCTAAAAACACATTTGAAGTGTATGAAGTGACATGTGGCTTATGTTTAAAATTTTATAAACTGAACGTTGGCAGAACATCTAAAAAACAATACATTTGATTAAAAATAACTTATGGTTTTAAAATTTATTGCAAAAATTAACAGTAAAAAAAATAAATTCATCTGAGTGACAAACACATTAAAACAATAATAATCACGTTTCATTCTTGGTAATGAGGAAAAATTAAAAACTCATCAATCTTAATGTAGGAGATGTTCAAAATGCATACCTTAAACATCTTGGGAGCATCCCAATCGTAAATAAAATGTGTTCTTAAGTCAGTTAAATCGTGTGGTTTAGTTTTCTATACCATACTTTTCAGACATCCCCATAAGAGGAAGTCTAATAGCATAAGATCAGGTGATCGTGCTGGCCATTCTAATAATCCTCATCTCTCTATCCACCAATCTGGAAATATTAAGTCAAGGTACTGCCGGACATTGACTTAGTAAGGTGCTAGTGCTCCATCCTGCTGGAACTATACAACATTCGCTGGAACTTGTGGGTTTGCTCGATCAGGATATAAGTTTGCCAAAGTTGACACGACATTATTTTGGAGCAGTGATAAATAATTATTTCCATTCAAATTGCCATCAATGAAAAAGGGTTCAACGATATGGTTTCCAACTATTCCTGCCCAAACATTAACCTTTTCAGGGTATTGCGTATGTCCTTCTCTCATCCAGTGTGGATTTTCTTTAGACCAGTAGCGACAATTTTGAAAATTAGGATGGCCCTGAAGTGTAAGCTTGCACTCATCACAAAACAAAACATGTTTTAGTTGGATAACATTGTTACCAAACATTTCCATCATTTGTTCGCAAAAATACGTTCTTCTAACAAAATCGTCTTCTATGAGCTCCTGAGTTTAATCAATCAATTTATAGGAATGCATCTTATTTTCTTCCAATACTTGAATAATCAATGAATGGCTAGACATCCAAGGTTGTGCCCCTACTTCCTATTTAAAAATTTGGGGGTTGCAAATTTCACTCGAAGGGGGCTGAATGTAAAGTTGTAATTTTCACGTTGCAAGATGTCATTTTTTTTAAATATAAAATTGACGTGTTTCGAGATTTTTTTATAAATATGTACAATAATTGATATACTGAATTTATTCCATTTGACTGTTATTTTCGGATAGTAGTTCCTTAAAGAAAAGTGTTTGTTTTATGTTTTTATTCCTTTTGTGTAAAATTAGGTTTAAGGGAGATAATATGAAACAAAATAATATCTGTTGGCTAAGTAACATAAGATACAAGCAGTGGCCCGGGGCCTGAGCGACTGTCTAAAAAGATACATACTGGAGAGATATCGGTAAGTGATCATGATAATTCGAATTTAATGGATAATAAAACATTACAAATAATGTTGACTTTAATAATAAATGTACTTTTTCTGATTAAGGACCATACTTTGTCACAGTGCAACATAAGAATAATAATTTAGGTCGTTTGTTTCCAATTCGGGTAGGCCATTATTTAGGATTATCTGATATACGTATTAGATAATTATTGACATTAAAACAGTAAGTTACAATAAAGTAAAAGTAATTCTTAACTCATATCAAGCAGCCAATGCCCTTATAAATTATAAACTCTTACTCGATAGTGATTTGATAGCATTCATACCAAAATATTATAATCAAGATAAAGGCATAGTTAGACAGGTTCACACCTTTTTCGATGATGAATGACTGAAACAAATAAAAAGTACATCTGAAGTTGCTGAAGTTAAAAGAATGTTTAAAAGAGTAGTAGGTGAAGATGGAATAAGTAGATTAGTTAAACAACAAAGAGTTATTATCCTGCTTCTTAGCGATAAACTACCACAGGAGGTAAGAATTATAGTGTTAATTTCATAGTTGAGGCCCATATCTATCCCGTAGTGCAATGCGCGAAATGCGCTATGGCCATACTTCTAAAATTTGTAAAAATACGGAAGAAATATCTAAAAGATGCAGTAAAATACACATAGATGGAAATTGTCCTAAAGAAAAATATTGTATTTATTGCAAAAATGATGATCACCACTCTACATCTAAATAGTGCTGCAAATTGAATCATAACTTCCACATAGCTGTGATAATTTATTCTCTTCAGAAAGACATTCTCATGGAATTAATTTAGGGCCCATGACTTGACCACAAAGAAAATATTTGTATTCTTGTACCCATAAACTTTTGAAACGTTATGTTACTAAGTTTCATTGAAAAAATGTCAATTTTCGCAAAATCACCCCTTATTTATCCCCTCCCCCTGAAGCGATTTTACCCAAAAACAATTCGAAGTGTTCCTTTGTTGGGTGCTAACTGGATACCAAATTTGAAGATGATATCTCAATTGGTTCGAAAGTTATTGTACCTATTAACGGACAGACGTACATGCTGACAGACCGAAAGACCGACCGACCAACAGACAAAAAAATGTTTATCCAGCATCAAGTTTTCTATGTTTTGAGACTTTTTACGCCGTTTTAGCACAAAAAAGCTGACCTGACCAAATTTGAAGATGATATCTCAATTCGTTCGAAAGTTATTGTGCCTATTAACGGACAGACGCAGATGCTGACAGACCGAAAGACCGACCAACCAACAGACAAAAAAATGTTTGTTCCGGTATCAAGTTTTCTATATGCTTTGAGACTTTTTACGCTGTTTTAGCAAAAAAAAAACTTGCTCACGTTGTGACGATGTGGAAATAAAATTGCCTTATATTTGAAAAGCAAAAAAATATTAAAAGAATTATGTCCTTTAAAATATATATCTTTTAAAGAAGCAGAGGAACTTGAAAACAACCCCTCAAACGCAAAAATTACTACAAATAATCCTTTTGATATACTTAACACACTAGAAAATTTTCTGCCAGTTACCCTCCCCTCAAACCAATGCTAATGACAACTCAAAAAGACCAACGCAAATTCAAACCTCTAACACTGCTCATCAAAGAAGGTCATGTATGTATAGCACATATAAAAAATGCAACTTCACTTTTTATAACGTAAACCTATGTACCAAATTTGGTTGCATATTGTTATGATAGCTTTCTTATTTTCAGAGGTAAAAAATTTTCCCTAAAAGAAACCTAATCCAATTTTCCTGGCTAACAAACTTATCCAAGCTACTTACAAAAGGAAGGTACCCGCCAAATTTCATCAAAAAATTGACCCATTATTTTTTAGCTAACGCTGTGATACATACATCCATACATGCTTTCCTATTTTCGGAAGTAAAAAATTTTTCCTAAAAGAAAACCCAAAATTTCCACAAAAACCTAATCCGATTTTCATGGCTAACAAACTTATCCAAGCTACTTACAAAAGGAAGGTACCTGCCAAATTTCATCAAAAAATTGGCCCATTATTTTTTGAACTAACGCTGTGATACATACATACAGACACACACACATGTATATATATATATATATATATATATATATATATATATATATATATATATATATATATATATATATATATATATATATATATATATGAAACTGACCCCGGATATGGGTTTTAGGGGTCCTAGTTCGCTATCTCCTCATTAGTGAATTTTTTAAAGAAAATTCACCAATAAAGAGCTTCTAAATCATTTAGAGACTTTGCTATCTTTGATGCGGATTTTACTTCATCCATCTTTAAATAAATGTGTTTTAATATGAACCTGTGACAATAGAATTTAAATTTTGTATGATGTTCTGACACAGTGATGCTGTGTTGGGAAGTAAAAAGATAAGTTTTATGTTTTGTAATTTTATCTCACGAGGGTGGGATCTTGTGTTGTTCAAGAATAATATTTTTCATTTTTGAATGACCTTTTTTTTTGTCAAACTGGAGCAACCATTTATTCATAATGTCTTGTCCCATCCATGCTTTTTCTTAAACTTTTAAGTCGTCAGAAAATCTTTCATTTATACATTCTTAGACACTCTGGGCCCAGCTGCTTTGCCAATCACTAGCATATATTCACTGTTCCCTGTCCTATTGGCGTAATACCAAATAGTAAGCCTCTCCTTCAAATTCTAATATCTCACTTTGTCATTATCCTAGAATCTGTAATTTGGTATACAGTAAAGTCTTTATTAGGGCAACATGTGTATCAAACTTTGTCAACATTTTTGAAGATTTTTTTTTCAATTTGTTTCATTTAAGCAGCAAGTGCGTTATGGTAGCGAATTTTCATAGAAATGATCTGGCACAAAATATTTTAAAACTCTTTTTCTTGTAACGTAGAAACCTAAATTTTGGTGTATAGTTTACTATATATATATATATATATATATATATATATATATATATATATATATATATATATATATATATATATATATATATATACAGTGGCGGATTTGCCCAGTAGGCCCGGGTCTAGGGCGGCCAGATAGTAAATTCATTATGTAATCTATATGATTGGTGCTGAGAAAGGGGCAGCTGGTACTTACTACATGGCCTGGGGCCTAGGGCGGCCAAGACTGCAAATCCGCCACTGTATATATAAACATATAAATTGATACTGACCCCGGATATGGGTTCTAGGGGTCCTAGTTCGCGCTCATTTACAATTTTTTTTTCAAAATTCAAATGTCGGAATCTCCCCATTAGTGATTTTTTTCTACGAAAATTCACTAAAAGAAATATATGTGCTAAAGTTTCATGAGAATCAGTAATTTTAACCTATTGTTTGGATACATATACATATCGCTACCTTAGTATCAGACAATGTCCATTTTTCTAAATTGTACAGGTGCTAACTATGAATGTGACAATGTGCTTGTTTACTTTTAAAAAATTTTAACATATAAGATACGTTTTGAAATTCAGTACTTGGTAATTAATTTATTTTCAACTTGATAAAATAGTTATCTCACAGTTTTTTATACTAGATGATTTAATAAAGTACCACTATTGTGTTTTACTTCTGTGCATTTTTTAAATCAATCTCTTTAATACATTCTCCTAAGTTCAGCAATTTAATTATTTGTAGTGATATCTAGATATCTAATTAATAAATATGTTAGCAAGCACAAACATGTTGCATTGGAAGTCTGAAAAATATAAGCTTTTAGTCAAAATTACCTCAGAGTAAGTATCCGCTTTAATTAGCTTTTTTTTTGTAACATCCTTGTATTTAACTAGCAGAGTTGAAAAATCAGAAAAAGCCATATTGGCATAAAAATTGTGAATTTTCAATTTAATAATTAGCTGGTTTTCTTTGGAATAATTAAGGTTGGGAATTACTTTAAAAAGGGGTCTCGCCTGTTTCATATTTGAATACAGAATAAAGATCCTTATTTTAGATAATAGTACTAAACTGTCAATTTTAACGTACCACAAAGCTAAAGAACCTAGATTTTAATTAATAGTTTAAACAAAATTAATGAAATTATGTTTCGAAATTTTTAATGATGCTTTTCGAAAACTGCAAGTCCTTGGCAGAAAAATGATTTGCCAAGGATCCGATATGAGCAATTTAGTCTTTGGGAAGATCAGCAGGAGGAGGCTGCACTGCAGAATCTGCAATACCTGCTGAACAGGATTTTTTCTGATACTACCTTTTAAGGGAGGCATTTAGGTATCAGTTTAGTATAGGAAAAAATAGCCTCTTCAAATTGTTATCTCAATAAATAGTAGATCTACGGGGACAATTTAAAAAGGTGCACAATCTAGATATAGACTAACCATAAATGTTTCAAAAATTTCAAAAAATGTTTTGTGTTATTAGTTATAATTAATTGAAATTCATTCAAATATTACAATGATTTGGAAGAGATAATACACACAAACATGTGCCAAAAGAGATGATTTTGATTATTCATTACCTCTAGGAACATGCAGAGATTTGATTTCACTAAAATCTAATTACTTTTTTTTGATCACATTTTTATTAAATGTGCAATAATGAGCTCGGTACAGCTGCCTCAGGCAAATTGAGTGAAACTGTAGCTATGATTTCGCTGTGCTGGTGAATGAAAACTTTAGCGATTGTATTACAGATGGCAACAGCATCGGATACAAATAATTGATACCTTGGAAATAAGCAGTGTTGTCAGATTATAAAAAAACTCACTGAAATTGAATACTTCAATAACTATAATATGCCTTTAACGTCCTTTAACGAGGGCGACCTTGACCACACAGGACAAACGGAACAGACTATAAATCTATTTCTTGTTCTTATCGAGTGGGTTTCTGCTGTGTTCTGTATTATTGTATCTTTACAAAACTATATACTGTTATTAGTTACACTGGATGAAGAACTGAAATAAATGTATGAACTCTGGCCAGTTTAGAAAAATGTTTTAGCGATTTTATATAGAGTAGACATATAAAAAATAACTGACAGACTTTGGTAAAACTTGACAGGTGTGTTGCTTTACAGCTTGGATGCATTTATTTGCGAGCAAAATAAGAGTAGTGATTTCATAAAACATTAGTTACATTAATGTACTTATGGCAAATAACATTTGTTAAAATTTTTAAGCTATCTGGATAAATTGCATAAATTTAAAAAATAAATTGAAAGAAAAGTTTGAAAAGTACTTATGTACAATTAGCTATAAAATTATGATTTAAACCTATATTATATTGATTAAAATATTTAGGTAACTTATTTTCGGATCTGTTAGAACATAAAAATTACCAACTTTTAGAAGAGGAAAAAGGCTATTGTGGGTTAGTACCTTTTAAATTTCTTTCCCTTCTGTTTAATATAACTTCAGGTGCAACACAATCGAAATAATTATTTTTCTATTATGTAAATACATCTAATTCTACACAGGCTCAGTGTGCTTAATGCCTTGGCTGTAGAACGCATTATCCAAAAGTTTCAAGTGCCTGGTAATAGCTGTGTTCAGTATATGAATGCAATGCAGTGTCACGGATAACCTCTGAATAAATTACGGCTACATAGTTCACTTGCCATTTTCAAGGCTACCAATAATGCCAGAACTAAGAAGCTGTATAAAGGTATTGAGATGCAGATACATTTTTGTGCTTAAAGTTTTATCAAAATATATGATTCCTGTTTACTGTTCCGTATAAGAACATAGTCCAGATATCTTACAAAAATTATTTATACACTGTCAGGTATAAAGTGACGTTTGGGTAAAGTTTTTTAAAAGGCTAGGCAAAATCACTTTCAGAAAGTATTGCAGATTCTGTAGTACAGCCTCCTCCTGTTGATCTTCCTGAAGACAAAATTGCATATCGGATCCTTGGCAAATCATTTTATTAATTCTGTTAAAACTATTAATTAAAATTTAAGTTATTTCTTATTGCGCTACGTAAAAATTGATAGTTTAGTACTATTATTTAAAATAAGTATCTATATTCTGTATTGAGATAAATATTTTTTTACTATAGTTATTTCATTTTTAGTGTTAAGAAATAATAGCAAATTGACCTACATTTGGGCATAGTAGCTAACCAATGAATGTTTTAGTATAAATTATTGTATGCCCAGAACATAATCGTTTCTTTATGTATTTTGTTTCAAAATCCATTACACACAATAAACTACATATATACATATGCTTTTTTTAAGTGGACATAGTTGTTGATATAAAAAAAATGTATGAAGAACCATTAACCATTTGGATTCCAACTCCTTTAAACTTTCAGTTTGGTCCTGTAACATTTATAAAAATTGACGTAGTCTGGTACTAAGGTGACGACATGTATATATATATATATATATATATATATATATATATATATATATATATATATATATATATATATATATATATATATATATATATATATTTTATTATCATTTATTGAATCAAGTAAATAAAAAGTTCATCAAGACATTCGCCTAAATCAAGGACTTGTTGGTGTTGTGTCTGGAGTGATATACATTTTTCTAAATAAACAATAACTAAGATACATACATATCACACACAGTAAAGCTAGATCAATATTTATACAAATACTAACCTAAGAAACATACATATACAAAATCCAAACAAACGAAAAATATATGTAAGTATATGCATCCAAACAATAGCTTAAAAATAATTTACTGATTCTGAATAAACTTAGCCTGTATCTTTCCTTTGTTAATAGTGTTAATGAGTTCCTGAGCCAGCCCAATCGGAAAAGTTGACAAACATTTTGGGGTCTAAAAATAAAGTCATTTTGATAACATTTGGTAACCATGTTGCCCTAATCAGTGGCGGATTTGCAGTCTTGGCCGCCCTAGGCCCCAGGCCATGTAGTAAGTATCAGCCGCCCCTTTCTCAGCACCCATCATATAGACTACATAATGAATTTACTTTATTGGCCGCCCCTAATATCTGGCCGCCCTAGGCCCGGGCCTAAGGGCAAATCCGTCACTGGCCCTAATAAAGACTTAACTATATTGTTGTTGTTATCTTTGGCCTCGGATCGTTAGAGATCCGTTAGCTAAAGACTTTTATTATTTGTAGTGGTTAGTGGTATTTGTATGTGCTCTATATAAAATATAAATGCATCAAGGTTGCATCGCCCCTCAAATTTATTGTCTTACCCTATTTTTTAACATTCTAATACCTAACTGACTACTTATCAAATGTTTTTTTTGCAATTTATCTTATTAATATAATTACTTTTAATATATTTTTTATATAATTTTTTAATCTTTTTTTAATTTTTTTTAAACAATTTTTGAATAAAATTTTTTATATACACATATCCGCATATTATATACACATATTTATCTGTTTTTTAATATTTAATTTGTTTTTTCAAATTAAAAAATAGTGTATAGGATGACTGGGACCCGCTTTGAACAAAATGTACCGGGCCTCGGTCATGCAGGTAGGTAGATTGTGTCAACAAAGGAGTGGCTTACATAGGAACCATACTTATTCTAACGTACACTAGTTATTATTCACATTTTTACATAATCATATAATGTCTTCATAAAAATAAAAATAAATACAGTTGCAGCTTATTTCTTTCGAGAATCTATACAAAATGGTTATTGCACATTTTGACTTCCGCGTCAATAGCTGACTTAAGGAGCATACTCATATTTTTATCATTAATTTGTATAATAGACCATATTCATTTCAGTCGCGAGTTTTTATGCCATGGACACAAATATAATGTGATTAAAATCAGCCACTGTTACATTGTCACAATCACAAGCTGGAGATCTTACCAACCTGATTTAATTTAGATCAGCCGGGACCTTCATGGAGAATGTTGAAATATAATTGTAAAAAGAAAAGTTCAATAAACATAGGTATGCATATATATCATGTATCAACCAACCATCAAAAGCTTTAAAATGTTCAGCTGTTATTTTAACACATTTTTATGGTATCATCAACACTTTATTGAATATTGCCTATTTGTCAGTTTATTATAGCACTTTCCACAACTATCGTCTGTATCGCCCGCCATCTTATCTCTCTTCTATGATGTCTGGTCAAGATAGTTTCAAAGAGAGGCTGAAATTTCTAGAGGGGGAAAACGCAAAGGAATGGTTGAAGCATTTACTGTGAGCACTAAAATCGGCAGTACACCCCAACAGCGGGTGGAGAAGTCTTTGGAGGATTCTGCAAAGGTGCAGTAGCTGAAACGATTTGGAATGGGTATCTTCCACCTAAAGCGTTCTACCTCCGCACTGGATAATGAACAACTGGGACTGCTGGCGTACATCCCAGATGATTTTGGTATGCCACTAATGTCTGGACAGGTACGCACCAGACTCAGAAAAGATGACCTGAGCACCCTGAAGTGGCAGTCTACACTAAGAAATGGGACCATTGGAATATTTTTAGTTGACTATCACCAGTCTTAAGGACTAGAGCAGGCCCTTCTGGGAGCAAATGAGGTAAACACACACTTCTAAGTCCTGCTTAGAGCCGCACCTCAGGAGGGGTAAACTTATCTGCAGAACTGGTCCCTCTAGAGGGGGAAGCACAAACTCTGTCCATAAAACCTCCAAAGGGAGCACATGAACATCTGAACGAACTTTCAGTCCAAAAAATCGATTACTGTAAGCCAGATTTGATAGGGGAAATTTTAAACAATCAGGCGTGAGCCACCATAGACCTAAGGTCCCAGTGGAGGGACTGAAATACCTCACTCACTATATAACCTAACCTAACCTAATCTGAAAGGTAATGATAATATGAGTTGAATGATTAGTTTATTTACAGCTAATAGTAAATGACATAATGCTGCTTCGGATGATTTACTTTACTATCGACAAAATTTTAATCGTTGTTATTTACATGGGCTTCCAATATATATTGTAAGGTGCAAATAATAGATTTTAATTATAAAACTTTTTTTTCCAAAAATTGTATAGCATTTAATATTGACGTTTTTCCTAGATTTAGGGGCAGAGCCTTTGTCACTGGTACCTTTAAGAGCACCATGTCCACATTTATCTCCTTTATTACAGTTCACAGCATTGATAAAGGTTCCTTCATGTAGCCTTCAACCTTTGTTTTTTCAAGTAACTGGAACCTCAACCTCCATTGGCAAAGCACATGAAGTGAGGTTTCGTCTTCCTCTTGGCCGAATCTGCACAGTACTTCATCTGCCAGGCCCACAATGCTTCTATGTCCAAGAATGTGCCTACTGTGGTTTCCTTGTCTTCTAACAAAACATATTACTACAGAACAATGACACTCTAAGTTACTGTTCTGTGATACTAGTATTAAAATAATATGGCTATTTTCGTAGCACACTACAAATTGACAAATAAATTGAAAAAATGCACCCTCATCTTATTATTCCTTACAATATTTTTTTTTACTTATAAAATGTTTGTTTAAATTTATATAGGTTATTAAAACTAAAAGCATTGAGCGGAAAAATATGCTGGAGAAGTTGTTTTAATAGTTCTTGGGTAATATGAACATTGTTATTATATGTTATATGTGTGCAGACCCGTTTTTTTCGAACCAAACCATGAACGAACCCAAGCAAATAATATGTTGCCTCGAACTTTGAACCTCGGAAATAGTTTGTTTAAGGGTCAGTCAAACTTCGAACTTCTTAAAAATTTAAAATTGAAAATCGAACTAACCAAAATTGTTCAATGTTAATATATCGTTTTCTTAAATACAAAATTTAGATAAATTGTAGCATACTCTATGTGGTACATAGAAGATTCCCATTATTTTTACAAAAAGCAAAGGTTAGATGAAATTTTGTAGATTGATTGGGTGAAAATAGATGTTAGTTGTGAAAATTGGTCAATGTTGGAACAAAAGGGTATATTTAAAACTCTTTTTAGATTTCTACATCTATAGCTAGGTTCAATTATAAATATTTTTTGTTACTTGGTATTAGCTAGGCAGTTTGAGTAGTCAGTTTGGGGGGGGGGGGGTGGGTGTTAAAGTGAGCATGATAATTATATAATAACCACTTTTGAACGGTCTACTGATTGTGAATATTGAACAGTTTTGGCATGTTTAACATGGCGCTTCTAAAAGGCAATCTAAAATTATTGTCATAAATTCTGAAAATTTATAATGCAATGTTAGTGTAATGTTACCGATCACTTTCGCACAGTGCCATCATAACATTGTAACAGAAAAAGACATTGGGATGGTAGGATGTATAAGAATTTTAATTCTGTGAATGTTAAATGACCTGTCAGGCCTCAATGTGTCCCACTAACTGTCAAAAATATGCACAAGTGAAATGTCCTAAAATCACGCCACCGAGTGTAATGACCACTACTGACTTAACGAGGTTGCTACCGAGTTATAATTTCGTTACCTCTGCCAGCACTAAATGCCTGTAAAGTTCAATTTTAAACGATTTTTGAGCAACGAATTTAGAACTATTTAGGAGGATGATGTATTACGATCTTCAAATTACTGTAACATCGCCAGCGTAATAAATTTTTCTAACCGAAAGTTCAGTTGTTCGAAACTGTAAATGTATTAATGATATAGATTAAGGGTGAAAAGGCCAATGTTTAAATGTTAGTATATCATTTTTTAACAATTCGCAATGTGTCCATGGAACAATCTTTAATAATTAATTATCGAGAGTTTGTCAATGATCTATAAAACTACCATAACCAAAATACATTGTTGTATTTTTTAAAACTTACCGTTCTCCACACTCAACGCTTTTAGTTTCATTAATCTATTGAAATTTAAAAAAAAGTAATAAGGTCAGAAAATCAATTATTTTCTTTTTAGTACATTTATAAAAGCATTGTTTCAAAAGTTTTTTTTTTGAATATACTTGATTAAACTCTTTTTAATTTTTTGATTTTTGATAAATTACATATATATATATATATATATATATATATATATATATATATATATATATATATATATATATATATATATATATTTGTAAGAGTCCAGATAAAAAAATGTTACATACAGATACAAATTGCTATGGAGGAGGAGCTCTGTAATTTCTTATGCTATTCATTTCTTCTAGGGATTTTGTATTGCATAACATCACATAGCTAATCACATTCTACTCGTCGAACCCTTTCATTTGATACCTATATCAAAGGGTTGTGAAGAAAAAGGTAATTCACCATATTGGCTTTAGAATGACATCGCAGAGTTTACAGTGTTTTACTCACCAAACCCTTTCATTTGATACCCATATCAAGGAGGTTGTGAAGAAAAAGATAACTTGCCATTTTTGTCTGCCATAATGGGTTTAGAATGACATCACCTAGTTTATCGTATTTTACTCGCCCAACCCTTTCATTTGACACCCATGTCAAGGGGGTTGTGAGGAAAAAAGGTAATCCGCCACCTTGGTGCGTCCCATATTAGGTTTAGAATGACATCGATTAGTTTATCATATTCTATTTTTATTGTATTCTAACCGTTTCATTTGATACCCATGTTAAGGAGGTTGTGTAGAAAAAGGTAATCGCCATCTTGGATTTAGCACAATATTAGATATAATATATGGCATTGTCACACTTATACATGGCAGTCAAATTTTAAAGTCTAGCTTAATTAGAGCTATTCGAAATAATTTTGATTGCAATATATATCTCCAACAGTGAAAGTGAACTAATAAAAGCACTATGAAAATAAATATATGGGTATACCAATAGCAATGTGCAATATTTTCACCATAAATATTTCAATAATTTTTGAGTTATCCTATTCAGTGCTGACCACAATACGATCTGAAACAAATTCGAACTACAGCATTTAATAAGTGTGACATCTGGTAGCACGTATGTTGCCGGCAAAATTTAAATTTAAATTCCATCCATTCCCAGCAATTCACTTTACCGTACTCTGCTATTTTAGACAATACATCATAAGTGTACTGTATGTAGTACACTGCGCTAATAACTTGAAAGTACAAAAATAGATTGCCTGCTGAAGTATGCTGCCCTGCACTGTTTGTTACACTAGTGTAAAATTATATTACTAAACAATATAGAGTTAAGATTCCTGATCATTTTTTTAAGGTCAGGTTCTATTTTTGCTTGTTATTTTTAAACTGATTTCTGTAAACTATATTTTCTCAGTGTTATATCTACTAAAACCAAAGTGCAAGTGTCCTACTGGCAGATTGTTCCTTGAATGTTAATAATACATAGATAGCATTAAAAAAGGACACAAGTAGTAATAAAAAAAAAGAATATTAACACTGTTAAAGCTTACCTAAATCAGCAAATAAATCTAGAGGCTTCTGTTGATGTTGTGTAGATGCTGTACTACCTGCAGGAAGCGTAGTTGAGGTACCAATAGGGGCATTCATAAATTTATTCCATCCACCTAATAAGTCATCCTGACTAGCCCCTGTGGATACAAATGGATCAAATGTGTCACCATCCACGGGTATGTTATCTGCTTTCTGACCCTGACCACTTTTAATAGGCTGAGAAAATCCTGAAGTAAAATCACCAAAGGACTCACTGCTTGGTGTACTATCTGCAAGTCCACTTAAGAGATCAAAATTTGTGCTGGGTGAAGGTCTTGGGACACCAGGGACAGAAGACTGGGTGCTGTTTAAGTTCAGCAAATCAAATGCTTCCATAGGAGGTTGTGGAGGGGCACCCTTAGGCTAATTAAAAAAGAAAAGTGTAAGAATTTACAAATTAACCTCTTAAAATATTTCTTGGTAATTTGCAACTTGCCCTTTACAATCTCTTTTTTAAGCTTTTAAACGAGTAGGTTAACATTAACGAGTAGGTTAACATTATCTCTTTTACTAAATGAACAAGCATAAACTTTCTTTATTTTTTTTAGTGCCCCCAACCCCAGAATAAATTTTTATATAAAAAGAATAAAAATAAGCTTTAACTTAAAATGTACTAAAAGGAGTAAAATGTGAAAGCCTGGACCTGGAAATTTCCTGATAATAATTTCAATTTAAATGGAGCATACATTACATCATTTATCCACAATACTGAAGCCACTTCTAGAATTTTCATTACGCGAACATGCTAAAGTGTAGTGTAACAATAACTCTTTGCCTAACAATTTGCAAGTTAATTGGATAAGCGGAACTAGGTGAGAATTAAGTAAAATATTTTCTTACAAACAAGTGAAATTGACAAAAAGCAGGAAAAGATTTCATATTATTAGACACAATTAGTTAACAGCTAAAGAGTTGAGTACAATTTTAAGAACCCAATTCATCACAATACAGTTTTTAGACCTGACGATCGTTTCGCCTCTTCAGAGGGATGAATAAAAATGAGTTTATTCACCCCTCTGATGACGCTAACTTTGTTAGGAAAACAATCGTCAGGTCTAAAAACTGTATTGTGATGAATTGGCTCTCCAAATTGTACTTATCAGTGCTCCTCACAGGTTCCAATCTTCAGTCATTGAGATTTGAGGTTAGTAAAAAACACTTTAAACAATGTGTTATTTCTTAAAGTAAATTAACATACTTTCAACAGTTTTTTAATAGCTTGAATTATTTGTTGAGCCTGTAACAAAAACAAAATACAAGATTATGAACTTAATTAAAAATATTTAGGATGGCACACATTGTTGCTAGCTGAATTGCAAGATTGGCAAACTTTCTGAGCTTCTTAGATTAAATACTTATAGTAAACATTTGGTCCCCTTAGAATAATAAATTTTAAAATAAGGTTACAATTTTGATAAATCTTTTATACATTTTTTTGAGGTTACCTAACTTGCAATAATTTAAACTTATCGTTTTCTTGTACATCTAAAATTACATTTCAATCCCATCTAACTTGAATTTTATGCCATTCTCAATAGCTATTCTTTAAAAGAAAAAGTTGTTTTTCCAACACAAATAGCATTTAAAATTTAGTCACGATTTTGGTGCGTATAAATTTAAAATCCCTATATTTTCTATATGCTAGATAGAGCTAGAGATCAAAACAAATTATTATCAACAACACTTAATGAAACAAAGGTAAAATATATCTTACAATTTTTTGTTCGCTTTCTGAATCACTGGAGTCCTTACTGTCTGTGAAGATATGAGCTAACTTTGGTGAAGGTGGTGCAGGTCTGGCTGGGGGAGCGGGAAAACTAGCCCCCTCTGGCTTTTTCTGAGGACCTCGGGGTGGTCTCGCAGGCGGATTAAGTGGTTTACTTACTATAAAAATCATTATATAAGTGTGGCATATCTTGCAGTTTTAGTAGTTAGGTGCCTAGATCCTTACTTTAAGTCAGTTAAAAGAGTTGTATGGTGAAATTAAGTTATTGGAATTAATTGTTTTAACTCCCTACCATAAAAAAATATGTATCGAGACTTTTAGTGAATTTTCTTTAAAAAAAAATCGCTAATGAGGAGATCGCGACTTTTGAATTTTGAAAACATGTCTTCAAATGAGCGCTATTTGGGATCCCTGGAAACCAAATCAGAGGTCGGTTTCAGACTTTATATGTTCATATATATATATATATATATATATATATATATATATATATATATATATATATATATATATATATATATATATATATATATATATATATATATATATATATATATATACACAGGCTGTCCCATGTCGAGTAATGTATTAGATTATTTCCGAAAATATACATGTTTGAGTGCTGAAAATTTGTATACTGGGGTTTCCGAAGATGCTCTATTTAATGGAAATAATTTCCAAAATGGCGGAGTTCCGTTACACCGTAAATAGATATAAACATCGTTATTTCAAATAGAACATCCTGTATATTATTGCATTTTTAGAATACTCATCTAATTTTAGGTTAAAAGTTATTAGGGTATGCTCTCCCTATCTTCAACTATTTTCGAGTTATGTCAATTTATTTGAGAATTCTGTTCAAGCGGGGGCTGACTTAATGAAGGTGATTTCGTGTCGTGTTAGGATCCTGAAAATTCTTTTATTTGTCAGACACGTTCCAAGGCCATTAAGCTTCGACATGATTGTGAGGAAAAATTGTTTCATATACAGGCTGTTTTGTAGGATGTATTAGAATTTGGTGTGCTTTAAACTAGAATAACTCATTTATTTCAAATGGAACACCTGTATATTATCTTCTCATTGAATAGAGCAGATAATTCTATTTCAAACTGTATTAGCATTCTCTATACCTAAAGTTGATAATTGTCGAGATATTTGTGGTTTACCAAAACAAACAAAAATTAATAATTTAATATTTATGAAATTTAAAGAAATAACAGACAATAACCAAAAGTATTAAAAGTTGAAAATGATTATGACTAGCTAAGAAACTCATGATTGATATTGTTCAAATTGTGCACCATTCGCACTAATACATCGCTCTAAGCGTATTACAACTCCTTCACTTGTTGTACGCCGTATTTCTGCGGGATCCATATTATCCAAACAATTACGGACTCTATCTTCAAGTTCTTCCCTAGTGTTGACTGGAGTCACATAAACATCTGATTTCAATTTACTCCATAGGTAAAAATCCAGAGGAGTGAGGTCAGGCGACCGTGGGGGCCAATTGTATGTTCCGCCGCGTCCCATCCACCTCTCTCCGAATTCGTCATTAAAAAAGCTCCTCACCTCTGCTGAATAATGCGCAGGAGCCCCATCTACTTGATACCAACAATTCACATACGCAGTAAGTGGTAAATTGTCCAAGAAATCAGAGACAGTGGTTCGCAAAATCTCTAGGTATTGCACAGCTATCAGATTATTATCGTAAATGCAGTACAATATTTAATCATCCATCAGAAGAGCAAACAAAATGAAGCTGAATTTTCTCTGAAAACAGCGTTCTCTTTTGACATGAGGATTGTCTTGAGCCCAGTAGTGAATATATATTCCTTCATGGTACATCTTTGTTTCGTCGATCCAAATTATGCTTTTCAGAAATAAAGGATCGTTGCGGTGTCTTTCAAGGAGAGTGTGACAAAATTCAATTCGGTGGGCTGGGTCGTTCAGTTCCAGAGCTTGTACACTTATAAATTTATAATTATGCATCTTATGCTTGGAAAATATTCTCTGTATGGAGGAAATGTACATGTCATGTTCAGCTGAACGTATTGACGCCTTTGGATGAGCTTCAAAATAAGACAACACAGAAATTTGTCTGTCTTCGTCTTCCGTAACTGGAACTGATCTTGATGTTTTTTTAAACGTGCAACTTCCCGTTCTCAAGAAATTGGTTTCATAACATCTGAATTTCAATGCAGTCATTGGCGAGGACTCGGGATACCAGCATTAAACAGCCGACATGTTTTGCTGACCACTCTGTTGCACTCTCCATGAAAATAAAATAAATTAAGCAATTGTTCATTTGGATAACTACCAGGTTCTCCACACTATTGACACTTTGTGGCAGTGTTAGTGTTATGACAATTATCATTTATAAACCTTTAGTATTTTTAATTAGTGATATTCTAGTTTACTCGTAAGTACCTAGTTTTAAGTTTTTAGTTTTCAGCTTTGCGTGTGGTAGCTTATAAGTTGAGTTTGATATTGCTAAATATCAATAATATATATATATATATATATATATATATATATATATATATATATATATATATATATATATTCATATTCATGTGTCACACAACTCAAAAAATAATGGACCGATATGATAAAATTTGGTTAGTACCTTCCTTTCGCAAGTCATCTGGATAAGTTCGTTAGCCAGGAAAATCGGACTAGTTTTTCCAGGAAAGTTTTGCGTTTTCTTTCGGAAAAATTTTATATCTCCGGATGTAACAAAGTTAGGGCAACCATATTGGGTGCGAGGGTCTATATCATAAAAAGAAAACCATGCACCTAAATTTGAATCTCTACGTTAAAATAAAAAAAAGTTATAAGCTTTTAAGTTTTTATTCTTAAAACATCAAGAAAGTCGCGATTCGAAACGTCAAAACTGACAAGTTCTAGATAGAGGACCTAACTGAATACGGCTATGCAGCATAAATGTCGTAAGAAGTTAAAAAGCCTTAAAGTTTCAGTTACAATCTTCATTGTTCTTTATTTGATTAAATTATTTGCAGAAAAGTAATTTAAAATATACCCTTTATGTGATGCTTTGGTAGCAGTTTCAGTTATTTATTTAATTTCAATAACGAATCAGATTACGCCTATTATTTAGCGGGCTTTTTTCTTCAATTGGGCAGTGGAAGCTTTTTATGGAGAAACGGTGTTGGTAAGTAGTTTCTCCTTCTGCAAGGTGAGTTTTTACAGTTCACATTTCTAGCTCCGTTGTAGCATGTTTACCTTGCACAGAACCTTAAATTTACTTTAGGTCTCTTAACTGTATTGTGGAGTTGAGATCACAGCATTTGTCTGATGGTTAATGCATAAAAGGGTTCCTCTAAGCATGTTTGATTTTTTTTTTCAAAAACGAACAACACGCTGATCTGCTAATTTACCTATAAATGTTATTAATATTAAAAGAAAATGGAAACAACGCTCGTGCCTTGAATAAAGTTCCCTTCGTCATTTTAACTTTAAATGAAATTTCCTGCTCCCGTTTCGCATACGTTCAACACATTGGGCACAGAAAATATAGGAATTTACTTAAATTTGTCATTTATAATTGAAGGAAAATAAAATTTGTTTTAGGCATGCAACGAAACATTCACACTAAATAGAATAATTTCTAGATTCTAAAACCTACTGCGACGCTATAATGAAACAATGTTAAATGAGATGAAAACCATTTCAGGTTAAGGGATCTAAAAATATTAAAACAGTATATATATATATATATATATATATATATATATATATATATATATATATATATATATATATATATATATATATATATATATATATATATATATATAGTTATGTTTATACAGGGGTGTATTAATTTTATTTTATATATAATGCCCCACGATTGGGTGTCAATTGAAATGGTATTCTATGGTGTATTTTTAATATACTTTTTATATACGTTTTATGTTGTATATAGTTAGTTTTTGGGATCACCTGTGTGTATATTTGATTATAATTATATTTAGTTTTGGAAAGCCCCTGTATATATTAGATTATAATTTATTTTAAAAATGTAAATATGTTTTAGATTTCTGGTTTATTTTATATGCATATAGTATTATAATTTGATTTTGAGAATAATACCTACAGGTTACACTTAATACATGTATACTTTATGCAAATTTATGTTAATTTTGTATTATAGTGATCAATAAATAAATAGATAATGATTCGTGGGTTTTTTGTTCGTTTGAAATCTGATATGTGTTGTGTAATTTGTAAAGTTGGTGGCCTACCCTTTTGCCGCTGTTAAATCAGCAATATACACAGATATAAATATAAATATTATACTTAACCTTTGGCTGCTCAGCATTATTGACACTATATCTCAGTTAGTCGGTTTCAATTGATACAGGGTGCCCTATGCTATTAATTTTCATATATCTTATAAATATTACCCCCAAATAAAATAAGTCAAAGAACTTCTATAAATATATATATATATATATATATATATATATATATATATATATATATATATATATATATATATATATATATATATATATATATATATATAATAAAATATTTCTCTCCCCTCGGAGTTTATCAAACAACCTCTCTTCTCCCACATTGTTCCTCTTTATCGGACTCAGCTGCATAACATCGACATCCAGTATTGTACGGAAAATTACCATTGCTTTGGCTCTTGACAGGTAAGTTTAATTTAGGTACCCGCCAAATTCAAATCCTTCACTCAAATGTCATTTACAAACAGAAAATTACTAAATCTTAAACATGACATTTGGATAACCTTACTAATAACATATGTAAATAATGACCTTGAAGGTAACTAAAACACTTTAAAATGTTCATTCTTGCTTTGGATACTTTTTAATATAAAAACCACTGCTGTCTTTTACGAGTGTTCATTTCACTACTTATTACTATACAGAGTGTTTTTAATACACTTTTGTTTTTAAATTATGTGAGTGAATTCATTTGACAATTTTTATTTGGTTTTACAAATTAACCTGTTTTCAAACTTCATGCTATTCATACACCTTAAGGTATGTAGCTTATTACTCTCTATTGATATTGTTCCACATTATATTTAGGTTATATATTAATTTTCAACAATAATTTAAAGGCAATATTTCCTTTTAGCTTATTCATATGAGATGCATCCAGTACTAACTAACAGCAGCAAAGAGTATTTCTGGTGACAATGTGTTGTTATTCATGGTTTTCACGTGTTTAGTGTGTGGTGTAATATGGATCATTTGTATCGGAATGGCTTTGGATATTCACTGACAGGAAATACAATTTACAAAAAGAGTACTTTCACATTTCGTGCAAACTGTAAGTACTGTTTGAAGCTTTTTATAATTTCAATATATATATATATATATATATATATATATATATATATATATATATATATATATATATATATATATATATATATATATATATATATATATATATATATATATATATATATATATATATATATCACACCGATAACACAAAAAATAATGGGCCGATTTTGATTAAATTTGGTGAATACCTTCCATTTGTAAGTGGCTTGGATAAGTTCGTTAGCCAGGAAAATCGGCCCTGGTTTTCCCGAAAAATCTTGTTTTCTTTCGAAAAAAATGTATATCTCCGGAAATTACAAAGTAAGGGCACCCAATTTTGGCACGCAGGTTTACATCATTATAGGTAAATTATGTACCCAAATTTAGCTCTGTAAGTTAAAAGACAAAAAGTATTTTATAGGCATTAAAGAAAAATAAACTGAGGTTTTCCTCAAAACGTCAAAGTCGCGATTCAAAACGTCAAAATTGACAACATTTAGGCAAAGAACCTGAAACTAATACAGGCTATGGAAAGAAAATGTCTGAAGAGGAATGTTTTACAAACCCTGAAGTCTTAGCTTCAATCGTCATTGTCCTTCATTTTACTAAAATATTTTCAGAAAATTCATTTCAAATAGACCCTTTCTCCGATACTTTGACAGTAGTCTTAGCTATAGAGTTTATCATTTAATGGTACATACTTTTTGTCGAATTTTCGTAAAAAATCATTAAAGCTCAATATATCCGTTATTATACAAGATACGAAAAAATTGTATACATTAATTACAGGGTGTCTTGAGCTACATCTTAAAAAATTATTTGTACAATCACAGGGTGGCCCATAAGTCGTTGGTGGTACAAATTTTCTTTTTTTTTTATCCAACATGCCTTCTGTTATTGCGTTTTCCATTGAAATATAATGCATGTTTGTAAGAAAAGAAATTCGGGACGCAGCAAGTGCGTTATGGTAGCGAATTTTCATTAAATGCTTCAAATTTGAATAGTTCAATTTGCTATTAACCTATAAGGTTGACCAAGAAACCGTTTTTTCGGGAACACTTTAAGTTTACTTTGGGAAATTTTTGTACATTTTCAAACAATAAAGGTATTTCGATGAAACATGGCACATTGTTTCTGCTATATAGGTTATACTGGTAACCAAATTTGATGCCTGCTTTCTTTAAAAAAAAAACACATATTTGATACTAAAAACCTTTTTATGAAAATTCACTACCATAACGTGCTTGCTGCGCCCAGACTTTTTTTTAATGGGACTGTCCATTTATTGTAGCATTATTGCATTTTCCATCCAATTTTAATGCATGCATGTAAGGAGAAAACATTTATATCACCCATTGTTTTCGAGTTATTTCAATTGTTTTACAACTTTTTACATTTCCGAGCATATTAAAAATTGTGATACAGCGTTTTTCCCAATGAAAATCTGAGTCCCTTAAAAATGACGTGTTTAGTAAGGTTTTTCATTATATTTACCAATAGATAGGAGAGAAAGATAATTTTGTGTTTCTGTAGAAATCATTGTTTGTAAGATTTTTGTGACATTTTGGTAATAAATGTTTAATAAGTTATTGTAAAAAAAATATTTTAGAATAAATTTTCATGAAAATTTTTTTTGGAGTTCCGTCGGAAAGCTTTTTGTGAATAATTATATCTTGCTAGGTGGGTTGGCCAGAAAAATCAAACAAGTTTTTTGGGGAACATCTTAAGTTTATTTTCGGAAAATTTTTGTACTCCTTCAAACAATAAAGTTATTTTGACGAAATATGGTACATTGTTTTTAATAAATAGGTTATACCAGTAACCAAATTTGATGCCTGCCTTCATTAAAAAAAAAAGACATATTTGCTATTAATAAGATTTTTTAATGAAAATTCACTACTATAACGCAATTGCTGTGTACAGAGTTTTTTTTACAATAACTTATTAAAAATGTATTACCAAAATGTCACAAAAATCTTACACACAATGGTTTCTATGGAAACAGCAAAAAATTTCTGCGAAAATTGACTATTTTTTTTTACAAAAAAATTTGCTTAAGGAATACACATAAAATTCAAATTATATACCTAATCTGTAACTAAGTTTAAAAAATAGGAAAATGTTTCCAAATTTCCAAAACTAGAGTCTATAGGTATAGGGAGTTGTTCAATTTAAACAAATTGAGTTACGACAGTTCGACTTTTTCCAAATTCAGTCACTATTTGAGAGAGCTCTGTATACAGCATTTCGATTTTATGACAAATAATATTAAACGAAAACCTCTCCAAATGTGTCACTTTCATGAGACTCTCCTATCTATTCGTAAATATAATTGAAAACCTCCCTAAATGCGCCATTTTCATGGGACTCCGATTTCCATTGGTAAAAATGTCGTACGACAATTTTTGATATGTCCCAAAATGTAAAAAGTTGAAAACAATTGAAATAACTCGAAAATGATGGGCGATATAAATGTTTTCTTGTTTTTTTCTCTCAGGGCTCGCCCGCGGCTTCGCCGCCCCGCTGGCACTGCAGCCTTTGGCTTATTGTGCATACCCTTAGTCTTTTTACTCCACCCATTCCAAAATTACTGTGCCTTGAACTAGTCTGCACAGCGATTGGTAGGGTGAAGTTTTATATTGCTGTCTCCGGTTGTTGGTTGTGCGTAGATCAATTGTCTTTTGCGGTCCAGAGCTGTACACTCGCACAAGATGTGCTGGGCTACAGATTCTGCATGCGAGGTCCCCCTCGAACCGCCCCATTTTATGCAGGTGTTTCTTGACGGCCATGTGTCCCGTCAAAAGACCTGTTATGTGTCTGAGCTGTACTCTGCTAAGATTTAGCAGCTCCACAGCTCTCTTTGAACTGGGTTCGTCAATTACTGACTTCCCATGTCTGAGCCCTGGACAGCCTGCCCAGTACACCTTCTGTTCGTTTCTGACCCAGGACTTAATGGCTCTCCGGTTCTGGTCCCATAAATGGTTCTGCTGACCCTCTCTTCGCGAGACTGTCATCTTCTTCAATGCCTTTGACCCCCGAGTTACCCCGCACCCAGATGAGGGCGATCTCATTCTGCCCCGCCAGGTCGCGCGTCTCGTCTCGGCACTCAAATCACTAGCCAGGAATTGACCTGTGGGCTAGTTAGGGCGAACATTTGGACTCCGAGGGAAATACTATGACTTACCCTAGGTCCTTCCGAATAAACACCTGCCCCCGTCCCACGCCGGATCCGTCCGTAAACCAGACGAGCGCGTCCCGTGGTATGCCCGGCGTCTCCTCCGGCCATGCCTCGCGGTCGGGGATTTCCACTGTAAAGTTGTTTTCCCTGCAGATTCGCGTGCTCGCGAAGTCTGACCTCATTTCAAGGATGGGTTCCTTCACGATCTCCTGAATTGCAGTGGCCCCTGAAGCCTGGGTTGATCTTCAGTCTACCACTGCAGGCTAGTCTGTATAGTCCTAGCCTGGCCTCCTCCATAATAACTAAGTGTATGGAGGGCAGATCCAGCAACACCTTCATGGCGGCTGTTGGGGTTGAAGACATGGCCCATCTGATGCCTAGGCAAGCCATCCTTTGGATCTTGCCTAGTTTTTGTTTGGCACTGGATTGTGTCACCTTAGGCCACCAAGCCAGTGCCGCCTATATTATCGATGGTCTGACCACCCTTGTGTACAGCCAGTGGGCCATACTAGGTCTTAGTCCCCACGTTTTTCCATATAGCCGCCTAGTGAAGGCTAGGGTCATGACTGCCTTACGCAGTATTTTTTCAACTTGACCATTCCAGGTTAGCTTCGAGTCCAATACGACCCCAAGATATTTTACCTCCCTGGCCATTGGAATGTTCCTACCATATAGAGTGAGAGTTCTGTGGCTCTCCCACTTCCTCCTCCTCGTAAACGGTATGACAGTTGCTTTCTCGGGGCTCATCCCGAGCCCTTGACCAACCATCAACCTTTCCACCACTTTCAGTGCTGTCTGCATGCGCTCCCACACTGATTGTGTAACCTTTCGGACCCTTATACCCCCCCTCCCGAGAGCCTTCCTAGCAGGCCGTCCACGACTAGGCACCAGAGCAAGGGAGACAGAACGCTCCCTTGCAGACACCCCGCCAGCAGAGTCCCTCCTGCAAGTGAGGTGAACACCGCCCTGTCCCTGAGCATGGAACCCATCCACCTGCAGCAGGTCTCCTCTATTCCACGCTTCCTGACAGCTGCCAGAACCCATCCGAATGAGGTGTTGCTGAAGGCCCCCTCTATGTCTAGGAAGGCCCCCAGCACCACCTCCCTGTTCTCCAGTTTCAGCAACAGTTGGTGCAGTGCTGTTTCTGTTGAGACTCATGCTCTTTATGCATATTGCCCGCAGTGTAGGGGATATGCTTCTAGTACACCGCCTCTAATGTGCCGGTCGAGCAGTTTTTCCATTGTTTTTAGCCAGAATAACATGAGACTTATTGGCCTCAGCGACTTTGCCTGGTCTGCTGGACGCCCAGGTTTAGGAATGAATACAACCCTGGCCAGTCTCCATGCACTCGGAATGTACCCCAGAGCCAGGCTGGTCCCCATAAGCCGGCGCCCACCTATAAGGCGCCTCTATTTCTGAGTGTTCCTCTGCCTTCCTGCTTATAACCGACCAGTGTTGTGTCCCCAGTGGTTCTGGATCTTCAGTCTGCTGATCACCGTCTCCTGCGGGACGGTGTCAGGGATCCGTACGAGGACCTTGCGTCTCTCTGGGAGATCCTTGTGCTCGACGGCTGTCAAGTCCGCCCCCTCTCAAATCTGACCGAGGCCCCCGATCATTTTCGGCAGCCAGTCTCGCGACTGCGAGCCGGCACAGGTTATCCAGAGGATGCCTTCCGCCAGGCGCGGCCGGTGGAACTGAGGCGGGCTCTCCCCTTCCTGAAGAGAGTCCACCGCAGCCTGGATCAGGTCAGCCTTCCCCTGGTCTAGTTCTCTCCTTACAAGCATGCATTAAAGATCGATGGAAAATGCAATAATGCTACAATAAATAAATGGGCTGTTACATTAAAAAAAAAAAAAAAAAAAAAAAAAAAAAAAAAAAAAAAAAAAAAAAAAAAAAAAAACCCACCTGTATCATCAAGGACTTATGGGCCAGCCTGTGATTGTCAACATAATTTGATAAGATGCAGCTCAAAACACCCTATAAATAACTTTTATAATATTTTCCTGTATCTTGTATAATAACCGATGTACTGAGCTTTACAGTAAAACTGCACCACCCTCTGTATATCTAAACATGTAAAAACTGAAATCGACCCCAGAGGCGCCTAGTTCGCACTCCTTTGAAGAAATATTTTTAAAAATTTAATGTCGCAGTCTTCTCAATAACGATTTTTTTATATGAAACTATAACTGAAATTACTGCTAGATCATCAGAGAACAGGTCTATTTGAAATGCATTTTCTGCAAATATTTTAGTAAAATGATGGTTGAAGCTTGTTCTCCACCTAAAAATTGAAAATTTTGATGTTTCAAATCGCGACTTTGACATTATATATATATATATATATATATATATATATATATATATATATATATATATATATATATATATATATATATATATATATATATATATACAGGCTGTCTCATTAAGGCTGGCCAACGGCCATATCTCGGAAATTCGTAAAGTGGCCATTAGAAAATCCTGGAAAATATTTTTAAGTTCCGCATCTCACCGCAAGGGGGCGCAATTGAAAATCAAATATTAAAATTCTAAATAACTTCAAAAATTCCCACATCATGGTATACCTTTGGTAACATCATCAGTAAGCTTAAGACAAATCTGCATGATTTTGGTTTGAGGCTCATTGGCGTAGCGACCCTGATAAGAGTGGGGGAAGCCACTGAAAGTATAATCATTTGAATCGCTGCAACTTCTAAGTGACCCATCCGATTTTAGTGAGCTTGAGCTTCTTTCAAAGAAAAATGAAGTATTTTCCATTTTCGTATCCATTTTTACAAAGCAGTTCCCAATAAAATTACTAGAGGGAGTAATTTGTAATCAAGAGTTTTTTTAAATTTTACTCTGAAAATGTAAATCATACAGTATAATTACGACACCATAATCGGAGAGTAGATTAAATTTCGAAAAGAAAACGTGAAAACCACATTTAGATATCTCTGCTCGTTTCAGAGTTATTGTCAAAAGAATAATTTTACACTTTATTAAAAACAATTGAAAGATAATAGTTATGGAATAATTTTTAAGGAGACAATTAAAATACTATAAATGTTCAAAATGTCCACCGTTTTGCAAAATACAACTATTAATACTTTTTCTGGTACTAGAAATTGCTATTTCAATTTCAGCTCGTGAAATCGATTTTATGGCATTTTTAATTCTCTCAATCATGTTGTTTCGTGTGGTTGCTCGCGTTTTATAAACAATGTCTTTTATTTGTCGCCACAGAAACAAACTACCCCTTCCAATCCAGCGATTTGGGTAACTAACATTAAAAAAATATTGGACCCTATCCAAAAAGTCTGCTGGGCATCCATCGTGTTGATGCCACATGGATGTTCTTAGGCCAATAGGAACATCTTCTAAGAGGACCGGCAACTCATTCTCTAAAAAGTTTAGGTAAGATGCGCCATTTATATGGCCATTACAAATAAATGGTCCGATAATTCTGTCCTAAAACTCCGCACCACACGTTTACACTCCACCTGTTTTGGTGATCTACTTTGCGCATCCAATGAGGATTTGTTTGCGACCAATAGTGCAAATTGTGTAAATTAACACTGTCACAACTATTAAATGTCGCCTCATCAGTCCATAAAACAAGGGAAAGGAACTGAGGATTCTCGTAACACATCTCTCTGAGCCAATAGCAATAGTCGACCCGCCTGTGAAAATCAGTTTCTGATAGGGCCTGGTGTAAAACTACATGATAGGGATGCAGCCTAAATTCGCTTAAAATTTGGACCACTGAAGTGACACTTATACCTAGATCTAAGGAAATTTTTTTTGTACTTAAATGCAGATCCGCTTCTACATACACAAGAACGTTTATGGTATTGTCTTCATTCCTTATACATACATACACACACACATATATTATATATATATATATATATATATATATATATATATATATATATATATATATATATATATATATATATATATATACAGGGTGGTCCTCCGGGAGGTCCCACGATCGATTTCGGGAAAACTATTAATAGGAAAAACCTCAAAATTGGATATTACACTAAAGTTGTTGGGGGGCACAGGATAAACATATTTTCAAGATGGCGGCACTTCCGGTTATACCGGAAGTAGATGTCAATTCGCTTATTTTAAATAGAACACCCCGTATTTTATTGGAGTTTCAGATTCTAAAATAAATTCTGAACAATTTCTGTAAATAATGTTTTATACCTATCAACCATACAGAAGATATTTAGACTTTAAGATAAAATTTGACATTTACAGCCAGTCATAAAGATACCGATATTTTTATAATGAGAACATATTTCGTTACGATTTTTAGAATTATCTTGAAAGATATTTCACTTCATCTATTTCCACATGGAGACCAACGATAGAGTATACAGAGTATCCAAAAAAATTCTTGAAATTTGCAATGAGAAATTGCAAAAATCTCGCGATTTTCAAATTGGAACCCCTTTTTTTTATAACACTATCGTGTTAAGCTCAAGAAATCACTGATACTTTGTATGTAATTACCTATATCTAAATCAAACGATTTTCATTTTATTTTGAAAAAACTCATTTCAAAGCTTGATATTTTGGTAAATTTCCTACCATAAGCGTTAGCCATGGAAAATAAATTGCCCAGTGTGTTTCTATGGAAACTTTGACAGTTTGTTGAATAACTATCTAATAATGGCAAGGTTAAATTACACACACGAAGATTATTTAAATTTTATTCACTATTTATAGACAATGTAATAAAGTAATTTCGCGAACGTGTGATACATTTGCTGATAGATATCCAGATCAACAGAAACCGTCACGTAAAACCGTCAAACGAATAGTAAACAATTTCAAAAACTGCGGATCTGTCAAGAAAAAGGTGTAGAGGGCTAAACTCGTTGTTGACAACAAACAAATCGAGACAGCAATTTTTAAGTATTTTGCCATATAACCTTATATAAAACCATTAAACAGATAATAGAAAGAAAAAAAAACAATTCACACACAACATGGACTGAATAAAATGAAACAAAAATTAACGCCCTAAGTGCTCAAATTGACGACCTCTGGCGTCAAGACATTCTTCACACCTATGTGTCAATCCCTCATGATTCGCGAACCCGCTGCATGCAATCTTTTTTAGTAGAAACTGCAGTGTTGTAGATTTTATTTTTTATAGTACCCCATATAAAAAAATCGAGAACAGATAAGTCAGGCGGTCGAGGCGGCCAAAGGTGTAGCCCATTGTTAGCAATCCATTGGTCAGCAAATAGAGATTGTAAAAGATTGTTAACCAGGTGACCATTATGAGGAGGGACCCCATCATGTTGGTAAAATATTTGCCTATATTCATTCAGTGTAGGGTTGTCGAAATAAGTTACTTCCAAATTTTGCAAAAATTCCAAATAACGCTCACCTACCAGTGTATAAATAGAGTTTACACAAAGTATTTTATGAATTTCGGATTAATTCTCACCATTCAAACTATCGTCGTATATTTCTAGGGCAACAACGCCGTCATTCCTTATAGCACAATAAACATTAAACTGCCAGCTTTCTTGAAAATGTCCTTCCCTAAAAGGATGAACATTGGTCTCACTCCAATAGTGAGAATTGCGACGATTGAAAAGTCTATTCTTTGAAAATTTTGCTTCATTCGTCCATATGATGTTATCTAAAAACAGTTCGTTTTCTTGAAATCGCATTAAAACAAATTCACAGAACTTTACCCTTCTGGAAAAATCAGTTTCCTTTAAATGTTGCACAACTGAACAAGCATAAGTATGGAACTTATGTTTTCGTAAAATTCGCAGAACGGAGGTTTTGGACAATCCTGACTCCAGTGCTACTTGCCTCGTTGACTTTGTAGGGTATGCGGCAAAATATCCTAAAATTGCTGTCTCAATTTGTTCGCTGTCAACAACAGGTTTAGCCCTCTGCACCTTTTTCTTGACAGATCCGCAGTTTTTCAAATTGTCTACTATTCGTTTGAGGGTTTTACGTGACGGTTTCTGTTTATCTGGATATCCATCAGCAAATGTATCACACGTTCGCGAAATTACTTTATTACATTTTCCATAAATAGTAAATAAAATTTAAATAATCTTCGTGTGTGTAATTTAATCGTGCCATTATTAGCTAGTTAATCAACAAACTGTCAAAGTTTCCATAGAAACACACTCAGCAATTTATTTTCCATGGCTAACGCTTATCGTAGGAAATTTAACAAATTATCGGGCTTTAAATGAGTTTTGCAAAATAAAATGAAAACCGTTTTATTTAGATATAGGTAATTACATACAAAGTATCAGTGATTTTTTGAGCTTAACACGATAGTGTTACAAAAAGGGGGGTTCCAATTTGAAAATCGTGAGATTTTTGCAATTTCTCATTGCAAATTTCAAGAATTTTTTTTGGACACTCTGTATACTCTATCGTTGGTCTCCATGTGGAAATAGATGAAGTGAAATATCTTTCAAGATAATTCTAAAAATCGTAATGAAATATGTTCTTATTATAAAAATATCGGTATCTTTATGACTGGCTGTAAATGTCAAATTTTATCTTAAAGTCTAAATATCTTCTGGACGGTTGATGATAGGTATAAAACATTATTTACAAAAAGTGTTCAGAATTTATTGTAGAATCGGAAACTGCAATAAAATACAGGATGTTCTATTTAAAATAAGCGAATTGACATCTACTTCCGGTATAACCGGAAGTGCCGCCATCTTGAAAATATCTTTAACCTGTGGCCCCCAACGACTTTAGTGTAATATCCAATTTTCAGGTTTTTCCTATTGATAGTTTTCCCGCAATCGATTGTGGGACCTCCCGGAGGACCACCCTGTATATATATATATATATATATATATATATATATATATATATATATATATATATATATATATATATATGAATTACATATGTTTTCGTGAAAAGTAATCGGTCATTTTGTTTTGAACCTGATTTTTAATAAAAGTTTGTTTTTATATGTATGCATACAATTTATTGCAGGCTTGAAATATACTAGGTTCGGCATTTGAATAATGTAAAAACGTTGACACCACATTCAACGAAGCAAGTGATTTCGACACTGTTGGAAGCTCATGATTATCACTTGTTTCCTCTTCTTCATTTTCATTCTCTTCGTCAATAGTTTTGGTCATAGGAGATAACTCAGATACTGATGCCATAAGTTCAGTATCCCTCGGAAGTTCAGTGGTTACTAACTCATCGATTGATAACTACTCATCTAAATTAATATTGTTTTGCTTTATCCAGGCAGCCAAGGGCAGGCTGTCTTTATCTGTATCCTCAATGAAATCCTCGCCGTGACTTTTCTCTTTAATTCTATTCAATTCATATATATATATATATATATATATATATATATATATATATATATATATATATATATATATATATATATATATATAAATAAAACTGACCCCGGGTATGGGTTCTAGGGGTTCTAGTTCGCGGTCATTTAGAGACATTTTTTCAAAATTCAAAGTCAGGGTCTCTCCATTTAGTGAATTTTTTCTATGAAAATGAACTAAAAAATAAAACAATTTCATCGAATAATTATTTTAAAATACAATAATACTTTCTCATTTTGTGCCAATCATTTTTTTTTAAATGAAAGGGTCGTAATTTTCCAAATATACAATCATCCATTATCCATATAAATAATATTCATTTTATAGCTCTTACAAAATGAGCATCTGTGGTGACATCACAGTAGGCGTGGCGGGCATGGCGCCCGGCTAACAGATTTGACAAAGTAAGCTATCCTCTTCAGTGTATTACCCTTGGCCTGGAGCTAGAACCACCCACTAGAACCACCCAACATTGCTGCCACTATTACTACTACTACTACATGGGTTGTCCCTTTTGCTGTTTATAAATTACAAAATTGAAAAATGATTTATAAAGTGTGAAAGCGATAACTTTCTGAAAACTGACACATACAGATAAATAACATAATTTTAAATGTTTATAAAGGGTCAAAGCAGAATCTTTTATCAATTTTTCACAGAGAAAACTTTTAAATTGCCATTAGAGAAAATTAATCAACGATAGTTTTCTGGTTGAAGAAATGAAAACTTTTTAAGAGACCTTTCTTTTGAATGTATGATCGACTTAACGATAAGTTTTTTTTACGTAGCAACTTTTATCTGGTTAGGAAATAGGTAAGGGTAATAAAAATTATATTTTGCAAATGAAACTTACCAAAGTTATCAACAGTTTCATCCTTTTCAATTTGGGATGTAAACATAGTATCTGGTGTTCTAATTGTTTTATCAGTCAACCAAGGAGCTGGTTGTGAAGGTTTTCTTTCAGTATCAGACACGAAGACATTTAAGGTCAACTGGAACTTTTCCTGATAATGATCCTGTCCTTCCGAGAGATCATCTAAATCCGATCTAAATAAAAAATAATATAAAAAAATAATTAATAAAATATAACAAAAACTGTTTATTGCATAAGCAGACCAAAATCAAAATAGTATTTTATATACAAAGTCTTTTACTCGCGCAAACAAGGTGTATTACCACTACCAAGAACTGTACAGTGTCCTTCTTAAAAAAAAAAACATATTATTTTCTTTGAAAATAACTTATTATATTTATTATTGTGATTGCTGTAGTTATTACTATTATGAGTTGATTTTATTTTTATGTGACATATTGACATACATCACAGAGGCATTTTAAAGACATCATACGTCATTTTTATTTTATTTTTTCAAGATTTGTTTGGACAAAATACGCCAATTTAGCAACGGATTTTTGTTTACAGTTGTCATGAATGAATATAAATAAGTTCAGTTTTTTCTGGTCTGATGATGCCGTAACGGCGAAACTAGTCACCGAGAAGAAAATAAGCTATTGTGATTGTGAAACCAGAGAAAGTATTTACACCTGTATTTAGTATGGGACGGTTTCACCAAATAAGGGCAACAACAATTAATGAATTAAGACACGTAATGATGATAAATATTTTGTCATAAGCTGAGACCCCTCATTTTTTTGCTTATCTAACACTTTTTACAACTTCTGTTTTGCTTATAGAAGCCGTATTGAATTCTTAACTAGTCAAATTGCACTTATATAAAAAACAAACAAAACAACAACAAACTTATTTTTAAAATAAAACAGTAGTAGAGCAAGGAAATTGAAAAACACGGATAATAACGAACATAATAAAATGTATATATATATATATATATATATATATATATATATATATATATATATATATATATATATATATATATATATATATATATATATATATATATATATATATAATGCCTTTATATATAGTTAGTTTTGTACGTAATGTTAGTTTTAGATCACCTGTATGTATGTTATTATATTATAATTTATGTGAATATTTTGCTTTTGATTTCTAGTTTACATGTATATAGTATTTTAATTTGATTTTGAGAATAATACCCACAGGTTACACCTAATACATGTATACTTTATGCAAATTTATGTTAATTTTGTATTATAGTAATCAAATGATTCGGGGGTTTTTCTGTTCGTTTGAAATCTGATGTGTTGTGTAATTGGTAAAGTTGTAGGCCTACCCTTTTGCCTATGTTAAATCAGCAATAAACACAGATATAAATATAAATATTACACTTAACCTTTAATTAATCTCCTTGGCTGCTCAGCATTGTTGACTCTATATCTGTTACGTCGGTTCCAATTGATACAGGGTGCCCTATGCCATTAGTTTTTATATATTTTATAAATATTACCCACAAATAAAATACGCCAAAGAACTTTTAAATGTAATAAATATTTTGATTTTTATATATGATTGGAAATTGTAGAATTTTTGCTTATTGGATCCTCTAGTTTAAAATTAATAACACAGTTTTAATTATTTTGAGTGACAGGATTTGTTTGATTGTTTTAGTTTTATAACACAAATGGCCAAAACTTGTTCTTCAGTTTTAAGTTTGACACACTATGCGCCCTCTATGAGATTGTTTGTAAAACACTATTTGAAGTTTGTTTAAATTTTCACTATATGATGAAATCTGCTTTTATGATCGAAACATTTATTTCCCAATAATAGATGGATCGTTTATTTATATTAATGCATATAGGAAACTTGCTTTTACTGTCATTTATATTAATTATGTGAATTGTTTGGTACCTTTGGCGTCTGCTGAATTCATATAGGTAATATTTTGCTGTTTATCACCTGTACATTCATTTCCCGTCGTGATTGTGTTGTCTAAAAGATCTACTGGCTTGTTGTTTTACTTGTTGGACACTTTAAACATTCTTTAGGCACAAATTCACTTAAAATTCTATGATATACCTGGACAATAAAATACGACGCTCTCCCCTCGGTTTATCAAACAACACCTCTTCTCAAATGGAAAACGGATATGCGAAAAAAATATCTCGAAGCTCATCTCCGGTTCCTGTTTAAAGTCATAGCCAGCTGTCTGGAAATTATTTTCAATATTTCATTGTTCCTCTTTATCGGACTCAGCCGCATAACATCGACATCCAGTATTGTACGGAAAATTACCGTTGCTTCTTTTGACAGGTAAGTCTAAATTTAATACAAATCCTTCACTCAAATGTCATTTACAAACAGAAAATTACTAAATCTTAAACATGACATTTGGATAACCTAACTAATTACATATGTAAATAATGACTTTTAACGTAACTAAAACACTTTAAAATGTTCATTCTTGCTTTGGAAGTCTTTTTAATATAAAAACCACTGCTGCCCTTTACGAGTGTTCATTTCACTACTTAATACTATCTGTATAGTATGTACAGTACACTCTGTAGTGTTTTTAATACATTTTTGTTTTTAAGTTATGTGAGAAAAATCTTTTATTTGGTTTGAAATTAACCTGTTTTCAAACTTCACGCTATTCATACACCTTTAGGTATGTAGCTTATTACTCTCTATTAATATTGTTCCACATTATATTTAGGGTATATATTAATTTTCAACAATAAATTAAATGCAATATTTCCTTTTAGCTTATTCATATCACATGCATCCAGTACTAACAGCAGTATGCCTGGTGACAATGTGTTGTTATTCATGGTTTTTACGTGTCTAGTGTGGTGTTATATGGATGATTTGTATCAGAATGGCTTTGGATATTCACTGACAGGAAATACAATTTACAACAAGAGTACTTTCACAATTCGTGCAAACTGTAAGTATTGTTTAAAACTTTTTATGATTTCAATTCCCCAAATAATTTATTGCTATGAGGAAATTTATCTCATAATTACAATCATTTATTTTATGATTATTTAACAATTTTTATTTTGTTTTAGGTGGACTAAACCTTCCAGATTTATACATATTTTATAATGTGTTCTTTGTGATCAACCCATTGGTAGTTGTCACTGGTTTTATACTGCCCATTATCATACAGGGTTGACAATTATTGGTGTCAGTCAAGATGTACGAGGTCCAGTTCAAAAGTGTGGCGTCGTGAAGTGTTTAAGGCCTTTATCTAAAAATTGTGCTTCATTTGTTTAAGTGCTTTTAAAATGTAATGTCAAATTGGTGCGTCGTTCTTCTGGGATTTATATGCCTTTTTTGCAGTCACGTTTGCCTAAGCAATGTTAGACTTAGTTATAAGATTGCATGTTGCATGCTATAAGAAATGTCATCAACGTCCAATAAAAAAAAGTTGTTAATTGACTATGTTAGGCTAATTTTAGTTTTAAGTTTCCCCACAAATTAAGTAAGAACTCATCTCTTGCTTTTTAAGTTCCGGTTGCTTTATCTCTTATCTTTTTCTTCTCAGGTCTATAATATCTAATCCTGGTTTTGTTTTCTAATTTACCCCCCTGATTGTTATTTCTTTTTTTGTATTTGCTAATCATCAATCTACTCAAACTTGTATATTTTACTTTGGTACATCCGCGACTTGCTTCTCTTTTATTTACGGTTTTCATAGTTTCACATTTGGTTTTCTCTGGCCTTCTGTTCATATTTTTCTTCTTATCTATCTACAATGACGTTTTATTCTATTCAAATTGCCTCTCTCGGATTAGCAGCTTTTTATAGATCTTGTCCATTTGGTATCTATATATCAATTTTATTCTTATATGGTTTCCTTTTCATTTTACCTCATCATACATTCCCCTACAAATATTCTTCATTTCAATACTTCATTTCTATATCATTTCATTTTCCTATACATTTATATCAATATTCATTATTCATTTTTATACATCAGAACCTCTCTTAGACCTATTCTTTTTTATTCACTGGTTTTGTTACTCCAATTACTAATTATTTTCCCCATTCATCACACTATTATTACGGTATAAATATTTATAGTGTTTTTATAATTTATGATGATATTTTGTTTCTCAGAGGGGGTTCTGGCACTATAAAAACTTGTCAATGAAGTTGACAAAAATTTAAATCAGATAATTTATTTCTAAAAAAAAAAATCAAAATACTGAGTATAATTAAGGCTAAATTAATTATGAATACAATAAAATAAATGAAAATGAGAACACTTAAGCAATAAAACTACCTAAAATTGCTTCCCTATTATTGTAATTATAAATATCTTACTTGTCTCTCTAAGTTAATAAAAGCACTTATGAATTTCTTGATTACAAAGTGGATGTTTTGTTTCTGTCTTCTTCTTGTGTTCTGTCAAACTATTAATTTACTGTTTATGAAATTTGGACTAAACTACACAAAATTTTATGAATGTCTCACCAGAATTCTTGCTTGCTACTTCTAATGACAAATAACTAAATTTTGGTGCCCCTATTTACACTCTCTTCTAAATTAGTTGTCTTCGAATTCTTTGTTCACAGTGATGTTTTCTGTTCTCGTGATATAATAGACTTACTTATATGCCTTTTCGGCTGATGTTCTCATATTTCTTTCTGTCTCTAAATTATATTTTTCTCCTTTCTAATGATGTGATATAGGTATCCTCTTATATGACTTTTTGGCTGATGTTCCACTTCAAAACAATCTTTTTACTTTCTTTTCCTACTGATAACTTGTCATTCCCTCCTACTTGATTTTTTTTTCTACTACTAAGTCTTATTGCTATGGATACATAGTTGGTTAAAACGTTACAATTTTGCTTTCATTTCATATGATAAATATGGGAATTGCCAATTGAAAACTATATTGAATCTTTTTTTATAAAACTGATTTTTTCCAAATCTAAAGGCTCGCAAATTTACCTATGGATTCATATTGTATAATTTACAAATGATTCAATTTTTGTGTATTTAAAACTTATATTATTGTTACTTGTCGTTTAGCAACAGACTCTACCTCAACAAATTTATTTAACCAGGTATAATTCCCTTTATATCCACCAAAATTCTTTTTTATATTATTTGTTTGTTTTATGAATTAACGACGAACATCTTTCAAAAACTATGATATCATAGCATATATATATATATATATATATATATATATATATATATATATATATATATATATATATATATATATATATATATAGTTCTTCTAATTTTTCATTTCTCTTACCCATTTTCTTATATTTTCTATTCCTGCTTGCTTTATACCATCCTCTGCGTTCATTGTCATTCTCATATTCTCCAATCCTTCAATTTTCTCTTTATATGCCTTGAGATTTTCCTTTACGTTACTTTTCTTTCTTGCTTACCGCCCCTTTTCTTTTTATCTTATTCCTTTCTTTTGACTCCTGGCCTCTTGATTTTCAAATTAACTTGCCTCTTTCTCTCAAAAATCGTTCAATTTAATTCAAAATCCTTACATTCCTATTCTTTTTATATAGTGTTAACACTGCCCCTTGATCATGTCCATCTGTTTGCCCCTGGCCATTGTTTTCAAAATTAAATCGCCCCTCTTTCTCACAGTTGGCCAATTTAATTTAAAATGCTTGCTCTCCTTTTCTTTTTATTTAAGGAGGATTAATTTAATTCTGCTTGTTTAAATTCATATAAGTCGTTTATGTTAAATTTTTATTTTGTCTGTTCCCAGTATCATTTGTTTTTTTTTTAATTTTGAATTTTGAAGAATATTTTATTTCCAAATAATTGTGGTTCAGTTTTAAGACTTACTCAGGTCTAGGATTGATTTCTTTGCACTCGTGAATGTATAATTGACCTGTCTTGGCTTCATATACCGTTAACATAATCATCTACCCTTAATTTACCTTCTAATATTGTTTGCGTCTTTCTACTTTCATTTTCTTTCATTTTCATAGTGTTCATTGCCATTTGTCTTGTACGATAATCCATTTCTCTTCCTTCAATCTTTTTAAATCATCTACATTTACCCTAGCAACTTGCTCTACTCTTTCTACTTTCTCTTTCATCTCAGTTATTGTTTTACTTGTTGGACACTTTAAACATTTTTTAGGCACAAATTCACTTAAAATTTCATGATATACCTGGACAATAAAATATGATCCTCCCCCTCGAAGTTTATCAAACAACACCTCTTCTCAAATGAAAAAGGATATGCGAAAAAAAAATCACGAAGCTCATTTCCAGTTCCTGTTTAAAGTCATAGCCAGCGGTCTGGAAATTATTTTCAATATTTCATTGTTCCTCTTTATCGGACTCAGCTGCATAACATCGACATCCAGTATTGTACGGAAAATTACTGTTGCTTCTTTTGACAGGTAAGTCTAAATTTAGATACCCGCCAAATTCAAATCCTTCAATCAAATGTCATTTACAAACAGAAAATTACTAAATCTTAAACATAACATTTTGATAACCTAACTAATGACATGTAAATAATGACTTTTAACGTAACTAAAACACTTTATAATGTTCACTCTTGCTTTGGGAGTCTTTTTAATATAAAAACCACTGCTGTCTTTTACGAGTGTTCATTTCACTACTTAATACTATACAGAGTGTTTTTAATACATTTTTGTTTTTAAGTTATGCGAGGAAAATCTTTTATTTGGTTTGAAATTAACCTGTTTTCAAACTTCACGTTATTCATACACCTTTAGGTATGTAGCTTATTACTCTCTATTAATTTTGTTCCACATTATATTTAGGTTATATATTTATTTTCAACACTAATTTAAATGCAATATTTCCTTTTAGCTTATTCCTATCACATGCATCCAGTACTAACAGCAGCAAAGAGTATATCTGGTGACAATGTGTTGTCATTGACAGGAAATAAAATTTACAAAAAGAGTACTTTCACATTTCGTGCAAACTGTAAGTATTGTTAGAAACTTTTTATCATTTCAATATATACATATATACATATACCTATATGAACACACACACACACACACACACACACACACACACACACGCACGCACGCACGCACGCACGCACGCACCCACACCCACGCACGCGCACACACACACACACACACACACACACACACACACACACACACACACACACACACACACACACACACACACACACACACACACACACACACACACACACACACACACACACACACACACACACACACACACACACACACACACACACACACACACACACACACACACACACACACACACACACACACACACACACACACACACACACACACACACACACACACACACACACACACACACACACACACACACACACACACACACACACACACACACACACACACACACACACACACACACACACACACACACACACACACACACACACACACACACACACACACACACACACACACACACACACACACACACACACACACACACACACACACACACACACACACACACACACACACACACACACACACACACACACACACACACACACACACACACACACACACACACACACACACACACACACACACACACACACACACACACACACACACACACACACACACACACACACACACACACACACACACACACACACACACACACACACACACACACACACACACACACACACACACACACACACACACACACACACACACACACACACACACACACACACACACACACACACACACACACACACACACACACACACACACACACACACACACACACACACACACACACACACACACACACACACACACACACACACACACACACACACACACACACACACACACACACACACACACACACACACACACACACACACACACACACACTAAAATAATAGAATAATAGAGGTTCAATGAAAAAAAAAATACAGCAGATCAATAATGAGGATTTCAAGTTTTTGTTTATGGTTAAAAAGTGTCTTTTCTGTTTCAGCGACATGCTGTATGTATACCGAATTTAATACAAAATAGACAGTGAACACACAAACTCGCTTGGCAATTGAAAATCAACTGACAAACTAAGTAATTTTGGTAGCCTTCATAAATTGAAAAGAAAGTGCATCCAGAAAGCTTAATCGATCTACTCCTGATTCAAAATTTTGATGAATTTCTCAGTATGGATAATTTGCAAACCGGATAATCCGCACACATATAATCGAGAGGATACTGTATATGATATAAGCACAATCACAAATATATGGAAAACACATAAAACTAAAGCTTATAAAAAAGTAATTACAGCCTTTGATGCGGAAGTCAAAATGTGTAATAACCATTTTGTGTAGAATAATTAAAGAAATTAACCTACAACTGTAGTTACTTTTGTTTTTATTAAGGGACATTATATAATAATGTAAAAGTTTAAATAATAACTAGTGTCCGTTAGAATAAGTATATTGTATAAACAAAATTAACAAAAAGATTATTAAAAAATATTTAAAAAAATAATAAAAATAATTATTAAAAAAATTCGATATAAAAAACCTATTAAAAAACATTTAGTGGTCAATTAGGTACTAATATGTTAAAAATAGGGGAAATTAATAAATGTGGGGACTGGTATAATCTTGATGCACTTATATTATGTATAGTGTGCATACAAATACCACTAACCACTACAAATAAAAGTTGTGGGTAATGGATCTAACGATCCGAGGCCAAACATAATAACAACAGTATGTAATGAACAAATGTTACTGTTGCCGCTGCTGAAATGGGGTGACTAATCAACATGTGGTTAGCATGTGCAGATCGATCATGTCGATGAGGACAAACAGTGTAGAATACATGAATTGTTTTGTAATTGAAGTGGACCTCTACTTGTAGCATAATAGTCTCGGGTAGACTTTCAGTGTGCATTGTTAATAAGCATACAGTCAGTTAGTGGCATTGCATCGCAAGTGTTTTAATTTATTAACATTGATAACTTCAAAAAGTTAAGTGTCATATTGAATCCTGTAACCAGTTGCATTTGTGGTAGTGACAAAAAGAGAGCACAAACTTTCGCATTAACGTTTTCGGAACACACAATGATCAAAAATTTATATGAAAGACTTCTCAAATGTAATTGAATCACCTCGAACAAAAATTCCTGTCTTGACAAAAGTTTGCATTTTAGTACTGTTTATTGTGCGATAAAGAATAACAATAACTAACAAAATAAGACAAAGAAACATGTAACAAGGGACAGAAAAAAGTATGTTGTTGATGAAGACATGAAATATGACCGTATGTATAGATGGGGAATTATGAGCCGCCCCCCCCCCCCTGCAGGTGTTCTGGCTGCGCACGCGCGTGACGTCATCCAATATGGCGGCGGTGCACGCGCATGACGTCATCCAAGACGGCGGCTGACAGCTGACATATCCGAGATTGCGGCTGCGCATGCGTATGGTGTCATCCACTTGACAGCTGACAGCTGACATGACATTTGAACGCTGACCTGTAACATTTGACAGTTGATATTTGACAGGCGATAGTTAACATGTGACATTTGAGAGCTCACAGATGATATTTTGGGCATGCGCTATATGAATTGCGATATAATATGAAATAAGTCATATGAATTTCTTAGTAGATAATGATTCATATCAATTTCCTTGTAGCGATATGAGCATCTGTTATGTGATCTCATTTCTGTTAGAGCTTGCATATTAAATTCTAGTAACGTTTATCATTTCTTAGTATTGTTAGATGATGTCATTTACAAACAATAATAATAAGTTAGTATTCAAGGTTGATAATTTCAGATTCATTATATAGTTTTGAATCTGAAGTACTTAGTACAAGTTGTAGTTAAAAATATGGTGAACAATAGTAGAAAGCGAAAATCTGATAACACAGCAAATAGTGGTGGTAAAAAACTGAAAGTGTTACACGATGTTTTGTTTGCTAAAGCAGTTGAAAGTATTACTCCAAAGAAAAGCCTAAAACACTCGAAAATATCATAAGTGAATTATGTACAATATATCCAACACAAACAAATGAGCAAAACAATCAAGCTATAGAAGATATAATTAATGCAGCATATTCTACAATCATACAAACCATTGAATATCAACCCACACAAGAAGATATATTCAAACAGACGTTGTCAGAAATCAATAAGAAAAGTATAGAGAAAAATTAAAAACAGAAGATTGTGAACTTATGTGCCAAACAACTTTTTCTCTTTCTTCTCTGACGAGGTGTTGGAAAACCGAGCGAGGGAGAGAGTCAAATCGAAAGATTCAAGTTTTGGTGCAAAAGTAGCTGCTTGGGGTGTAGCAAACACCATGAAAGTTAAAAGAAAACTTGGTATGAGTGTAGGCAAGCGTAGAAAAATTGGCGGCAAGGTACCATTTAAAAACATACTGACTTTAATATGAAGCGCTGTAAATGTGGGTGAGACAGTTCCACTTGTGAAAAATTTACATGTAGCGAGAAAAGTTATAAAAAATGCCGGTGGTCACAAGAAAGTAAAGCTACCTCGTGTTATGCCTATACTCAAAAGTGGTGGTTTTCTACCATTGTTACCATTGATCTTTGGTGGTCTGTAAGCTCTTGGTTTTCTGGGTGATGGTGCTGCTGGTATTGTTACTGCTGTTAAAGATGCTAAATCAGTAAAACAAAAATTGGAAGAAACAAAACGTCACAACAAAACAATGGAGGCTATTGCAGTTGGTAAGAGAGGTAGTGTCTTCGGTGATGGTCTGTATATGAAGAAACAACACAGCGTTTATGGACTGTATTTACACAAATCAAAAAAGTGTCATTCATTTACCAGCAAGACCTCTGACAAATGTAGATCTTGTAAAATTTGCTGGTAAAATGAAAATCCCATATTTTAGAGGTGTATGCATGCGTGACACTATACCATCAAATGGTCCACGTAAGAATGAGTCGCTCATCATGAATTTGCAAACAAACAAGGAACCTGGTAGTCATTGGGTTGCAGTAAGATACAGCTGTGTACTTTGACTCGTATGGAAATTTGAAGCCGCCAGTTGAGCTGCAACAATACGGACTACTCTAATACTTGTGTTTTTGTTTCAGTCATGTTCACTTTCACTTTGAAAGGTTTTACGTCTTCCCTATCGATATAAATATTTCCACCGATAGTGTTACACCCACAGTTTGATCATTCGTTTGCGCTTACAAATTTTCACACATACAACACCATACCAAACATAGAGCATGGGTGTAATAAGTTTCATTTCTACTTTACCCCCGACACTGAATCGAAGCAAGATGGTGTGTTACAAGAAATAATAATTACTATTGGAGCCTATGAAATCAGTGATATGGAACGAGGTATCCAAAAGCAAATGGCTAGTTTATATCATAAGTTAAATAATTTAGTCTGACAGTGTTCTAGATGCAACTAAACTTTTTAGTTTAAAAGTCAACAATACCTTGAAATGCGAGATAGAATGCAAGTATGACTTGGATTTTACACAAGACCCTTCAATAGCTCCTATATGGGGGTTTTCCTCACATTACTCTCATGGCAGATGTAGTGCACCAATCAGATTTACCAGTGGAAATTGTGAAAGTGAAAACGATTCATTTGGAATGTAACATAGTGGGTGGTTCATATCATGATGGTAAACCAACACATATAGTTTATGAGTTTGCTCTGATAGTTGATCCAGGCTCTGCAATCGACATAAAGCTATATAGTAAAGTGTTTATGCCTGTTATCCCATGAATCATTTCGCATATAAATGTAAACATCGTCGATCATAATTCAGTATCTGTGAATTTTCAAGGCGAAGAATTCATTGTAACATTCAAGTTGAAAAATACTCTGACATGTTTACACACTTACGCTGCTCAAACTAGATTGTTCGATCATAACGATACATGTGAGTTTACAATCAATCAGCAAGATGTTTTTTTATGATTAGGATTCAGCTGCTCTACTAATTAGTGTTAAAAAATTATCGCCGGTATAGAAAATGAAACGCTCTGTTCGATGCTTCGACATCAACTAACTATATTCTTATTGAACTACAACAGTGTTACCAACATTGTTTAGAGGGCGCTAAATTTTAAATATTCGCTATTAATTTTTAACACACCCACTTAGAGAATATTTAAAAATAAATTCATTATGCTAAACCTAAACACTTAACAAACTTATCATGCTTAACGCTAGTTAAACCTTTAGTAAACATATCAGCTGGCATCTCTCAAGTAGGTAAGTATTTTAAGACAATCTGATTTTTAGCAATAATTTCTCTTATATAATGGTGCCTTATGTCTATATGTTTACTACGCTTGTGATACATATGATTATATGACAGTTTCTGCGCTCCCATATTATCATTATAAACTACTACAGGTTTATCAACACCTATTAGATCTTGCAATATATTTTTTAAGTATATGGCCTCTTTAGCAGCCTCTGTGATTGCCATATACTCAGCTTCTGTGCTTGATAAGGCAACAGATATCTGCTTCCGACTTTCCCAAGAAATAGGACCATTTGACAGTAAGAAGCAAAAACCTGTGTAAGATTTCCTGTCCACATTGTCACTACCCCAATCCGAATCAACAAAACCTTTCAATTCAGTATCATTTTTTGAAAATTTTATTGAATAATCTGCAGTGCCCTTTAAATATCTCAAAATACGTTTGGCACACATCCAATGACTTTTGTCATAATTATTATTGAACTGACTTAAGTAACTTAAACTATAACTAATATCAGGTCTTGTTAATACTGATAAATACAATAGACTTCCTATTAAAGTCTGGTAGGGATACTTAGTTTTATTCTCTTCGGTCAAAACTACTTTTTCTAAACTAACTTTTGCCTCCATTGGCGTACATACAGCTTTAGCATCTTTCATGTTAAACTTATCTAACAATTTTAATATATAATCTTTCTGATTTAAAACAATATTTTTGTCCTTATCAATATTAACTGTCATGCCTAAGCACTCCTTAATTTTTTCCAAATCCTTAATTTTAAATCTAGACTTCAACTCTTTTTTTTTTAAAAATCTGTTTCTTTGATACTATTTGAAAATAAGAAAAAATCATCTACAAACAACGCTACAAGAGTAAATACATTTTTAGATCTTTTACTATAAATGCAAGGCTCATAAGCTGATTGCACATAACCTAGCTCTAGTAAAACATCATGTACCTTTTTATTCCAAGCTCGTGACGACTGTTTCAGCCCATAAATGGCTTCTTTAACTTTAAAACTTTATTTTGATTCACATTCATACCTTCAGGCATTTGCATATATAAACATTTTTTTAAATCTCCATTTAAGAAAGCAGTCTGCACGTCTAGGTGATATATATCTAACCCTAATTTAACAGCTAATGCAAATAACAGTCTCAAATTAGAAAATCTTATGACTGGTGCAAAAGTCTTATCGTAGTCTATACCTGGTTGTTGAACAAAACCTTTTGCCACTAGTCTCGCACGATACCTAATTTCACCTTCACAACTCACCTTTCTCTTAAGCACCCACTTAAATGGCACTATCGTTGACAAATCATTAGGTAGGTCCACTAGTTCCCAGGCATCGTTTTCTCTGAAGCTTTCCAACTCTTCTTTTATAGCTTGCCTCCACATCTCGCCATCTGGCCTGGAGAGAGCTTCTTTCAACGTAACAGGATCACTTTTAACTTCACAAGTATCTTTGCACATCATATAAGTCACAAAATCTTCATAACCTTTCGGTTTTCTTTCCCTGTCAGATTTTCTTATAGTTTCTGAAGTTGACACTAATTCTGTAGGTGTGTAATCACTATCTTCTTCTTCTTCTCTGGAATATTCACTTCCTGAATCACTTTCAGAATTTGTTTCAGAAGTTACCTCAGTTTCAACACCCACTGAATCTTCAATTTCTAACAATTCATTATTATTTTCTTCTATAACAATTTCTAAACTCTTTTTTAAGTTATCATTTCTACTTGTTCCTTCCATAACTATCACATCTCTACATATTTTAACTTCATGCTTTTCATAATCATATAATCTATAGCCTTTTGTTTGTTCTTCGTATCCCACAAAAATAACTTCTTTTGACTTTTTATCCCATTTTTGTCTTAAATTTTTAGGTACGTGCATCATTGCATGACTGCCAAAAATTCTCAAATGCTTTAAGTTAGGCCTTTTTCCATTCCATACCTCAAACGGTGTCTTGTCAATGCCCGAAGCAATTGATCGATTTCTCAGGTACATCGCACAATGCACAGCTTCTGCCCAAAATTTAATTTCTAGATTTGCATCATATAGCATACATCTCGCTTTCTCTACTAACGTTCGGTTTAGTCTCTCCGACATACCATTCTGTTCAGGTGTATAACTGTTAGTAGTCTGATGTATTATACCATTTGACTTCAAATAATTTTCAAATTCATTTGAACAAAATTCTCCACCATTATCTGATCGTAAAAACTTAATCGACATATTCTTATGTTTTTCCACCATTGCCTTAAAATTTTTAAAACACCCAAATGCTTCATACTTACTTTTTAGAAAATAAACAAAGCCCATATAGCTCATTTGTAGTGAAATGACAACTAGCCCCGGAGTCTACGTACCAATCTTTACTACTGAAGTTTCCATTTAAAAACACCACATTAAACAAATGTTTGTTTTTTGATGACGCGGCATTGCCACCACTAGCTAATTGTTTTAGTTTTGGACACTGACTTCGAAAAGGCCCCTTTTCTTTGCAATTCCAGCAAGTTACAGTTTCTTTTAAATTCGAATTTGCTTCATGTCCATTTTTGTTGAATTTGTCAGTTTGTGGATGCGCCATTCGTGTCCTCCTGTGTCGATAACTTGAACTTGAATTACTACCAGCAGCAAACGCCATCCCACTGCCAGTATCTGTACTATCCATATCTAGAAGCTTCGACTTAATGGAGTCAACTGTCACTTTCTGCCCGCTATTATCAATAGCCATCACCATCGGTTGATATTTTTCAGTTAAACCGGCTAACATGATAGAACCTAAAAGTTCATCTCCGATATCTAAACCCGTACCACTTAACTTTTGTCCAGTATCAGCTATTCGATTAACATATTCCGTCATAGAGTCACATTCATCAAGACGTGTTGAAATTAACTTTCGCAGCAAACTTATTTTACGCGTTTGCCCGGATTCGTCGAATAAATTATTTAACGTCTTGCACAATTCCACCGTGGTTTTTGCACCTTTTATATGTACAAACAATGACGAGTCTAATGTTAATATTATTTCAGCCTTCGCTTTTGCATCGTGATCAGGAACCACCTCTGTAGTACACTTAGATAAACCTTCAAGTACTAGAAAGTTTTCAACAGCAAAAGACCATTCTGCGAAATTTTCGCGGCCTTTTAGTTTCGGCACATTCACTATGTAATTATTCGATGCCATTTCCGTTAACATTCTCGCGAAACACACAACGTTATACTTCACAATTCTTTACCGGCATTCCCAGCTAATTGCACACGTGGCCATTAGCATCTGGGCCCCATAACCTGTTAAAAAATTATCGCCGGTATAAAAAATGAAACGCTCTGTTCGATGCTTCGACATCAACTAACTATATTCTTATTGAACTACAACAGTGTTACCAACATTGTTTAGAGGGCGCTAAATTTTAAATATTCGCTATTAATTTTTAACAATTAGTGGTAGTACTAAGACAACTGGCATCATAGGAGATCTTGCTGTAACATCGAATGCAGCCACTCATTTGTTTTCCTCTGTCGCAGTTGAAATGTGTAATCAGATTATTGAACATGTGAGAAATCCTGGTATAGTTACAGCAGTTCAAACAGAAGCCGTATAAAAAATGTGATAAACCCGATACAATATACACTATCGCACATAAGTTGATTTTAACGCATTTTGAATGTATTTAATTTATGTTAATGAAGACTATGATAATCCTGGGTTGATGGACCAATGATTGGGACTGTAATTTAACGCAATTGAAAAATCGTTCGTTCCATAGGCGCTTTATTAGAAATTCAGAGGATATTTTACCTGCATATAAATATCAAGGCACTTACGATTTGGTGTTCTCTTCTGTAGGTAGTTACTGGAACGTTGTTTCTCTTCTGAAAGTAGCCCGCCACTTATTCACCCTTGCTTTTGAGCCTGGATGCCCACTAAAACTATATGTATTGATATAGCTCATGCAAACATGGGTTTTAACTAATCGGCCGAGCACGGGTAACTCGTGAACATGCATGGCCGTTGGTGTCGATCACTCAACTCTCTCGAGAAAACAAAGCTTCGCAAAAATGATCGCGCACATTAACACTGACAAAAATAAAAATAACCATTACATTCTTGAACAGACTGATTCCGGAATCACATCTTGGAGGTTTGCCCCATACTTAACATCCTGTACAGCTTGAACTGTAAGGTGTTTAATTCCATACACTCTTGTGGCAGTTTGTTGTAAAATTTCATCCCATCGTAGTTTTTATCCTCTTGTCTTCTTTCTGCTAACTCCTGATTATTAAAGTGTGCAAGTTTCAAAGTTTAGAAATCCTTGAAATTTTAAAGCACAAAGTAACAGAAGTTTTTAATTTACTAATGCTAATACACTTGAAGATTCACATTTTTTTGTTGAACGCAAACACAAGAAATCTATACAGGACAAAGGAATACATATCGGACAGTTTTGTAAGGTTTACATTATTTAAATTACAAGTTCTGTATACAAAATGTTTAATTTCCATGGCCTTTTACACTGTTTATTTTAAAAGTAAATTTCTTTCCTTTTTTTTATTAGTTATTAAAGTAAATCATTTTATTTACATGTGACACATCAGTAAAAAGTCATTTTTAAGCATAATTGGACAATATGGCTTCCAATAGGAAGACAAGCGCTGTGAAGAGTTTTGACAAACATCAAATTTTGGATTTTCCTTCCTCAAATCACTTTAAAAACAAACTTAGTGGGGATTGATATCTCAATGATTGTGAGCAAAGCAGGAACCTTGATAAAACTTTCTCCACTCAACAAATCTCCTAGATCTTACAGTTTCCAAGATTGCTATCTTGAAAACTGTAAGATTATGCTACAATGATAAGCAATGGGGCCATAACACATAATCAAAAATCGCAGTTTTAACATATAGAAATTAATTATTGGTGAAAATAAAAGAACTCTATCTAAAACTATGAGGATTTTCCTTATAATAAATTATTTATAAAATGAAAATTCGCCCGCCAAAATGCTAAATAATATGCCTGTATCTTTTGACATAATAGCCTCAAAGAATCCGATTGGTCCTCCTTTTCTTTGTAAATAATCTTAAAAGTGTTGATATATTCGATTACTGGATTACCAGTTACCATCCAAGCCTCCGACATTGCGTTCAAAATGGCTACTGCCCCAGTCCGTAATATAAACAAAACAGAAAACAATATGAGTTCTGGAAGTTGGAACTACAGTGTGTGTGAAACTTGTTAGTGTTTTTATTGTGATATTGGTGTTGTGTTCAGCGCTCATTTGTGTACAACAAAAAAATTGATTTAAAATACCTATCGCATAATGTACCTAGACAGTGCCAGCGATTCGCAGTTTTTATTTCGCATATTCCTAATTTTTTATCCTGTGAAAAGAGGATGAGGTAAGTTATAATAATAATAATAAATGTTATTTATCAATCACTTTACAAGGTATAATAATATGACTTATGTAATTAAATAATATAACCCATGATAAACAGAACATTTTCAACACATTTGCCACCAACATCTTTAGTGTCTAATAAATGTTTTTCAGCCGCGAAAAAATTCAATATATCACACAAATCAAATATTTCACTTTAAAAACGACATATGCATACCAAAATCAATAACACTGACTCCACCTATTTTCCAAACTTTTCTCCCTTTTCTCTTTATCCTCTTCTCACATTTTTATTTTCTTTTCTCATCCTTTTCTCTCTCTCTCTCTCTCTCTATCCATCTCCCTCACTCCACCTCACACATCCACATCCATCCAAGAACACAACTTTATTTACGGGATCACAGTTAAACAAAATAAAAGTCGTATCAAAATAATCACATGTCTATTTCAACTTTAAAAAAGTTTGTACTTCCATCTATCTCTAAAGGTTTTCATTTACTCTTCTTCTCCACTACACCTTCATATTAATCAATTCATGCAATTTAACCCTTGGGTATTCAATTAGCCATCTTTTTAATATGACTTTAAATCTGCTAAAAACCAATGAACTGATATAATGAGACAATTGACCATATAACCTAGGAACTATAAAGCTAGCACACCTTTGTCCTAGAGTTTTGTCAGCCTTTGCAACTTTAAATGTCACCCTTTCCCTATATCTCGTACAGTATTTATGTTCAATATCTGTCACAATTTGTGGATTTTTATGCAGCCATAATAAGATATTTGTTGCATAGAGTTGACGAAAATCCATTATTTAACTTTCTTTGTACAAGAGCTCAGTTGGTTTTAATGGTTTATTATATATTATCTTAAGGATCTCTTTTGGGTGATTTCTAGGTTTTTCATCTGCGAATCCAGAGCTCCACCCCACCCCACAATTCCATACTGTATAAGAGACTCAATCAGGGCACAGTACAGATTTTTCATGTCAAGTAGCTCCTCATCAGAGAGAATTCAATACCCCTGAAACCCATTTCCTGCAGGACTGTTAGCAGCCTGTCGTAGTTGACACTATCAAATGCTTTCGCCATATTCAAAAATACTCCTATCACACATTCACCCCTGTCAAGCGCTCTATAGAATTGATCCTTAACATGACATATTGCACCCTCCGCCGACGGTCCTTCTCTGAAACCGTATTGCTTTTCGGAAAGTAGTTCATGTTTCCGCAAATATTGTGATATTCTAACTTTTATTATCTTTTCAGCGATTTTGGCCTGATTCGGAATTATTGAAATCGGTCGACAGTTATTCCGGCCCAAAGAAAAGCCTGACCTATGAATTGCTCTAACAATTGTGAATTTGAAATGTGATGGAAATATTCCCGTTATCAAAATTTCGTTGACCAGGTAGGCCAACGGCACTGCAATATATATCGCTATGGTTCCAAACAAATCAGAGTTGAATGTTCCAGTGATTTCCTAACCTTTAATGCGTTTAGATATTTCTTAACTTTATATTTATCCGTTGGCGTAAAAAAAAAGGTATATTGAGACACATTTCGCTTAAAATTGTGTCCTCTTTGTATGGGACTTTTCCTATCTTAACAAAATGTTTATTTAACTCGTTTGCAATCTCACCATTTTGAATAATCGGCTCATCTACCTGTAATTCGTCAATATCTTCTTGAAGATGTTCTAGTGCCCACCGAATTTCCAACAGTCCCCAAATTTTTTGAGAGCTCTGTTTGTTGTCCCTCAATACATTTGTAAAATAGGGTTGCTTTGTTATCTGTATGTTTTAACTTATGTCTATATACTTTATATTGTGCCAGGTACATATCGTTATCAGGATTTTTTACACCATTCCATAAAAGTGTTCCTCCATGATTGTAGACTCTTCAAAGGTTTTCGCTTCTTTTCCCTATGTTTTATCTTCCTGACAAAACTTAATCTTCTTATTATCTCTTTGAGCTTGCTAACAAAAATATTTGTTTTTGGTTCCACACCATCGGAACTGTACACGTCCCCCCAATCTTCTTCTTTCAGCGAATGTATCAAGAATTTTATTAATCTGTCTTCTATAGGTTGGTAGATTTAATGACTTCTGTGCACTTCCATCTCCTTCTATGTGAGCCATTACTAGATAGTGGTCTGTCACAGTCGCCTTTATAATATATCCAGCAGATAAGTATCTTCCACCTTTCACAAAAATGTGGTTTATACTAGAGACTGTGACTGGTTCTGACTCCTACTGGATGCGTTAATCAAGGAAATAAAACCCAATTCACAAGATATTTCCGAAACACAAGTTGAACTTAGTCACACATGTCTGGGGTGGCCTGTATAACACACACACACACACACACACACACACACACGCGCGCGCGCGCACGCACTCCAACCCACGCACGCACGCACACACAGATATATATATATATATATATATATATATATATATATATATATATATATATATATATATATATATTATCTTTGTAGTTGATGTGCAACATTCGGCCACCTTTTTAATAACCCATGCATCATGTTTTAATCTATTTTTAATGTAAATGACTGTCGCTTCGTTTTGACTGATATATGACTGAGGTCCAAACATTGCAAATTTTCTGATTCTTTTTAATAACCTTTCAATAAGAATCATTAAAGCAGATATTTTTTTCAGTTAATGTAGCATATGTTTTTGAAAATTCAAATAAAACTGCCATAATCCGTTTGTCATACCATTCGTCAAATCCTAGGTAAAAATGGTAAATGTGGCAACGTCACGAGAAAGGTAGCCTATGGTTCTGCGACACAAGGAACGGCGCAAACCGCTCGCCGCCAGCACCATCTTCTGGCGCAAGCTCAAACAATGTGTATTTTGTGACGTAATAACCCCAAGTTTGAAACTGAAATTTATAGACTTGCTTATTGCAGTTCTTGTCAAAAAAAAAAAATTTCGATATTAGAAAACTTTAAAGAAAAATAACTGGTGTGTCAAACTGATATTCATACGAACTTTCGAAATATGCAATAAAAAAAAAGTGTTACGACCCCATTGGGACACACTGTATACCACGGTGCTAAAGGGTTAAATTTTTCAGGTGATTATTGTTTTCACCTGCAGTATTAAAAAAACTGCTTTAAGTCCCTTGGTATATAACATTTAATTTCTGGTGGACTAAAGTTAGACTTTAATCTTTGAAATGAGGGAGTAACGTACTATCTTGTTTACATTAAATAAAATAGTTTATTATACATAAGTATTAAGAACTTAAAACTGTGACTCACTTGTTAAATTTCAAACATGTTTCTTCCTCTTGAATATAACCAGTATGCAATTGTATTTGACAAATTTTAATACCAGTGGCCTTTCCTTGTGACATAACACCGCCTAATATATTCCTAGCATGATATACAACTATGCAGACATCACCACATACCGTTACATTCAGTGGTAATGGAACCTAAATAAAAGGAGTGATTTAATCGTAAAAATAAATTAGCCTGTAACATGCTTGTATTTTCCTTACTTTTCCTTCAGAAATATTGAAAACTCTCATACTTTCATAATCTTGTAAGGTAGATAACAAACATCTATTTTCACTATAAACTTCTACATACGGCCTACAACCATCGCTGCAATAAAAAAAATTTGAATTGAAACAAACATACTCAATTTATATACATACTTATACTATATTAATTTCTTATCTCTATTAGTAAATTTTTATTTAAAAACATTCACTAATAGAGATATATCGATGCTGAGCGAATTTTCTTTCAAATGAGCATGAACTAGGACCCTTAGAACCCATATACAGGGTCAGTTTTAATTTTTATATGTTTATATATATATATATATATATATATATATATATATATATATATATATATATATATATATATATATATATATATATATATATATATATATATATATATATATCCAACTGATAACTCAAAAAGTATTTAACTGAATTTGATAAAACTCGGCAAGTACCTTTCTTTGAGTAATAGCTTGATTGAGTTTGTTAGCCAGGAAAATCAGACAAGGTATTTCGGGAAAATTTTGTGTTTTCTTTCGAATTTTTTTTAAAATCTTTCTAGGTTTATAGAAAATTGAGGTATTCAAATTTGAAGCATTTAATGAAAATTTGCTACCATCACCCACTTGCTGCGTCCCGAACTTTTTTTTTAATTTTCATTTAGTTCTCAAATCTATCTTCAATATTTTATAGGTTTATCATACTTTTCCGTGACTGCATTGCATATTTAGTTTGTATTTTCGTGATTAATTATTGATAATAATCAAAAAGTCAATCATAAAAAACTATTTCAGGATGCAGCAAGTGCGTTATGGTAGCGAATTTTCATTAAATGCTTCAAATTTGCATAACTTAATTTTCTATAAACCCAGTTTGGTATGTAGTAAGGTATTTACGAGGACAACATACCAACCAAATTTGTTCAAAATAGCTTTGTTAGTTTTTGAGAAACAAATTTTGTTTCTGAAAAATTAATATATTTTTTTTTTAGAAAAACTGGTCCAATAGAGCTGGATAATGAACTCACCCAAGCCATTAATAAAAGAAAGATTTTTGGCGAGTTTCATCAAAATCGGTTAATAACTTTTTGAGTTATCATGTGGATATATATATATATATATATATATATATATATATATATATATATATATATATATATATATATATATATATATATATATATATACACACACACACACACACACACACACACACACACACACACACACACACACACACACACACACACATATATATATATATATATATATATATATATATATATATATATATATATATATATATATATATATATATATATATATATATATGTGTGTGTGTGTGTGTGTGTGTGTGTGTGTGTGTGTGTTAAGTACAGGGATCTCGTAAACTACTGTAGTAGAGAAAAGGTTAAATGGGGAAGGTAGTGCAGTTTTATGAGTGTAATTCAGAACTGTTTTTGTTTCCATAAAAAATGGAACAAAATAATTTAAAAAAATTAAAAGTCAATCATAAAAAAACTATTTCGGGATGCAGCATGTGCGTTATGGTAGCAAATTTTCATTAAATGCTTCAAATTTGCATAACTTAATTTTCTATAAACCTAGTTTGGTATGTAGTAAGGTATTTTTAAGAGGACAACATACCAACCAAATTTCTTCAAAATAGCATTGTTATCTTTTGAGATACAAATTTTGTTTCTGAAAAATTAATATTTTTTTTTTAGAAAATAGAGTTGGAGAATGAACTCATCCAAGCCATTAATAAAAGAAAGATTCTTGGCGATATATATATATTATATATATATATATATATATATATATATATATATATATATATATATATATATATATATTATATATATATATATATATATATATATATATATATATATATATATATATATATATATATATATATATATATATATATATATATATATATAGTGTTACAAAGCACTTCAATAGATGTAGGTGCGGTGTTGCCACATCTCCAGAACTTCCCCAACATCTGGGAATTTTTTGCACAATCTGGCAACACCGCCTCCCCACCCCCTGGGGTGACCCCCACGGGCGAAGTCTCAACCCTCTAGGACCAAAAATAACGAAGTTACCAACTTGTACCCCGTCGGAACGGATAACTGAGGTCTGCGCATTCCGAACATCCTGTATACGCAGAGAACCCTTACACCCTGTATACGCAGAGAGATCTTATAGTTCGAGAAACACCTCTTGTGTAACATAGGAGCGATGACCACATTTGGATCACCTGTATATACATCCCCCTGTATACATACGGGACCGATCTGTATTCACAGAACCTTCTAGTAAAAGAAGGTCCTGGAACATTCTGGAATAGAACGCTCGAGAACGAACTGGAAGGTGCGACGGCTATATAAAGATGGAAGTAAGCCAGCGGGGTGGAGTTCAGTTAGAGAATGTTGAAGTGACTTGAACAAGCAGTAATCAGTGTATAGAGTAGTGACTGTAGTACCAGTATAGTAACTTGTGTGCAGATTAGTAATTGTAAGGCCAGTAAATGAAGTGTTTTGTGAGAGAGACATTCTAGAAATTTTATTGTATCCATATTTAGAGTGTAAATAAAGTTGTTTTGTTAAAATTTAAAGTCTCACTTATCCAGAACCCGGAGAAAACATAACAATTTGGTGTCAGAAGTGTGGGATAAGTGAGTGAAGAAGTGGACAACTAAGCTAGCTGTAAATGGTAAACACTAGATCGACTGACTACGACAAGATGGCTGAAATCAAAGAGTTGATGAACTTACTGAAAAAACAACGCGAAGAAGACAAAGAAGAACTCAAGAAGCAACGCGAAGAAGACAAAAACGGCGACAAGAAGATAAAGAAGACCTCAAGAGGCAACGTGAAGAAGACGAACAACGGCGACAAGAAGATGAAAGAAGGCGGCGCGAAGAAGAAGAGAGAAGACGACAAGAGGAGGAACAGAGGCGTCTTGAAGACAAAGAAGACATCCGAAGTATGTTCCATGATATGAGAGTCGATGTAAAAGAAGAAATTGAACAGATTAACGAACAAATAGAAAATGTGGACAGGAAAGTAGATAATGTAACAGAGGATTTGAATAAACGATGGGAAGAAGTTGAAGGATTGAAAGAACAAATGAAGATGATTATGAAAGGCACAGAAATGAGACATAGAGAACTGACAGAACAGGTGATGGGCCAGACTGATAGAACTCAATCAAGAGGAGTCACTGGAATGTCCCCAGTTCAAAATCGTCCGGAAGAAGATATGCCAGTCGTGCAGCAGCATCATGGAACCTTGAAGCCCCCGACTTTTGACGGAGAAACATCGTGGCCCATGTACAGGAGGCAGTTTGAGGCGGCAGCTCTCAGCAATGGGTGGAGCGAACAACAGGCAGCAACTGCTCTAATTCTCTCGCTTCGAGGTAAAGCCCTAGAAATCCTCCAGAACATCCCGGAGTCGAAACAGCAAAACTACTTAACAGTGATACAGGCCCTAGATTTGAGATATGGTAACAAGTACATGAGCCAAGTCTACCAGACACAACTAAAGACAAGGGTCCAGAAGCCAAATGAGACTCTGCAAGAATTCAGTGCCGAAGTGGAGAAACTTGTGCGACTGGCATATCCCCAAGCCCCAGAAGAATTTTTCAACCAGATCACCGTCCAGACCTTCATAGATGGGGTACTTGACAATGAAAAGCAACAAGCTTTAAGGCTCGGAAGATTCAAAACACTTACAGACTGCGTAATTTATGGCTTGGAATTTGAAGCAGCGAAGAATGCATCTCAACCTCGCCGCAACAGGCTGCGCGAAGTGAAGGAGATAGAGGACTTTGCAGACACGACAGCGGAACTAAGGCAAGAAATGAAGTTGATAAAAGAAGCCATAAGCAAGCTCACTGTACCGGTTGGGGCTCGTAGGACGAAAGCAGATTGGTCAGACATAGAATGCTACAAGTGTGGTAGGAAAGGGCACATAAGTAGGCAGTGCTCACAAACCCAACAGGTGGCTCGCAGAAGACAAGAATACACCAACAGGGAGCGCCATCAGGGAAAACGACCTGACGCCAGTGTAGGTGGGCGACACGTGGCATGTGAGACCCAAGGCCCCAAAGTCAGGGTCTCCACTATCCGACGCTACCGCGAGAGCCTCGTTATACCTGGTAGCATAGACGGGAGACAATGCAGTTTCATCATCGATACTGGCGCCACTAGATCCGTTGTACGCCCAGACATGTTGCCAAATATGTCGGCACTCACGACCAACAAACAGCCTGTGTTGGAGACAGCGAAAGGATATAGGATACCCGTGCATGGAGAGGCCATTGTTTACATTAAGGTGGGCAGTACTGAGCTGCAGGTCAAGGCTGTCGTCGCAGAAATCGTCGACGAATTTATTCTGGGCTTGGATATAATGGAAGAGTTTGATGTCTTTTCAGTGGACTTCCAAAATAAGATTTTGAGAATCGGCAACGAAGAGTTGTATTTATCTCCAACAGCAGGCGAAGCTAATCTCAGGGTGAGACTTATTGTCAACGAGGATACACGGATTCCTGGTAACAGTGAGAAGATTGTCAGAGCCAGACTAGATAAGAAATTTGGTGGTATGAATGCTCTCATAGCGGAGCCCCTAAAAGATAGACATGATGGTGCCCTCGTCGCACGATGCTTAGTAGACCCGAAGAGGACAATACCCATAAGAGTGGCTAACGTGCAAACTAACAGGGTCACATTGAAGAAAGGTGAGGTTATCGCCACTTGCGAGCCCATTGACCGAGTGACGTTGTCAAGAAACGTGACACCCACTGCATTAGACAGAAGACTGCCAGTAGAAATAGTAGAGCGGTTCAAGAATTCATGGGGCCAATTGAACAACACGGAGATGGAAATGGCACTGAAGTTCATATTGGAGGAGGCCGATATTTTCGCTCAAGATAAAATTACCGGTCGTACGAGTCTAGTGCAACACAGAATTAATACTGGCGACGCAAGACCAATTAGACAGCCGCCAAGAAGACTGCCTTTTGCCAAGCAATCAGAAATCAAGGCGATGGTTAACGAAATGCTGGAAGATGGTGTGATCGAGGAGTCTAATAGTCCTTGGACGTCCCCAGTAGTTTTGGTCACCAAGAAAGACGGCACTATGAGATTTTGCGTGGACTATAGGAAGCTGAATGATGTCACCAAGAAAGACAGTTATCCCCTGCCCCGGATCGACGACACTTTGAACACTTTGGCCGGATCAAAGTGGTTCTCTACATTAGACCTGAAAAGTGGCTACTGGCAAGTAGAACTCCATAAAGACGATAAGGAGAAGACTGCTTTTTCAACCGGGAATGGGTTATACCAATTCAAGGTCATGCCATTCGGCTTATGTAATGCTCCTGCCACCTTCGAGCGACTAATGGAGTTAGTGCTGAGAGGACTGACATGGGAAACATGCCTGGTGTATCTCGACGATGTCATGGTGATTGGAAGGACTTTTGATGAACACCTGTCCAATCTGAAGCAAGTTTTCTCCAGGCTGAGAGGTGCCAATCTGCAACTCAATCCCAATAAATGCGTCCTCTTCCAGAAGAAAGTGAGTTTCCTCGGACATGTCGTTTCTGAGAAAGGGATAGAAACTGATCCAGAGAAAATAAAGGCAGTAAGAGACTGGCCTGTGCCGAAGAACAAACATGAGGTCAGAAGTTTTCTGGGACTTTGCAGCTACTACCGACGCTTTGTGAAGTACTTCAGCAGCATTGCGAAACCTCTGCATAACCTGACTGAAAATAAGGTCGAGTTCATCTGGTCACCAGATTGCCAAGAGTCTTTTAGAGAACTCAAACATCGTCTTCTCACTGCTCCTATACTGGCTTATCCTCAGGACGAAGGACTGTTCATACTGGACACCGATGCTTCCCAGTATGGCATTGGGACAGTACACTTACAGCTCCAAGCCGGAGAAGAAGTTGTGATAGGCTACTTCAGCAAAACGTTCGGAAAAGCAGAAAGAAATTACTGTGTAACCCGGAAAGAACTGCTGGCAGTTGTAAGATCCATCGAACATTTCCACAGCTTCCTGTACGGAAGAACATTCCGCGTGAGGTCGGATCACTCTGCTCTGCAATGGCTTCTGAACTTTAGAAATCCAGAAGGACAGATAGCCCGATGGATAGAGAAACTGCAGAGCTACGACTTCCGGATTGAACATCGAAAAGGAAGAAGTCACGCCAATGCAGACAGCCTGTCAAGAAGACCATGTTCAGTGCATGAATGTAAATTTTGCGAGCGACAAGAGAACAAAGAGATCGACAAAGTAACTCATCAGATTAAACAACTGGTGGCAGGACAGGAGAATAACACCGATCTAGACGTAAATCTTGAATACATCAGAGACGCACAGAAGACAGATCCAGACTTGAAAAATATTAGAGAATGGCTACAAAAAGGGAAAAGACCTGAGTGGCATGATGTGTCCCGGTTTGGGGCGGAGGTTAAAGGCTACTGGCTACAATGGGACTCATTGTGTCTAAAGAATGACATGATCACTCGAAAATGGGAAACTGCCGATGGTAGAGACTGTATATACCAGACCGTTGTGCCAAGTGAGTGCATAGACAGTGTTCTTCAAGAGTTACACAATAGTAGAAGTGGAGGCCACTTTGGGGTCAACAGGACTCTCGCCAGAGTCAGAGACCGCTTCTATTGGATAAACTGCCGAAGAAGCGTGGAAGAATGGTGCAAAAGGTGTGACCAATGTGCTTCAAAGAAAGGACCAAAGACCCGATCCAGAGGAAAAATGATGCAGTACATCTCAGGTACACCGTGGGAGAGAGTTGCCGTAGACATCGCAGGACCTTTTCCAATCACAGAGTCTGGGAACAGATACATAATGGTGGCGATGGACTACTTCTCGAAATGGCCTGAAGTTGCGCCGATCCCCAACCAAGAGGCAACGACCGTAGCAGAAGCCCTGATGGAAAATGTCATATCACGGCATGGCGTACCCTTGGAGATTCACACCGACCAGGGCCGGAATTTCGAATCAGAGGTCTGGAAGAGCCTAATGGACTTGCTAGGCATAAAGAAAACAAGAACAACGCCACTCCACCCTTAATCAGACGGCATGGTAGAACGGCATAACAGGACCATCAATCAGTATCTTGCTATGTTTGTCGACGAGAATCAGAGAACCTGGGACAAGCTGATACCTCTGTTCCTCCTAGCTTACAGAAGCTCTCAGCATGAATCTACCGGCTACACTCCATCCATGATGTTGACCGGCAGAGAGATGCGGTTACCAATCGACATGACAAGACCACCACCGAACGAGGACATAGCGGACCTAGCTACGTTACCTGAGTATGTCGCCGACCTAGAAGGAAAACTGCGCACTATACACAGATGTGTCAGAGATAGGCTCCTCTTAAGCAGCGACCGGATGAAGATGCGCTTGGATCGCAGAGCAACACCCCATACATTCAAGGAAGGTGATGCAGTGTGGCTATACCAACCAACAAGGAGAAAGGACCTTAGTCCCAAACTTCAGAAACCATGGGAAGGGCCATACTTGGTGACTAAGAAAATTAACGACCTAGTCTACAGAATCCAGATGTCTCCAAGAACTAAACTCAAAGTTGTTCACATAGAGAGGTTGAGTCCCTATCGGGGCAACGAACCCCCAAGTTGGCGGCCGGCAAATACTGTTCGCACGAACAGTCTTAAGGAGGGGGGCAGTGTTACAAAGCACTTCAATAGATGTAGGTGCGGTGTTGCCACATCTCCAGAACTTCCCCTACATCTGGAATTTTTTGCACAATCTGGCATCACCGCCTCCCCACCCCCCTGGGGGTCCCTGGGGTGACCCCCACGGGCGAAGTCTCAACCCTCTAGGACCAAAAATAACGAAGTTACCAACTTGTACCCCGCCGGAACGGATAACTGAGGTCTGCGCATTCCGAACACCCTGTTGGTGTTGGTGGTGTTGGTGGTGGTGGTGTTGGTGGTGTTGGTGTGTGTTGTTGGTGTTGGTGGTGTGTGTTGTTGGTGTTGGTGGTGTGTGTTGTTGGTGTTGGTGGTGTGTGTTGTTGGTGTGTGTTGTTGGTGGTGTGTGTTGTTGGTGTTGGTGGTGTGTGTTGTTGGTGTTGGTGGTGTGTGTTGTTGGTGGTGTGTGTTGTTGGTGTTGGTGGTGTGTGTTGTTGGTGTTGGTGGAGTGTGTTGTTGGTGTTGGTGGTGTGTGTTGTTGGTGGTGTGTGTTGTTGGTGTTGGTGGTGTGTGTTGTTGGTGGTGTGTGTTGTTGGTGTTGGTGGTGTGTGTTGTTGGTGTTGGTGGTGTGTGTTGTTGGTGTTGGTGGTGTGTGTTGTTGGTGTTGGTGGTGTGTGTTGTTGGTGTTGGTGGTGTGTGTTGTTGGTGTTGGTGGTGTGTGTTGTTGGTGTTGGTGGTGTGTGTTGTTGGTGGTGTGTGTTGTTGGTGTTGGTGGTGTGTGTTGTTGGTGTTGGTGGTGTGTGTTGTTGGTGGTGTGTGTTGTTGGTGTTGGTGGTGTGTGTTGTTGGTGTTGTTGGTGTGTGTTGTTGGTGTTGGTGGTGTGTTGTTGGTGTTGGTGGTGTGTGTTGTTGGTGTTGGTGGTGTGTGTTGTTGGTGTTGGTGGTGTGTGTTGTTGGTGTTGGTGGTGTGTGTTGTTGGTGGTGGTGTTGGTGGTGGTGGTGGTGTTGGTGGTGTTGGTGGTGGTGGTGTTGGTGGTGGTGTTGGTGGAGTTGGTGGTGGTGTTGGTGGTGTTGGTGGTGGTGATGGTGATGTTGATGGTGATGTTGATGTTGATGGTGATGTTGATGGTGATGTTGATGGTGATGTTGATGGTGATGTTGATGGTGATGTTGATGTTGATGGTGATGTTGATGGTGATGTTGATGGTGATGTTGATGGTGATGTTGATGGTGATGTTGATGGTGATGTTGATGGTGATGTTGATGTTAATTGATGATGTTGATTGATGATGTTGATTGATGATGTTGATTGATGATGTTGATTGATGATGTTGATTGATGATGTTGATTGATGATGTTGATTGATGATGTTGATTGATGATGTTGATGATGTTGATGATGATGATGATGTTGATTGATGATGTTGATTGATGATGTTGATTGATGACGTTGATTGATGATGTTGATTGATGATGTTGATTGATGATGTTGATTGATGATGTTGATTGATGATGTTGATGATGATGATGTTGATGATGTTGATGATGATGATGATAATAATAATCTTTATTAGCAACCAAGCTATACAAATATTCTTATCACTAAGTCAAACCTAAAACTATTTTCAATTTTAAAATATACTTTACATATTCTTTGCCTTAATAAAAATTTTCTTTAATATAAAGTACTATTTCTCTTCTGAATGCCTGCAAATTTTTACTTTTCTTTACAATTACTGGAAACTTATAAATATTTAAGCCCCTATAAAACAATGAATTTTCTGTTCTTTGTTTCCTAGCCTTATTTATTTAAATGTTTTCAGCATTTCTTGTATTATAATTATGTACAGGGTGATTTATATAAGTGCCTCACCCCTGTAATTTCTTTATTATCAGAGATATCAAAAAAATTCCAACGCCATCTGACAAACTATCATGTGATGAGTTAAAATATTGCAACAGAAAAACAATTGCACATCGCCTTCATAGAAATCCGTGGCCAACATTGATTTTCTTAAAAGAAACGATAGGCCTCAGACACATACAGTTGATGCAGAATCGAAATCTGCGTACAACGATGCCACGCTCGCATTTCGGAGTCGAGCCGTTTCGTAGAGATGACGTCACAAAATTTCAAAATGTGTGTGATTTTTTTTAATTGACTCACCCCTGTAACTTCTTTACTATCAGAGATGTAAAAAAATTACAATGCCATCTGACAAACTACCATGTGATGAATTAAAATATTGCGACAGAAAAAAAATTGCACATCGCCTGCATAGAAATCCATGGCCAACGTTGATTTTCTTAAACAGAACGATACGCCTCAGACACATACAGTCGATGCAGAATCGAAATCTGCGTACAACAATGCCACGCTCGCATTTCTGAGTCGAGCCGTTTCGGAGACATGACGTCACAAAATTTCAAAATGTGTGTGATTTTTTTAATTGTCTCACCCCTGTAATTGCTTTATTATCAGAGAAATAAAAAAAATTCCAATGCCATCTGACAAACTATCATGTGATGAATTAAAATATTGCGACAGAAAAACAATTGCACATCGCCTGCATAGAAATCCATGGCCAATGTTGATTTTCTTAAACAGAATGATATGCCTCAGACACATACAGTCGATGCAGAATCGAAATCTGCATACAACAATGCCACGCTCACATTTCTGAGTCGAGCCGTTTCGGAGACATGACGTCACAAAGTTTCAAAATGTGTGTGATTTTTTTAAGTGACTCACCCCTGTAATTTCTTTATTATCTGAGACATCAAAAAAATTCCAACGCCACCTGACAAACTGCCATGCGATGAGTTCAAATATTGCGACAGAAAAACAATTGCACATCGCCTTCATAGAAATCCATGGCCAACGTTGATTTTCTTAAATAGAACGACAGGCCTCAGACACATACAGTCGATGCAGATTCGAGATCTGCGTACAACGATGCCACGCTCGCATTTCTGATTCGAGCCATTTCGGAGACATGACGTCACAAAGTTTCAAAATGTTGGTGATTTATTTAACTGTCTCACCCCTGTAATTTCTTTATTATCAGAGATATCAAAAAAATTCCAACACAATCTGACAAACTACCATGCGATAAGTTAAAATATTGCGACCGAGAAACAACTGCACATCGCCTTCATAGAAATCCATGACCAACGTTGATTTTCTTAAAAGGAACGATAGGCCTCAGACACATACAGTCGATGCAAAATCGAAATCTGCGTACAACAGTGCCACGCTCGCATTTCTGATTCGAGCCATTTCGTAGACATGACGTCACAAATTTTCAATACGTGTGTGAATTTTTTAATTGTCTCACCCCTGTAATTTCTTTATTATCAGAGATATCAAAAAAATTCCAACGCCATCTGAAAAACTACCATGCGGTGAGGTTAAATATTGCGACCGAAAAACAATTGCACATCGCCTTTATAAAAACCCATGGCCTACGTTGATTTTCTTAAATGGAAAGATAGGCCTTAGACACATACAGTCGATGCAGAATCGAAATATGCATACAACGATGCCACGCTCGCATTTCTGAATCGAGCCGTTTCGGAGACATGACCATCACAAAATTTCAATACGTGTTTAATTTTTTTAATTGACTCACCCCTGTAATTTCTTTATTATCAGAGATGTCAAGCCGTTTCGGAGACATGACGTCACAGAATTTCAAAATGTTGGTGATTTATTTAAATGTCTCACCACTGTAATTTCTTTATTATCAGAGATACCAAAAAAATTCCAACGCCGTCTGACAAACTTCCATGCGATGAGTTAAAATATTGCGACAGAAAAACAAGTGTACATCACCTTCATAGAAATCCATGGCCAAAGTTAATTTTCTTAAATGGAACGATAGGCCTCAGACACATACACTCGATGCAGAATCGAAATCTGCGTACAAAGATTCCAGCTCACATTTCTGAGTCGAGCCGTTTCGGAGACATGACGTCACAAAATTTCAAAATGTGTGTGATTTATTTAAGTGACTCACTCCTGTAATTTATTTATTATCAGAGATATCAAAAAAATTCCAACGCCACCTGACAAACTACCATTTAGCACCGCAGACAAACTACCATGCGATGAGTTAAAATATTGACAGAAAAACAATTGCACATCGCCTTAATAGAATTCCATGGCCAACGTTGATTTTCTTAAAAGGAACGATAGGCCTCAGACACATACAGTCGATGTAGAATCGAAATCTGCGTACAACGATGCCACGCCCGCATTTCCGAGTCGAACCATTTCGGAAACATGACGTCACAATGTTTCAAAACGTGTGATTTTTTTAATTGTCAGAGACATAAAAAAAATCCAACGCCATCTGACAAACTACCATGCGATGAGTTGAAATATTGCGACAGAAAAACAATTGCACATCACCTTCATAGAAATCCATGGCCAACGTTGATTTTCTTAATAGAACGATACGCCTTAGACACATACAGTCGATGCAGAATCGAAATCTGCGCACAACAATGCCACGCTCGCATTTCTGAGTCGAGCCGTTTCGGAGACATGACGTCACAAAATTTCAAAACGTGTGTGATTTTTTTAAGTGTCGCAGCCCTGTAATTTCTTTATTATCAGAGATATCAAAAAATTCCAACGCCATCTGACAAACTGCCATGCGATGAGTTCAAATATTGCGACAGAAAAACAATTGCACATCGCCTTCATAGAAATCCATGGCCAACGTTGATTTTCTTAAATAGAACTATAGGCCTTAGACACATACAGTTGATGCAAAATCGAAATCTGCGTACAACGATGCCACGCTCGCATTTCTGAGTCGAGCTGTTTCGGGGATACGACGTCACAAAATTTCAAAATGTTGGTGATTTATTTAAGTGTCTCACCCCTGTAATTTCTTTATTATCAGATATATCAAAAAAATTCCAATGCCTTCTGACAAAAAATAGTTTTACATTATAAAGTAATTCGCAGTGAATAAATTAGCTTTGAAACATTTTGCTCTATGTGCCACATGAACGGCGTTATCTTCGGTTACAGAGCTCTGCCGGACCTGTATATTTTGGTTATATTTTAGTTGTATAAAACACGAGAAAAGCGAATTTGCCATAATTTCTTTGTATTTTCATATTATTATACAAATTGTACCTCCGTACTATGTAGGTAATACACCTCGCAGTGAAAATATTAAATGTATTTCATTTGAGACTGGATGATGAGATATATATTCAACACTGTAAAAATATTGTTTGAACTTATCCATATGCGAAAGTGATTCGCGTAGTCTCTAGATGGAGTTAAAGTCGAATAAATTTTGTTTTTTCGTAAATATCTAGGGATTTAGCACATGGATTTTGATGACTTTAGTAACACTTTAACACTACAGAAAAACTTGAACCATTCGAGTGGTGACATCATATTTAATAATCTGTTGTAATCTGTTTTACACCATTAACTTAATTAGAACTCACATGTTTAGTTTGAACTATAGATGACAGTTCTTGGCTGATACTCATGCTAGCATGCTGCACGCCTTGAAATATGCCTCTTCTAATTGGTATCGTGCTGGTTACGAAGTTATCGATCGTTTGTACTTGTAACTGAATCTTTGTTTTCCAGGTAGACATTGTGTGTTCAAGGAACCTCAGGATGTAAGTATCGATCTTATAGATCCTCAGCACACTTATAAGCCATTCGTGTGGAACTGAATCAAATGCCTTTTTGTAATCCATGTAGGCACCAAAGAGATTTCTCCGTCCATTGTAAACTTGATTGCACACAACCGAATCAATTATTAGCTGTTCTTTGCATCCCATAGATCCTTTGGCACACCTTTTTTTGCTGGCACGCAATTATGTTGTTTTGTTCGCAGTGTGCATATATGCGTTTCTCAAGGCAGGATGTGATCAACTTATATAGGGTCGGAAGACAAGTTATTGGTCGGTATCTTCCGGGGTCTGGAGAACAATGTTGGTCCTTTGGCAGAAGATACGTGTCTCCTTGTGTGAAAAACAATGTCATCTTCTTTGCGTCAAGTATAACATCATTTATTAACACCGTCTGTAGATGATGTGTACACCCAAATTTCTTCAGTCAAAAGTTTTGGACGCTATCAGGACCTGGTGTCTTCCAATTATGAAGCTCTTTAATAACCTCAGAGACTTCATCTGTGGTAAACGACTCATGATGCATTGGTTCATAACTCTGACAAGCTCTGTGTTCTTCGTTAACCCAGCTGGCGCCAATATTGCAGGAGGCTGTTGTGGCCAGTTGACTTTGCCAGAACTCAATTTGTTCCGTATGTGGAGAAGTATCGGTGGCTGCATTCCTAGCTGAATTAAGCTGACAATAGAAAGTCCTTTCAGAGCGTTCAAACATTGTATTGTCGCACTTCCTATTGTTGCTCGCTTTATATCTTCTCAACCGTTCTGCATATACAGAAATCTTCTGTTTTAAGATGTCCAAACATTCTTGTGCAGTGTGGTTGACTGGATCTTGTGCTGAGTGTTATCGAATTCCGCCTATTAGTTCCTTTAATCGTTTCTGCAATTTTCTTGTCTGTACTCCCCCAGTGTATTGTGTCAGTTGTCCAATCTCTTTTTGAAGTGCTTCCACCCTACTTATCAACCTTTTTTCCCAAGGGGGCACTCTTTGAAGCAAGTCTCTGTGATTGGACTTTCGATCAGAAATCTTAATGCCTAAAGTTTTAATTGCTGCAGTTGCTGCACAGTAAATCAGTGTATGGATGTGATCCAATGTGTTGATCTATCGAAGGTGCGATGGCAGAATTATTCTGTTCAAAAGTTCCTATATAATCGCCAGCTTTCTAGATGATCTTAGCCTAGGTAATGGTGGTCTAGTAGAAGGGTTTGTTCCTTCATACTCCGCAACTACACGACTCATTTCTGTGGATAATTTGTCGATGTGTTTCTAATTTTCTTGCGTACCCTCGATGTGTTCTTCTTGCTCAGTATGTACAGGTTGCAGATTAGCACCATTAAACAGGATCTCGCTATTTTCTGTAACCGCTATATTAGTAATTTCATATTTAACTTCCTGTCTGATGGTATTCAGTCTCGTTTGTGGAATAAGGTTATTTCTAAGTCACGATAATGATCCGCTACTCTCTGTTGAGTCACCTGTATGTGTGGGTACATTCTGAGAAATTCGGTGTGAAGTTGTTGCCTATATCCGGTCGTCTGTTGTCCGAGTTGTGTTACTCTGTAGTAAATGCGCATAATTGTTTCATTCATATCTATAGTCCATTTCATGTGCCGTCTAGGTAATCCCATTTTGGTGAGTGCTGGCTGATTTTCCTCTGCAGTATCCTCAGTGGGTGGAGCTCTTGGTCTTACTAGGCTACCCTGCTGTTGATTTTGGGCTGAAATTTCTTGCAGGACAGGGGACCGCCTCATCAGCACCCCGACACCGACGTCCCACATGCTGTCATGTCCAGCGCCGGCTCCAGGCATGCCCTGGCGAACCCCAGGCAGCACCAATTTTCCGTGGCTTGGTTTTGCTCCATTTCCATGGGTGTGCCAATTAACCCTGTGGCCCAGGTACCGAGGAAGGAAGGAGTAAGGTAATATGGTTCAGGAAAAAGAGGGTAAATAGGACAGCGGACAGCTGGCGTCGGTGGCTGTACTGTTTACGGTGTGACAAGTAGCGGTGAGCACACTGCTGGAAGCAGTACACCCATCGGCCAGACAGACCTGTGACCCTAGGCAGGGGCCCTGACAGGGTGCTACCGCCCGGGCCAGATGGACCCTGGTTTTTTAACACTACACAAAAACTTGATATGCAAAAACCACTGCATATGACATTCAAGGACCACACCCAACACTTTTACACTCCTGGAAAACCCATCTGGGAGGTCCCATGCACTTGTTGAACATCTTGATTAAAGAGTAGTCTCACAGCTCATTTTTTTCAGCTAATAACATTACCCTCTTATACACAATGTCAGTTGCAGCAATCATCTGATCAAAGTTTTTGAATTTAATTAAAACACTAGTATCGTCTGCATAACAGACAGTAATTACATCTTCAATACCGTCAAGGAAAAAAGAGAGGTCATAAACTAGATAAATCATTGGGCCCAAAATAGAATCCCTAAGTTTATAGACATTGTCTCACTGATGACATCATTTGACAACTTGACTCCCTGAGTTCAGCCCTGCAAATATGATGATATTAACTTCAATGCCAATTCTCTAACGCCATACCGATATAATATGTGCAGCAGAATTTCATGCCTTACACAGTCAAAAGCATAAATAACCTCATAATGAGATGATGTTAAAATATTATTTTTACTGAAGAAATCAATAAACTTAATCGCCTGCTCAAGAATTTTAGAAAAGGAAACTGCTCAAGAATTTTAGAAAAGGGGGACTAAAGGCTGATACAATGATATTTCAAAAATGAATTTGGATCACCGTTTTTATAAAGTAATATCACTAAAGCCTTCTTAAGATTTGTCGAAAAAGTTCCATATTCAACACAAATTAATATCGAAAGCAAGCGGCTCACAAACAATATCACACACATTCTTTAACAAGCCAGTTGTCACACAACCAGATGAGTCTGAACTCTTTAGATTTGCAATTATGTCCAAAACATCATTCACCCAGAGGCAAAAAGAACAAAGAACTGCCCTCGAAAGACACACAAGAAGCCAAAAAAAGAAAAATCCACCTCAGCACCATCATCTTCATGCATACCAGTAAATCAACTATTGAGGTAGTTGGCTAATTCATTATAAGAAAACTGTCTACTGTCTATTTCTATCTAATTCAAATTCAAATTATTTATCATCCAATAACCAGGAAACAATCAAATAAAGGACACCAAAAATAGCGAATAGTGCCATAAAAACAAAACAAAAATTAATTACAAAATAACAACTAAAACAATAATAACTAACAAAGAAATAACTACAAACACTAAGTGTAAAATCAAGCTAAACAGCTCAAACACCACAACAGTTCTTATGTGACGAAACTTAAAAATAAAATAATTCATAGTAATATGCTCTGCAGAGCATGAGGAGAAGTCGTGTCCAAAACAGAGAAAGTTTTGTGGGAATTGTGATGTTGCCAATAGGAGGTTTCGCACTTCCTACGCCACTGATCATCAGAGCAACAGCAGTGAAGTCCGACTCTGAAGTTTCACATGGATTTACTCAGGTCGAAGATAAACTATACAAATGAGTGAGATAGAATTGTTTATCGTTTCTTATGACTGTATTCCTTTTTGTCTCATTGAAATTTTTGATATGTTTATGATTGTGTGCTTGAGAGTTGACATTTGTAAATTTGTACATCGAACCGCCCATTCACCTTGCTTTTGTGCTGTGCACCTGCTTTTTTTTAATTATTTTATTATACATGAAGTCTCATCTAAATATACGTTCAATTTTTGCACGATTTTACGATTTTAAAAGTTTAGTAATAGACAATAATGTGGATGTTGTTACTTTATTTGAAACATGGCAGTCTGATCAAGTTAATGCTAAAATTGTTAAAATAAAAGGATATAGATTTATACATAAATAAAAAAGCCTGGACGCAGCAAGTGCTTTATAGTAGTGAATTTTCAAAGAAATAATAATAATAATAATAATAATCTTTATTGGTTCCTTAAGTACCCAGATGGGTGTAGAACACGTCACAGGTATACAACGCAATAATCTCGTCAGCAAACAATAATGTAAGAAAACTAAAGACAACACACAATAAAATTGAAATGCAGAATACTCTATAAAATACAAAGTATAAACTATAAATACTTATACTATGGTACACATAATCTCGAAGTAACAACCACAACAATGACTCTATCTAGTTACATATACAATACAATGTACTGCAACAAACATTGAACATGTCAGAAAACCAAACAAAACACAGTCCGAACAGTAAACCTACGTAAACAAAACACAAACACTGTCATAAAAGGTGTATAAATATGTACAATTAAAATGTGTAACTCAATTCAAGTGGACATAAATGATTTATCATTAAAATTGACACTATAAAAGTCTTCCACTCTGTACAAAACCTGGTCAGTAAGAACCCTTCCCAGATGTACCTTAAGTCTGTGAGAGGGCAAGCTTCTAACCACGCTGGGGAGGTGATTATACAGCTTAATGGCTTGATGATACACATTTCTTTGTATAGTTGTTAAATGTGTCTTTGGTGCCCTCAAATCTCTACATCTTGTATTGTAAGTGTGTCCGCTCTCACAACCACTAAAACAGACATAATTTTCCTTAACAAATACTATACTCTCCAAAACATACAGTGATGGAACAGTAAGTATATTTTCCCGCCTGAATGTCTCTCTGCAAGACTCTTTGTGTTTCAGGTGAAATATCAGTCTTACAAAACGTTTCTGAATCAAAAACACCCTGTCAGATTCCACAGAGTTGCCCCAAAAAATTATCCCATATCTCAGTTTAGAGGATACGTATGCTTGGTACGCTGTTATAGCACCTTGTATGCCAATATTTTGATTGATCACTCTCATAGCATACAAAAAAGAATTGAGACCTGCAGCAAGACTGTTTACATGACTTTTCCAGTCCAGTCGTTCATCAAGATGTACACCTAAAAATTTGACAGTACTCTGATATTTTATTCTCTCGCCATATAGCATTAGGCTTTGTGCACTGTTGGATTTATTAAAGTCAAATGAAAAGTTAATTACCTGTGTCTTGTCAATGTTTAATCGCAAGTTATTGAATTCGAAGTATTCTTTCATTTTACTCACATTAGCCTCTATTTTGTCAACGGAGAGTGTCTCATCTTGACATGCTTGAATCAGAGCAGTATCATCTGCAAACATAATAATTGTATTATCCTCAATTTTTAGCGTTTGTGGGAACTCATTGACATACAAAACATACAGAAGAGGTCCCAATACAGAACCTTGTGGAACCCCTCTGTAAGTAGTCCTGTAAGATGATACTATACTTTCGCCTGTTCTATTATTTACTGTGGTTAAACGTTGTTTACGGGAATTCAGGTAAGACCCTATCAGTTTGAGAGCAACACCTCTTATTCCATTAAGCTGCAATTTCTCAAGCAGAATCAGGTGATCGACAGAATCGAAGGCCCTTGACAAATCTACAAAAACTCCCATTACATGTTTCCTTTCATTAAGTCCCCCTAGTATTGCCATTACAGTTTGAAAAATAGCTCTTTTTGTGGACCGGCCTTTTATATATCCATTTTGATTATTACAAAGAATATTGTTAGCGACTAAGAAGCTCATAATTCGTCTAGCAATCACATTCTCGAATATCTTGGCAAATACAGACGTAAGGGACAACTGTCGATAATTAGATACTGTTAACTTACATCCTCTCTTAAACAATAGAATGGCATTTGATAACTTACATTCTGTGGGGAACACCCCTGTCTCGAGCATCATATTTGTTATATGCAAGAGGGGTTTAATAATCAAGTGTAAACTGTCCTTAACAATCTTGGTTGAAATACCATCTGGGCCAGTACTTTTTGTATTTTTTAGTCCTCTCACTATTTCTATCAATTCGGGTTCATTTACAGGATCCATATAAACAGAGTTTGTAACACTATATTTATAGTTATATGTGTTATTATGCAAAGGCACATTGGGTTTTACAGAGGAGCACATATTGACTAAATTATCATTAACATTTTCCAGCACTGTATAATATTCTTTTTCATTCTTGGTGAAGTCTTCAATTTTAAATCTAGAATTTAGCCTCTCCCTGGACACATAGGAGTTAATCAAATTCCATACTGCCCTTGCCTTATTTCCACTTTCTTTTATGTATCTATCATTCTCCATCTGCTTGGCCTGCTTTATCACACTTTTTAAAGTTTTACAATATTTTCCATAATATGATTTGTCAATCTCATTATTAAGTAATTTTTCATAGAGCCTTCTTTTGGTTTCACATGAGGTCTTGATACCCTTAGTCAACCACCCTTTTTTGGGTTTACAGTCCGTTTTAAAAATCTTTTCCTGGCAAGTTATAGAATAATAGTGTGTCACCGACTCTAGAAAACAGTTATATGCAATGTCCACATCTGTAGCTGCAAGCACGTTTTCCCAACTATCTTTTTCCAATAAAAGCATGAATCTTCCTCTACCTTCCTTAGTCAATATTTTAATCTTTTTCTTAAAGGTATTCCCAGCAGCTTCATGCTTAATATCTAATGTCAATAATTGACCATAATGATCTGACAGAGCAGTATTCACTACTCTACTTTTTGCCATTTCAGGACAATTTGTGAATATATTATCTATCACTGTTTTTGAATGCCCTCTCACTCTAGTAAAATCATATATCATCTGGGTTAGATTAAAACCTTCCAGGAGATCCCTAAAGTACACCACATGTCTACTGTCTAAACTAAAATCAAAATTAAAATCACCACAAAGCACAACACAATAGTGGCTCCCAACTCTGATACTGTCCAGAACATCATAGATGACCTCAAAGAACTTCAATTTATCACCAGCGGGAGACCTATAAACACACATTATCACCAGTGCCAACTTCTCCACCACAACTCCACAGCACTCTATGTCCACTTCCACACTTCTCATTTTCAGGCATTGAATTTCATGACCAGATACATCCCCACGAAGAAATATACACACACCACCATGTCTGTGATCTTGTCTTGCAAAAGAAGCAGCTAAACGGTATCCATCGATATTTACATACTCTGCTTCCTGGCAATGGAGCCAGTGTTCTGTAAAAGCTAAACAGACTGGGGTTCCAAGTTTATCAACCAGGGCTTCAATTTCACCTGTCTTGCCTCTCAAGGACTGTATATTCTGATGAAATATATGCACCAAACCATCTGCACCGCCCTCACAACATATATCAGATTTCACAATGCAGTCTGTCCGATACTCACACACATATCCCGATCCAGTCATGTCTCCATAGTCGTCATCATGAGGTCTGAAAAATTTCCCGGTAGAAAGCCTGCACTATCCTCCTCGCCACCAACCACACATTGGCCATTCATTTCAGCAATTGAATCCCTGTTCCCGTTTTTTGAGATGCTGCCATTATTATCAATTTTTACAAATATTATATTTTTAGGGATAGGTTTCTGTTCAATATTCTCTACAATTAATTTGGCCACACTTTCATTCCGCAATCTAAGTCCATCTTGACCATTGATATGCAACCAAGAAACACTACCTTCTGAATATCTATTCAATTTGGATGCATACTCACAAAGTTTCCTATTAAACTTAAAAACAAAAGATTTAGTTTTTCCCCCAAATTTACTTTCTGGCAATGATGTAAATACAATGTTTGTGTGTGCACAGAATCTAACCCTATTGTTTATATTTTTGAACAGCGGAAACTTCTTCTTTTGGAAGTCATTCGACCCTGCCATTATTATTATGAAGTCATTTAAGTTAAAATCACTCGACAATTTAGCTATGTCTTCTATAGTATCACAGAACAGCGCACCCGGCTTTATGATTGTTTGTATATCTATGTTTTTTAAACGTTGTCTCAACAAAGCCCCCAAACTGCGCCCGGTCTCGTCACACAATATTAAAACTCTACCGCTCTTTTCGGCATTGTCAACCCCCCTCACTGGCAACACTGGATTTCCGGGGATATATTTAGCTGATGCATTGTGACCCGATTGCTTCTCATTATTACTTGACCCCCTGTTCTCACATTCCACTTCACGACGCACATTTACTATGTCCTGCGCACACCTCCTATTCTCACCCTCCAAGATCCTTATTGTCTCCACCATATTACGATTAATGTGTTCCAACTCTTTCAAATCCTCCTGCAGCCTCTTAATATCACTCTCACCTTTTATCACCTGTTCTAGCAGCACATCATTTCCTCTCCTGTAGTTGCACACTTCTTTCTCCAGCTTGACCACGACTTCATTCAACTGTCTTACTTCTTCCACACAAGTAACCGCTGCTTCACGTTTGAGCCTACAGATCTCCTCATTCACTGCTGAATTTTCTTGGATCAGTCTTTTGTTTCTCTCCTCCAGAATATCCAGCTGCTTCCTGTGGACCATTAATGTCCTCTCGAAATCCTTCTGCTTCTTGTCAAGTTGCTGTTCAATGCTTAAGGCTTCATCTTCAAAATCCCTTGTTGTTCTCTTCAATCTTTGCAAATAAGTATCTCTACTTTGTATTTCTTCTTTAAGTTGTTTAATTTCTTCATATAAAATCTTTTCACGTTCATTGTACTCGTGATCCCTCTGCAAGATAAGTTTATCCCCCTCCCCCAACTGATCCTTCATTCTTTGTAGACCAGTTTTAAGTTGAGGAAGGGTCTTGACATCCTCAACACAGTCAGGGCACAAGAAATATAGAACCCTAGATGTAGTGAGTTCTAAGCACCTAATTTCAGTGGCTGTTATCCCCGAACATTTCCTACAAAAAATCTCACCGCAACAACAACATCTACACCCATAGCTACTCTCACTACTAAGCTTTGTAAGTTTCACACTTTGAAGGCAGTCTGTGGAACATTTTGAACAGTCCTGGTATAACATCTCTCCAAATTATCTGTATGTTTATCAACTGATAAATTCTTATCACAGCTTACTCTTCACAATTTGTTCACTAAATAGATGAAATTCAGTTATATCTTCTATTCCACAATAGGTACAGGAGTTCTGATGTCTTCATTAGTTAGATCAGTACTTGGTAACTGATCATGTCAAAATTCACAAAATAAACACAACTAATACTCTCCGAATTTTGAGCTCATCGACGAGCAATCTTACACACCACCACAGCTAAACAATATATAAAAAAAAGATGAATCTGGCACAAAATATTTTATTATAACCTCTTTTCTTGTAACAAAGAAATCAAAATTTTGCTGTATAGTTTACTTTTTATATCATAAACCTACCTACCAAATTTGGTTATCATAGCTTTTTTATTTTTTGAGATAAAATTTTTTTCGAACGAAAACTGAAAATTTTCCCGGAAAACCTGGTCCTATTTTCCTGACTAACGAACTTATCCAAGCCATTTACAAAAGGAAGGTACATGCCCAATTTTATCAAAATCGGCCCATTATTTTTTGAGTTATGGGTGTGTTTATATATATATATATATATATATATATATATATATATATATATATATATATATATATATATATATATATATATATATATATATATATATATATATATATATATATATATATATATATATATATATATATATATACACATATAAAAATTGAAACTGACCCTGGATATGGGTTCGCGCTCATTTGCAAACATTTTTTCAAATTTCAAAAGTCGGGATCTCCCCATTAGTGAATTTTTTCTACGAAAATTCACTAAAATAGAGGTAGCAGAGGAGAAGGGGTTGCAGTCTATATTAGAAACTCAATTCCTTTTCAAGAAGTTATTTTTGTTGAACGACTAAATGCGCAGACAGAGTGTATTTTAGTTAAAATCAAACAGGGTAGGAAGAATATCATTGTGGCTAACTTTTATAGACCACTAAATGCTCATCTAGGTACTTTTATTAGTGATGTGGATAATATTATTCCATTTATATATCCACTATGTGACGAGATTCTATGCCTGGGTGACATGAATGTATGTTCCTTCAATCTGGATAACCCTCTTGTCTCGAAACATATGGCTTAAAACAGTATTTGAGTGAACCTACAAGGGTGACAAAAATGACCTGTACACATCTAGATCCCATATTATTCACTAATGCTGACTTTGTACAGAATGTTAGAACATTCAATGCAGGCAGTACTTCAGATTATTGTATGGTTTTTGTCACACTAGAAATAAAAGTCAAGAAAATGAAACCAAAACTGGTTAATTTCCGTAGCTTAAATAATTTTTTATGTGACATGTATTTGGCATAATTTGGTACGAGAGATTGACATTGATTACAAGCTGTATGTTTTTAATGCATTAATTTTGAGCCTATTTGACAAACATGCACCAATTTTAGAGAAAAAAGTAACAAACCCCACTGCTTCATGGCTGACAGACAATCTCGAGCTGTTAATGAAGCAGAGGAATTATGCTTTACAAGAATTTAAATTGACTCATATGCATGCAGACTGGAAAGCCTATAAAGACCTTCGTAATTATACCCTAATCATGGTTAGAAATGAAAAGAGGGGATATCTACAGTCAGTGGAGTTGCGGAATAATCCATGTAAATCTTGGCAGGCACTGAAAGATTTGAACGTTCATGGCTTTTCTTCTAAGCAATTGCCATCTCACCTTTCTGACCCACAAAAAATAGCTTATTATTTCGCTCCCTTTTTTCAAAATGTGAACAATAATTGTGACTTGATATAATTTTATAGTCAAAATAATATTTGTGAAGCAAACTCTTTGTGTTTACACTTACTAGTGAAGAAGAGGTTGACAAGATACTTAGCAGTATCAAATCTAACGCTACTGGGGCTGATAACAATTCTTGTTCTATGTTTAAGTATTGCAGTCATTTTATCAATAAATTTATTGTTCATATTATAAACTCTTGTATATAAAGGAAGTACTTTTCTCTGTTGTGGAAGATTGCAGAAGTATTTTGTCAATTTGATCTAAAATTTTTGAGACAATTATGTCATATCAAATAATCACTTATTTTAATGATAATAATTTGCTTCCCGATGTACAATGTGGATTCAGGAGGGGATATGGTGTGAGCACTGCTTTGGCTAATGTCACTAGTGACATTATGGAGGCTAATGATGCTGGACTGATTAGTGTGCTCGCTACGCTAAGGCGTTTGATACAATAAATTACCAATTACTCTGTGTTAAACTTGGGTATTATGGTTTTGATGAGTCATCAAGGTTGCTGGTTGAAGCATAAGTGGCTGATAGAAAAATGCATATTGTGGTTAATAACAGTTTTTGATCCTATACAGATGTCATCTGTGAAATACCTCAGGGATCCATTTTAGGGCCTTTGATTTTTATAATATATATTTCTGAAATATTAAAGTTCAGTAAGTCGACGCAAGATACAAGCGTATGCGGACGATACTCAAATATATTATCACTTTCCAAAAAAAGACTACTTACAAGCTTGTCAATACATTAATGAAGATCTGTTAGCAGTTTGGGAACAGTCCTTGAAACATAATTTGATGTTAAATCCCAGCAAATTTCAACTCATGTGTTTTGCAAATAGAAACAGACAATTTGTTATCCCAAATGTTAAAATTAATATTGACGTTCTAATTCCTTTCACAAACAAGGCTAGGAATCTGGGAATTATTTTTGTTAGTGACTTAAGGTTTGAGGAACAATTAAAGCTTATACTTGGGAGAGCATACTGTAACGAAAATAGCATTTTGTTACCGTAACTCTAACTAATATTTCATAATTAAATTCTGCAAATATTTATTTCCCAATAAATTTTGCCGTATACTGATTTATAACCATCTGTATATAAACAAAAAGCTGCATAAAACAAGGGCCCATCCAAAGCAAATCAGCATTGGAATGTTATCTGTTGATAAATACCACTAAAAATTCGCAAATTCACAAAATTTTTAATTTGTTCCACCCATAAGAAGAACAAAGACATCAAAGCTTCTAGAAGGAACAAGAGATGCATACACTTTTCCATATAAAAGGCGTTTCGCCTGGCTGGTCAATTCAGTCTTATTCCGCCGAGTAAATCTCTTGCTACAGTAAGAGCCTTCATAATAAGCATATAAATACGTTATAGTCCCAGTTTTTTTTCCTCCCAGTTTAAAAGTAATCTTCACCATCCCCGAAATCCCCGAATTCTTTACACCGCAGCCATACCGACATCAGTAGTCTGGAACCTATGGTGAGAAACTATTTTACTAATAATATTTTGATTTTTATATTCTTACTATTTTTACTTTGTGATTTCGTTAGGTTCCACTGTTCTCCCGGCGCGTTTGTTTTCGAAACATAATTCTCCATTCCCCGATTTTCTTGTCCAACCATTTTACTATATAGGTGTTAGCCCCGGACCCTATCAATCACCCGTGCTAGGCATTCTAAATATTTACAGAATCCTAGTTTTATTTTAACCAGTGTGCTTGTTTTAGTACCCTACCCAAGCTCAATTCACAGAGAACGTATTTTGATTTATATATATATATATATATATATATATATATATATATATATATATATATATATATATATATATATATATATATATATATATATATATGTATATATATATATATATATATATATATATATATATATATATATATATATATATATATATATATATATAATATCTCATTTCAGCTAAAGCTTCTTACATTTAATTAAACTACATTATTGTGACCGCGTGACTTCAAGCTCCCGAACTTCTCATGCCCACTAGGTGGCAATTCCCAGAGGACTATATTTGGGGCATGAAGGACTATATATAGCTTAAGATATCTCACCTCCCAACTTGTCCCGCTAGGTGAACAGCGAGTGGCGGGATATCGTAAGGTATCGCCTTTTTTTTTTAGTAAATAAAATTAACCATACCCCAGTGGGGCACAAAGCTGCTGAAATCAGAGTAATCCCGAGACGCATTTTTCCCTACTTGGGTAAGGGTAGAAAACGAGAAGGATAAAACATCGAGTTATAGTTTGTTTCTCTAATTTCACCCTGGCAGGAATAATTATTTTAAGATTATAATCACTTTAATATATTTTCTTTTATTAGTTTAAATTTCCTATATTAATAAATTTATATTTTTGCTACATCCAACTTTTAATAGCTAGCTTAAGTTTTCCCTGAACCCGAAACAGTTCTGACCCCTAGACGACAACCATCTACACTGAATACTACCCAGGCATCCTGCATCCACAGGATGCCAGGTCCCTCCCTGTAATTCTGCCGTCTTCCTTCAGGGTTTCCACTTTCTTCCTAAAAACTGTCAATTTAGAAAGTGGTGGCGCTCGAGACTCTTGGCATTCTTCCGACTGACCACTCCACCTTTCGGAAGGCAGGTCACAATACTCTAGCCTGAGGCTTCTATATTGTAACGGATTCTTACCAGATCAGAAAGCGAAGACGTTGTTATGCGAGTCACTTGTCTTGTCACAGTTCAACTTTTGTGATTTCACTTATGGTTCTTGCCTAACCCAATTTAATAAGGATTGAGTGCAGAAAGTACAAAAAAGCTGCTACCGTTTAATACATAGGGTCAGAAAGCATGATCCAATTACATATAAAATACAAGAGGACAGATGTCTTAATATGAACTCTAGAAGACTACCACATTTGGGAGCTTTTACACATAAAATTGTGAATGACCCTGCAGCACCTTCGTCTCTCAGACAGAAGTTTACACCTCATAAGCACGTTCACTCTAAATCAACTAGATTTAACAAAAGTTTTGTTTTACCACATCATCGGACAGCCATGTATACACAGAGCTTTATATATCTATTTCTTTACATAATCGACTACCTCAAGAATTAAAAATGTTCAAGATTAACAAATTCAAGCATAAATTAAAATTGTTTTTCCTCAACAATCAATAGGTAGAGGTTGGTTCCCATGTGTTAGGCATCGGGCGGGGGTGTTTTGGGTGGTTCCTTTCTGAGTTTAAGTTTTAGCCTTTAGTTGCGACTCCTCAGAAATGTAGGCATTTATTAATTTAGATTTTTCTTCAAATTTATACTTGTTAATTTCCTTTTTTTTTCCTTTGCTGAAGATTCAGTTGCTTCTAATGTGCCCTGTTTTCAATGACGGTTGGGGTTGAGTGTGAATAGCTCTGCTAGACTTCACTCTTTCCTGATGATGGTTGTGGTGTTGTAATAATGATTATAATTTAGTTAATATAGACGATATTTATTTATTTAGTAGTAGTAGATATATTGGGATTCTGAATTATATTTCAGGACGCAAGTCAGCACAAATCTATCAAGTAATAGAGAGTATTCCACACCCTGAGGTGTAAATTCATCAGCCGGCCTCCATGAAAGATACTTCAGAATCATTCTTTGAACATTCTAATAAGAAAGTATAACAGATATAACATGGATGCCAAACAAGACTACCATACTCCAGTCAAGACCTGATGAAGGAAACTAACAAAATTTCAACGGTATTAATGTTAGTACTTTAAGCTCCTAACGAGGAAGCTGCAGAGCTTTATCGTAGCAGTCTCACCGCTCTAAATTGTTACATCATATCGCAACCGGAGCTGCAGTTATACTGTAGCAGTCCCCTGTGGGTCCGGGGACTAACTAAAAGAATAGGCCCAAGGTAACTCCTGCCTGTCGTAAAAGGCGACTAATTGGAATCAAACACTGGCGGGGGTCTTGTCCATGTGGGCGTGGAGGGAGGCGGATATCTCTGGGGAGTGATGTACACCCGGATTTTGAGGCCTCCACTCTGGGCTTAGAAATGGATGGTTGCCCGCGCTTGGTTATTACTCGGGAGCTGGGTTCCGGATGGGTGCCGCCTTGGGTTGAGTGCTGGCGGGTGTCGTGTGTCTAGACGACCCGGAGGGGGTTGACAACTCTGATGAGTGGTAAACACCCCGAGTTTGGGGCTCCCACTGTGTGCTTCGGAACGGACGGACGGCCTCGCTTGTGCGATGCTCGGGAGCGGGGCTCGATGGGATGTCGCCTTGAATCTAGCACTGGTGGGTGTCAGGTCTAGACGAACCCGGAGGAGAGCTGAGATCTTTAGGGGTGGAATAAAACTAAGGGTTGAGGCCTCTTCTGTGAGCTTCGAAACGGACAAACGACCTCACTTGGATGCTGCTCGGATGCAGGACTTCATGATACTGCACCGAGTCAAACACTGACAGATGTCTGGTCCAGACGAACTCGGAGAGAGGTTATCTCTCTTTGAGCTTTGAGACGGGCAAGCAACTTCGCTCGATGGCAGTACATCTGTCAAACAAAGTTTCACCTCGCAGGTGTCGTCTCCTGTCGGAAGGTCGATTTGTTGGGTGAAATTTAAGCTAACGCTGGCAGGTGTTGGACCTGGACGAACCCGGAGGTGGCTGGGGTCTCTAGGGGTGGATTACACCTGGAGACTTGGGCCTACTCTGTGAGCATCGATACAGGCTAACGACCCTGCGTGGGTGCTACTCGTGGGCGGGACTTCATGATACCACCTCGAGTCAATGAAACACTGGCGGGGGTCTGATGCAGGTGAGGCTGGGGGGAGGCAGACATCTCTGGGGAGTGATATGCACCCGGAATTTGGCGCCTCCACTGTGGTCTCAGAGACTGACAATTGGCCTCGCTTGGTTGTTACTCGGGAGCGGGGTTCCAAATGATACCGCCCTGGCGTGTGTCGTGTGTCCAGACGTCCCGGGGGGCTCTGATCTCTGATGAGTGGTAAACACCCGGGGTTTGGAGCCCATACTGTGTGCTACGAAAAGGACGGACGGCCTCGCTGGGGTGATGCTCGAGAGCGGGACTCGATGGGATGTTGCCTTGAGTCTTAACACTGTTAGGTGTCAGGTTTGGAAGAGCCTGAGAGGAGCTGAGATCTCTAGGGGTGGATTACAACTGGAGATTAGATGCTGCTCGAGAGCGGGACTTCATGATATCGCCTCGAGGCAAACACTGACGGATGTCGGGTCCAGACGAACTCGGAGAGAGGTTATCTCTCTTTGAGCTTCGAAGCGACTTTACTCAGATGGCAGTACACCTGCCAAACAAACTCTCACCCTCAAGAAAAGATCGACTCCCTCAGGGAGCTGGAATTGATGGGTGAAATCTAAATAATTAGACGTGAGCCACAATAGACCTAAGGTCGCGGTGGAGGGACTGAAATAGCCCACTCACAATAAAATCTAATCTAATCTAATCTATGTTGTAGCACTCTCTCTTGAATGGTTACCTTATACCTAAAAGCCAGCTGCAATACAACGCCAGCTGAAAGCAATATTAAGTAACATTTGTTTAATTTGTCTGATTTTCTTCATTTTTTAACGCAATGATATTCAAATCTTAAAAATTGCCATTAATTAGAATTCTCTTTTAAACTATTAAACTAATTTATATTGTAAACTTTGAATTGATTGATTTCATAATACATTTTATAAACAGAATTTCTCTTTTTATTGTCTAGTGTCAACTTACATAGACATTTTAACAGCGAAAACCCACGCCCTAATAAAAATATTTTAGATTTTAAAATTTATTACTCTGGGCTTCAAAATACGTTCCAAAGTAATGAATTTAAAAAATCAAGCAATTTTTTTATGAATGTTCACTAATAAATACTTACCGTGCTTTTGTAAAAAGTGGTACTGGTTGCATTTGTATAGACACTAATGTGACAGGTTTGTAATGTGGATAGACTGGAGGATTCCTAACTAAGTCACTAAGGTAATAAAGGATTCTCAGTTCGGATGGTCTCATATTTGGCGGGGCTCTTTTGACAGCAAACATCTGAAGAGCATCTTCTGGTACTTCATACAGACCTGCATAAATCATTAATGCGCATACCATTGTGGCAGAAGTTGCTTTTCCATCCTACAAATTTTAAGTTACGTATTAATATAATGCTCTACATTTATAGCTACTAAATAATGAATGACAGCAAATATTAACAAGATACAGTGAAGCTTCGCTAATTGGCCATCCAATCCGTATTTTCCAGTAATCTGCACTAAAATAAAATATCATTTATTTACATTATTTATCTCATAATCTGTATCATGTATTGAGCAATTTGTCACATACATGTGATTTTGCGCTGTAGTCGCATGTAAGAAATTTGTCGCGTAGTTTGTTACTCCCGCTATAGTCGCGAGATGGGCGAGTTATTTATTCAACAACAATGGCCCATTAGACAAAAATGTAGCAGAGTCAAGACAGCAGACAGTCCAGTCAGCATTGGGGAATCATTTAGAGAAAACAATGCAGTAAAGAACAATAGACAATAGAAAGCCACGTCAACATTAATGCAGGTGCATCTCAGAGTTCACCACAAGCTGACCTTCGAGGACAAGAGAACCACTCTATGGTAGGAAACCTATAAGTATGAAGCCCTCTTATGAAGAGGTGTTCATTGCTGTTTTGCACTTCTTACTTAACACACAGCTTGTTATTATTATTCTCATATTAATATTAGTAACTTTTATACAAAATTAATGTATCAGTTATATATAAGTTTAAATAAAAATTGTTAAAAAAAGTCTGAAGTTTTAACGAGTAACTTAAGTGGTGCAGTCATTAGTATCGGTCGAAGAATCAAACGAATATCAAATCAAATGATAACCATGACCCTGGAAATAAAAGACCTATATCTCTAATTATGATTTATTCAAAAATATTAGAAAGGGCCTTGAAGACCAGAGTAGTTGATTTTGTGACTAAAACATTTAAATTTGATGAACATCAGTTTGGATTTCAAAAAAGTAGTAGTACACAAATGGCAGCTATTGAAGTCATGGAGTTTATTACTACACATCTTGACCAGAATAAATATGTGCTGGTAATGTTGGTAGATTTAAAAAAAGCATTTGACACAGTTAATCATAGTATTCTATTAAACAAACTGTATAATATAGGAATACATGGTATTGCGCATAAATTTATATCTAGTTATCTATTTGACAAACAACTGTTGTGAATAGTAAAAGAAGCACCTCAAATTTCTTTTTAAATTGGCGTCCCACAGGGATCTTACTTGAACCAATTTTGTATTTGTTGTATGTACAGAATCTATCATTATGTAAATAACTATAAGTATCTTGGATTAACAATAGACAATAAGATGAATTTTGTCGAACACTTAAATAATGTAAGAAAACAAATATCTAGCCTGACAGAATCCTTTAGAAGGTGTGAACATTATTTAAGAGATTGAAGATTGAATTCATTAATAGAACCACATATGAGATATATGATGGTCGTTTGGGCTTCAGCCCCAAAGGTGAAATTTAAACAATTGCAGAGAACACAAAACCAGGTACTAAAAGCATTATATGAACTAAACTGGTTTTATCCCACTAAATGTTTGTATGAAACATTAAACTTCTTACAAATTCATAACCTTATAAAGCTGGAAGAAGGTAAATTAATGTATAAAATATGGAATAATAACATAAAAACGAACATTAAAATGGCAAGAAGTGGTGAAGTGCATATGTATTCAACAAGGCAACGGGCAGACCCACGTGTAGTAGCATCAAGAACAAATATAAAATTCAACAGTTTGATTATGATGAGCATAAGATCATTTAAGACTATTCCAGAAGAACTCAAAAAAGTTCGGGACAGCAAGTGCGTTATGGTAGTGAATTTTCATTAAATGTTTCAAATTTGAATAACTCAATTTTCTATAAACGTAGAAAGTTGAATTTGGCATATAGTAAGGAAACATATCCACCAAATTTCATTAAAATAGCTTCGTAATTTTCGAGAAATTTTTTTTTTTCGAAAGAAAACTAAATTTTTTTTCCTAATCAACTCATCCAAGCCATTCATAAAAGAAAGGTACTTGCTGAGTTTCATCCAAATCGGTTAATTATTTTTTGAGTTATTGGTTGGATACATACATACATACATACATACATTAATACATACATACATACATACATACATACATACATACATACATACATACATACATCTATTAGTGAATTTTTTGTAATAAAAATTCACTAAAACATACATCAGATGCAAAGATTCACAATGAACCCAAAAAATCATTTATTAAATGGACAAAGTAGTTTCCAGTTATAGAGTATATAGTTTCTAAGTACCTACTTGACATTGATATAGTTTAAGTTTAGTTAAGCTAACCTCAAAATTATATGTAATTTTAGTGAATAGTGGTAGAAAGGTTTACAAAATAAAAAGTAAACTAGAAACCAAGATTTAGATTTCTATGTTACAAGAAAAAAAAGTTATAATAAAATATTTTGTGCCAGATCAGTTCTATGAAAATTCACTACCATAACGCACTTGCTGCATCCAGGCTTTTTATGTTATTAATTGTAGAACTTGTTACCAGTGCAAATGTACTGTTTTGAGTTCGTAAATAAAGAATATTAAAAAAAAATCTGACAATAATAAACTGGAAATATATAACAAAAATACAATGTTTTATTGCACGGCGGGCTGATAAGATCCAAATTTTTTGTGCGTTCAATGCATTTAAAGTTGTAATTCCAGGGTGCAAATATTTAATATGATACTGTTGGATCAACATAGCAGTGAGCCTATGATTGTGAGGTAATAACATGGGATGTTTGACCTCAAAGGGCTCATCTGAGTGGTGGAGCCTTCCGCCCACCCTGAGGATGCCCCGTTCATCGAAGAAAGGAGCTAGTTTGCAAAGCGGTCTAGCACAAGAAGATTTTTCTGAATTTGGTCTATTTCCTGTTTGAAGATAATATGCTGAATATGTTTGACAATGATTGTCAAAGCGTTGAAGAGTTCTGATTCTGTGAGTGGGCCATGTGCTAGAGTTTCTGTTCTGACATGCAACATATTGAATGAATACGTCAGATTGCCCCGAATCTTTCGCAGAGAAGAAAGTTATTCTAGAAGATTTAGAATAAAATCGAATGGCACAATGCAGGAAGTGAGGTCACCCGCCATTCCAACTCAATATCAGAGGCTATGTGTGAGAAAGCGTTTATTAGCCACTGATCAGGAGAGAATCGTAGCCATGAGGGCCCCGCCCACCATAAGGAATGTGTCAGAAGTTGGCATGGAAGGACACCACGGGAGGCGCAATCAACAGGGTTATCCAAACCACTAATGCGATGCCAATTCTGCGGTGATATTTTGTCTTGAATGAGAGTGACCCGGTTGCTGACAAAGGTTTTCCATTGATGTGGAGATGAGCGAATCCATGACAATGTGACAGTGAAATTTGACCATGCATAGATTTCATCGAAGCGTAGAATATTTTTATAGGTTTGGAGAATGACTAGGGTCAACTCAGCTAGAAGAAGGGCGGCACATAATTCCAATCTGGGATTAGTGACACGTTTCAAAGGCGCCACCATTGATTTACCACATGCAAGAAAAATACTGACTGAATTATCTGGAAGAACAAATCTAAAATAAACTACCGCACCATATCCAGTTTCTGATGCGTCCATAAAGCCCACCAAGGAGCATGATTTGTAAGAATCACTTGTAAAGCGGCGAGGAATCGGTAACTCAGAAAGACATGGAAGTTTAGACCGGTATTACAGCCAGCGAGTGCAAACATCATCAGATGGGGTCTCATTCTATGACAAACCTTGGGTCCACAATATCTGCATTAAATGTTTAGCAAATAACATAAGCGGCGAAAGTAAACCAAGTGGATCAAAGATACGAGCAATCTAAGAAAGAATGGCTCTCTTAGAGCAGAGGCAAGAAGTTGGTTGAACTTTATAAGTAAAACTATCACAGTCGGGATTCCAAACAAGACCTAAAACCTCGGGAAAGGAGTCAACAGTGTCAAAGGTTTGACAGGAGTTAGTCTGCCTCAGATCCTGTGGAATGTTTTCTAATATGTTGCTAGACCACTTTCTCAAAATGAACCCACCATATACAAGAGGGGCCATCATCTGCCAGTGTAGCTTGGAAGATCAGCCTGTCACTAGATCATCGACATACGTGTCAGTAGGTAGAATTCTTGTGGCGAGGAGAAAATTACACTTCTCATCTTCAGCAAGCTGTGGCAGAGTGTGAATAGGCAGGTATGGGGCAGAAGAAACTCCATATGTGACAGTATTGAGCTGGTATTCTTGAAGAGGAGGGTTAGGAGAGGAAGGCCAGAGAATGTGTTGGAGAGAGCGAACTTCTGGTATCATCAGAATTTGACGGTACATTTGCTTTATATCAGCAGTGAGAACAACTGCATGAATGCGGAAGCGTAAAAGAAGTTGCACCAAGTCCTACTGAAGTTTGGGTCTAGTAAGAAGAAAGATCATCAAAAGACCATTAAGAGATTTTGCCGAAGCATCAAAGACCACACGGAGTTTAGTCCTCGTAGAGTCTGGTTTTAATATGGCGTGATGAGGGATTACAAATGTTCCTTTACAGCGTTCTCATTATCTAACACAGACATGTATGTGTCCAGAATCCAAGTAATCTTGCATGAACTTGGTGTAATCCTCTCTCAAGGTCAAATTCCTGCAAAGACGACTTTCCAAGGAGATAAAGCGCTTGTTGGCTGTTCCGTAAAAATCACCCAGGGGTGACATTGCGGAAGGACAAAGACACAATATAACGACCGGAAGCCTGGCCAGAATGTGCGGTTTGAAAGATATTCTCGCACTGAGATTCATTTGGAGAAAGAATTGGTGACGACGGAACGGATTCCAATTACCAAAAGGTTTTCAGCTGTTGATCGAGCTGATTCTCAAAACTAGCATGTAAACACTGGGTTTGTTGCGAATTACTGGATCCTGGCGTTCCAGATAATATCCAGCCAAATATTGTCTTAATCGCAATAGGCTCACCAGGACGACCATATTTGTTGGCTGGTTGTATTATTCGGGAGTAAACATTGGCTGACAAAAGAATGTCAATTTCACCAGGTTTTCAAAATTGAGGATCAGCGAGTTGTAGGCCTTTAGTATGCTGGAAGTGAGTGTGAGAAATAGTCGTAGCGTGAAGATTATCATAAACAGTTGGTAAAACTGTTGTTTGAATAATAAAGTTAGGATTTCTCCTATACATCGGAGTTATTTGACATTGGGTACCTCCTAGACAGGTAGGTGTCGAAGACTGACCAATTACATGGATCAGTGTATACGATGGTGTGCACAACAGATTCAAACATCAGCACATGTTTGCCATAATACCGAAATATGACTTCCATTGTCAATCAGAGCTCGGCAAGTGAAAGTTGCCTTTGGAATCACACACTGAAATTAGAGCCGTCGAGAGAATAATTGTTGAAGCAGAAGTGGTGCTAGCCACGGTAACAGGCACATCGTAAGGACTGAAAATACAAGAGGGTGTGATGTTTCTTATGGCATACTCTGTAACAAGAAGTTGATTGACATGATGAGAAACTATTAGTGCCTAAACAATTGATACATCTTTTATTGCCCTTAATAAAGACGTGACGTTTTTGGGGAGATTTGGTTAGAAATGTATCACACATTATGCAACTCTTTACAAACAAAGCAAGTCATGCCATTTGAAAATGGTCACGAGTTATGTTCGTCAGTTGGCTTATTCTGTGTAACAGAAGTTGCCAAGAACGATTGCGGTTTGGTAGATGATTTATGGCAACAAAAAAAAAAGGTTTCTTATTCTTGTTAGCATCTGCGTTATTGACAGTACTGCTGGACAAGACAGCTGAAGTCGCAAAAATTGTTTCGAACGCTTGACAATAATTTTGTAAAAATTGGTGAAGTTATTCAAAGACTGGAACATCTGATGTCAAGTGTGACATTTCAAAACGTTGCTTTGTGAGAGGATCAATTTTTTGTAACAATCAATTGAATAACGTGAAATCCCACAAGTTTATGTTATGCTTCTGAAGTGCATACATATTTTCAGAAAACGTGTTCAGAAGAGTGAGTAACGATTTTGCTGACTCTGGCACTGCCTTGGCTGCGTTAGAAACATTCGCCCAATGGGTGGAACTGAACAACCATTTGTTCTCGTATCGCTTTTTCAGCGTGTCCAATGTGATTTCGTAATTGTCGGCTGTAATTGATAAATGTTTTACAAGATCAAGAGCTTCTTCTGTGAGTGAAAGCTTTAAATACTGGAATTTTTCCAATTTATTTAATTTGGAATTGTCATCAATAAGCATGGTGAATAACTCGTAAAAAGGAGGCCTCGTGGCGTTAGTTCCGTCGAACGTATTCAATTTAATGACAGGGAGTTGGATATTATTTTCGCGGAATAAGCTTGGTTTATCATCAGTTTTGATTTGTACTTCATGTTACTTGATGATATCAAAATAAACTAATTTGATATGATCAAACAATTCATCAATTTCGTCCCTTATTTGATCATGTATCAAGATCGGCATCATCAAGTGAGGTTAGGTTCAATTCTTTTGATAGAGACTCGAGGTCCCCATAAATTGACTGCCCCCCGTATTTTGGAATAGATTTGCATTGTCATACGTAACTGATCCCGCAAGTTTACTGATGGATTTTAATTTGATATTTGTTCTTTTTGCGAGAGTTATGATCTTGGATATTTTCATTTTTAATTGGAATAAATAAATAAATAGTGGTAATAAATGAAATGATTTTGAATGCAATAAACAAAAAATAACCCCTCCTGCTGCTCAGGTGGGCGCAAAGCGATTGCAATGATATAAAAAGTTCGAATGCAGCAAGTGCGTTATGGTAGTGAATTTTTATTAAATGCTTCAAATTTGCATAACTCAATTTTCTATAAACTTAGAAAGTTTAATTTTGGTACTTAGTAAGTCCCTTATCAAGGTGGTTGCGGTTAAACTCAGGTGTGTAATAGCGTGCGTCTGACTACGCTGCAGGCAAATGAATAAAATAAATGTTTGAACCGAAGGTGCTTCTTGACAAACAAGCTACTGGTTGCACAGAACTTGTGCGTTGCACAGTGGGGATGAATGTGTGCACGTGATTGACGGGCATATAAAATTACCAGGGAGGTAAAAGCGAAAAAATCCCTGTTCTTATATGAATAGGCGCAGGAATAGAAAATTGGTTTATACATAATTGCTGAACAGCACTCATGAAACATACTCAAAAATAAAGGATAAATTTTATTTGCCAAATTTGAGGAAGAACATTAAGGAATTTATTAAAACTTGCAGATATTGCGATAAAGAAAAAATAATCCATTTCTACTAAAGATTCTTAACAAACAGTTGATCAGATAAACGACAAACAAGACATGACCTAAGAGACAAGGAGCTGACTAATACAATATAAAAACGTACTTAACAACACGGCGTCAGACAACAAATAATTAAAATACCGAAACTTCATTATGACCATTACTTGTAAATTGTGAAAGAGGAATTACATAAATTATTAGGATGTCTACAAATAATTAATTACTTGTAACAATAGAAAGAAATTATCAAGTTACAGACAACTTAAATAAAAACCTTGCATGACAATCATAAATTAAATCATAAATTAATCCCAAATTTTATTATGACTATTAAATTTAAATTAATATTAACGACAAGGAATCCATGGATGCCTTTGATTTAAGTAAAGAGATACTTTATTGTCATATATCTTGTATCAATATAGTTCTGTCAACACTGTCGAGGACACACTTGAATGTCATGCATTGCAATGTCATGTGCGTGATGATGTAGATACACCTTTGTTACTACTTCACTAATACATATGTGATACACATAGTTGTTCTGTTATTTATTGGAACTACTTATAGCCTATACGATCATTAGACAGTACAGGTGCTTGTGATCAGCTGAAAGAGCAATTTGTCGACATAGACAATATATTTATGAAAATGTAGAGATATATTTACTTTAGCACTATACTTATTTGGAAAAAAATTATATATATATATATATATATATATATATATATATATATATATATATATATATATATATATATATATATATATACTACTTATTCTTGTTATCCACATTTATTTTTTATATAAAAACTATATCTTATATTCCTTCTTTCCTATTCTATGGCAGTTTTAAAGTATTCTTTGTACAAAGTAATGTTTTCAGTGTTCAATATTGTTAAAACTCAATAAAAAGTGAATAACTGGTTATTTTATTTTTGATATTTACCATTCTTAAAAACATATATCATAGATAAAAATAATGGGGCAAGTAGCTTGCCTTTGGGAGGTTCAATGGTTGTCATATATCTTGGTATCGATATAGTTCTGTCAACATTGTCCAGGACACAAACTATTGAATGTCATGCATTGCAGTGTCATGTGTGTGATGATGTAGATACACCTTTGTTACTACTTCGCTAAGACACACACACACAAATATATATATATATATATATATATATATATATATATATATATATATATATATATATATATATATATATATATATATATATATATATATATATACACGTAGTTGTTCTGTTATTTATTGGAACTACCTATAGCCTATGTGATCATTAGCCAGTAAAAGTATTTGTGAAATAAGTAAGTGCTCTGGTAAGATACATTACATGGTGACAGTAGTAAAGTGCATATAGGTTATGATATGATTCGATGTCTAAATTCGGATGAATCTATGGTGTATGGTAACTCATGGACGTTAGAAGTATCAAAGGATTACTCAGAAACACTGAACTATATACTTGGTGACACTATTTGACAAGTCGTCGCTCTCATATGTTCTGTGCTTCTCATAGGTCGTCATAGATAAACCAAGTAAAATGACTGAGCAGAGAGCACCTGAAGTGTTCTGTGTCCAGGGAAACAATATGTCTAATAGCTGGAAACCTTGAAGTTTATTTATTCGCAAGTGGAAAGAATGACAAAGAAGATATGTCAAAAATCGCTATTATTCTAAACCTCTCAGGCGATGAAGGAATACAGATATTCAACACATTTGAATATGAAACTCAGGGTGATGAAAAAAAGTTAGCAATCATTCTTGAAAAATTTAGGTCTTATTGTAGTCCGTTCAAGAATCTTATCTACGAACATTTAAAATTTTTCAAACGAGTTCAACTCCCCCAAGAAACAATTGACCAGTTTATAACAGCTCTAAAGCAACTTGCTGCCTTGTGCGAGTTCAAAGAACGAGACACCTTGATCTTGAACAGGATTGTGCTAGGCGTAAGGGATCTCAGAATTCAAGGGAAACTGTTGCAAATTACTGATCTAAAACTTCAACAAGCAATTGACATATGTTGATCCATGGAAGAATAGTATTGTTACACAAAGAGAAATAACAAAAGAATTGGAAAATGTGAGAGCCATTAACTGAAGTGGAGCTACCCATAAAGTGACCTACAGGAAGACCTCAAGGCAAAGTGGGACACATGGAGCTACAAGCAGGTAGGAATACAAGATTTCCTTGTGAAAAATGTGGTCAGTTGCATGTCAAGGGTAAGTGCCCGGCTTTCTTCAGATACTGTTCCTTATGCAATGAACATGGACATTATCGTAAACTGTGTCAATTAAAAAATCAGATCGGTGAAATTACATTAGACAGTCAAGACTCAAATAATGGTGATAGTGATTCTCAAAATCACATTGTCTGAGCTATAAACAATTCTCAAGTGAACTCGGGAAAATGGTTCGAAAAGCTCCAATTCAATGGCAGTGATGTAACTTTAAAAATTGACACTGTGAGCCAGGTTAACATCCTACATTTTAGTGATTTTCACAAATTAAATATCAGTGTTGGTGCCTTGCAGGGTTCAACAAGCATTTTGTCTAGTTATGGAGGGCACAAATTTGAAATATTGGGACAAATAAAACTGCAGTGTTGTTGTAGGAACAAACATGAAAACCTACTGTTTTACATACTAAGCACAGAAAATACAAAATATATCCTTGTGTTGACTGCAGCTCAGAGATTCGGAATGATCCATATGGGATGTAATGTAACTGTTATCAATAGTAATGTACCAGATATGTTGGACAATTACAAGAATATTTTTTCTGGTATAGGTTAAGTAAATAAACAGTGTAAAATTACGTTGGCTGAAGATGCAGTGCCATATATCAGTTGTACAAGAAAAATATCTGTGGCACTTAAAGTGAAAGTCAAGGAAGAGCCGAGTCAGATGGTTAACGATAATATCATTGTGCCTGTAGATAAACCGGCTGATTAGCAAGATCCAATTGTGCTTGTACCAAAAAATAATGACAGTGACATCCGTATTTCCATGCACCCAGTTTACTTGAATAAATACATAAAAATATGACGTTTTCAGATTTTCTCCCACGATACATTGTTTGCTGAGCTGGCAGGAGCAAAAGTTTTCTCGTTACTGGATGCTTCTTCAGCATTCCTGCAGCTGCCACTAGATTATGAGAGCTCTCTCTTGTATATGTTTACTACCCCATTCGGTTGTTTTAGCCATTTGAGGTTACCATATGATTTAAGCTGGTGTCCAGAAAATTTTCAGAGATATATGCCTGAGCTCTCAGATGGTGTCACTGGACAAATAACCTACTTTGATGTTATCTTGATTTATGGTCGTAGTGTTGAGGAACACAACAAAAACTTGAAGTTAGTTTTGGATAAAATACAAAAAAGTGGCATTGCACTGAACTTGGAAAAATATAAGTTTTGTCAACAAAGTGAAGTTCTTGGAACATCGGATCAGTGATGAGGGGATCTCACCAGAGTCTAACAACACACAGGCATTAAAAAAGATGACAGCTCCACAAAATCGTAAAGACAACGTTTTCTGGGCATGGTGGTTTATTTGTCGAGATTTGTTCCAAACTTGTCACAAGAGAAAAGTGTTCTTCATAAACTGCTTAGTGAAATGAATGAATGGCAATGGAGAGCTATGGAGCCTCAGTGTTTTGAAATAATTAAAAACCTGGTTTCATCTGCTGCAACACTAGCCTATTTTGATCCCTCAAGTCACCACGCAAGCCCCTATAGCTTGGGGTCTACAATATCTCAAGACGACAGACCAATAGAGTTTGCTTGGATTTCATTAACACCTGCACAAAGAAGATACAACCACATTGAGAAAGAACTGCTGGGATTAGCCTGTGGTTGTGAAAGATTTTCCCCATATCTGTTTGGTGCAGCGTTCATTCCTGAAACAGACCATCGTCACTTACTTGGTTTATTAAAGAAATCTGTGGATGAGATGTCACCAAGGATTCAGAGATTAGCAATAACACTAATGAGATTTCAGTTTGCTTTGTCCTATGTCCCGGGTAAACATCTTTAGATTCCAGACACTCTTAGTTGATATCCTCTTAGTAATACAATAAACACAGACTATTTAGAAAATAACTTGAAAGTGTACTCAGTAATTTTAACGACCAAAGAGAAGGCAAGGTTACTTCAGAAAGCCATTGATGAGAATCCTGGGCTGCATAAAATTAAATACTATGCGTTGAATGGATGGCCGGAACATAAAGACTCGGTTCCGCCAGAAGTGAAAAAGTATTGGAAGGTAAGACATGAAATTTACCTTCATGAAAATTTACTTTTCTACCAAAAGACTCATCAGTTCTAAAAGATTGAAAGGAGAATTTTTGAACTTGATATATCAGTCCCATCAAGGGGTAGTTGCATGTAAGAAGAGGGAGCAAGAAGCATTTTTCTATCCAGGACTGACTAGCGATGTGGAAAAGGTTGTGTTGAATTGTTCAATTAGCCAGATTTATTCTAAAGGTAACACAAAGCAACCCCTGACTCCCCATGTTGTACCTGGCCGTCCGTGACAAAAAATTGGTTGTTAGCAGGATCAGAATCTTTTTTTGTGATAGTTGCTTATTATAATGTCACGCCACTTTGAAACTCCCTGTATAAATATAATAATTTTCACAGCCTTTCTGTAATGAAGCTCCAATGCAATATTCTTCCTGTTGAAATTACCACGCATAAGCTTCAGCTCCCCTGTCATAAATACCAAACCAGATGCAAGTGTTGCACACCCTAAGCCAACAGTTTGTTGTGATTAATAGACACATGTTAAACTAATTCTGAAAGATTATCTAGCTCTAGTAAACCAAAGGATGTGAGGCACATGGTATATTATCATGGTGAATAGGTAAATAAGACCTTCTTGTTATAAGCAGATTTTATGCTCATGGGGTATTCAGAGCATAGGTGATTCATATTTTTTGTAATGGAAGCACCTGTGTCATCATGCGTTAAAGCCGGTTGGCCGACACAGTTGGCTTCAGAGTGTGAGAACATCATAAGGCTACACCCTAGAAAATTGTATGAGACAATAAAACAGTTCTTTTCTTGCTTGTAAGGAACTATAAAGTCGCGTTACTTTGTTATATCGTCGAAGTGTGTGTTATCTCCAAAGAAGAATGCTGTTAGTTTTGTAAGTACCTATGTTAAGTTAATTAAGATTTTTATGTATTTTTTATTACACTTAATAAATACCTTTAATAATACTTAATTTTACATCATTCAAGCATTTACGTCACTTGATTATTTGATCCTTTAATTATTTTAACCACTCAATCAGTGAGATTTCACTTTTGCCACATCTCACCCCTGTATATATATATATATATATATATATATATATATATATATATATATATATATATATATATATATATATATATATATATATATATATATATATATATATTGTATGCCCATTTGTGATCAGTTTAATTTATCTTTAATTGCTGATCAAGTCTCAGTAATCTCCCAAGTAAAACCCATGGTGAAGCAATTTTTTTTACTCTCCCGCGGTCAAATTCTACTCTAGCCGAATTTAGTCGACGTGGCGTTCTGTCATTTTTTCTACTACCTCCGAATTTGGTGAAAGTGCCATTCTTTTATTTTGTTAACCCCAAACAAACAAAAATTTAAATCTTTTTTTAAGCTCTTGTTCTTTGCATTCTTTTCATTAGCTGCCATTCTTTTCATTTTTGAGACGTAAATATTTCCTTAAATTACTTTTTATTTGCATTTAAATGAACTGGAAAAACAACCCTTACTGGCCAAAAATTAACGTACAACCAAAGATTCCAGACACGTTTCAAAACAAGTCGCGCCAACTTAAATTATTTAGAAAGAAAATATTGTCTCAAGAAAAATAGGTATAACTTGCTTGCAGAAATATTAAAAAACTTTATCCAACTTCCGCATTCGGAAACAAAGTCAAATATTTATATCACAAACAAAAAATTTTTTGTCAAGGAAACAATTTTACATAAAGACGGGGTGACATATACCCTCATTATTGAAAAAAATAAAAACTTTTTAGAAACATAATGATTTAGACACAGGAACAATAAATTACTGGACACTAAGAAATATCTTCAATCAGTGTTAAACGACTAGGGCTCTATATAGATTTCCTCAGAACAATTTTATATTTCCCTAAAAAATGTTATATGTCCGATCATAATACACTTCTCTTGAAAATTCACAAGACATCAATATTGTCTGATACAGAAGATTATAGTTTAGCAGAAAGATCTGAATCAACAACAGATGATAATATATTTTTAAACACTCAAGAAGACAGTACTACCCCATCTGAGCTTCATTGTGAAAGTTCAGATATTAATATGGAATATCTGAAATTAGTAAGGAAACTAAAATTAATAATATAACTATAATTGCTATGGCAAATCCTGATGATACAACACTTAATAAAGCTTTTACAGGGATTCAAAACCCTATCCTTCCTAAATTTAAAACTCGTCCTACATTGTAACCTTTAACAGACAATGTTGTTTTATCCTTAAAAGATTATGAAACTATTGCAACCGAAAATAATTGGGAAGCAAAAAATTAATTGAAACATTTTGCAGCATACCTAAAAGGTGCAGCAAAAGAATGGTTTGCAGATTTTCAATGTTTGCCAGCAAACTCGTCAAAAAATGGAAAGACATCAAAGATGCCTTCTTAACCGAATTTAACGAAGATGAATGAAAGAGGAACTTAGAGAGAAATGAGTTTTTAGAAAGCAAAAAGATCGCGAAGCTCCTTTAAAATTTTACACAGAAATATTAAGATTGCATAAATTAATAAACAATATTGAAACAAATGTTAGTGAGGTATCTAGAATATTGCGTAGAGGTTTAAAACCCAAATATCAAAAATTATTTTTTCAGTTAGGGAATAAAGATAATAGTCTTAATAATATGTGTGATTTAATAAAAAAAATTGAAAAACTGGACTTAATAGAAGCATCTAAAAAGCCTAACAAAACGCAACCTGTTTTCACTGTAGGGTAATGAAATGCAGAAGCGTCAACTAGCTTTCAAAATAGACCACAAAATTTGTGGAATTGTCCTTTTCAAAATAATTTTCAAAATAAATTCCCAAATAATTTTCTAAACAATTTTCAACTGAATAGAAGATTTGTACAACCAAAAAATTTTCAGTCCAATATTACCTAATCCAACAATGGATGGGAGACCAAAATATTTTCTTTGGGGAAAACCTGGTCACATGGCTAGAGCATGTCAGAACAGTAATTTTTTTACAAACTTTTCTGGAAATTCCCATAAGCCCAGACCAGATTTTCGTTATCCACAAGATAATAATAAAACTAATAATAAGACTAATAATAATTAGGGGTCGAGGAGTCGGGGACCAAAGGACTCCAGGGGGAAAGTTGAGGAAGCTGAAACAACACCATGAGCTTTCGATTAAGCTTTCCCCAACACCGTCATGCACGGTGAAGAGGCGCATCCTGCACGAGGTGACCTTGCTTATAACTAAACATGACGGATCTAGACGTGGAGGTCGAGAAAACTTCCCCAATCCACGGTGTCACGTGACCCGTGCCTAGGGATGGACCAGGGTGATGGTGTCGTGAACGGAACCTCTAGAGTACCAGGCAACCCTCCAGAGTAACCCCCCTTGCACCACACAGGGGGTTCTGATGGTGTGGACAGTATTTCCCCCATTCTCGTGGAAACAACATGAAGAGAAATTTAAAAAAAATCAATGTGGCTCGAGGAGTAGCTTCAGTCACAGACTTGTTCCCGACATCCAAGCTGGAGGCTGGGTCCCACCGGAGGGCGGCGAGGTCCGCGGACTCTGGGGGCCCCTCCACCAGTGAGGTCCCTACTGTAGGGGTAGAGGGACTGACCCGGCAGTCCAAGCGTCCTTCCAGGGTGCAAAGAAAGAAGCTCCAGAGGGCGCAGAAAATGGCGACAGGGACGTGGAGGGTCGAGAAACCTGTAACTCTAGCACGCCTACTACAAACAGACGTCCCAAAAGGGCCAGGGCCGGAACACTGGCGGAGACTGGCTCGTATAGGGAGGCTTCGGGATGGCGGTGATTTACAGACGCCATCCTGAGGTCACGCCAGACCAGGGGAAGGCGGACCTGATCCAGGCTGCGGTGGACTCTCTTCAGGAAGGAGAGAGCCCGCCTCTGTTCTACCGGGCGCGCCTGGCGGGAGGCATCCGCTGGATAACCTGTGCCGGCCCGCAGTCGCGAGATTGGCCCCTGAAAATGAGGGCGTCCACCAGGAATGTCCCGTGGTGGAATGAGGACCTCAGGCAAAGGAGAAGGCAGGTTCGCAAGCTGTTTAACGCGGCCAAAAGGTCGGGAGCATGAGATGAATATAGACATGCCCTAACGATCTATAACAAAAGACTGAGGGACGCCAGGAAGGAGTCTGGGAGGAGGCACTGCGAGGAAGTGGAGAACACATCCGAGAGTGCTCGACTCCATAAGATCCTGTCCAAGGGCACTCAGACCAACATAGGCCCCGTTAGAACATTCACGGGAGGCTTTACAAGCTCAGAGGAGGAAACTATGAAAGTTGTACTCCAGATGCACTTCCCTGGCTGTAACATAATAAACCAATCACCTCCAGACTGGGAACACTCAGAAATAGAGGCGCTGTACAGGCGGGCATCTCGAGTAGACTGGACAGTCGCTAAAGAGGTGGTTACTTGGAGCAAAATCAGATGGGCTTTTAACAGCTTCAAGCCATTCAAATCCCCGGGATTTGATAGAATAAAGCCCAACATGCTCCAACAGAGTATAGATATACTGGCGCCGGCGCTTATCCTCATTATGAGAGCCAGCCTGGCTCTGGGGTATATTCCGAAGGCATGGAGACTGGCCAGGGTTGTATTCATTCCTAAACCTGGGCGTCCAACAGACCAGGCAAAGTCCCTGAGGCCAATAAGTCTCATGTCCTTCTTGCTAAAAACAATGGAAAAACTGCTCAACCGGCACATTAGGGGTGGTGTACTGGAAGCATATCCCCTACACTGCGAACAATATGCATACAGAGCAGGAGTCTCAACAGAAACAGCACTGCACCGACTGGTGCTGAAACTGGAGAATACGCTAGAGAACAGGGAGGTGGCGCTGGGTGCCTTCCTAGACATAGAGTGGGCCTTCAGTAACACCTCATTTGGATCGGTTCTGGCAGCTGTCAGGGAGCGTGGAATAGAGGAGACCTGCTGCAGATGGATCGGTTCCATGCTCAGGGACAGGGCGGTGTTCACCTTACTCGCGGCTGGGATTCTGCTGGCGGGAGTCGCGGCGGGGTGTCCGCAAGAGAGCCTTCCGTCTCCCTTGCTCTGGTGCCTAGTCGTGGACGGCCTGCTAGGGAGGCTCTCAGGAGGGGAGTATGAGGTACAGGGCTACAAGCGGATCCTCATAGCCACAGACAGCCCTTAAGGCACTAAATAGCCCACAGGTAAATTTCAGGCTGGTAAGTTAATGCCGAGACGAGATGTGCGACCTGGCTGGGCAGAATGAGGTCCCCCAAGCTGACAGTCTCGTGAAGAGACCAGAACAGGTTCTGCGCGTGACAAAGAGCACATTGCCCTGTGCCTGAGCATGGAACTGATCCACCTGCAGCAGGTCTCCTCTATTCCACAGTCCCTGACAGTTGCCAGTACAGATCCGAATGAGGTGTTGCTGAAGGCCCCCTCTACGCCTAGGAAGTCCCCCAGCACCACCTCCCTGTTCTCCAGCGTATTCTGCAGTTTCAGCACCAGTTGGTGCAGTGCTGTTTCTGTTGAGACTCCTGCTCTGTATGCATGTTGTCCGCAGTGTAGGGGGATATGCTTCCAGTACAACGCCCCTAATGTGCAGGTCTAGCAGTTTTTTCATTGTTTTTAGCAAGAAGGACATGAGATTTATTGGCCTCAGGGACTTTGGTCTGTTGGACGCCCAGGTATAGGAATGGCTGGCCCTCATAATGAGGGTAAACGCCAGCGCCAGTATGTCTATACCCTGTTGGAGTACGATGGGCATTATTCCATCAAATCCCGGGGATTTGAATGGCTTTCCGTGGTTAGTAATCTACATGAGCTCACAAAACAAGGTACTGATTATAACTGGGGAGCTGACCAACAATAATGCTTTGAAGATTTGAAGCAACGATTAATTAGCGCTCCTGTACTGAAACATTATGATCCAGAAAAAGATCTAATGCTTAGAGCAGACGCTTCATGCTTAGGAATTGGTGGAACACTTCTTCAACAGCACAAAACCGGTTGGCATCCTATCGGGTATGTTTCACGTAGTTTAAATAAAGCAGTATACAATTTCAGAATTAGAGGCATTTACAGTTTTAGTTACCTCCATCATTTAATTTATGGTAGAAAAATTACTATAGTACATATCATCATGCCTTTGTCATATGAAAACCCTTAAAAATAGTTCATCAAGTAGACTACAACGGTGGGTGATAAAATTATCGGAATACGATTACAACATTATTTATAGTCTGCCAAACAAATCACGATGCAGATTGTTTACAGAGACACCCAGTTCATGTTGCTACCAACGAGGAAGCATTTGAAGCCCAAGATATACCCACATATATATTAGAAACAGCTGACATTGCAAATCTTAAGAATCAAAATTCTCTCTTAGTAACTAATTAACTCTTAAGAAAACCCAGTCGAACATTCAATATGTTTGCTCAAAGAAAATATAGTCAAAATTCAAATTAAGTCAAGGAAATCTTTATAAATTAAGTCATCATCTGGTTTAGACGATCTTTTCATTGCGAAAAATGTATGGGGAGAAATAATGTACAGTGGACACAATGAACCCTAAAAGGTTTTCCCGATTGTCAAGTAATATGAGGTTCTCTACCCTTTGAAAAAATGGGTATTGATTTATTACAATCTTTTCAAAAATCACTCATAGAAAACACAAATGGTTGTTGCAACAGATTACGCCACACAATGGGCTACCACTGCAGCCATTACAGACAGCAAGGCCAAACCCATCGCACAATTTTTAGTTGATTATATAATAAGGAAACATGGAGCTTCTAAATATTAGTCACAGATAATTAGTATTTCAATCTGAATTAGTCATGGCATATTACTTAAAGAAATGGGTACTACATCATTGTTTACTATCAGTTATCATCCTCAATGTAACGGCTAAACCGAAAGATTTAATAAAACATTAGCAGATATGTTAAGTTTATATACAAATACAAAACAAACAGATTGATGTATGTATGTTCAGTGCTTGATTTTTGCATATAATATTTGCAAACAGGACACAACAAAATTTTCACCCTTTATGCTAGTTTATGGTCGCGAAACTGTGTTACCCACAGAAGCGAATTTAATAAGTAAAATAAGTTTTAACGTTAAAATATATTTAGAAAAAGCAACACAAATGCAACAAGAGGCAGTGAATAATATAACCATAAAGCAGACCCAAGATAAGACGCGATCGACTCTAGAGATTGTGAACTCACTTTTAACATGATCAAGTTTTTGTTCCTTGCCATAAAGTAGGACTTAGTGAAAAATTATTGTTGACATAGCACAGGCCATATGAAATTAAAGAGAAAAAGAATTGAGTAAATTATGTTGTAAGAATGGGCACGACTCACATATTAACAAAATGTTACTGTATCATGCACCTTGGTCAGACGAGGTGTTAGTGCAACAAATACTAACTAAAAAGAATAACGCGGAAATAACTTCCTACAGTGACAATGAACTCGAAACAAATGTTTAATGCTGCGTCAGGAGATTAGATGATATTGGTATATAACATGTAATATTAAACAATTTTAGGGCACACACACACCCGCAATTAATGTTTGCATGAAGCTATAAATAATATAAACTCATTTGATTAAAAGTCTAGACACAAGTGCATTATGTTAGTGAATTTTCATAAAAATGTTTTTAATAGCAAATCAGTTTTTTTAAATGTTAACGTCAGTCTATTTCCGCGACTATGTGTAATGACCGACACCAGGAAGCAGTTTCATCTCACTATCCTGGAAATTTTACCGAGCCCCTACCTTTCTGTAAGGAAGGTAGCGATCTATAATGTGCCCAACATCGCATGGACATGGGACCGGCGGCCTTATGGCTTTTTTTTTTTAAGAAAACAGGAATTAAATTTGGTTACCAGTATAATAGTAGTAGTATATAGTAGAAACAATGTACCATATCTTATCAAAACAACTTTGTTGTTAGAACATGTACAAACATTTTTCGAAAATAAAGTTAATATGTTCCTGAAAAAAACTGGTTTTCTGGCCAACCAACCTTAGGTTAATAGCAAATTGAGCTATTGAAATTAGAAGTATTTAATGAAAGTTCACTACCATAATGCAATTGCTGCTTCCCGAATTTCTGTTCTTACAAACATGCATTATATTTCGATGGAAAACGCAAAAATGCAATATAAGGCAGGTTTGATTAAAAAAGAAGACTCTGAACGCAGCAAGTGCGTTATGGTAGTGAATTTTCATTAAATGCTTCTAATTTCAATAGCTCAATTTGCTATTAACCTAAGGTTGGTTGGCCAGGAAACCAGTTTTTGTATATAAATATTTGTTTATAAGTTTTTTTCTTGTAACAGAAATGTAAATTTACGTATATAGTTTCCTTTTAATATCATAAACTTACATATCAAATTTGGTTACCATAGTTTTTTATTTTTGTGGATAAAAATGTTTTCCGAAAGAAAACACAAAATTTTCCTGGAAAACATGCGGCGACTTTTCTGGCTAACGAACTTATCCAAGCGACTTACAAAAGGAAAATACGTGACAAATTTTATCAAAATCGGGTTATAATTTTTTGGGTTATTGTTCTGACACACACACACTAACATGCACACACACATATTAATATCATTTTAGTCAGATAGTCACATATAAAAATAGATAAACAAAAATATCTTTACTCACTGTACAATGTATGATGACCACTGTTCTACTATCTCCAGTTAGATATTGATAGATATCCTCACACAATTGGTAGAGACTGTTAAGCATAGGGGGTCTAAAATGTTCTGGATATGCAAAAGCACAATTCACGACTCTAACTTGCCCAAACTTGTTACTGTATGACTTGCCAGAGAGGTTGTATACACAGTACTTGTTGGAATGCCGGGTATCTAAATACATTTTAACGTCTTCCAAGTGATTAGTTTTGTAGGCTGACTCAATGCCCTCAGATGGGTAGGGCATCACAATGATTCGAGAGGTTATATAGGAGATGTCAAGATCAGTACGAGCCATGGATCTGTAAAGTAGTTGCAAAAATCAACTTTAAGACTATGTTAATTCATTCTATAGCACACATTCCAAAATAATTGGAATTTTACCATTAAAATTTTAAAAAGTCTGGACGCAGCAAGTGTGTTATGGAAGTGAATTTTCATTTAAATGTTTTTAATAGCAAATATGTCTCTTTAATGCAAGCAGGCATCAATTTGGTTACCGGTATAACATATCTAGCAGATAGAATGTACCATATTTTATCAAAATAACTTATATGAAGATGTGCAAAAATTTTCCGATAACAAACTTGAAATGTTTCCGAGAAAACTGGTTTCCTAGCCATAAAGCCTTTGGTTAATAGGAAATTCAGTTTTAAAATTTAAAGCATTTAATTCCCTACCAAAATGCATTTACTGCACCTTGATTTTTTTCTTACAAAAATATTTCGATAAAAATGCAAAAATGCAATAATATAAGGGATATAAGGGTGTACAATTTTTTTTTGTAGGTATCACCAACGACTTTTGGACCACCCTGTCATTGTCAAAATAATTTTATAAAATGCAGCTCAAGACACCCTATAATTAACGTAAACAATTTTTTCTATAATTAACGTAAACAATTTTTTCTCATATCTTTTATAATAACAATTATATTGAGCTTTACTGTAGAAATGCGTCACCCTGTATATATGTCAACAGATAAAAACTGAAACTAAACTCAGATATGGATTCTAGGGTGGCCCAGTTTGCACTCATTTAAAGAAATCTTTTTATAATTCAAAAGTCGCGGTCTCCTCATTAACGAATTTTTTCTACAAAAATTAGCTAAAAATTATGGACCGTAAAACCATAAACTCAACTAAAACTGCCGCCAAAGCATCAGAGAAAGTGTCTATTTAAAATGACATTTCTGGAAATATTTTAGTCAAATGAAGGACAATGATGATTGAAGCTGACCCTTAGGGGTTTGCAGAACACTCTTCTTTTAGACATTTTCTTTACATAATCCGTATTTGTTTCAGGTTCTGTGCCTAAATGTTGCCAATTTTGCCGTTTCAAATCGCAACTTTGACATTTTGAGGAAAACCCCAATTTTTTAATCTTTAAATGCCTATAACTGTTTTTTTTTTAAACTTAGTACTTTGGTACATGGTTCACTCTTTATATTACAAATACGCGTACCAAATTTGGTTGCCCTTACTTTGTTATTTCCGGAGATATCATTTTTTTCTGAAAGAAAGCACAAAATTTTCCAGGAAAACCTGGGCCGATTTTTCTGGCTAACGAACTTATCCAAGTCACTTGCAAAGGGAAGGTACTCAGCATATTTGATCAAAATCGGTCCATTATTTTTTGTGTTATCGGTGTGATACAAATAGATCTGTATGTATATATATATATATATATATATATATATATATATATATATATATATATATATATATATATATATATATATATATATATATATATATATATATATATATATATATATATATATATATATATATATATATATATATATATATATATATATATATATATATATATATATATATATATATATATATATATATATATATATATATATATATATATATACATCCTTCGGTGGATATGGTGTCCATGCTTTAAGTATTTACGGTAGATGTGGCTTCCGCTGCGATATGGCGTCTGTATATCGGAACTCATATCGCATTGTTGATTTTTTGGCTTCTATGATCATTTTTGACTTTTATAAAGTGATTCTGAGATTTTAATTTTGACGCCATAAACCCGCATTTTGGATGAGGGTTTATCTTTTTTTTTTCCATCAGGGCTCGTCCGCGTCTTTGTCGCGCCGATAGCACCGCAGCCTTTGGCTTATTGTGCATAAGCGTATATCTTAGTTCAAGCTTCTATCGCTTGTTATTAGCGGCGCTATCAAGAATAAATATACGCAACGTATATATTTGAACAGTCAACGTTTAGTTTACAGTGGATACAGCGTCCACATATTGGCAACGTGGCTTATCATTTGTTCTACTTAAGATTTTAAGTTACACAGTTCACTCAACGTTATTAGCATAATACTCCCGCCTTTTTATATGTTATGGGTCTTCTGGAGCGTTTGTTTAAATGTGCTGTATATTTAACTGTTCTTTTTTCAAGAATATTTACATGGAAAATTATTTTAAACTGATTCTAGAGAACAGCCCTAATAAACAAATCGCAAGTAATACATACAAAAAATAATTTTAATTTTCTATTGTTTTAATTGAGTTTTATTAGGTACTGCAAATTTAAAGATTGTTTAGGTAAATAAGATGTAAAAAATAGGGTAAGAATATAAAAGTATGTGGAAGTTTGATTGTGTTGAACTCAGTTATTTTAATAAATGCAGTAAGGTAGAGAAGTACTGTTTTGTTTAATGTTATAAACTAACATAGTTTATCAACACTATTTTTCTAAAACCTCTGATATCACCTAAGTCTTTCATGCAAGGTTCTTGTACAAACTCAGATAGGTTCTTGAGCGAAGAAAAATATAAGTATAAAAATACAAGAACTCTTTGAGAAGCCTTGCGTGAAAAGTGCAAGTGTGTATCTGTGTGCGAGCATGCGAGGGTGTGTGCAGCACAATTTTGTAAACAAGATAACTTTTACAAGCATGATATGACTTCATTTCTGGTATATGAAATTCTTGGAAGTGTAAAATAAAGTTATTAAAAAAACCAGCCCTATCGTAATAGCCTTTATTTTTGTTTGTTTTGTCTTTAAAATAGAAAACATTACTTAGTTAATAATTCAGAAAATTGTTAAAATGTGTTATAAAATGGTCTTTAAAAACTCAAATAAAACATCTCTTGTAATTTTTTACTAAACCGGCCGATTTCAAAATGGCGGCAAGTTTTTCTTAAAAAAAATTTGCCGTCAGTATTTGATAAAATTTAAAGAACACAATTTATCTATAACAAAATAGCAGTCATTCATAAAAAATCTCTTATTAGTTAAAATAACATCGTTCAAATATGTATTCAACATTCAGCAACGTCGAATGAGGTTTTTTATTGTTCGGGCATGTATCTACTGACACCTGCTATAATTTATTATAAATATGCAGTAACAAATGCATACCTCATTATCAGAAAAGTCTATAAAACCTAATCATGATAAAAATTATATTATATATTAAAATGATGTAAAATGGGATACTAGAAATATATATTGTGGCTAAATGCCTACTATATCGATGGGTTTTTGACAAAACATCGTAAGCGACACACAGTAAATTTTACAGGAACCAACTTTTTTTATAATTGATGTCTTTCTCAGACTATGAGTAATAAAAATGTTTGTAACACTTTTGTTTTGTAAATATTATTTGAATTTTCGTATTGAATTTGAGAAAACGAATTATTTACATTAATTTTTGCTACTTACGATAATTTGTCAGGCATTATGTTACTAGATTTTTGTCGCTTACGATACACATACGATGTTTAGTATATCTGGCAATTCTCGTTATAATATGGGAAAAATTTGTATTATGTAACGCAAAGGCTGTTATTATTATTATTATTATTATATTAATAATTATCATTATTGTTATTATCATTATTTATCAAACGTTAAAAGTGCAGAATTAAACTAAAACATTTGACATTGCGATGCATGACCATTAAAATAGTTATAAATAACGTAAAGGCTATTTTTCTTATCATTTATTGAACACGTTAAAAGTACAGAATTAGACAAAATATTTGAACTAAAATATTTGAACAAAAACATTTGTACTAATACATAAATTTATTTGAACTAAAACATTAATTACAATGGCATTAAAATTAAAACGTACAGTATCACACAAACTTTAAAATGGCAGTACAAATACAAGTTTAGACTTTCAATTCTCTTCACGAATTTCGTCTTCATTATCAGTCTCAGCCAAAGTATCTGGAACATCAACCGTCGCCACAAAGGATTTGTATTCGTCCCAATATCTATGGGGTACTACTTTTTTTTCACACAGCTCCATAAGATTTTTTAATTTCAATTCAGAAATTGGCAACGGAGACGAATAAAGGACATCTACTGCTTTTGGTGATTTTTTTGATCTACGACCTAATAACAAAATGTGGTTAACTTGATAGAATTAGATTATGATAGAGTTTACAAACCTTTAGACTGTGATACAAGGGATACTGGTAAAACGATCTTTTCCACAGAATCGGAGTATGAGTATTTTATGTGTATGCTATCCTCCCCTTTCTTAAAATACGCTATTCTGAGTTTACTTATTTTGAATTTCTGTCCATCATTGGTTTTATTACTACTCAGTAAATTCTCTGCTGTTGTTTTCCAATCTATAAAGTCAGAATATTTCATGGAGATAACTTCAAAGGGTCTTGGGTGAACTCTAGCATTGGAAATCAATGTAGCCCATTCTGATGGCGCCCAAACAATACGTTTAGAAATGAATCTTTCTATCGTAGCATGGACTGCATCCACGGGCATGTAAGTATGCCCTGGAAGGAGAAATACGATTTTTATGTCTTGTATATTTTTCGACGATTTTAAAAACGTATATATCATAGCCAAAATAGCCTTATTTCTGTTCTGACCAGAACAACTGTCGCAATAAAGCGCAACGGCCTGAACATTTCCTCTCTGGTCAATCATTTCTAAATATTTATTTATGATTGTGCCTACTTCGTTTGATCCTCGATTGCCGTCAGCTTCACCCCATACATAGCAAAAGGTGTTCCTAGTTCCACTTTCATATACAGTCTCGTTGTACATAGCATATTTTCGGGAGTAATATAACATCATGTTTTCGCCATGTGGCGTGTTCAAAACTTTTTGTAAATCGAAACTAGCACATACAAAACTGTTGTCTTCTTTTGCCAACTTTTGGTCAGACAGAAAATTCTGTTTACTCTCATTTTTATCTCTTACATGTGCCTCGTAATCATCCACCTCTTCTTCTGTAAATGTAAGTCCATTATCTTTTCTTGTTTCGCAAACTGAACACTTATCTTTCTTAGGAAGATGGAAACCAAGATTAAAATCTTTACGAAAAATATTTCTAAATACTTTCAAGGACACTTTGGTCGTGACATTAAATAATTCTAGTTGATCCTTTACAAATATTCTATACAGGAAGGACACGTTTCTCATTTCCGCTGGCAAATACTTTTTTGTTGTACTACCTCTGCAGTAGTGAAACGGAACTGCTGGTAGCTTTTTTATAAAATCATGAACACTTTTTTTGTCCTCCTGCTTTGTTTTATGAGGTGGATCATGTTTCCCTCTCTGATCAGTCTTAGCAAATTTTTCAGAAAATGCATTGTCTTTAGTGTATCTCAGAGTCATTTGCGAGATGCATAGTGTTTTTAAAAGAAACTTTTGGCAAACTTCGACTTCAGTCCCATTCCATGAGAGAAAATATTTAAAAGTTCTATTCCGCCTGCTATTTTCGGTAGTTACGCGTCTTCGTTTAAGAATAGTTTCCTTAATGCAGGATAAAAGCCAATCCCGCTGTCTTTGATGGCTACCTAGTCCCCAATAAAATTCGAAAATGTCATGACGCTGTTGTTCTGTAAAGTTTTTGGCGCATGAGTTTTGACAATTTCTATTTTTGCATGGATTTTCCTGTACTGATTTTAAAGCTCCCAAACACTTTTCAATTTTTTTTATTTTCTTTTTGTTAGCTTTTTTTGGTTTTCTCAACCCAGATTCACCAACAGTACTCTTTTCAACGGTATCTTCGGAATCGGAACTTGAATAGAAGAAATCGGAATCCTTTTTTTCATGAAACGAATAATCTGAATCAAACCTCTTCAGTTTTGTACTTTTTTGGACAGGTTCTGACTCGGAGTTGTTTGATTCCGAACTTGAAGAATAATTTACCAGCCTTCTTTGCTTATTTTCCGGCGCCTTTTCAACTAGGATTTCATCGATAACTTCAATATTATCATCAATGTAGTTTTCGAACTCATTTAAAATAAAAGTGGAACCCTCATTCAATACATCGTCTAAATTGTTGTCCAATAATACAGTGGCAGAAACAGTACTACTTTCATTCTCTAAAAATACAATTGGCATGCTGTCTATATCATCAAGAATTATTTCAAAGTGCTTCTGATTTGGTGTAGTATTATTAGAGGGACCGTTGTCAGTAACATGTTCATTTAAGGAGATATTATTTGAGATGATGGTCTTACTTTTAACATTTGCAGTATTTAGATTCAAATGATTTATAATATTAATATTATTTTCCACGTTTTCTAAACTGTTCGACCTTTTTTGTTCTACTTGCATCTCTTTTTGACTTTGTTGTATTCCCATTAATGCTATTCTATACCCTCGTGAAGAAGCCATCATCTATAAACGGTTTAAGTTAGTGTGATTATCGACAAATAACTAAAATTATGGTACTTACCATGGTACTATATTCTATTCCACTAAATTAATATTATTCAATTCAAATTTAAACCACAAAAACACTAAACCTTAAACACAATCAAATCGTACAAATTTCGTTACGTGCAGACACTTACGATGACTCTACTAAACTGAAATCATTAGAATAACGCATAACAGCTCTTAAACTCGGACTGATGCGCAGTGGACAAGAAATAAATGGTCACTAATAACTGTCGTATGTTCTCGCTAGTTTATCGTAACCGACGGCGCTTACGATTCTCTGTCGGGAATACATCAACAGTTACGATAGTTTTAGGTATAATTTAAACACTGTTAGACAATATTGTCGCATACGATAATATACAAAACGATAAAATTCAGCGAAAACAATAGAACTGACGTACGATATTGTGTCGGGATGATCAAGTTTTACCCAAGGAATCGTTTAGACCAAAAAACACAATTTTGGTAAAATTGTCGCTTACGATGTTTTGTCAAATATCCATCGATATGTTCATGTGGTATGCTTTTTAAGACAGGCCAGATATAATCCAAACAATAATGAGTAATACGATTACCTATATAATCAAAAATGTGTTTGTGAATCCTATCAGTTGGCGAATTTTTTTAAATTCCAATAATATAATGTCTAGGCTTTGATACTGCTAGCTTGACTTACCTGTATATAACTACTTTTCCATTGGTTTAAAAAATTTTAAAAAATATTTTAGGTACGTTTTAAAAGAACTCGTGTTTACTGTGAGTTATTTTTTAAATTTTGTAAAAGTTTTATTTAATTAAAAATAAGTAACCTGAAAACTTGATTCATTTATACCAAAATCTCGTAAAATGTGGTATTGTATTAATTGGCAACCATTTTTTGCTTAGGGCTAAAATATAACAATTAAAAATGTATTAACAATAAAACAAATAAACAATATGTTTATACATATCATAGAACAACTTCCTACTGAATATATTTAGGATGAGTATCAGCTTGAAGATAAATCCTGTTTATCTCAACTATTTCCAACACTTCATAATTGATTTAACAAAGAACATGTTAAAAGTTTTTATATTTATATTATATTTCAGTCCCAATAATTTTAATAACAATACTTAGATTGGGCTGTTTAAGTGTTTTCCAGCTGTATTTATTCATGCTCAGCACAACTTAACTCCAAAATTGCTGAGCTTTTTACCGCAACATCTTTTGTTAACTATGACACATTCTAGCATTTACTGAAACATGGCTCTCAGACAGTGTGTCTGACTTAAGAGTTATTTGTTGGTAAATTCTCTGTCTTTAGATGTGATGGCCTTCCTGTGGTGGCTTCCCGTGGTGGTGGTTCTTGGTTGGCTGTGCAAAATTACTTAAATCCGGTTAATGTCGTGCTCCCTGAGTTGCTTCATAGGATTTTGCCTATGCTTGATGTTTGTTGTTGTAAACTTACTGTCAGTAACTCTTCTCTTTTCATTTTTTCTGTATATATTCCTCCCTCGTCTTTGGTCCCTGTCACTGCTCTGGATTATCTTGCATTTTTTGAATACTTAGAATCATTGGATTTCCTGTATAATAACTTTATTATACTTGGGGGTTTTAATATTCCTGAATTTATTACTCATTCTGAATCTTGTACTGTGGTTAACTGTAGTTGTTGTGTCTTGTTGAATACTGTGTGTTTCTATTATGCCCAGCAGTTTAATTCGGTGTTAAATCATCAGGGAAAACTACTTGATCTGGTTCTGTTACTGTTTCTTGTAAAGTGATAAGGGATCTACCTATTCTTAGAGCGGATCCATTACCTAACCCCCCCCCCCCTACGTGTAAATATCCTGTGCCTGCTAAATGTGTTCGTCATAAGTACACTTGGAGAACACCCAAATCACCACAACACATATTTCAGAGACCTTACGATCGTTTCGTTCACAATATCTCTGAAATATGTGTTGTGGTGATTTGGGTGTTCTCCAAGTGTACTTATTAGTGCTCATCACAGGTTCCAGTTTTCACATACTGTGTTCGTCAGTTTAACTTCTCCAATGGTATTCCGGCCTATAACTTCAGACGTGCTGATTTGCATGGGATCTATCATGCAATCGCAAGCATGGACTGGTCTTTTCTTTATGGGGTCACTGATGTGGATGTAGCTTGTGGTTCGTTTTACCAGAAGCTCTATATCCTGTTTGATGCTTTTGTACCCAAGAAAAAAAATACTCCTTCTAAGTATCCTGTTTGCTTTAACAGCAAAATAATCTATAATTTGAGGATGAAAGGGAGACTTTATTCTAAATACAGGTCCCCACTATCGGCTGTTGATTATAAAGCATTCTCGGAGTGTAGGGCACAACTTAAAAAGGATACCTTGCAGGCTTATAAATCTTACATAGGTAATGTTGGGTCTAACATACAGGCAGATCCCAGGTCTTTTTGGTCCTCTGTGAATTCTAAAAAGAAGCAGACTCGGATACATGGACTTATGACATATAATGGCTAGGACTTGTCCTCTCCCCTGAGGGTTTAGTTTTGCTAAGTTTCTCCTTCAAATCTTGTACCGCTGCTTCAGAGGATGTTTATTTCTTCGTACTGTCTTCCCTTTCATTTAAGCGAATTTCATACATCTGATAATATACCTAGTTTCATAATCAAAGACTGTGCTTCCGCAATTTGCCGAACCTTTACTTTTTATTTTCAACTTGTCTATGAAAACACACACCCTCCCTTCCATATGGATAACCTCTAAAGTTTGCCCCGTCCATAAGAAGAGTGACAGGTCTGCCATTGAAAATTACAGGCAGGTTGTAATCATGTCGAACTTTTCTAAGGTCTTTGCGTATACACTTTTTGCATATCTAATTCCTCATGTAAGTCTGTATCTTTCACCGAATCAGCATGGGTTTGTCAGGGGCTGTTCGACCTTGACCCACCTTTCTTGTTTCGTGCAATATGTATCGTCTTGTTTGGATGGGAATGGACAGATTGATGCAGTCTACTTACACTTCTCGAAGGCATTTGACTCAGTTGATCATTAGCTGCTGTTACTTAAGCTTCATTCTTTTGGACTTTCCCAATGGTCTTATATCCTTGTTTAGATCATACCTGCTCAATATGTATCATTATGTCGGGTATGCTGGCTGTTCTTCTGACCTGTTTCATGCTTCTTCTGGTGTCCCACAAGAATCTGTACTTGGTCCCCATCTCTTCAACGTTTTTATTAATGATTTGGATTCTGTGTTTTCTATTCCTCATTTATTGTATGCCTATCACCTAATTTTTTTTTAAATATCAATCCTCTTGTCAACTGTCAGACCATGCAGCACAACCTTGATAGGATTTCGGAATGGTGTGACATAAATATTTCCAAATGTAGTTATTTGTCTTTGTGCAATAAACATCACATGCAGGTTTTCACTTATAAGGTGAATGGTGTAAATCTTTTACGTGTGTCTAATATTACTGACTTCAGTTTGATCATGGATCCACAATTGAAGTTTAATTGACATCTGAACAGTATCCTTAGAACTTCTATGAAAACCCTAGGATTTGTTGTTAGAAGCGCTGGGAATTTTTCATCTACTGAAACTCTTATCTGTCTATATAATGCTTTTGTCCATTCTTATGTTGAATACGCCAGTTTGTGCTGGATGCCCTTCTACTCCTGCCACATTACGTTTCTAGAATCTATCCAGCGTAGGTTTTTGAAGTATTTGACTTATTTTGTTGACAAAGTTTATCCTCAGAGAGGCATATCTTACAACTTGTTACTCACTAGATTTGGTTTTATGTAGCTTGCTGACAGGATAACTCTTTCAGGTCAGTGTTTTTTATTGAAGCTTATTCACGGAATTATTGATGCACCTGAACTTCTCTTCCAGCTGCTTTTTCGCTCTCCTCCCCACGGCTGTCAGACTTGTTTTACTCATACTTTTTTACTTCTGATTTCCAGAACTAATCTGCTTTTGAAATCACCCTTGTATTCTATTTGTGCAGAATATAATTGTTCCGGTACTGACATATTTAGTCATGCTTATGTTGGGCCGTTTTCCGCAGCCTCTAGGGAATCCGTGTTTCGTGGGGACACCACATCTTAAGTTATTTTTTGTTAATTTTTTAGTTTTAATGTATAGTTTTTAATTTCGCTTAGTTTATTAGTTCTTATATAAATCCATGTAACTGGGCTCCTACCTGTTGTTTAAATAAATAAATAAACAAGCTCGAAAATAACTTCACTTCCCACTAAATGGAGTTTTACTTAGATTTTTTCTTTTTATGATAGATCTCATGAAAGGTAAAGCTAGTTATGTGCCCCCAAGACATTATGAACTTGATTGTTGTGCCACAAAAAGGGTACTTGCTTCTTAAATAGTTAGGTTATATGTCTTCGGAAATATGTCTGCTGGGAGGGTATTCCAAAGCTTAGATGGTCTAGGAAAGAACAAAGATTAGTAACGAACCGTTTGACAGTAGATAATTTGACACTAGAAGCTTGTGCTTTTCGACTAAAACGGGTTGGACGATTAAAGGTTACAAGCGGAGGTACCAACGAAGCAATTTCTAAGGAGCCATGTCGATAGTAATATCGATAGAAGAGACAGAGATATCAAACCTTTCTTTTGTGGTCGAGAGAAGTGAGATTGCCTGTGATATAATGAATCTCCTGTAAAGCGAACAGCTCGTTTCTGGATAGAATATAGGAAGGAAAAGGTGCAAAGGTGTTGAAGCATTTAAATATTGAAAAGTTTAGAAATGGAGTAAAAGAAGCATTGTTGAAAACAAGCATATGTAATTTTTCACAATTAATTGAAGTTATGCAAAGACAAGAAGAATTAGCCACAAAAGTAAAAGTCTTGAAAACAAAAAATAATAACTGGATTAATAGTGAAATTAACTTGTTAATGAAAGAAAGAGATAAGTTACATGTTATAATTTAAAAAATCCAAATAATGGGCACATAGCAAGCGAATTTCAAAAAATGAAGAATAAGTGCAATAATATGAGGAAATCTTTGAAAAAAAATTTTGTTCAAAATAAATGGGAGGGCAATTGGAGTTGAACGAAAAACTTGGTAAATAATAAACCATGTTTTAACAAATAAATTTACTAATGAAAATAATATGAAACTTGACTATTTATTAATCGATGGTAACAAAATCTCTGATGAAGAAATGGCCGATAAGTTAAATGACTATTTTATAGATGTGGGGTACACGATTGGCCAAAAAGTTGAAAAGGAAAAAACTGCTAAAAGTGTACAATTTGATAATCAGGCAGAAGAAAAAACCATATATCGTAAACCTTTTTTTATTTTTTATTTCAACAACACACCACTAGGGCTCACAGCTTAAATACTATCTTACTGTGGGTGTCGACAAGGAGGAAAGAGGCAATTCTGGACTTGAAGGTTCGGAGGAAAAGGAAAAACATGTGCCAGCAAAGAATTCCACAACTTGGAAGTCCTCAGGACAAAAGAGCGGGCATAACAAGATGTTCTCTGTCTGGTGACCTGGACAGTAAAAGGGTGCATTTGCTCTGTTCCCCTGGTAGATCTGTTGGGGGGCAGCAGGTGGAAGAACTATGGAATAAATCTCCTCTGAGCGGTGCCCGTGCAGATATCTATAAAAGAGGGAGAGGTCACCAACGGCACGTCGGTGGGCAAGGGATGGCAGCCTTTGGGTGAGGGTAGGGTCACCGATGAGACGTATAGCTCTCTTCTGAATGGGGTCCAGGATAGCGAGTGTAGAAGCGGCAGCGGTACCCCAGATGTGGGAGTAGTATTCGAGGTTTGGCCTTATTTGTGAAGTATATAAGGTATAGAGATTAGCTGGCGAAAAGTATTTGCGAGCCCGGAAGAGGAAACCTAATTTCTTAGCAGCCACTTCTGCAATTGATGTGACATGTTGGTGCCAATTAAGATTTCGATCCACAGAAATGCCAACAAGAGAAAAGGACTCATTACTTTGAATAACTTGGTTGTTCATTGTGATGGGTCTAGGGCTGGTGTATCTCTTGTGAGAAAGAAAGCAAGACTTAGTTTTGGTGGGGTTGAATTGTACAAGATTTCTACTTCCCCAGTCTAATATTTTTTGGAGATCCACGGAGACAGAACGCTCCATGAGTCTGCGATCCTCATCTAATTGGGCTAAAGAGACAGGCTTAGAATATTGTATATTTGAGTGGAGGGTGCTGTCATCCGCGTAACTGTGAACTGGGTTGGATGTGCTAGATAGAAGGTCATTGATGTGGAGAAGAAACAAAGTAGGGGCTAAAGCTGAACCTTGAGCGACTCCTGCATTAATTAGATGCAGTTTAGAGGAATGGCCATCCACGGCAACAGAAATGCTCCGGATGGAGAGGAAATTTGCTGTCCAGGTACAATTTTGGTGGTAGGCCATAGGACCGAAGTTTATTAAGCAGCGCTGCTTGCCAGACCTGGTCCAATGCTTTGGATATGTCTAGAGCCACAACCTTGTGATGAGAAAGAAATCCTTAGACTTATAAATGACCTAAACGATAATACAGCTCCTGAGATAGATAATATTACTACAAGAAATTTAAAATGTACTTTAGAATTTACCTTACCAACCATTACTAAATTAATTCATGAAGTGTTCGAAAGTATTGAAGCAGACGCTGGTAACACAGATTCACAAATCAGGAGATAACCATGACCTTGAAAATAAAAGACCTATATCTTTAATTATAATTTATTCAAAAATATTAGAAAGATAACCATGACCTTGGAAATAAAAGACCTATATATCTAATTATAATTTATTCAAAAATATTATTATATATTAGAAAAGGTGTTGAAGTCTAGAATAGTTGATTTTGTGACTAAAACATTTAAATTTGATGAGCATCAGTTTGGATTTCAAAAAAGTAGTAGTACACAAATGGCAGATGTTCAAGTCATGGGGTTTATTGCTACAAATCTTGACCAGAATAAATGTGCTGGCAATGTTTGTAGATTTTAAAAAAGCATTTGACACTGTTTATCATAGCACTCTATTTAACAAACTGTATAATACAGGAATACATGGCATTGTGCATAAACTTATATCTAGTTATCTATTTGGCAGAAGGCAAACAACTGTTGTGAATAGTAAAAGAAGCACCTCGAAAATTGTAAAAACAGGTATCCCACAGGGATCTTTACTTCGACCAATTTTGTATTTGTTGTATGTACAGAATCTATCATTAGCAAAATTAAAGGCTACATACATAACTTTCACAGATGACAGACTCCCAGAATTTTTTGGAAAAAAATAGTCAATGATGACCTGGGTACATATTACAGGTGGTTATTGAAAATAACTTGAAAATAAACTTAGATAAAACAGTGTATATGATGTACACAAAAGGTAAATACATAAAAGATATGAATATTAATATAAACAATCAAAAAATTAAATATGTAAATAACTATAACTACCTTGGATAGACAATAGACAATAAGTTGAATTTTGGCGAACTCTTAAATAATGTAAGGGCAAAAAACCTAGTCTGACAGAAGCCTTTAGAAGGTGTGAATATTATTTAATAGAGAGATTGTTGTTTGGGCTTCAGCGCCAAAGGTGAAATTACAACAATTACAGAGAACAAAAAACTGGGTACTAAAAATATTATATGGACTAAACTGGTTTTATCCCACTAAATGTTTGTATAAAACATTAAACCTCTTACAAATTCATAACCTTATAAAGCTGGAAGAAGGTAAATTAATGTAATGTAATGGAATAATAAAATAGAAACGAACATTAAAGTGGCAAGGAGTGGTGAAGTGCATATGTATTCAACAAGGCAACGGGCAGACCCACATGTAGTAGCATCAAGAACAAGTATAAAACTCAACAGTGTGATTACGAGGCGCATAAGACCATTTAAGACTATTCCAAAAGAAATCAGAAACATACACCAGACGAAAAGATTCACAAAGAACCTAAAAAGACATTTATTAAATGAACAAAATAGTTTCCTGTTATAAGAGTAGTAAATTTAGTTAACTTAAAAATCATATGTAATTTTATATTATTACTTATAGAACTTGTTACCAGTGCAAATGTACTGTTTTGAGTTCGTAAATAAAGAATATTGAATATATATATATATATATATATATATATATATATATATATATATATATATATATATATATATATATATATATATATATATATATACATACATACATACATATAAAAATTGAAACTGATCCTGGATATGAGTTCGAGGGGGGCTAGTTCCCGCTCATTTGACGAAATTTTTTAAAATTTCAAGTCGGGATCTCCTCATTAGTGAATTTTTTCTAAAGAAAATTCACTAAAAACATATTACATATTAAACAGATACATCAAATTTTTTAAAAAAAGTTTAAAATTGAAAGCAAAGTAGAGCTAAGAGACTTACTGCTGAACAGTTGCCATCACTTTAGTGCTAGTGTCCTTAAGGTTTTTCAAAAGACTTCCAGCACCTCCTCGAATTGATGAAAATAAACCAGCTTGTTTAACATCAGACTGTTTTTGTTGTGGTGGTTGAGCTGGTTTCTGCACTGGTGGTGGGGCAGGCCTTTGTGATATCTTCAATGTAATAGAAAAAAACAACTTTAGCATACTGAGATGTAACAATTATCTAGCAAACAATAAAATGTTAATTTTGTATAAATTGCTAACTTCTTCATCAAGTATTACAATGGTGGTTTTAATTCGACCTGGCAATTTATTACATCAGTTATTAAATATACAATATTGTCAACAAAAAAACATTTTCATTAATCTTGTACTACTAAAACTGGCCGGTTTACTATTCCTTGATAGTAGGTATAGATGGGGGGTTATGCAACCTCCACATCCTCCATCAGGCTCTGCGCCTGGATGCGACATCAGGGTGACGAAACAAGATGGCGGGTTGGATGGAGAGAAAAGAGTTCTAACATGAGATGATGGAATCCAACATGGCGGCCAAGATGGCCGACCAGAAGTGAAAAATCTGGTGAGTTTGTAGTCAAAGTGATAAAACAAATATGGTGGATGGATAGAGTGTGAAGGCTCTGTGCCTGCGTGTGACGAAACAAGATGGCGGCCAAGATGGCCGACCGGAAGTGAAAAATCTGGTGAGTTTGTAGTCAAAGTGATAAAACAAAGATGGTGGATGGAGAGTGCAACAAGAGATTTAGAATGAGATGACGTAATGCAAGATGGTCGACCGTAGGTGAAAAATCTGGGAAATTTTAATTTTTAAAAGTCATTTAGGTTAACCTATCAAAATAAGAGAGCCCGCCATTTTAATTTTTATGAAAAATGACACAAAAAATATGGCTGGCAGCGCAGGAGCAAACCAACTTTTTTATTTGTATACTTAGACCCCCATGCATGGGGTATCACCCTTCTTGTCTCGATGAGTGGAATTCAAATATGACGTGCGCATACGCAAACCCAAAATTTTTATTTTCAAGTAAGAGGACACATGTGAGGTATTATTGTACTCGTTTCGATGAGAGGAGGTAAAATATTCATTTCTTTATTTTATATATTTATTTATCGATATATTTATTTAAAAAAAAATTGATGGTCGCGTAGCGTCCCCTTTACGTGGGGGGAACTCGGGAGCATGTCAAGCAAAATAGTGGCAGCGAGATGATAGCAGCAGGAACATCTGAATTCCTGTCGAGACTCGCATATATATAAATATTATGTTAAAAGTTTGCACACCATCATTCAGAATTTGTATGAGAGTGCCTACACTCTGCAAAGAAGCTAGTACTTGGTTGTTTCAAAGAAATACACGCGATATACAATGGTCCTGTTTAAAGCAACCTTCATCATTGTGACAGCACTATCTCAAAATGTGTTTTATATTTACAAACCACCAAATGTAGAAGTGTGAATCTGTTTCCATGACGACGACTGCATTAAATTGTCTGGTCTTCCAACATCACATCTATACAACGATGAGTTCATCGAACTTTCAATGTACAACATGTCCAAAAGCAAATCTGAAGTGGTGCGTTATAAACTTATGTTCCTGTTTGAGGATGGTACCCGTGGTGAGACATCTGATAGGAGAACTCTACTGCCGGAGTACTGGCAACCCAAATGTTCCAGCGAAGGAGCCCACCTATTACCTACAAATGCTATATCCTTGGTAAACATTGGTGGAGCGCAGAGTGAAAACAACTCGATATCTGGTACATGTTTGCAAAAATTTGATATTAAATTTGGCTTGTTGGATATCCAATTCTTTTTATGAAAAGAGCAACCAAATTATTTTTGATTTTTCGTAGGCGAATTTAATCAAAATTACAAGGACAACCTTAAAGAAATTGAAGTAAAATTAATGGAGATAGATCATGAAGTGCAACGTACGCGAGAAACAAGCGCTAAAGTCACAGAACATCTTGAAGATATATCTCCATAACCAGTAACCCAGGAAAACTTTGCGTTTTTGGTTTACTTTCAAGAAATGAAAAAAACGACACCTATCCATATCATGCTGTGGGAACGCAAACGAAAAGCTTCAGAAGAGCTGTCAAGAACTTTAAAAACAAACATCCTGAGTCCGAAGTGATCATAAATATGTTGTATGATACAAATTCTGTAAATCTGTTTAACAGAATAAAGACTGAAGTGAAATACCTTAAGACAAGTAAAAACGACCTACAGATAGCAGTTGTACCGCAGAAGAAGTTTACTCAGGATATTATTGATTTACGACATAATCTTTAATTGTATTAGTCCATGTATATGTCATATGGAAAAATAGAAACACATTAATTTTAACAAAGACTTTTATTTTAATCTAAGTACATTAATACATTAAATACATAAGCTTATTTAACAACATCTGAATTTATCCAAGAATTATGAGATTTATCAAAACCCAACCATTTTACATAGTTTCTTGCCTTTCTTCCTCAAGATGCATTCAACCAGATAGATTTCTTTTTGTTTAGTCTTTTGTAGTTCTTCCTCGTAGAACCAACCACTGATTGGTTTTGCCTGCATGCCTTCAAGAAAGTATGTTACTGGATCTGTGAAATGAATACTAACAATCTTGAATAACTCTGTTGACCAACGAGGTGTATACCCCTTTTCAAATTGAGCTTTGGCTTTACTTACATACAGCATCACCAACTTTGAATTTATTCTGATCAAACAATTTAATATTTGAGTAGACTTGTTGACGAACACCTGCTTCATTTTTTTAACATCTTTAGGTTTTACACCAGTTGTTCAATGAATGGTTGAGTTGTAGGCATCTGTGACATCAGGTAGTGTATTAAACCACTTGTAGGAACCAAACAAGTTAAAGTTTTTATATATCTTCTTTTTTAAGGTACATATGACGCTTTCCAGTACTGCAGCCTTCTTCACACTATAAGCGCTGTAGTGATTAATGTTGCATTTTTTCATTTTTAGATTTAAGTGGGCGAGTCCACATGTACTTTGAAAAACAATTGATAACCACTAAAATGTACTTGTAACCAGAGTTCTCGCGATGACAGTCTGTAAACTCAGCTAAGTCAATCTGCCACAAGTAATCCAAATCTTTGATTATTGTACACCTATGTTTAAAATTAATTCTTGCTGGTGTGTATAACTCATTTATTACTTGTTTTTTTTTAGCAGCAGATGGTTCAACTGTTTTGCGTTTCATGGTGATGTTGGATTTAAAAGTATCCACTTGTTATGCAAATCTTTTTTTTGTCTATTTCACCCAGCTTCTTCTTCAACTTGTTATTCTTTGATAGGTCGATATCTTTTAAAACTTGAGCAGTTATGCTCCATGCATCAACAATTATTTTTTTAACAACATTTTTTGGCTTCGAGCATTCACTCATACGGCCACAGACTTTTTTTACATGAACTTCTGGATACCGACCTCTATTTATTTGTTTACGTTTGCATCCTTACAGTCATGACCTACATGCTACTTGGCTTATTATATTGTTTGCTTCAAATATATCCTTGCACTCTGTGTTAGCAATTACTCACATATATTCTCTCTCTCTCTCTCTCTCACACACACACACACACACACGCACACACACGCGCGCGCACACACACACACACACGCACACACACGCACACGCACGCGCACACACACACACACACACACACACACACACACACACACACACACACACACACACACACACACACACCTACTTGCACTCACACAATTGTCCCAATTTGTCTACATATTAATATACACTCATACACACACACATATAACTTATACTATTTATATTGTTGCTTTAAACTACATGATATATTTGGCTATTCTTAATAAATTTTATTACCTCCATGAATAGTTTAGTATTTTTATTAATCACTACATACATCAATTGGCTAATATTAGTTGGTAGTATAATAGAATGTTTGATAGCTATTTTGATTAGTTCATTACTGTGAATGGTATGTTTTCGACAGTTAAAAATTAAATGATTGAGGTCACAAATACTTGCCCCATCGCACTCACAGTATGGATTATTCACCAGTTTCATTTTGTACAAGTGTGATTTGAAAGTGCCATGTCCTACTATTATTCTAGCCAAGGCTGTGTATAGATGTCTAGGTAAATCCACCATGTTCATTACAGGTCTTTCAAGAGTGCCAGTTAATATGTGTTTGTATGGTGTGTCTTGTACTAAGCTCCAGTGTTCTTCCCTTGTGCTTTCCATGTCCTGTTTGGCTATCAGTATATAATCTTAGGTTCTTACTATTTGATAACTTTCACCTTCTTGACCACCCTTCTTTGCTAGTTGATCAGCTTCTTCGTTACCTTTGATGCCTGCATGAACTTTAATCCAGACAAATACACATCTTCTACCATCTCTCTCCAAACTATATAGCGCTGCCTTGAGCTTGCAGATGATTGGATTGGTAAATATACTTTTCTGGTTGCTGAGTGTTGTAATTAAAGTTAAGGAGTCTGTAAAGATCAAATACTCATCGAATGGATCTGTCATGGCTATATCGAGGGCCCTTATTACTGCTGTTGTCTTGGCTGTATAAATTGACGTTATCTTATCAAGCTTAAACATATACTTGCTTTTGTTGTAGGCACAATATACTCCAGCCCCGATGCTGTCTTCTGTTTTGGAGCCATCCGTGAAGATTAAAGCAGCTCTTGGGTATTTACTTCATATTTCTTGATAATAAGATATTATTTCTGTATTCAACAGCTGCTGTTTAGGAAAAATTGTTTTTGGTGTAGTTTCTATTACTTGGTATGGTGTATTATATATTTCACTTCTGCTAATTTTTATACCAAAATTGAAGTCAGATACATTTTTGTAAACATCTGCTAGAGGGGGTAAGTTTTGATTTTTCCAGTATTGGCTTGTTGTGTTGTATAAGTACAATACATGTATACGGTAACATATGGCAGTGTTTATATCTTGTTTAAGTAAAAATTTCTTAGCCAGGAATGATCGTCTAATATTCAGCGGGGCTCCTTACTTAATATCAATATAGCTTCAATTGGAGTAGATTTGATTAAGCTGTGTACAGCTCTACGAGCTTTATATTGTAATCTGTCAATTTTCACAAAGAAACTTTTACAAGCTGATCCACAAAATATGAAGCCATAGTCAATTATTGATCTAGTGTAGGATTTATAAAATATAGCTGTTTTTGGATGAGCACCAAATTTTTTCCTGGTTGTCATTCTCAAGATGTTCAAACTCTTTTCAGCTTTGCTTATGGTCTGGTTTATATGTTCTTTCTAAGATAGCTTCTGATCAAGTACTATACCCAAGTATTTGAATTTTTTGAGATAGGGAAGTAATTCATATCCAAGCTTAATATGGCTGGCTTTCGTGGTTCTATGGCGCGTAAAAAGGACAATAGCTGATTTTCTGTAAACAAAGTGAAGTTACTATGGAGCAAGTATATTTTTAGTTGTAGCATCGCATGGGTCAAAGCGTCTATACATTTGTTGCAATTGTTTTGCTGTGTATATATATACAGAAGTCATCAGCATATTGTACTACTTTAATATTTGCATCAAACAAGTTATGAAACTTCATTGTATAAATGTTAAATAAAACCAGGCTAAGTACATATCCCTGTGGAAGCCCCATGTCTGGAAGTGGAAACAACAACATGAGCTTTCGATAAAGCTTTCCCCAAGACCGTCATGCGTGGTGAAGAGCCGCATCCTGCATGAGGTGACCCTAAACATGACGGATCTAGACGTGGAGGTCGAAAAAAAAATTCCCCCAATCCAAGGTATCACGTGACCCGTGCCTAGGGATGGATGGCATCAGAGTGATGGTGTCGTGAACGGAACCTTTGAAGTACCGGGCAACCCTCCAGAGTAACGCGCCTTGCACCACACAGGGGGTTCTGATGGTGTGGACAGTATTTCCCCCATTCTCGTGGGAACAACATCGAGAACATAAATATAAATAAAACCAAAACCAATGAGGCTCGAGAAGTGGCTCCGGCTACAGGTTCGTGCCTTGAGTCTATCCCGGAAACAGACGCGAGTAAAACATTTGTTGATGCCTGTGTGGACGACTATCAGAAACATAAAGCTGAGTATCTGAAGAATAAAGATGAAGTGACACAAACTAAAACCTTAGTTGATGCGTGGGTGGACGACTATCAGAAACATAAAGTTGAGTATTTGAAGAATAAAGATGAAGTGACACAAACTAAAATATTTGTTGATGCATTGGTGGACGACTATCAGAAACATAAAGCTGAGTATCTGAAGAATAAAGATGATGTGACACAAACTAAAACATTTGTTGATGCGTGGGTGGACGACTATCAGAAACATAAGGCTGAGTATCTGAAGCATAAAGATGAAGTAAAAAAAAACTAATAAACATAGTGCTAGAGGCTGTGCACAAGCCAGAGTTGGAAGATTTGAAAAACGTATTTGAACATAAATTGAACAATTTAACCAAGACCACAACAGCTCAAGTTTTAAAAGATATTGATCTGTCAAACAGCCACAAGCTAAAGAAAAAGTTGGGTGAAATAGACAAAAATCTAAAAGATTTGCACGACAAGTGGATACTTTTAAATGCAACATAGCCATGAAGCGTCGCCGACGACAACAACGTAACGCTGAACCATCTGATGCCAAGAAACAAATTTTAAACAAGTTGTATAAACCGGCTAGAATCAATTTTAAACGTAGGCGCACCATAATTAGGGGTTTGGATGCCTTGTGGCAGATTGACTTGGCGGAGTTTACAGACTATCATCGTGAAAACTCCGATTACAAGTACATTCTGGTGGTGATCAATTGTTTTTCAAAGTATGTGTGGACGCGTCCGCTTAAATCTAAAAATGCCGAAGAGGTGACTAAAGCCATGGCTGGTATTTTAGCTAACAACACAGCACCTTCCCACATACAGTCTGATCTTGGCAAGGAGTTCTACAACGTCAAATTTAAGGCCTTAATGATCAAATACGATATCAATCATTACAGTATGTATAGTGGGAAGAAGGCAGCAATGGTTGAACGAGTCATACATACATTGAAAGAGAAGATATATTAAAACTTTCACTTGTCTGGTTCTTACAAGTGGCTACATATTCTGTCCGATGTCACAGCTACATACAATGCAACCATTCGTAAGCAGGTTTACTCCAATCCTATCCCAGTGTCTACACAAACTAAATTTAAAGTGGGTGATGTTGTACGTATAAGCAAGGCAAAAACAATATTTGAGAAGGGTTATACACCGCACTGGTCATCAGAGTTGTTTAAGGTCACAACGGTGCAACCCAGTAGTCCAGTGACGTATTTACTAGAAGATATGCAAGGCAAGTCAATCAGCGGAGGGTTTTACGTAGAGGTGTGCGAACCCATGTTTTGTTCGAACCGAACTAGGAACGAACCCAAGCAAATATGTTACCTCGAACTTCGAACCTCTGAAATAATATGTCTAAGGTTCACAGTCGAACTTCGAACTTCTTAGAAATTCAAAATCGAACATCGAACTACCCAAAATTCTTCAGTGTTCGTATATCATTTCCTTAAATACAAAATTGACGAATATTGTAACATACAATATTTGATATGTAAAATATTCCCCCTCTTTTTACAAAAAGAAAGGGTTCGACAAATTTGCAGGTTGATTGGGTGAAAATGCCTTCCGGTGCTGATCGTTGTGGAGATGGGTCAATGTTAAAGCAAAAACACAAAAACAAAAAATATTTTAAACTTTTTTGGATGTCTAGATCTATAGATAAGCTCAATTATAAATATGTTGTTGTTTGGTATTGGCTAGGCAGTTTTAGCAAACAGATTGAGAGCGTTCAAAGTGAGCATGATAGGTATAAAATAACCACTTACAAGTTTGTACTTTGAACTGTCTCCTAATTGTGAATATTGAACTGTTTTAGCTCACTGTCAAATAAAGCATGTTAAAACCAGTGTTTGCCAAAGGCAATCTGCAATTATCATCAAATTCTGAAAATTTGCGTTACCGATCGCCTTCGAACATCGCCATCATAATGTTGTTACTGAAATAGGTGTTGGGAGGCTAGGATATAAAAGAAAAATAATTATGTGATTGCTAAATGGTCCGTCGTGTCTCAATGTGTGCCATCTAGTGTCAAAAATATGCATGAGTGAAATCTCCTGAAATTACGCTATCCACTCAATTAGACTGATAACGCGCCGCTACCGAGTTAGCGGTGCCGCAACTTCGCTACCTTTGGCAGCATTCTATGCCTGTAAAGTTAAATTTTGAAGTATTTTTGAGCAACGAACTTCGAACTATTTTGAAGAATTACATATTTCGAATTTCGAACTATTTCAACATCGCTAGTGCGAACATATTTTCGAACCGAAGGTTCGGTTCGAGTTCGGGTTCGGTTCGGAATTTCGAAGCTTCGCACACCTCTAGTTTTACGAGCAAGAACTACAAAAGACTTTATCTTCAGACATGTATTTAATCGTGAGAAAAAAAGGCACCAAGTCCTATGTGAATTGGCTCGGTTTTGATAAGACCCACAATTCCTGGGTCAACACCAAAGACATTAAATAATTTGTATTATGCTAGGAATAAAGGAAACATGTTAAAAGTAATGTTTTTATTTCAAACTCTCCTCTAGGTATTCACGTCAACAGATTGGTTGTGTCAGAAAATGCACTTAATGAAATACACACACATATACACACACACACAGAGAGATATTTTTACAAATATCTTTATTATCATTGTTGTATTAAAATCCATTACAAGTCAACATATCTTTCAGTACAAGTTGATATTTGGCAATAATTTCACACACCAAACACAGGTTCTCAGAGTATTTTAGCATGGCAATGAAGAAGACACAAGGTATGACTGCCCGGTCTCTGAATTTGGTCAGTTCCAATCTAATGTCAGCCATAAACATGTCCATGTCAAAGAAACTGGTAAAACGTAATTCTAACAACCAGTCTCTGACCACACAGCCAATGTCTTCTATTATTTTCAATGCTTCCAGGGTTATGTTGAAATTACTGGCATATTCATCACCACACAGCTTAAACTTAAAAAACACTGATTTCCTTTGCGTTTTAACCAAGTATTTAGTTAGTGTATAGAATTCGCCACTTTTGTCTGTGCTCATTGACTGGTTTTCCACATTGTAAATTATGGTAGGTAACATGTTTAAAATTCTTCAAATGTCCACATATTGAAAAATACAGGTATATTACAGTTTTTCTGCGAAACCTTCACCATGGGTAAAAACTTTAACAACGGGTCCACGCCAAGAGTAAGTGTTTTCTCGCCGTTTGGTAAAAGAGTTCGCAGTCTTGTGTTTTTAATTTTTTCTCCATATTTTTCTGATTGATCTCCACCAACTTCTGATTGAATAGCTCGTTGTGTGTAGGCTGATATTCGGTTGTTTGTATGTTTGTAGGATATACAGCATTCATAATATCTGCGTAATTATTTTGTTCACCTGTGTCTGTTGTTGTTGTTGGATAGATTATGTACAGCTCACCTATGATATTATCCAACGTTTTTGTTTCTTCTTTTGTTGTAATACTTTCAACTGCATTCGCCACCAAGACATCTTATAACACTTTAAGCTTTTTACCACCACCACCACCACCAACAGCATCACCAGTGTTTTCTGTGTTGATAGATTTTCGTTTTCTATTATTCTGCACCATGTTGCTTTGATTAGCTACAACTTGTTATACGTACGGCAACAAACCAGCTTCTATGCAAGTTCAAACACGAATGAAGTGATGATGTCATACTACTGGGTATGAGTCATAGCCGTGTTGTCAGTTCTCTGTTTTTTCTTGTGTTTTGCTAAAGTATGCATATGTATACTGATGTGGCCGTATGTACAGGGTGACATACTTTTTACTTGGGTACAGGTACGAGATAAGCGTCTGGTCTCTTTGGGCATATTTGCTTGTGCTTGTATATGGATGTTCTCAACATTTGTTTCTTACAGTGCGGACATACAACCTTTCTCCTGTCGTATGTGTATTGCCATTTTAAGAAATGTTCATAACTTTCCCAGGAGTGTGCGTTGTATGAGATCCATTTTCCCACGTTTTGACCTTTTTTAATAAAACATTTGTCACAGCAGCTTCTCTCCGTTGGTGGATATCGTTTTAAACAGATGGTACAACAACGGAGACCCTCACCATTCAGTTCTTGCTTGTCATCTGGTGTTGGTGGTGGTTGTGTCGGAGGCGATGGTGATGGTGTCATTGACACGTGATGACTTGCTCTTCACTCACTTGTTGATTTGTTTCTGTAAGGTGTTGTTTTGACAAAAAACCAGAACCTTGTGAAGTGGTCGCTTGAGCAGTGTCTTGTTGTGGCGATCCTAGGCTGATGGTTGTTATGGTTAATGCATTACCTTCGACGACTCCCCCATTGCTCTGATACATGTTGTGCAACTCCGACCACACTTCTTCGAACGTCAAAAGTGACAGCTTTTTAAACGGCACATGATAGTCTCTGTCCAAGCCGGAGAATGTAAAGCCCACTTTGGTGTCGGTGTTCAAGTTTCGAATCACTCTGTTGTAAATGTCCTGCATGCCGTTCTTAAGCCATTGTTCAGGATCATTGATGCCAGTGCTATTGAGCGGATTCAACTTGAAACGCACCGTATTTTGCAAAATATTATAACGACTGTTTCTTGTTGGCCACTCACCAATAATTGAAAATGCCATAGCAGCAAGTCTTTACGTATTTAACACACACACACACACACACACACAGGAGCTAAAATCTATGTTTCTTACTTTTTTGGAAGCTAACACAAGACTGGTTTGTTTACGACAGTTGTCATGTCTCTAACTATCCTTTCAAACAACAGCGTGTACAAGTTCAAACAAGAGCAGAGGTTACACCCCCACCATCGAAATGCATCATGTTTGCGTGTGTCATATGTTAAACAGCAACAAAGACATTTCTGTTCAGCCTGTCAGTAGCTGTAATATGTGTGTGTGTGTGTGTGGTTTTTTTTAAGCCTCATTCTTAATGGGTAACCCTTCGTATATATATATATATATATATATATATATATATATATATATATATATATATATATATATATATATATATATATATATATATATATATATATATATATATATATATATATATATATATATATATATATATATATATATATATAGTTTTAAATCAATGATATTAATGAATACCCCTTGTATACATGTGTGTATTTAAATTCCATTCTTAATTGCAGTGAACACCCCCTCGTATATATAGCATATTTGAATTTTTGTTTTAAATCTATGTTATTATTGAACACTCCTGGTACACTGTTTCTTGTAAACTGTATGCAGTCAAAAGATTTTAACTTTCACACAAATGTTTAAACAAATGAATGTGTCACCTTGTGTAAATAAGTTCTCTACAATAAAGGTTTTCCTGGATTAGATATGTAAATTTTGTTAATTTAATGTATAACGCTAACATCCAACAGAAATAACTAAATGTTTTCTGGTATCATGTGCCATCTCTGTTGTAGCCGTGCAAACTCATCTCCAAAAGCATGTAACTGTTACGATTTATCATACTTTAATTATAACCCATATATTATGTCGTATATAATTGTATAAAGTTCAAGCCAATTTATTATTAATTGTATAATAATATATCCTATCTAGGTCACCATAATATTCTCTCATATTTTCATTGTAATCTGTACAACAGTGCTTAGATACATATATATCTCACAATAAATGTGTTGGCTGTGTTATTCAATACTTAGACTTTTATAACCCATATATTATGTCGCCTTGTTTTCAGAAATTTAGATATTAATTCAAAAGATAGTTGCATATATAGCCGCTGTAACAGTACAATATTTATATACCTCAATAGCTCAGTGTCTTGAGCTGTTTGTTCGTTATCCTGAGGTAACGCGTTCAAATCCGTCCTACTGCTTCGGCAGATTTTCTATAAAACAAATTAGTTGTCTCTATCTCTGCCCATTTCAAGTATCAACTAGCTAGCCTTCTCTCTCTCTCTCTCTCTCTCTCTCTCTCTCTCTGTGTGTGTGTGTATGTGTGTGTGTGTGTGTGTGCAGAGTACAGAATATCAACACTAATAGCTCCAACAAATGTATGTACTCTGCACAAGCGCATGCCTTTTCGATAAAATTCAAATTTCCCAGCAAACTAACATAGCAACCTTAAAACAAACACACCATCAAAATACAGCACTGAACCTTAGCAAACAACTAAACATAACCACAAATTTTCACATGGTAAGCTCATACCAAACAAGCATGTGTGCAGACATTCAACATATACAACACGTTGTGAGACTGTTGCTTGGCAACCAATAACCTAAGAGCACAGTCGGCTAGCGGGAATCGGAGTCCTATACGTCACAGAGACAACACATACTTGATGTCAACAAAAAAATAACATATACCAGACTTAACATTCAACATGGGGAATCGGAAGTCCTAACCCCACATTCGACTAGCGGGCAGCAGCCGGCATAACCTTACAAACAACACATGTGTGTGTGTGTGTGTGTGTGCCTTAACCTAACATTCTCAGATAGCGGGAAGCAGAATGCTTATATGTCAGACTTAATCTTAAATTAACACGTGGTGAGCTCCTAACAAACATTCGGCTAGCGGCAAACCCTCTTGGAACATGTGAACTGACAGGTTACCCACGACCAGATGGCCGACGCGCGGCCGCGGGGGTCCGCGACCAGATGGCTGGTTGCGGCGCCCCGCGATGAGATGGCCAGCACGCGGGCGCGGATATCTGGTACCCGCGATCAGATTGCCGGTGGCGGCGCGGACATCTTGGAACATATGACGTCGGCGGGCAGATGACAGCTGACTCCCGCCATCTGGCACTCGCTGAACCAACTCCCGTCGTCGTGACGTCATCTGTCAACGCATCCGCAGAAAAAGTGGAGGGGGGTGGGCCCAGGTGGCCCCCTATCTACTCATTCCTAAACCTGGGCTTCCAACAGACCAGGTAAAGTCCCTGAGGCCAATAAGTCTCATGCCCTTCTTGCTAAAAACAATGGGGAAACTGCTCGACCGGCACATTAGGGGCGGTGTACTGGAAGCATATCCCCTACACTGCGGACAATATGCATACAGAGCAGGAGTCTCAACAGAAACAGAAACAGTGCTGCACCAACCGGTGCTGAAACTGGAGAATACGCTGAAGAACAGTGAGGTGGCGCTGTGAGCCTTCCTAGACATTAACGGGGCCTTCAGCAACACCTCATTCGGATCGGTTCTGGCAGCTGCCTGGTAGCGTGGAATAGAGGAGACCTGCTGCAGGTGGATCGGTTCCATGCTCAGGGACAGGGTGGTGTTCACCTCACTCGCGGAAGGGACTCTGCTGGCGGAGGTCGCGACGGGGTGTCCACAGGGGAGCGTTCTGTCTCCCTTGCTCTGGTGCCTAGTCGTGGGGAGTATGAGGTACAGGGCTATGCGAACGACATAAAGAGGTGGAAAGGTGGACGGTTGGTCAAGGGTGAGCCCAGAGAAAGCAACCGTCATACCGATTACGAGGAGGAAGTGGGAAAGCCACAGAACTCCAGGGTACCCAGCAGAAATAAAAAATCAAATTTCCTGATTTTTTCAGGCCCAAGTGATTTTTTCATAGAACTGGTAATGAACAACACACATCTCTGAATACTTTTTTATTAAAAAAAAATAATAAAAATTCTGATTAAAAAAAAAATCATTATCAAAAACATAAATATGGTTAATTCTGTTAACTAATACAGAAACGTGATAAATTTCTACCTATCAAATTACTACACGTTTTTGCGTAGTGGTAACTACTTAAGAGAATCATGATATTAATTATTGAAAGTTTGCGTCAGCTTATCGTCGATTTCTATATTACCCACTCAAAATTTCTTTACACTATCATACACAATGCGTTGCAATGATAAACTTCTGTATTCTGGATTACAATACAAATGCCCATATACAAATGCCAAATATTTACACTCCAACTTCAACTCTATGTTACATGATCATAAAGGTTAAAATATAATAAACACATTCACGCAGCTTTACGCCTCCAATAGCTAGAATGCCTTTTGCATTTTATGCATTCAAGGAAGAGCATTCCAAGGGAGGTAAACGAATGAGACATGTTTGAGATAAAGAAGACACTATATTACATTGTCGTATGACATGTTGCACGTTCATTGGCGGTTTCAATTAATGTACTAAGCAGCAGCCATATGTAAAAAAATTCATATAATATAAATATATGAAATCAAAATAAAAATAAATCTACTAATAACATAATTTTACAAATATATAATTTCCAGGTCTACTGAACGATTTCCATGACATCTGAGCAAAGTCACGAATTTCCCTGACATTTCCCTGGCATTTTAGGGGTTCTTTCAAATTCCCTGATTTTTCCAGGTATTCCCGGTTTTCCAGGTCGCTGGGTACCCTGCACTCTATACGGTAGGAACATTCCAATGGCCAGGGAGGTAAAATATCTTGAGGTCGTATTGGACTCTAACCTGGAATGGTCACGTTGAAACAATACTGCGTAAGGCAGACATGTCCCTAGCCGGCTATATGGAAAAACGTGGGGACTAAGACCTAGTATGGCCCACTGGCTGTACACAAGGGTGGTCAGACCATTGTTGACACACGCGGCACTGGTCTGGTGGCCTAAGGTGACACTATCCAGTGCCAAACAAAAACTAGGCAAGATCCAAAGGATGGCTTGCCTAGGCATCACAGAGGCCATGTCTTCAACCCCAACAGCCGCCATGGAGGTGTTGCTGGATCTGCCCCACCTACACTTAGTTATTATGGGGGACGCCAGGCTAGGACTATACAGACTAGCTAGCAATCATAGACTGAAGATCAACCCAGGCACTGCAAAATTCAGGAGATTGTGAAGGACCCCATGCTTGAAATGAGGTCAGACCTCGCGAGCCCGTGAATCTGCAGAGAAAACAATTTTACAGTGGAAATCCCCAACTGGGCTGAATGAGGTCACCCTCAACTGGGTGCCGGGTCACTCGGGGGTCAAAGGCAAAGAAGAAGCTGACAGTCTTGCGAAGAGGGGGCCAGGAGAACCATTTATGGGACCAGAACCAGTTCTGGGCGTGACAAACAGCACGGCCAGGGGAGCCATTAAGTCCTGAGTCAGAAAAGAATACAAGGTGTACTGGGCAGACTGTCCAGGGCTCAGACATGGGAAGTCAGTAATTGACGAACCCAGTTCAAAGAGAGCTGTGGAGCTGCTAAATCTTAGCAAAGGACAGTTCAGAAACATAACAGGTCTCTTGACGGGACACATGGCCGTCAAGAAACACCTGCATTAAATGGGGCGGTTCGAGGGGGACTTTGCCTGCAGACCCTGCGGCGAGGTGGAGGAATCAGCCCAGCACATCTTGTGCGAGTGTAAAGCTCGAACCGCAAAAGACAACTGATCTACGGTCAGTCTAGACTGGAGATAGAGCAATATAAAACTTCACCGTACCAATCACTGTGCAGACTAGTTCAAGGCACAGTGATTTTGGAATGGGTGGAGTAAAAAGACTAAGGGCATGCACAATAAGCCAAAGGCTGCAGTGCTTTCGGGGCGGCGAAGTCGCGGACGAACCCTGACGGAGGAAAAAAATATTGTGACTGGATCATACTATAATGGAGAACCTTCACATACGTTATATGAGTTTGCTCTGATGGTCGATCCTGGTTATGCAATCGATATGGAACGTAAAAATCTAATTTATATGCTATTGAACAGAGAAAAGATTTTAAATTTAAATACCGGGTGCCCCATATATTTTTACCCTTTACCCTTATATAACTTTTGAAATAATTGATCTAAAGAAATGCGATTTTTGCCAGTCTTCTTATTTTTATAAGTTTGTTTCTGGGCATCTGTCTTTTTATACTCACTTCCGCTTTAACCGGAAATGACAAAACGTATTTTCAAGGATAGGGCAACTTTGTAATTTTAAATGGAACACCTGTATATTTATTCACAGTTTAAAAGCTCAATCTTTCCCCTTTCCAAAAATGCCATACTTGTTACAGATATTACACAGAGTGGTGGTTTTTATAAGCCTTTAAAGTAAATATTGCGTTTTATCTGAAATCTACGAAAAGGAATGTTTCGCAAAGTTGACTTTGGAATTTAAAGACAGCAACACTTGCAAACATCAAATTAGTTTAATGACAAAACAGATACGTGAATTATTGTAAGAAGAATGTTTACTTTAAGTGAAAAAGCTAACTGTGTAATCTTTTATGCTGAAACTAAATCTTATACAACTCAAAGAAGATTTAGAATTATGTTTAAGAAGGAACATCCAACAAAAAATTTAATGGTATACAAACTTTTGAAATTCGGGTTGTATAGAGCCTAAAAAAAGAACTTCAAATGGTTAAAACAGACTTAATAGGGCAACTGAAATTTTAGAAAAAACAGAAAACGATCTTACATTATCAACAAGAAAAATTTCATCTGCAACAGGTATTTCGAAAACTACTGTTCATAGTGTAATTAAAAAAGTACTAAACTTGAATGCTTTTAAAATTCAGACCCATCCAGAATTAAACGAAAATGATTTTCCTAAACAATTACAGTTTTCTACAATAATTTGTAATTTACTTAGAAGAGATATGCATTTTCTTGATAATCTAATTATGCCTGACGAAGCATCATTTCACTTAAACGGTAGGCTTAATAAGGATAATAGTAGAATTTGGGCACCCGAAAATCCCAGAAATTTTGTTCAATACGTCAGATCCTCTCCGAAAGTTACAGTTTGGTGTGCGGTATCAAAACAAAAATTATACGGTCCATTTTTTTCAACCATCCTATTGTAACTGCTTCATCATATATAGACATGTTAGAAAATTTCTTTTACCCTCAACTTCAACAGGAATTTGTTGAGGACAGTCTATGTTCAGCAGGATGGTGCTACACCTATTATGCTGCAGTAACTAGAGACTCACTGAATGCCACCTTTGTAAATCGTTGGATATGGAGAGGAGGTTCCATAGCTTGGCCACCTTATCCCCTGAACTCACAGTTCCAGACTTTTTCATATGGGTGTATGTGAAAGACAGGTGTTACAGTCCAATCCCCCAAAACTTAGAGCAACTTAAAGAAAATATTAGAAATGTCTTTAACAACATCACCCCCAAACAATTAAGTTCAAGCTATGACAACTTTGTAAAACGTATAGATAAATGTATTCAAGTTGATGGACATCACTTTGAACATATTTTATAAGTAATGTTTATGCTTTTGTTTATTTCTCAATAAGTATTCTGCCATAATTTGTTTGATCAAGTTTGACATGTATATTATCGTAAGTAGCAATTCAAGTAAAATGTTATTGTTTGACATTAAACTAATTTGACGTTTGCAAGTGTTGCTGTCTTGAAATTCCAAAGTCGACTTTGAGAAACATTCATTTTTTTTGTATATTTCAGATAAAACGCAATATTTATTTTAACGGCTTGTAAAACCATTATTCTGTATAATAACTGTAACAAGTACGGCATTTTTGAAAAGGGGAAAGATTGGGCTTTAAAACTATGAATAAATATACAGGGTGTTCCATTTAAGATTACAAAGTTGCCCTATCCTTTAAAATAGGTTTTGTCATTTCCGGTTAAAGCAGAAGTGAGTATAAGAAGACAGATACCCAGAAACAAACTTATAAAAGAAGAAGACTGGCAAAAACCGCATTTCTTTAGATCAATTATTTCAAAAGATTATAAAGGCTCAAAATATAATGGGGCACTGGGTATAAGCATAGACATCATCGATCAAGATTCAGTTCCTGTAAACTTTCAAGCTGAAGAGCTGTCTGTTCGCTTGGTGATTAAAAAGATTGCTGGGAGTGGTAGTGTTTACAGATATAAAAACAAGTGGGTCTACCAAGACAAGTTCAGTACAGTCCAGCACTTCGAAGCGAACACTTATTTCCGATAATATTGAGTTCTTTAAAAGTCTTGGCTATCATGTCATCAAAACTAGAAATATTCAAAGACCCTGTGTTTCACGATGCTATTGATCGAGAAGAACTTCGCTCTTACTATTCACCAACTAGGTTGTTTGGTAACAGTGATATAGTCGAAATAACCATCAATCAACAAGATCCATTCGTATGTCTGGCAGAGTCAGCTCTAATACTCGAAGGTGCTCTAGAACCTGAAGCAGTACAAAATTCTGATAGTGAGTGTTATTTGTCAAATAATGTTTGAACCAATCGTCTATGAATTCAATAACAAGGAAGTGGAACGAGTACGAGAACCATACACCACAACAACTATCAAAAGCCTGCTTTCGTTTAGTAAGACTGAAGCCAAATCTCTTAGCAACGCTGGACTGCATGTATCGTCAGACAACATCATCTTAAAAGATAACAAGTTTCATATTCTCATACCTATTTGGTTCTTCTTCAGTTTCTTTCATCACTTTAAAGGAGTTCTTTGTGGTAAACATACTTCCGATTTGCAAAAGCTCAAAATAATGCTAACAGCTACTACAGTACTGTCACAAACAAGATTGAAACTTACTGTAACCAACGTGTATTTAAAAGCAAAACATATATTTCCAAACGATGAAATGAAATTGGAACTGATGGATAAAATAGCAAAAGACACATCTATATTTCTCGCATATCAAAAATGGGATATGTATGAGTTACCATCGCTCAGAGATATTACTTAAGATATGTGGTCTGTTAAAACCGCAACCAACTTAGAAAGACCTAGATATGCGAATGTAGCATTTCAAACAGATCGAAAAGATAACGTAAGCAAGAAGGGTGACTTTTTCGATAACATCTGTTTGGTAGATCCACGAGTGTTCCTAAATTCAGAATGTTGCCCATATGAATATGGATTACGAGAAATCTAAACATGCTGAAGCCTACCAGATGTATACAGATTTTCAAAAAAGTTACCGTTATAAAAACATGTCGGAGCCTCTCTTAAAGTTATAAAGAGTTTAAAGACCGGGCTCTATTTGTAATCGACTGTCAGCACCAGAATGGGTCAATCAAGTCTTCAACAGTGGACATCAAAGTGCAGTTTATGAGCAAAGACAATTTTCCGAATAGAACCAGAGCTTACTATTTAGTTACTCATGATTGTGTATTTGAATATAAACCTCTACCACCCCCTTGCTGCCAATTTTACCTATATAATATACTAATCATCGAGGCAAGTACAGTGATACCCCACACATGGGATCTAAGCCAAAAGCTAAAAAGGTTGGTTTGTGTGTGTGCCAGTTGATATATTTGAATTCTACTTATTGGGACGAGTAAAATGATACCACACATCATACCTCTAAACTAAAAATTACAGAAGTTGGTTTAGGCATGCGGCAGTTGCCATATTTAATACACGACATTACTAGTAAAATAAAAATGGCGGGCTCTCTTATTCTGAGAGGTCAGATCAGATACCTTTCAAAATTTAAATTATCCAGATTTCTTACTTCTGATCAGCCATCTTGACCTCCATCTGGGATTAGGTTAGGTCAGGGTAGACCTCTTATCTCTCTCTATCCAACCCGCCAACTTGTTTCGCCCCCCTGACGTCAGAATGCATGCACATAGCAGTGTGGTGGTGTGGTAGTCCCAGAATTCCTCTACTCTACCTACTAGGAGTGTAGTGTTTGACAAGTAACTCTATATGTGTGTTTGTCATAGCACATAATAGGTAAATCCTATTTTGATAAGGTCATGGGCGTTTAAAAGCTTATAATTGCGAGGTTTTAAGCCCTTTTTAATCAAAATAATGATCCTTTTGTTGTTGGTTTTTTTTAAATTAGGTGGGGTTATTGAATTTTTACTGTATGTAAAGGGTAATTCATTAAGGGTTGCGACCAGCTGTATCTCGGAAACCATATATCTTAGAATTTTGGGGAAAAAATTATAACGAAAGTGGTGACGAAAATTATTTCAGGGTTGTAGGTTGACCGCCAGAGGGCGTAACTGGAAACCAAAAATCAACAAACATTCTTACAAGAATCATCGGAAAAATCGGAGTATTTTTTTAGAACAATTTTATTCTACTTTGGCAAATAAGGGGTGGGGGAGAGTGGAAATCTTGTCTAATAGTTTTATGTGGATGAGCTATAACAATAAGAGTATGTCAAACTACTAAAACATTTTTCCTATGTTTTGAAACTTTAAATTGATATAAAACACAGAAAAAAGTTTTAAATTATCAATGAAATTGGCTTTATTTGAAAGATAATTCTTTGACATTAACGCTTGAATATGATTTTGGGCATTTCAGCAATAACACGTCGAATGTTGGCTTCCAAGTGCTCAATTGTTTCTCGTTTATCGGCGTAAACATGCGACTTCACATATGCCCAAAGAAAATAATCTAATAGCGTCATATAGCATGAACAAGGTGGCCAGTTAACAGGTCAATTTCGTGAAATTAATCGTTGGCCAAATGTTTCTTGTAGTAAATTAATTCTATCGCACGCTGTGTGGCATGTGGCGCCGTCCTGCTGAAGCCACATGTCTGCAACATTAATGCCTTCCATTTGAGGTAAAAAAAGTTAGTAATCATCTCTGTACTGCTCACTGTTGACTGTAACGTTCTGACCATTATCATTTTTGAAGACATATGGGCCAATGATTCCACAAGCCCACCCAACAGTGACTTTTTCTGGACGTAATGGTGTTTTGACAATGGCTTGTGGATTATCATCGCTCCAAAATTGTGCTTCATCATTGAACAAAATTTTCAAATGAAATTGTGGATCAATGGTAAAATATTTCCTTCGGCCTCTTTACCAAATCTACGACACGAACGATGATCGTGTGGCTTCAATTACTGCACAAGTTGAATCTTGTAAGCACGTAAAGGAAGAGCTTTACGCAACATTTCACATAAAGTGGATGGACACAAGTTTAATCATATGTTATTTTATGTTATTAACTGCAGAACTTGTTACCAGTGCAAATGGACTGTTTTGGGTTGGTATATAAAGAATATTGAAAAAAAAAAAAAAAAAGCTGAGCAAGCTGACGAATTGACACATTTGGATCATCATCAACGCTACGCTGCACACCAGCAATCGCTTGTTGTGTCTGCACTGTATGGTGTCTTACAGGATGCATATTATCGTTTAGAGTAAACATATCACGAAAGTGATCCATAGTTTGTTAAATTAACCCCTCTGATGGACGATTATGACCAGCACAAAACGCATGTAATGCCCAATGTGTTGCTCGAATTGAACAGTGTTTTTCAAAATAAATTTGAACAATCAGCAAACGTTGCTCCGGCTGGGCTTTATTCATAATGAGTTGCGAACTAAACTAACTTCAAAACAACTGAGAACTGTTTTGCCAATTTAAACTTATCCGTCTCTAAGGAAAATACCTCTTATAATACTAAAAGAACATAAAATGCATCCTTATCATATTGTTTTACATCAAGAATTAAAAGAAACAGATTTTGATTCTCCACTAGACCATTGCAACTGGTTAAAATGTATGTTAAATGATAACTCAGACTTCCTATCTGAGATATTATGGACGTATGAGGCTACGTTTTCAAGCTCTGGTAAAGTAAACTTACACAACAGCCACTATTGATCAGTAACCAAGTCACATTGGCAGAGGGAAGTCAATTACCAAAATCTCTGGAGTGTAAATGTGTAGTGTGGTATTTTAAAGTCAATGATTACCTGACCTTTTTTTCTTTGACGGAAAATTAACGGGCGAAAGGTACTTAGAATTTTTAAATAATGTTCTACCCATTCTCCTACAAGGTGTTCCAATTCAAAGCAGGCTAGACATGTGTTATCAACAAGACAGTTGCCCAGCACATTTTGCCCGAGCTGTCTGAAATTATTTAGAGGTTACGTTTTCAAACAAGTAGATTTGAAAATGTAGTATTTTCCATGGTCAGCAAGGTAACCTGACCTTACCGTTTTAGATTTTTACTTGTGGGGAAAATTAAAGATATAGTTTTTAAAACGCATCCAACTACATGTGAGGATATTATTATTACTTTACTTAATTGGCTTAAATTTTACAGTATATCCATATACATACAATAAGTATCCTACTTGTGCTGTATATTTCAACATAATTTTGTGTGGCCACTTTCTTTATAAAAAAATTTCCCAAAATTTTAAGATATACGGTTTCCGAGATACAGCTGTTTACCACCCTAAATGAATCACCCTGTACATCCTTTTCTTTTTTGTTACTATAGTTTTATTGATGTCGCTGTATCTATTGAAAATGCACAGTGCATGAATAAATTATTATTATTCTGTTAGCAAACTTTTTTAACTAAAATTCGCTAAAAATAAATTGTACAAATTTGTACATTCAAATTGTAAAGACAACATTTAGACATACATTTTTTTAAATAATATACCTAGTAAAAATAACCAATACCTTATTAAACAGTTAAAATCAGCATCAATTAGAGAGTGAAAAAATGAGTGCATTCATGACTGATTCACATTTTGTTTCCATATTAAATTTTAGGATAACTAATCTATCAATTCAGCAATGAAATTAGCACCTATTACTCTTATTTTACGTAATTGTTACCGGTTGAGGTGGTCTCTGTGGTTGATGTGGTCTCTGTGGTTGATGTGCAGGTGATGGCTGCTGTGAAGGTCTAGCAGGGGGTACTTTAACGCCATTATTATAGTTGCCATTTCCATAACCTGAGTCACTGTCAGTATCAGATCTGGCATTCTGCTTGAAGTTCATAGGTGCCTTGAGGTTGTAGCTGTTTGTTTCAGCAATAGCTGCTACTCTTTCCAGAATTGCAGATACAGTCAAACGTTGATCAGGGTTTGGTTGAAAACAGCCACCTACAACAAAAAATAACATACCTTCTAAAATATTTATATATTGTGTATATATATATATATATATATATATATATATATATATATATATATATATATATATATATATATATATATATTGTTTTCAAGGGGGTCACATAATTTCCTAAAGTTTGGTGTCTTGGAACCCACCACTCAGACAGGGGCATAAAGTTTAAATGGCATCATATGTTAAGTGACACCTCATTTTAAAACTTTCTCAATTCTGCTAACGACAAAATACGACTTTTTAAATTTCTGTTTGGATATGAGAATAAAATCATCAATTAAAGAATAAGACAAAATATCAACGAATTCAAGAATATTATTTAATGAATTGTTTTCCCTCCACTCCCATACAACAATCAAACATTTGCTCCACTTCTGAAAAAACATTTTAAAGCATTTCGGGCATTATGTGACGAATTTGTTTTCAATACGGACACATGGTAGTGTAAATTTTGGTGTCTTGGAAACTACCCCTTAGACCGTGACGTAAAGTTATACCCCTACGAGATTTTTCCCAGAAAATTATTTTTAATGAAGTTATCGAATTCCGTTATTTCATTTTCACACTGTATATGTATATATATATATATATATATATATATATATATATATATATGTACATAGACACATAGAATTTGTTCGTTGACACATAATGGCGTAAGTTTTGGTATCTTGGAACCTACCCCTTAGACGGGGGCGTAGATATATATATATATATATATATATATATATATATATATATATATATATATATATATATATATATATATATATATATATATCTACTAACTTTGTTAAAAATAATATTCTGGAAAAAATCTCTAAGGGGTATAACGATTTTACTAATTTCACGTTATACATTATTTTCATCTTGTTGCATTATTTTTTTCAAAATTTTTTTTAAATGACAACCTATTTTTAATGGTATATATTTTTTTAATATGTTAGACCTGAAAAAAAAATTGAAAAAATAAACTTAAATTTCAAATATAAAAAAATTCAGTTATTTTGAAAAATTCATCTATGACACAACACAACAATATAAAACATAAAACCATGGTGGCATCTTTCAAAAATCAACAATAAATAAATTTTATTTGCTTATTCTACAATAGAATTTACTTTTTACTAATAAAAATGGTTCAATTGGGCGAGAAACAGAATTGAAGTGTTAATGACAAATGAATATGGCGATAAAGTGAGAACACATCAAGAAGTATGCCAACTTTTTAGAGAAAAACACCCGCATAAGCCGGATAAGTAAACCAACTGTAGGATTGAAAACAAATTTCGTGAACATGGTGTTGTAAAGAATATTCCAAAAAGTGGACGTTGGATGACATTAAGTGAACATTCACACCTTGATGTTCTATTAGAAGTTGAATACAATTCACATGCAACTAGTAGAAGCATTGCTTTGGATCACGACGAAGCCACATCAGTTTTTTTTTTTTCACCTATCTAAGGTAAAATTAGTTTATGACTTTGATTGTAGACAAGAATTCTGTGAAAAGAGGATGGAATTATGCCTTGAAGATCCAATGTTCTCTCAGCGTCTTCTATTTTTAGATGAAGCAACATTTTGTTTAAACGGAACGGTCAATAGACAGAATTATAGATATTGGGTAGGGAAAATCCTCATAGGATGCGGAAAGTTCACACATAGCATCCTCAAAACGTTAATTTATGGGCGAAATTATTGACGACCATATTACAGTCCCATTCTTTTTTGAAAATAATTTAACAGGAGAAAGGTACCTGCAATTTTTACAGTTGCAATTGATGCCTGGACTGGTTGCATTATTTCCCAATGCAGAGACAGTCTTGACTTACTAAACCATATCGTTTGGTTACAACATTATGGTGCACTGCCACATTATGCAATTAATGTTTGAAGCTATTCGGACCAAGTTCTACCAGGAAGATGGATAGGAAGAAAAGGTCCAATAGAATGGTCAGCTGGTCTTCAGATTTAACACCTGTAGATTTCTTTCTTTGAGGGTACTTAAAAAGTAAAGTTTATAAAAATCGACCCAATAATTTAGAAGATCTCACGGAAAAAATTAAACATGGAACTAGGTTGATATCACTGCAAACTAAAAAGACGCAAATTTGACAAAAATATGTCAAAATAAGTTTCAAGATTGAATAAAATAAAGTGAAAGTTAGTCATTTTTAGACAAGCAGACCATGTGATACCATTTGATGGGTAATATATGGCAGATAAACCAATCAAAAATGCAAATTAATAATTTAAAAAAAAAATCGGGACGCAGCAAGTGTGTTATAGTAGCAAATTTTCATAAGAATTGTACACGATTATTATACGGCATATTAGTAAAGTTAATACGTTAAACTTACACAGACCTTGAAGATCGATTTAAGAGGTCCTAGTGTGCGCACATTTGAAGAATTCTTTCGAAAGTGTTACTATTGATATATCTCTATTAACAAAAAAATCTTGCATTCTAACTCCTTTTGAGAAAAATGCCCAAAACTCAATTTTCTATGAAGCTAAAGAACTAAATGTTGCTATATCTGTAGATAATGTAAGTTTCTTTTAAAAGAAACTTGTATTACAAATTTCATTAAAGTTTATTTATTTATTTACGGGAATATCCCATTAGATGACAAAATGACATACAATTATAATACTGACATAAGATATAAACTTAGACATCAAATTATGTAAGAAACTACCAATAAAAAAAAACACAAATTTAAAAATAACAATCAGTCTTAAACGAAAACCAACACGACAATAGGAACCAAAACTCCAAGTGAGTACGATGAAATCTACAATGAAACACCACACACGGATCTTTTAAACTCAAGTAGTGTTACTTTTAAAAGAAACTTGTATTGCAAATTTCATTAAAGTTTATTTATTTATTTACGGGAATACCCCATTAGATGTTACAAAATGACATACAATTATAATACTGACATAAGATATAAACTTAAACATCAAATTATGTAAGAAACTAACATTAAAATAAAAACAAATTTAAAAATAACAATCAGTCTTAAACGAAAACCAACAGGACAATAGGAACCAAAACTCCAAGTGAGTACGATGAAATCTACAATGAAACACCACACACGGATCTTTTAAACTCAGGTAGTGATATTCCGAAAACCACCATAGAACAATCATTTATAACCCTTAAATAGCGATCAATGGGACAGCTCGCTCCATAATTACTTCCGTGAAAAGGTACACTAAACACCTTATAGTATCTCAAGTTCCTTGATGGCACATTAATCAAAACTAGTTCTAAAAGTTGCCTACTGTCCACAATTCCATTAATAATCTTGAATGCAAAGCACATACACTGTTTGTCTCGCCGCTCCCTAAGTGTACACAAAGACAGACTATGTTCTAGATCTGTATAATTATGATCCGATACCCTCACATTCATTTTCAAAGCACAAAACCTCAAAAACCTGTGTTGCACATTTTCTAAGGTGTATTGGTGAGTTCTGTAATAAGGAGACCAAACTATGCATCCATACTCTAAAACAGACCTAACCATCGCGCAGTATACAGCTTTAACTGCCTCTACAGAGAATTGATTGCACTTCCGTATGACAAAACCCAACAATTTAGAAGCCCTTACCGAAACTGAAATAATATGCTCACCAAATGACGTCTTTTCATCAAATGTTACGCTCAGGTCTCTAACTTTCGACATTCATGATAACAGTTGATCATTAATAGTATATGAAGTTTCTATTCGATCATTTTTCCGACAATAACTTATAAAACAACACTTGTCTATATTAAGCTTTAGTTTGTTCATGTTACACCATTAAGCAAGCCTATCCAAGTCTTCCTGAGCTGAATCCTGATCTGCTGTTCTTTCTATAGTCCTGAAGAACTTCATGTCATCTGCAAACATTAGGCAATCACAATTTTCAAAACATTCTGCAATATCGTTTATAAAAAGGTTAAATAATAATGGAGAGCAGTGGCCACCCTGTGGAGCGCCTGATTAAACTAATATGGCCTCCGATAAATAGCTACCCACTTTCACAAATAAGGTTCGATCTTCCAGGAAGCTCTGGAACCATTTCACCAAATGTGGTCTAAATCCAACTGAAAGTAACTTATTCAAGAGTATATGGTGATCCACTGTGTCGAACGCCTTAGAAAAATTCGTATATACAGCATCCATCTGTTTTCCCGTCTCTAATGTGTTTACTACTTTTGTTTGGTATATGACTAAGTTGGACACAGCAGATCTATTAGGGCAGAATCCATGTTGACTCTCAGAAACCAAACCCTTACATGCCCATGACAGTTGATTATAAAGCAACTGATCTAGTAATTTTGGGATAGTCGACTGATTGCACACACTTCTGTAATTCACTACTAAATCTCTTTCACCGCTTTTGTGAATTGGAATCAAATATCCATTTTCCCATATGTCTGGAAAGACAGACGACCATAGATATATATTAAACAATGTGTGTAAGGGAGTAACAACAGAACATATGCACTCTTTTAATAAATTACTAGGTATACCATCAGGACCGACTGTATAACTTTTTGGCAAGTTTGATATCCCATTGAAGACCTCTGATATGGAAATATTTCCACAAAAGATGTGTCCACTAATAAAAGTTTCATGAACATCTCTAGATTCATGAGTCGGCTGACAGCTACTGACATATATTTTCAAAATAAAACTTGAAGAGGTCAGCAATATCTTTCCCATTCTCCGCTGCCTGATCAGAGTAATACATCACATTAGGCGAGTTATATTGGCACCTCTTCTCGTTAATGTCTTCCCAAAAAAACCTTGGGTCGTCAGTAAGCCTAGCCTCAGCAAGCAGTAAGTACTCTGTGCTCAAGATACTCGATAATCCTTTGCATTCTTCTCTTAATCAAGAGAACTCATCATAATTTTCTTGTGTTCGATGAAAAGAGTATTTCATGTGTGCTCTTTTCTTCTGTAAAGTCAGATATCTCAATTCTGCATTAAACCATTTGGGAAAAGTTGATGTTCTAAACACCTTTACTGGGACATACCTGCTCATTGCTGAATAGATACGCTCACAAAATAAATTCGTTGCTTCATTACTATTCTTACCGGTGAGAAAAAGGTCTCGGTCAACTGATGCCAATAGGCTGTTAATACCCTCAAAGTTGGCCTTTTTAAAATCATAATATGAATCTTCATAATACATGTCAATCCGCTTAGTACTCTGGATCAGTATTATAACCTCATAAGCAAAGTGATGAACACTTTCCGCCACCAACTGATCAGCTGCCCTTCCAACCCTCACATCCTTACGACTCGAGAACACTAAAACCAGAAAAACACCTCTACTATTCGTAAGCTTGTTCACCTGGTAAAACTGCAAAAATCAAAAATATTGAACCTACATAACCACAGTGTTACTCACTGGGAATTGTACTGTAACACCATGTTCGTCACTGTCCCATCTGGCAAGTACTAAATTGTTAGTCTCCAAATATAAATAATGGTAATGTAAGTTGTGTCACACATTACACTGAACAGCAATGTCCTACATACAGTTCCCTATCAGATTGTGGAGGCACATACACTGCACCAATAATAAATTCCTCTTTACCAATATGACAGCGAACGAACAATTGTTCAGCTCCACTCTCATCGATACAAATCTTACTAGCCTTGATATTCTTTTTTACAAATATATCCACACCACCGCCTCTTGATATACTACTGGTATTTTCATTTATATCACTACGAAGGGTATTGAACCCGGAGCATTGCGTCTCGCCATCAGAATAATCACTACTAAGACTACTTTCAACCAATATAATACACTCATATGAACAACAGTCTATTGCACTCAATACACTATCAAACCTTGTACGCAAACCACCAATATTCCGAAAATACACCGCTAATGGGGGCATTGCAGTTTTTTTGTTGAATTTTTTCTATTACCGGAAACTCATGTTTATACTTTATGAATATACCTGTGTCACCATTAGCTTTTATTACTATCAGTTCTTTAGATACAGTTTTGTAGGCATTTTGAGCGTGTGATGTACGTTCGTTCATTTCATACAATATAGTCTCTACTTTGACTTGGTGATCACTTTTCAAGGTCTCAATTTCCAATTTAAGCTTATCCATTTCTTCTTTCATTTTACTTATCTGTCTAACCATTAAGGAAACACTTTTGAAAGCATCTACATAAATTACAGAAATGCATTAAATTATGCTTCTGAAGTTCGACCGCTCTTACTTCCAAAGGTGAGAGACCTGAGCACGTCTAGGTGAGATGGGTAGGAGATCTACAGCTGTCACAAGCTATCATCTTGTCTCCAGACTTAATTTCGAGATCACAATGAGTGCAGACAGTACTGTTATCCATTTTCTAGTTTTTCCAACTTTACAGTTCTTTCCAACCTCACAAACCAAACCTAACAGTAATTGCTCAAAATATTGACTATTGAAAATTTATATCTACAAGGAATAAACCAACCAAACAGATCACTCCCACAAAAATTAAAAGTTATACAAAAGATTTCCAGAAGGAAACTTAATTCATATTTAGAAAAGTAAAGTATCTGCCAAACTATAAACGTAGCAGTTATTTTTCCTTGTTAATCACCAGTATGATTTCGTTTTAGTCAACCTAATCAAACCGGTTTTTTCAATATCAACAAAACAAAATTATAATTTCCGGCTCAAAGGTGACAAACTTATTCAAGCGTTTTAAACAAAAACGATGTTGTTTAAAACATATGAAATCTGTGCACTATTGTTTCTCCAAATGACAAAATAAAACATAAAAAACATAAATTCATCGATCTGGATTCGATCGCGTAACCTTCTGTGCTAACAACTGACTTGGTTAATGACCGAAGTTTGGCTTCGTGTTTGTTAAAGACTATAGTTTAGCAGAATATGAATGTTTGAAAACAAATAAAACTTGAAAGCTACACCTCAAGACAATTAGTTTGAGTGGTCACATGACTAAGATTACTCTGAAATGATAGTCATGTTGGTTTATGCAAATTGGAGGTTGCTCTACAAGATATTTAGCTTGTGTAGTTAGGTAAACTAGTTCAGAATATAAATGTTTGAAAACAAATAAAATTTGAAAAGCTATACCTCAAGACCAATAGTTTGACTGGTCAGATGACTAAGATTACTCTTAAATGAGAGTCGTTTGACTGGTCACATGACTAAGATTACTCTGAAACGAGAGAGTCGTGTTGGTTTATGAAAATTGAAGGCTGCTGTTTAATATATTTAGTTTGTGTAGTTAGGTAAACTAGTTCAGAATATAAATGTTAGTAGGTATAGAAGAGCAGTTCTGAGCCCACCACAATCCGGTGGTGATGGACCGCCACCCGCCGAACTAACCCGATCGCTCCACCACCTGACCCCGAACTGACCCGAACACCTCCACCACCCGACGTCGTATCTAAACCGACATCAACCGAACAGCTCCGCAACCTCCACCACCCACCGACGTCCCGCTACCTGACGTCGTATCTAAAGCCACGTCAACCGAATAGCTCCACCACCCAACGTCGATTTAACCTGAACAGGCAGCGAAGCAACCTGTTAAGACGTAAGCAAGGAACGCAAAATTCAAAAGACAGCTAACCTGTGAATTAAATCAATTAAAATTTAATCAATGTAATTATAATTAATAAGTAATAAATCAATTTAAATGTAATCAATATAATTATAATCAATAAGTAATAAATAGAAACCACCTGTCAAAGACAGCTAACCGGTGTATTACATCAATTAGCAAAGCAACCTGTTATGACGTAAGCAAAGAACGTGAAATTCAAAAGGTAGCTAACCTGTGTATTAAATCAATTTAAATTTAATCAAAATAATTAATAAGTAATAAATGTAAACCACTTGTCAAAGGTAGCTAACCTGAGGATTATATCAAGTTAAATTTGATCAATATAATTAATATAAATGACTTGTATGTAGGATGAAAAAAATTAAGTCGAGCTAATTAAAGCAAGACGTTGTTTAAAGAAAACTTTATATTGTATTTAAAGAAAACGTTGTGTTTAATATAACGCAATTTTACACCAGCTGTTATCGCTGACTTCCGGTCGATATGAAAGGTGAATGGTCAAGTCAGGCGACGGCTTTAGTTTATAGGCGGGATCCGTGAAAATTATATTTTCCTATAAAGCAGTAAACAGTTAATTAATATGAAATTTTTCGATTCATACCTAATATGTTTACAGGTGGTAGTGACTTTGTGTCAATATAGGCCTAGTGATTTCTTTGTTAAGTGACGTAGATAATAGTTTGTTTATGTGCAGTTAACGTTAGTGAAAAGCAGCTGGTATTACAGAAAAAGTGTGTGTCAATGTTTTAGGTCCTCACATATGTGGTAAGCAATATTTTATGCTAGCAAATTTTCATATAATTTTAAAGAGAAGTAAAAGCCTTTTTATACTGACGCTTTAATATTATTAAGGAAAATCTGTTTCACAGTTTTACAGAAAAATCTGAGTAATGCCATAAGTATTTGTTTAACAGAATAAGCACTATGGTAGCAAATTTTTCATATAAATAATCTGGCACCAAAATATTTTAGTATATTTGTTTTTGCTATATAGTTTTATACCATAAACTTAGCAAAGTTAAAACAGGTGTTATGGTAGCGAATTTTCATAGAAATGCTCTGACAATAAATATTTGCGAATTTTCATAGAAATTTAGTTTTTATGATTTATAGTAAAATATATATTTATTACGGTTGCGTTACCTAAAAAAAAAAAGTTTTAACTTTAGCGCAGGCGCCCAATAAATGCTCTGGCACAAAATATTTGCAAATTTTCATAGAAATTAAGTTTTTATGATTTGTAGTGAAATATTGGTTATAGGAAAACTGTGTTACCTCAAAAAAATGTTTTAAGTTTAGCGCAGGCGCCCAATAAATTTTGTATTTATTGGGTAAAACCCTACATGTTTAGTGTCATATCACTCGTCTCAGTAAGCAGAATTCATATTTATCATATGTACATGGGTACAATAAAATTTGTATTTGTTGTCTTATTGAAATCGTCTTGAATTAAATAATTCGTTAAAAGTAGAGCTGACAACAAAGTATACATCTAGTGGTAACAACCATACCGCTTCCACTCTTGGCTATATTTAGCATTTCCCGAAATTGACCTTGTTAGTCAACATATTTTCCTCGCAGCTGTTGAAATAACCTTGTGAGCACTTCAGATTTCCTGTTTGAACTTCAGATTTCCTGTTTGAGGTTTCATTTCCGTTGAATGACCTTAAAGTCATATGAAATATATAAATATTCAGTCTAGAAAAAATAAAACTCCATAATTTTTGTATAAAAGGTTGTGAATTTGGAATCAAATATTTAGTTGTCAAGTATGGCGTATAACTACGAGCGGTGGTATGGACGTAAAAATAGAATATGCGATGAAGTGTGTGAATTAAAACAGTTGGTGTTGGAAATAAAACACGAAGTTTACAGATGAGCGAGACTCCGAAGGTGAAGACTATGATAGTAGCCATATAGTTGAATTATGTGATATATATTTGGCTGGCTACTGCTCTACACAGTTCTTCGCTGTAGCACTCGTTCGATACCGCCCAGGTGCTTAGATTTTTCAATTAATTTTCATGAAATTAGAAAAGCGACCTTGAGTGATAAGATTTTATCACAAATTGTAAGGTATGTAAATGAGGGTTGGCCAAAGAAAGTTGAGGATGATTATAAATCTTACTTAAAATTTAAAAACGAGTTAAGTGTAGAATCAGAATGTTTGCCTTGGAATAATCGAATTATATTTCCAACTGTTTTAAGAGAAGCTTGAATGCAACAATTGCATAATACTCATATAGGCACAGTAAAGATGAAAAGTGGTGGCCAGGTTTAGATAAAAACATAGAAAAAATTTGTCTGAATTGTGAACATTGTTTACTACATAAAAAAGCACCCAATAAAGCAGTTTTGGTAAATTGGCCATGGCCTAGTGAACCATGGTATCGGTTTTATTTAAATTTTATGGGTCCAATTTTCAATAAACAATTTTTAATTATTGTAGATGCACATAGTAAGTGGATCGAAGTTTTCCCAATGCATTCTATAACCTCAAGTTTGCTGATAGAAATTTTAAGAGCTTGTTTTGCACAGTTTGGTTTGCCGAGACAAGTAGTGACGGTTAACGGTACATCCTTTTGTTCTGAACAATTTGAAAATTTCTTATTGAAAAATAACATTCAACGTCACCGCTGCTTCACCCGCCATTGAATGGGACGGCAGAGAATTCAGTCAAAACTATAAAGTATGCATTAAAAAACGCACTGGGAAAAAGTAAACATTTAAATTTATATAAAGATTTGAATAATTTTCTTTTCGACTACCGTAATACACCTCACTGCACTACAAAGTGTAGTCCGGCTAGTTTAATGTTTGGTCGAAAGCTTGATGTATTATTACCACAAAATAGTATAGATATAAAAAATCAAGTCCAAATAATGCAAAACAAACAGAAAAGTTATTATAAGGGCAGAAGATAATGGAATTTGTTAATGGTGAGTCCGCTACAGTAAAAATCTATAAAAATGCAAATAAACCAACCTGGATTAAAGCTGTTATTTTTAGAAGAATAGGCAGAACTACTTATATAGTAAAAGTTCCAGAACTAAATAATATTCAATGGAAACATCATTTAAATCAAATTTTAACGTAATGCTAAACCACCCCAACGTCTGGAATATGATTAATTATATGTGTATATGTATATATTTCTTTATTTTTCTTTAAGTACATATTCATTTTTTTAAAGAGAGAGAGATATATGTGATATATTGAATTAGATTTAAGAATGACAAATAAATGTGTGCGCAGACACACGCAAACCCAAAAAGGAAAATGGTGTCGAAGTGGAATTTTCAATCAGTTATTACTCTTACATTGTAGAAGTTGTTATTTCTATTAATAAATAAAGCATCTAAATATAGTGTGTATATTACTCATGTGGTACTGAAAATGCATTACAGACTCCATAGAGTGTAATGAAATAGCTAACAATATCTTAGAATTTTGGCCGTCAAATAACACAAAGACGCTAGGTCTGCTACACAATAGTTTCTCGGATACATAAAAGGGTGAACAAGTGTAGTATTTTGTCATACATCTGAACGACATTTTATCCATTAGGCCTGCTCAATCCTTGTACAGTTACTGCTAGAATATTTATGCAAAAATTATGGCTTGATAACACAAACTGGGATGAACCATTACCCAGCGAGTTGGAATCTCAATGGAATGAGATCTCCCATGGTCTGTTGAAACTCAATGAGCTACGAATTTCTAGGCAAACCATACATACATGCCCAATTAGAATAGAACTGCATGCATTTTCAGACAGTAGCAATACAGCATAAGGTACTAGCTTATATATATGATCTATCTGCTGTGATGGAAATATATCTGTATGGCTGTTGTGTTCCAAAACGAGAGTGGAACCACTCAAGTGCTTAACTATTCCTAGGTTGGAATTGTGCGGAGCACTCATGATGGCCCAGCTAGTAGTCAAAGTCAAGGTATTGAACTTCATGACATAATTTAATGGAGTTACTCAACTATTATTTTATCGGGGACTAATACCCAACCTCACTTATTGGACACCTTTGTTTGCAATCGAGTTGCCCAAGTCCAGTCAGTTAGCAATATCTCTAAGTAGAGGCATATTCCAACTGAACTAAACCCAGCAGATCTATTAACACTCATACGCTTCTAAATATCTCCCTTTGGTGGCATGGCCCTAATGGCCTTTCAGATCCCATGTTCTTTAGCGACTTACCAAGTTGTATGACATCGGTTTCGAGTGAATATACCATTTCAAGTAATGCACCATCTGTTACATGTATCGCTGTTATTCCCTTTGAATCATGCATCAACTTTGACAATTACTCAAACCTGAATAAAAGGAAACGCATACTGGCGTATTGCCTATGCTTCATCAAAAGCTCTAAGATATCACGAGAAGAACGCATCCAAGGTCCCTTACTTCTCAGGGAATGCCAAAATTCACTGACCCAACTAGCTCGTCTATCACAAATGGAATCGTTTTACAGTGAAGTTTCAGGCCCTGCAAAGGATGTCACTGCCAAAGGGAAGCATTTTAATCAAGCTAAATCCATTTATCGAGCATGACAATATCCTCAGAGTAGGAGGCATACTTTCTGATTCCTCTTTTCCATATGATAAAAGGCATCCCATAATAATATCAGCAGAACATTCATTTGAAAAACAATTATTTCGCTCGGAGCATGCTGGTCCTTCGCATTTACTAAGCTCCACATGGCAACAATTTTGACCTATAGGTTTTTTTTTTATGTCAACAACACACCACGATGGCTTACAGCCTAAATACTATCGTACCGTGGGTGTTGACAAGGAGGAAAGAGGCAGCTTGTTAATTCTGGACTTGAAGGTTTGGAGGTTCGGAGGAGAAGGAAAAACATGTGCCGGCAAGGAATTCCACAACTTGGAAGTCCTCGGGACAAAAGAGCGGGCATAACAAGATGTTCTATGTCTGGTGACCTGGACATTAAAAGGGTGCATTCGCTCTGTTCCCCTGGTAGATCTGCTGGGGGCAGCAGGTGGGGGAATTATGGAGGAAAGCTCCTCTGAGCAGTGCCCGTGCAGATATCTATAAAAGAGAGAGAGGTCACCAACGGCACGTCGGTGGGCAAGGGATGGAAGCCTTTGGGTGAGGGTAGGGTCACCGATGAGACGTATAGCTCTCTTTTGAATGGAGTCCAGGATAGCGAGTGTAGAAGCGGCAGCTGCACCCCAGATGTGGGAGCAGTATTCGAGGTTTGGCCTTACTTGTGAAGTGTATAAGGCGCTTTGAAAGAATCTGTGAATTTGACACCAGTTCAAACTAAGATTTGCGGAGTCACATCGATAATAAGTGGACCATTATTAAAAGTGACATCCAATTACTTAACAGAGTCAACTTTAATTTTCGACAAAGGGTGCAGTTGTGTGTGAAAGAAAATGGAAGTCATTTTGAACAATATCTTTAGTGTCTTTTAATGGATTTTATATTTATTAGTTTTTAATAGCGTTTGTTAAATTTCAGATATGTTAGTGTTTAATAAAGTCTTCAAGGGACATCATTTTGTTTTCATCTCCACTCTTAAAATCTCAATTTTCTCAAATACGGGTGGTTTGTCGAAAAATTAACAAGAGGAGAAAAAGACAGAAAATTTAATTTACTATAAAATTGATGAACTTTAACTTTTAATCATTAAAAGGGTGACCCACCCCTTTTTGAGTTTATATCCACTTCAAATTTTTGTCAAATAAGGATGTTGATAAGAGAACACCATCTACCAAATTTGGTTGTTCCATGTTGGGGCACTGCTGCAATACAGCTGTTTATTGTAACTATTAAAAAATCTTCAGAGGTCAATATCTCACCAACCATCGACCTCAGAGAAAAATTTTATATAAAAAATCGGCATTTTTTGAGGTCCCCTATAAGCACACATTCTGTGTCCATTGCATTGTGAATCACCCTGTATATGTATATATATATATATATATATATATATATATATATACAGGGTGTCCCAATAGTGTGTAATTCCTCTATATACCCCTTACCCTTAGAACTAGCCAAAAAAACTTTTAACAAAATATTCTTGTGATTATCTAAGCTATATCTAGAAAATATATCCAGCTTTATGGAACTTCCGGTTGCACCAGAAGTAGCTATCAACTTCGTTATTTTAAATGGAATGCTATACTTTTTATTACTTTTTGGGTAGAGATTAAAAAATAAGTGTGACTTTATGTAGCATTCCCTATAGCTATCTTTAATATTTGTAAAAATATTACGACTTTCTTTTTTTTTAGCTCCGATTTATGTGTTATTTAAAACGTCTGCTGTAAGCTGAGTTTTGAGTTTTGCTACCTTAAATTCTAAATATCAAAACTAAGTCTTGCTTTCTTTCTCACAAGAGATACAGCAGCCCTAGACCCATCACAATGAACAACCAAGTTATTCAAAGTAATGAGTCCTTTTCTCTTGTTGGCATTACTGTGGATCGAAATCTTAATTGGCACCAACATGTTACATCAATTGCAGAAGCGGCTGCTAAGAAATTGGGTTTCCTCTTCCGGGCTCGCAAATTCTTTTCACCAACTAATCTCTATACCTTATACACTTCACAAATAAGGCCAAACCTCGAATACTGCTCCCACATCTGGGGTGCAGCTGCCGCTTCTACACTCGCTATCCTGGACTCCATTCAAAAGAGAGCTATACGTCTCATCGGTGACCCTACCCTCACCCAAAGGCTTCCATCCCTTGCCCACCGACGTGCCGTTGGGGACCTCTCTCTCTTTTATAGATATCTGCACGGGCACTGCTCAGAGGAGCTTTCCTCCATAATTCCCCCACCTGCTGCCCCCAGCAGATCTACCAGGGGAACAGAGCGAATGCACCCTTTTAACGTCCAGGTCACCAGACATAGAACATCTTGTTATGCCCGCTCTTTTGTCCCGAGGACTTCCAAGTTGTGGAATTCCTTGCCGGCATATGTTTTTCCTTCTCCTCCGAACCTCCAAACCTTCAAGTCCAGAATTAACAAGCTGCCTCTTTCCTCCTTGTCAACACCCACGGTACGATAGTATTTAGGCTGTAAGCCCTCGTGGTGTGTTGTTGACATAAAAAAAAAAGAAAAAAAAAGAGGACATTTGATACTTTAAAATGGTTAAAGAATAATTTATCATCATTGTACAGGGTGTATTATTTTGGGGTTACAGCATATCTAACTTTAAAGCAGCATAACTTGTGTTTTTCAAATGGAACACCCTGTTTTTTATGGATTAATCAGGCAGACCATTAAATTCTGCATCGACATAATATAGGTCTTTCTATAGCTATAGTGATAGTTTTTGAGTTATAGTGGTTTATTTTAGTTTCGCTTGTAAAAATATTGGTACTGTCAGATTGTCACTGTATGAGGCACTTAATGGTACTGTCAGATTGTCAGTGTATGAGGCACAGAGCATGTGAACAATGTCAGGTGACACCTAAACGTCTCCTTGACAAGAAAGTCAGCAGTTTTTATATCTCCATTGTTTGAGCTTTCATCCGTCAAATTTGAAGCATTTAATAAAAAATTACTACCATAACGCACTTGCTGCGTCCCGAACGTTTTTTTCTTGCGCACCCCCAATGCATTACGGCACGAGCTGCTACTGATCGTTCGACAGTATTTGATATTGTATTAGCTGTCAAAGCATGGTACTTGTATTGCATGATATAATGACTTAGAAGAGATATGATATTGCGCATATGCCACCTCCCCCAATGACGTCACGTGGTGAGTAACGTTATAGAAGTCCAACTACACACTTAAAACAAAGTCATTCGCAATCAAAAAGTTTCTATACGTCAGTTTATTACGGTTGAAGTTACGCCTATATTGTCGTTTTCAGATAATATAGATCGCGGCATTAAATTTAATCTTTTTCATTTTTATTACTTCCAACTGTAGTTTTTATATCTCCATTGTTTGAGCTTTCATCCGTCTAATAAATGTTTGTTTTAACAATAATTTGAATAGAATTACCAAATAAAATGAGATAGTCACGATGCAAATCACTTGATCATATCCTCGTAACTAGATAATGTGTCAACAAAAAAACTTATCGAATGCAGCTACATGCAATAATTGTTATATAATGGACTTATTCATATTTTTACCATACAAAAAGTGAAACACAGTTTAATAAAGGTAGTTGTAATTATGAGAACCAGAAAGTGAAGTAAACTATAATAACATAACTATAATAATAATAATAATAATCCACGGTCAACAGAAAAAAATAACCTAAAAAAGCGATACATTAGAACTATTCGAAATTTTGCCCATTGACCTGAATACACAATCTAACCCTCCTTAAGAATTCTTCTTGAACATTGCTCAACATTTGCGAAGTTATTGCCCTGCACGCGACTGCAATTTTATTTCTTAGTTTCTGTGGGGTGTTGGAAGGTGTTTGATACACAATTTCCTTGATATAGCCGCACAGGAAAAAATCTATACATGTGAGGTCAGGAGATCTTGCAGGCCCCGAGGCGGGACCACCTCGCCCTATCCATTTATTGGGGTACCGATCATTTAAAAATCGGCGAACATTTGTGTCATAATGTGCTGGTGCCCCGTCCTGCATAAACCACATACATCGATTGTTATCTAGAGGCAAATCGTCCAAAAAAGCCTCTACATCTTCCTGCAATATACGCAGATATCCCTGCCCGTTGAGGTGCCCATCAAAGAAATATGGCCCAATAAGATTAGTCCCAATTATTCCAGCCCAAACATTTATCGTAAAACGGTGCTGGTTGTCAACTGATCTGCAAAAGTTTGGATTTTCTGAAGCGTAATAATGAAAGTTGTGCCCATTAACCCTACCACAACTTGAAAATGAAGATTCATCACTGAACATCACGTAATTAAAAAAATTCTTACTTTCATTGTACTTTGCTACTGCCCACTCACAAAAACTGAGGCCACTTCGAAAATCTGCATTCGTCAATGCCTGCTGCAGCTTCATTTTATATGGATGAAACTTGTATTTTCTCAATGTTTTGTTCACTGAAGATTTTGATATTCCTATTTCGTCGGCAACTCTCCTCACGCTTGTGTGCGGATTATCTAATGCCGATGCAACAATACAAAATTCGTTTTCTTCATTGCCGCTTACTCTCCCTTTGCGTGTGGTCATTTCATAATTGGAGTTAGCAGGTCGCAAAAAACGGTCCAACAATTTGACGAAACATTTTTCCTGAGGATGTCTTCGATTCGGATATGTTTGTGCGTATACACGAGATGCTAAAAAACAATTTCGCCGACACTCGCCTATAATAAGTGTCATATCAACTAATTCTTCAGTATTATAATTCATTTTAAATTAAATAACACAAAAGTTAGCACAGAAAACTTAGCTCAAACACCTGAGAACTGAAAATAGTTATAGTTCTGGTTAGGTGACATTTATCTGTCATCTGACAAAAAATATTAGTTGTTTCATTCTCTGCGCCTACTGTACCTGACAGTACCATTATTTTTACAAGCGAAACTAAAATAAACCACTATAACTCAAAAACTATCAACTATAGCTATAGAAAGACCTATATTACGTCGATGCAGAATTTAATGATCTACCTAATTAATCCATAAAAAACAGGGTGCTCCATTTGAAAAACACAAGTTATGCTGCTTTAAAGTTAGATAGGCTGTAACCCCAAAATAATACACCCTGTACAATAATGATGAATTATTCTTTAACCATTTTAAAGTACTAAATGTCGTCTATTGATATTTAGAATTTAAGGTAGCAAAACTCAAAACTCAGCTCACGGCAGACGTTTCAAATAACACATAAATCGGAGCTAAAAAAAAAAAAGAAAAGTCGTAATATTTTCAAAAATATCAAAGATAGCTATAGGGAATGCTACATAAAGTTACACTTATTTTGTAATCTCTATCCAAAAATGTAATAAAAAGTATAGCATTCCATTTAAAATAACGAAGTTGATAGCTACTTCCGGTACAACCGGAAGTTCCATAAAGCTGTATATATTTTCTCGATATAGCGTAGATAATCACAAGAATATTTTGTTTAAAGTTTTTTCGGCTAGCTCTAAGGGTAAGGGATATATGGAGGAATTACACACTATTGGGACACCCTGTATATATATATATATATATATATATATATATATATATATATATATATATATATATGTATATATATATATATATATATATATATATATATATATATTTGTGTGTGTGTATGAGCGCGCGCGCGCCCGTGTGTCAGTGTCGCACACTGATAACTCAAAAAATACTGAACCGATTTTGTTCAAATTTGCTGAGTATCTTCCTTTTGCAAGTGGCTTGGATAAGTTCTTAGCCAGAAAAATCGGTCCAGATTTTCCCGGAAAATTTTGTTTTCTTTCGGAAAAAAATTATATCGCCGCAAATAACGAAGTAAGGGCAACCAAATTTGGTACGCGTATTTGTAACATAAAGAGTGAACTATGTACCAAAATTTAGGTCTGAAGGTTTAAAAAAATAAAAGTTATTGGCATTTAAAGAAAAAAATTGGGGTTATCCTCAAAACATCAAAGTCGCGATATAAAACGTCAAAATTGGCAACATTTAGGCAAAGAACCTGAAACAAATACGGATTATGTAAAGAAAATTTTTCAAGAAGAGTGTTCTGCAAACCCTTGTCCTTCATTTTACAATAAATTCTAGAAAATTCATTTCAAATAGACCCTTTCTCTGATGTGGTTTTAGTTAAGTTTATGGTTTAACAGTATAACTTTTAGCTAATTTTCGTAGCAAAAATTCGTTAATGAGGAGACCATGACTTATGAATTTTAAAAAGATTTCTTTAAACGAGTGCAAACTAGCTCCCCTAGAATCCATATCCGAGTTTAGTTTCAGTTTTTATCTGTTTACATATATACAGGGTGACACATTTCTACGGTAAAGCTCAATATAATTGTTATTATACAAGATACGAGAAAAAATTGTGTAAGTTAATTATAGGGTGTCTTGAGCTGCATCTTATAAAATTATTTTGACAATCACAGGGTGGCCAAAAAGTCGTTGGTGATACCTACAATTTTTTTGAACACCCTTGTATTATTGCTATTCATAGAACAGAAAAACTATCCAAGAGGGCATTCCTAATCGTGAAAATATATTTAATATTAAATTCATATTACAATATTTATACGAAAATTCGCTAGCATAAATCCAAATAATATCGTTTATAATTAAGTAGGTCGTATAGAAATTATAATTATTGACCTGGAATTGCTCTTGTTACATGTTTATGCAATTAATAAACATGGTGCAACTGCAGTTTGCGATATTGAAGAATGCCGACTGTTGCTGATGGCACATTGTTGAGAATGTGGATAAAGCAGTTATATATACCAGTGTTTGTACACATTTAGGGGCTTTCGACTTTAATTATGTAGATATAAGTAGAGACTTTTGCTTTGAAAATGTAGAGAATAATATCAGAGATTTTTGATTAGATTCTTAAATTTTTTATTACAAATTACATCGTTACACATGTCACAATTATCCTAGTTATAAACAATTATCCATAATTATCCTCCGCTCCTTAAACAATTGCATTTTTGCATTTTGTATCGAAATGCATGTTTGTAAAAAAAATCAAGACGCAGTAAGTGCGTTTTGGTAGAGAATTTTCATTAAATGCTTCAAATTTCAATAACTCAATTTGCTATTAACCTAAGGTTTGTTGGCTAGAAAAACAGTTTTCTCGGAAACATTTAAGTTTATTTTCGAAAAATTTTTGTGCATTTTCACAATTTATTTTGATAAAATATGGTACATTCTTCCTACTATATATGTTATACTGGTAACCAAATCGATGTGTGCTTGCATTAAAAGACATATTTGCTATTAAAAACATTTTTATGAAAATTCACTTCCATAACGCACTGGCTGTGTCCAGACTTATATTAAAATGTGTTGTGGTGATTTAGTTTCTCCAAGTGTACTTATCAGTGGCCATTACAGGTTCCAATCTTTACTTAGTGAATTATAAACAGCTAGAGATAATGCCACAGAAAATACCTTGGTTTACAGACATGAATCAGAGGGAAAGATGCAGTCAAAACAATTTGTAGACTTCGATTCAACCACACTTTAGCTACGACCTATCTGCGCAAATTGAACCTTACTGAACATCCATTTTGTGAATGTGGTGAATTAGTGGACGCCAAACACTTACTTTTGTGCTGTAGAAATAATTGTTATATTACAGATAACCTTTTAAATAAATACTCAGTGAGTGGTGGACGTGCCGCCACCTAGTTGTGGAACCAAGTAGTATGTTGTCACGCCAGCTCCAAATATAACAAAGTGTTAAAAAAAATAGAGACTGTATACAACTAACTAACAATTTAGAAAATTGTCAGCCCTGGCCCATTTCTACCCGAATATAGGGACAAAGTATGTAAGACTAGATGCATTCTCGCAACAATTAGAACCGTAGACCGGTTTCGCTCTCATTAGAGCTATTCAGTACGGCATACTAATTGTAGCAAAAATGCACCAAAAGTAAACGGCTATAGTATAGCCAGCCTTAAGATACTCAGTGAGTGGTGGAAATAAATTTTATAATATAAAAATGCTCGTGCCTCCCTTCAACTTAAAACATATATTGCAGTCAAAAAATGAAGTTATGTACAAACTTCTTTTTGCAATGGTAAAAAACTTAAAAATTAAATTATAACAATTATAAAATTGTAAATAGTACATTTGTTTCCCATTGTTTTTCTAAATGTTGACCTTTGCTATATGTGGTTCTGCTTGTTTGCGTCTGAAGAGGTCATGACAAATCCCATTGTGTCACTATTTTTTTCCAAAACAAATATATCATGTAGGTGTGTACACAATAAAAAAACTGTATATTGTGTGAATTAGATAGGATAGTGTGGTATTAAATAGATTGAATTAAAATTGAGCTGATGAATACATAGGGGAAAGAAATAGAGTTGATTGATTTTTTCTTGTTTATTATAACAGGTTAAACTTATAGTAATAGCTTTTACAAGTTGCTGTTCTTTCGGCGATCGGAGCAATAAGAAAGAAGAAAATGCCGCTGCTTGATGTACAAAGAATTCTGTAGCGGTTGCGCAGTATCTTGCTGCTTTGCTACTGATTCAGACAGCGTTGTCACGTTAGGCAAAATTTCAGTGTATACATAATATTAAGTATAAGTAACTCCCCACTTTGATAGGAACCTTCAAAACAACAATAGCAGACAAGTTAATCATCCTAGTAAAAAATTATTACAATATATATATATATATATATATATATATATATATATATATATATATATATATATATATATATATATATATATATATATACATAGCACTGTAAGATTAAAACAAATGTTAGTTGTTCTGTAAATTGCACACAGATGATAGTTTATTTTGCCGCACTATTTCTTCTTCAATAGGAAGTGGATACAAATGTCTGAAAGCATAATATTCTTGGTTGAAGTCTTCACTTCTGTCACCCTGAAGATACCATCCTTGCTGTTGAACAGTCGTATGACGCGACCCATAGGCCAGTTACGTGGCGGTTGTTGATCATTTGTAATAAGAATTCGGGATCCGACCTTGACTGGATTTGTGGTATCCTTCCATTTGTGTTGCTGATATAGTTGTGAGATATATTCTTTCGTGAATCGACCTCAAAACTCCTGGGACATCCGTTGTATTGGAAGCAGGACAATCGGTTGATTGGGAACACGGTTAAGTCAACATCGGGCAGCGTTGTCATAGGGCGTCCAATAAGGAAATGGGAAGGGGTAATCAGTTGAAGGTCATTCGGATCATTTGATAATGAATAGAGAGGCCGTGAGTTTAAAACCCGTTCAATTTGTATAATTAGCAAATTGAAAGCTTTATATATGAGTTTCTTATTTATCAACATTATTTTTAAATGGAATTTGGAACTTTTAACGGCTGCCTACCAGAGACCTCCAAAGTGAGTGTATATGAAGGGATGATGTGCCATCTTATGTTATTTTGAGCACAGTAGTCATTAATAAAGTTTTTATTATTAAATAGAAAATGGCCTAGTTCCTTTAATTCGTTTCGTGTCCCAACGAAGCTACTACCATTGTCCGAATGAATGCCTGATGGCAGCCCCCGCAATGAAATGAACCTCTTGAGGCAAGATAAAAAACATTCACTCATTAGATTGGAAACTAGTTCTAAATGTATGGCCTTTGTGAAGAAGCACACGAAAACACATACATAGCCTTTCACAATTTTGCATCCCCGTCCAAATTTGTCCTTTAACAGAAAAGGACTGGCATAGTCGATACCCGTATATTGAAATGGCAGAGATGGTTTGACTCTGTTTTTAGGTAGACTAGACATTGGGTACGTAGAGAATGGGGGATTGAATTTGAAACAAGTCATACAGCCTTTAGTCACCTTGTGAGCTAAATTACGACCACCAACAGGCCAGTAAAATTGTCTGATTGAAGTCAAAAGCAGTTGAGGCCCTGGGTGTAGTAGTACAATGTGTTTGTGATTGAAAATAACCCTTGTAAGGACATGATTTGACATTATAAGTAGAGGATGTTTTCTGTTCATGTCAAAGACATGAACCTTAGTCTACCTCCAACATGGACTAATTCGTTCTTATCAATAAATGGTGCTAGGCTAGAGAATTTATGTTTATGCGATAAGGGTTGATTAGATCTCAAGGTAGATATGACATCTGGGAATGATTCCTTCTGTTCTAGCGTAAGTAAAACTGTGTGAGCATTATTTAACTCGGAAAAGGTTAACGGTCAGAATACACGGTCTTGTGATTGTTTTCTAGCATTTGTAGCAAATCTTATGCAGTAACTGGTCACTCTTTGTAATTTTAGAAAACTAGAAAACTTATTAAACAATGAAAATTGTTCAATTGATTTTACATTCAATACATTAACATCACTATTTTTCATTTCCAGTAAATCGTCTAACATATTTAAGATAGAAGGACTATTTAACCGGTGTTCTATAGACCCTGGTAAAAAAATAGGGCCTTGCCACCAAAGCTTCAAGTGAACAATATTTTCTGGTAATATTCCCCTAGAAGCTATATCAACGGAATTTTCTTAGGTGTTAATATAATGCCAGTTACTGACATCAGTAAGTGTCTGAATTTTAGAAACACGATTTACGACAAACATTTGTAATAGAATAGGACAGCATAGTACAATTTGTGAGTCTGTCCAATAATAAATAAGCACTGTGAGCGAAGTAGCATTGATAATTTTTTTAAATTAATTGAGCGCCTAAAAGTGCGGCACATAACTCTAGTCTAGGAATTGTTAATTATTTTTAATTGAGACACTTTGGTCTTTGAACAAAATAAATGTGTTTAAAAATTTCCGTCTGGATTTATACTTCGCAGATAGATACAGCTAGCATAGGTGTGTAAAGATGCATCGCAAAAACAATGAATGTCTAGCAGAATGTTTGTTTTACATATGGCCATTGAAAGCTTATTTAGTTCTGACAAGCGATTGTAAAATTGAGTCCATTTAATAAAGAATTCTTTGTGAATGGGTTCATCCCAAGAAATTTTTAGTGTCCATAATTGCTGTATTATACTTTTCAAAATTATGAGCACTGGCCCCAAAAGACCAAGTGGGTCATATATTTGGGATATGATTGAAAGAACTTGCCTTTTTGTAATATTATTTAATTGAAAATGGTCAGTTTGCATTTTGTATTTTAACAAATCTTGTTTGCTAACCCATTGGACTCCCGGTGTTTTGAAGCTCTTGGGTTCACCTAAATTTAAAGCTGAATGCGGCATATCACTACATTTAAAATTTTGCAAAATACGTTGGTCATTTAAGATCTTTCTAAGTACAAAATTGGCTGATTTTAGGATATCGAAAATATTCCTACATCTCTCTTGTAACTCAGTTATATCGTTAGAACCTGTTAAAAGGTCGTCCACATTAAAATCATTTAAAATAATATGAGAAGCAATAGGAAATAAGTCTTTATTTACAATTGCTAATTGCTTGACACACTTGATAGCAAGATATGGAGCTGCTTAGTACCATATGTTACAATGTTCAGCTGATAAGTTGACAACTCGTCACTAGTATTGTCCCTCCATGTAGAGGTTTATGGTCTTTATGTATTAATATTTGTCTGAACATCATTGAAACGTCCACAAATACTACATAAGCGTATAACCTGAATCTAATTAGTATATCAAAAATATCATTCTGCACCTTAGGTCCCGCATATAGCAAATCGTTAAGAGAACACCCGGAGCTACTGGTACAAGAGCCATCGAATACCACCCGCAATTTTGTGGTGATACTTGACTCTTTAAATATACCATGATGTGGCAAATAGTAATTTGGAATTGATAAATCTCGTTCACTAATTATAGTCATGTGACCCAACTCTATATATTCATTGATAAAGGTTTTATAACTTTTATGAACATTGACCTTGGAAGAGAATCGCTTTTCTAGTGATAAATATCGTCGAATAGCTGTCTCTCTAGAATATCCGAGAAGAGTAGGTAATCTTTTAAAAGGAAATTTCACTGTAAATTGTCCCTTATTATCTCTGGTGGTATTTTTTGCAAAGAGTTCTTCACAATGAAGATCATCGGTAGACAAGGAAATAGGTTCGTTGATTTCATTAATTTCCCAAAATCAACGTTGTTGGGAATCTTCGGGTACATTTTTTGAAAAATTCCATACAAAATTTTGAATTTACTTGGAAATCCTACCAGAAACAATCGAGCCTAGTTTCGTGTTTTGTAATATGTGACCATTGTTAGATAATTTTATTTTCCCATCCAAGAATAAATCCCAAAAAACGATGCACCGATCAGCATATCGATATCATTACATAAATAGAAATCTGAATCAGATAAACTGACATTCGCTGGAATATTGATGCTTGATAAATTGATATTCTCTGAAGGAGTGGTTGTTGTTATTACAGGTGTAACATAGCAGCATAAATTGCACTGATAATTGTTAACATTTGAATAGATATTATTTGTAGTCTTTTTTGTTAGGTTGGATACAACCTATTAATTCCCATAATAGATAAATTGGTAGAGACCAGTTCTAAACCCAATCGTTTGCAACAATTATCACTAATTAAATGTGATTGCGCTTCTGAGTCCAATAATGTTCTACATTATTGAAAATTGACTGTATTATCTTTCACATTAAAAGTAGATAATAGTACTGATGAATTATAAACCCCATTATTAGGTAAAAATCGATGACTTGCTTGAAATAAGACATTGGATTGATTTGAATTAGTTGCCAATTGTCTAACAATTTGTGAATCATTAGAATGGTTAGCGTTATTGTTGTGATTATTTGATTTGTAAAATCATAGTGAAGAAGCGTATTATGCTTTCGCCTGCATCCTCTGTAGCTTCCAATATTGCATGTCTCTTTAACATGTCCAATACGCAGACAGTTCAAACACAAATTGAATGTTTTTACCCTGTCCCATCCTTCTTTAGTACTCAATTGTAACAATTCTGGGCACGTGTAAATAGTGTGCTCCCCTGCAGTAGTTACATTTTAAATAAATTGTTGTTAAGTGTACTTGAAAACGAGGCTGATATTCCTTAAAACCTGTATTATATTGATGCGAGTATGGCTTATTAGTTCGAGACTGTGAATGAGGTTCTTCCATGTATTCCAGGATAACTTGCCTAGCCTTTAAAAATCCTAAGACTCCATTCAAAGTTGGTAGTTCTAAACTTGTGTGAAACTCTTTCCATTTATTTTGCGTAATTTTCTCTAGTTTATTATAAATGAAAAACTGTCATATCCCATAAGGAATCCTTGGAAAGACTCGTACCATCCAAAGCTGCTAGGTGCTTTGCAATTTCATCAAGCATTGTTCGAAATTGAATAAAAGTACTTTTATTAATTGAATTAATGTTAAAATTTGATTTTATGTGCGTGTCTACAAGGAACTTTTTTTTAATCAAATTTTTCACAAAGCATACCCCGTGCTTCTTTATAATCTTGCAATGCATCACAACCAGCAATAGTTCGCCTTACGTACCCCTCTAAAGCAGCCTTCAAAAAATTGTATTTCTGGCCTTCGTTTAAGGTTTGATTGGCATCAATAGTAGCAATGACGCTCTTTTTAAATTCTAGCCATTGCTCATACTCACCATTAAAAACTGGAAGCTTGATTTTCAGCAAGAGAAAATTTTGTAAGGAATTAACTGCATCATGTGTTTGAGAATTGGTTATCTCTTAAACAGGAAGCAGAGAGCATTAAAAACATGGTTTAACCAAAACCCATTGCCCATAAACTGGGACAAAACTAAGTACATGTCATTCAGTTCATATGCCAGTGGAATGCCAAGGCTTGGGAACTTGTCTGTAGGTTCTGATCAGATAAGTGAAACAAATAAAAAACAATATCTTGGCTTAAATATTGACTGTCATCTGAGATGGGACAGGCAGACAAATCAAGTAGTCCAGAAACTGAGGAGCTTCCTTTCGAAGTTTAAGAGATTAAAGCAATTTCTGGAAATCACTTACCTTAAAACAGTTTACTTTGCTCTCATTCAGTCACAGCTTTTATACAGCATATTGGCGTGGGGAAGCGCATCAGGAACATACTTGAGAAAAGTAGGGACATGTCAGAGGTGGATATTAAAAATTATATATGGCAGAAACATTACCTACCCCAGTGATGCGCTGTATTCGGAGGCGAAGTGATGGATTTGCAGAAACTGTACTGTCGTGCTATCTTATTGTATATTTACAGACACAAAGGTGCTGTTCATTTTGCAGAACATACTGACTCTACGAGGTACAAAAATATTGTCTCGAAGAAGTATAGGGCGGAAAAAAGGATTGGTCAGCGTAGTTTTATGGATATTGGTTTGAGACTCTTTGATACCCTGCCCCTTGATATAATATCTACGAACTCTTATAGGCTTTATAAAAAAAAGGATTTAACTGTGGCTGCTTAATATACTGAGGAGTGTTATCGGTCGGGTGGTTGCCTTCTCTTGATTGTCGACCCTTCTGGTTTTTTGTGAGTGTCTGCCTTGTTGGTGCGGGGGGGTGTTAGGAGTCCTTTGGTGTGTTTGTTATCTTGTGCTTTTGTCTTTGTCGATGAGACTGTGTAATGTTGTCAGGTAGATCTTGATTTTAATCGATCTTTGTGTACATGTGCGAGTATGTATGTGTCTGAGACCGTGTGTGTGTGTGAATGAAGGTGTGTATTTTAGTTTATGAACGAGCGCGCACGAGCAAGTATGTATGTGAATGGATGGAATATAACTGAGTATGATTTGACCACAGATTACTGATTGAGTCTGTATTTCTGGATTTTTAAAGTACCTATACCTTTTTTATTTTCTGTCCCCCCTTTTTGCGGAGTGCATCGTTGGATTTTGGGGCGATGTCGGTTGATCAATGGTCAGGGACGGCCGGTTGCAGCTTTAAAATATTTTGTTATCATGAATATGGGATTAACTTGGTTATTTTTTATAGTTGTCAGAGGGGTCGCCTCGGATGTTTGAAGTCGTTCGCTGCGGCTGGGAAAGAAGTAGGTGTATTGCAACAGACGATGCGCATGCATACGTTTTGCTTGTGGCTGTGTTGTTTGTGTTTGCTGTTTTTCTCGAGGGTATTTTGTCTCCTGACTGTCAATTACTCTGGGTTTTACTTCCTTGACAGTCATAATTCTGTTGTGTGTTGTGTTTTAAATAGTGTGGGCATATGGAGTTTTGCTGTTTTTGACTTTTATTGATTGTAGAACACTGCCAAATATTGTTCACTTTATGATACTCTACACTAATATTATGGTAATTTTTGTGATGTATTTTTCAGTTTGTTTATCATGTCGCATAGACATTTTTGCTAACAAGCAAGTTTGCTTCTGTGAAGATGTCTAAGTCTTATAACTCTTAGGATAATTGTTGTTAACTGATTACTTTAGAATGTATGACATGCGCGTTTATTGATTTGTTAATTACTTCTTTGTATTGAATGTTTATTCTATTTTTTTTTGTGTATTTATGTTTGGTAACCTTTTGTATCTAATTGTAAATGTTTGTTCCAACTTATCAATAAACCTTATTATTATTATTATTTGGAACATTATTAACTGGCGATGTACTTGTATTTGAGGCAGGAGGTAATTTATCATCAATATATTGCTTTAAAAATGATACTGACTTATATTTGTTTTCAAATTGTTCATGTTCGGCATAATGCCTCTCTAACTCCGCTTCACTGCAATGCTGCTCTATTAATTTATCCACCTCTTGAAAATCGGCAATTATTAATAAACTATTTGCATACCCTAATTGAGCATCCTGAACTTCAGGCTAATCATACCAATATCAATGGAAAAGATATATTTTTCAATTGTAGTTAATATTTTCTTAATGGAAGCACGATTTCTAATTAATTGCTCAAGATTTACTTCTGTCATAATTTAAATTCGTAAAATAAATTGAAATAAATAAATTCAGGTACCCCCTAACCTACCTATTCGAAATTGAAAATATATTGAGTCGCAATCATTGACGTTATGTAGTAAACTCTCAAACCAAAATCTCTTAATATAAAATAGAATAAAAATAGGAAAGGAAAAAAAATGGAATGGACTAACCTGTACGCTGTCACCTCGTGGTCTTCATGTCTGTATGTGGTCCGTAATGCGGCACTGTTGACTTGTAACACAAAACTCGCGTATTAATTATGAAATCGAATTAATGAATCGCTTTAAACTATTTCTACTTTTTCTTGTTTACTATAAAAGGTTAAACTTACAGTAATAGCTTTTACAAGTTGTTGCTCTTTCGGCGATCGGTGCAATAAGAAGGAAGAAAAAATGACGCTCTTTGATGTACAAAGAATTCTGTAGCGGTTGCGCAGTATCTTGCTGCTTTGCTACTGATTTAGACAGCGTTGTCACGATAGGCAAAATTTCAGTGTATACATAATGCTAAGTATAAGTATTAACAAATAGGTAAAAACTGTAAGGTAATATTTTGGTTTATAAAAAAATATGGAACTATAGCAGAATGAAATGGAGCTCCAGGTATAATAAAACATGCTATTGTGGGAATGGTATATTTCTGCAGCCAAACCTTCATTTGATTATATATATATATATATATATATATATATATATATATATATATATATATATATATATATATATATATATATATATATATATATATATATATATATATATATATATATATATATATATATATATATATATATATATATATATATATATAATTTCGTATGGCTTGATTAATGTATAATTAATTTTTAATTATTTATATGATTATTTTGTATAAAATTGATATTTGTTTTTTATCTATAGTCAATTATATTGGTAATTGTTGGGCGCCAATCATACTGATTAATACTTTGATTATTTCTCAATTATTTATATTTTGATTTGTATAATTTGATGTTATCTCATATAAATAATCATCCTGTATAAATGTAAATCTCTTTGGTTGTTTTTGTATTTTTTTTAAAGTTTAAATGGGTATAATTGATTGTAATTTTACATGTAAATAGAAACCTTTTTATATTGATAATTTACACAGTGTTTATGGATGCCCTGTAGATTTTATAATGTATTTTTTTTTTGCTTAATAAAATGTTTATGACTCTGGTGTTTGAATTTTAATTTAGATCAGTATATATATTTGTCATATTAAAGCCAGCTTCAGTGTAATATGGGTTGCCTACCCCTCTACTATATTATAGGTAATTATGCCAATTAAATTGAAATCAAATAATTAATGTACTTACTTTCTCTCAGTCGTGGATTCTGCTAAATAGGGGAAAAGAAATAGAAAAACTCCAGTTCATTGTTTTCATAAGAACAAACTTATATATGGGTACATTATACAAAGTGTTTGTTTATTCATTACATCTAGGTAATTGTTTTAGAACATATTTCTTTGGTATTTATGTCATGATTAAGAGTTTAAGCTATTTGCATATAGATTTTTGGCTCTTTTAAATTCATTTAAACTGAGATACTTTCTAAATTTGCTAGTTATAAATCTTAAAAGTTTGATTAATGGTTATTTAACAAATTATGGCTTTATATCTGTCATTGCTTATCCAAATAAGACTGACTAACAATAATAGAGAATATGCTTGTATATTAATGTTATTATTTTGTTTTCTGTTTTAGTGTAAAGTAAAATATGTCGAACGATGTGGATATGTATACAATCTACAGAGAGCCCATATACATCACGTGTAAACTGTAAGTATTGTACTTACTACTGACCAGTGGTCCTACTATAACCCCTCATTGCTAAGCTGACCCCCCAATTTTGTAGGTCTTACGATTTACATAATTGAAACAATAATCGGAGCTTAACGTCAATATGGCCTTTGCATTATGTACACTGTAATGTACTAACAGTTTATAATGTGCACTTTCCCAGCACAATATATATATATATATATATATATATATATATATATATATATATATATATATATATATATATATATATATATATATATATAAACACACACACACACACACACACACACACAATGTTTTTGTAGTTTACTTACGGATGATGTTATGGAAGCAAACATATTTTGGATCTGGTGGAAGATTGTAGTTAGCATTTATTATTCTTAACTTAGCACTATCTTCAAAAGGATGCTTCATGTAACAGAGAGTGTAAAGAATACAGCCCAAAGCCCACACATCTACAGGAGTACCAATTATATGATTACTCCAAGTGTCAACCATTTCAGGAGCTCTATACATTGGAGTTGTGAACCTTGCCAACTAAAAAAAAAAAGAAGAACTTTTCACATAAAATGACCATGACACATATGTTTTTTTTTGGTAAAAAACACATTTAGACAGCAGCTAATATTATTTATTCCTTACATTTTCTTCTAAGCTTGAATGTTGATTTGCAGACCAAGTAACATTAGGGGTGTGTATTTCTGTTGTCGCGGAGCCAAAGTCGCAGAGTTTTATGTTTCCATCTGTGCTTATCAATAAGTTTTCTATTTTTAAATCCCTATGTATGATAGGTGGAGCTTGAGAATGCATATGAGAAACAGCCCTGCATCCCTGATAGAATATCCTTGTTATTGTGTCCACATCAAAAGCTGCTGTACGTGATTGCAACACTTCAACTAAAGAACCGCCTGAAAATATACAAAAATCAAAAAGCATGGTTTGAGAATTTTGTGTGATGATTACAAAAGGAAAACATAATTTCCAATTCTGTTGTGTGGTAAAATAAATAATAGTGTGGAAATAAGTTATTTTTTAAACGCGCGAACATGTCCATTTACTTTTTAATTAGCCAACATTTTCATCAAATTCATTTGTTTTTTCATTGACGGCCGTCAAAGGTATGACGTCATCGACTTTTTTTTTAATTGCTGTATGCGGCGTGTGATACATCATTTGAAATCTCTTAACCCGCACAGTATGCCCCTAAATTTTGGCGCGATTCTATCACTCATTTTCAAAATGGCAAGCTTTTTTTTCAGGAAAAAATTTTTTATCAACTAAGAATAAATGACTAAATTCTGTGATTTTGTTTTTTTAAAGGTAACTATCGAACATGGTTTCAAATTATCAATTGCACTAAAGCAGAGTGGTACTAGTACTCTTCTGTTAAATAAGAAAACGTAAGAGGAACACAAAACGAAAATATGTATGTCAAATGGAATTAAATCAATAAATACAAATAACAATAAAATTCTGGACACAGCAAGTGCGTTATGTTAATGAATTTTCACAAAAATATTTTTAATGGCAAATATGTCTTGTTTTTAAAAGAAGGACATTTGGTTGGCAGTATAACCTATATAGTACTAACAATGTATCATATTTCATTAAAATAGCTTTGTTGCTTCTAAAAGTACAAACATTTTCCGAAAATAAACTTCAAAAGTTCCAGAAAAAACTGGGCTGATTTTCCTGGCCAATAAACCACGCTATTTACATACCTGCCAAGAAATAATTATTCAGAAACAGCTTTAGGACCAAAATTGAAGAAAAAAAATGTCAAAATTTGCAAAAATTTCTTTAAAAAAATTCACCATTTTTGTTTGTTACAGAAATTGCCTTCAGTAATGTTACACTAAATTATGTTTTTCACAAAAAATCGACATTTACTATTAATTATCAATATATCAAAAATATCTCACAAAAACTGATTTCTAGGGAAACACTAAAAATATGACTGCGAAAACTTTTCAAATTCAGCCACTATTTGAAAGTGCCTGTATACGGCAACTCGATTTTTTCGACAGATAATAAAAACAAAAAGCTCTCTAAATGCGCCATTTCCATAGGGCTCCGCTATCTATTGGTAAAAACGCCGTGGTATAATTTGTGATATGTGTTTGTGATGTGCCAAAAACGTGAAAAGTTGCAAAACAATTGAAATAACCCAAAAATGACGAACGATGTCAAACTTTTTTTCCTTACAAACATACATTGTAATTCCATGGAAAATACAAAAATGCAATAGCATAGGGGTGTTCTATTTAAAAAAGAAAATGTATATCACCAGCGACTTATGGGCCACCCTGTGATTGTCAAAATGGGTTATAAGATCCAGCTTGAGACACCCTATAATTAACGTATATAATTTTTTCTCAAATCTTGTATAATAATGGATATATTGAGCTTTACCGTAGAAATGCGTCACCCTGTATATGTGTAAACAGACAAAAACACATAAGTATACAGTTATTGCCGCCAAAGGAATCGTTGTTAATTTAGCTGTCATTGAACTTTCTCAAGACTATTACAGATGGACACTTTTTAGATAAAGCAGTAGGGATAGCGCAGAGACCTTGTCCGGGTAGACCAAGCTTCCAAGATTAAAGAAGAAAAAAATAATGCTTATCTAATCGAATAAAAAAGAAGCAAGACACATTCATATTATCTTTTAGGAGTACCTATTTTAATACATTTTGTAGTTCAAGTTAAATTTAGTCCTGATTCAAATTACTGTCACATCCGCCATCTCTATGAGAATTAAGTATATGAACTGTGTTACTTCTATGGTCAGAGGCCGGTTGTAAAGTGTGTTGGTAACAGCGAACACTCTGGAATTATATTTCCAGAAGGGACCAGAAGTGACAGGTGTAGAAGGTCTAGAATCTCTATGGACTGTATAAATGGGCGAGCCGCAGATAAAGTGAGTGAGTTCAGTATTGAGTTAGTGTGGTGCAGAATAAGTGATCATAGAGTATTAAGCAAGTCGCCAGTAATTGTTAGTGTATAAAAAGCGATCATAGAAGGCAGATAGTGGAATTAGTTCTATGGACATTTAGTTATAGAGAAAGATGTTAGTTGATAGTGGTGTTGGAAAATAGTTAGTTGTAATAAATTAGTAGTTTCAAAAGCTGTTTTGTTAGTCCACAAATCCAGAACCCCGAAGATCGTAACAACTGATGTCAGAAGTGGGATTTTCAAGCTGGTAGCGGAAATATTTTCCATAAAATTTGTTGAACGTGGAAATTTCTAGAATCTCTGAAAGATCAGTGTCAGCAGTAATTCATAACTGGGTGTTTTTTTCAAACAGAATAAACTGCATACCAGCTTTAAGTACGTCTATGCCTAAGACACGTAGCGCAACAGCCAATATGGACATCCAGCTATTTTTTTCTCCCTCAAGGCGCGTCCACGTCTTTGCCGCCCCGATAACACCGCAGCCTTTGGCTTATTGTACATGCCCTTTGTCTTTTCTACGCAACCCATTCCAAAATCACTGTGGCTTGAACTAGCCTGCACAGCAATTGGTAGGGTCAAGTTTTATATTGCTCTGTCTCCAGTCTAGGCTGACCGTAGATCAGTTGTCTTTTGCGGTCCAGTGCTTTACACTCGCACAAGATGTGCTGGGCTGATTCCACCCCCTCGCCGCAGAGTCTGCATGCCAGGTCCCCCTCGAACATCCAACTATTGGAAATGATTTTAAAAATGGACGAAGCTGAATTAGCACGAGAAGAAGCTAAATTAGCCCGAGAAGAAGCTAAATTAGCACAAGAAGAAGCAAAAGAAGAAATGAGGAAGAGATAAAGAGGCCAGAAAAAAGACGAAGAATCCAAAGAAGAAATGACAAAAGTTTATATTCATAACCTCGGGGATCTTATAATCAAATATGCCTTCTGCAATATGCAGACGATTTTTGCATGTATGTTCAAGAAAAGTCATATGAAAACGCAATTTAAAAACTGTCAAAGTTTGTTGGTGCCTTTATTAAATCAATACACACACATGGTTTTAATCTGTGTGCCGAAAAATCAAAAGTAGTAGATCTAGAACAAAAATTAACATGGTGAAATCATATCGAGCATATATCCAACAAAGTGGAAAAGATTCTTAACATATTAAAATACAAGACTCCTAAAAGCTATGGATCTGATGTATCTGTTGGTATGAGGTTTTATCAATCCTATACAAGATCTATTATTGATTACAGGTCAATTTTTTATGGCTCAGCCTGCAATACCTTACTGACTAAAGTCGACAGGCTTCACTACAAAGCTTTGAGAATTATAACTGGAGCTATAAAAACGACCCCAGTGGCAGCACTCCTGGCTATTACCAGTGAACAACCCTTAGATATTAGGAGATTCTATTTATCGGCCAAGTTTATGATAAAAAAGTTAATGCTGCAACGTAACCTTTCCAACAAAATACAGAGCTCAGCTATATCACACCTTAATCATAAGTATTGGCAAAACAAAAACCCACCCCTTCTATGGGACGCTTCATTGGAAATCCATAGTCGACATTTGTACCCTACACACCCCATCCAGTCAGTCTTCAGAGAGAATATCGAAATAGTGTACTCAATTCCTAGGATTATCATACCAAAATATGGCGATACATTTCAAACCACTCACCACGTTTTCAACAAGTTATCCGAACAATTTGCTGATTTTTATCATATATATACTGATATATAGTTAGGTAGGATGTGTAGTATTCCATGAACAACAGCAGACATTTAACCTTATTAAATTACCTCCTACTACTAGCATATATACCACAGAACTTGTTGCTATTCAGAATGCACTACAACAGATTAGGCAGTTAAGTTACAATAAATTCCTTATATTAACAGATTCCTTATCAGCCTTAAAGGCGCTCTCTCTCCCAATAAAATATATATTCCAAAACAATTAATCCTTAACATGATCTCGTTACACTGCGAAATCTGGTCGCAGAATAAAACTTTCATTTTGTGTGGGTAAAAGGGCATTGCAAAATTTCGGGAAACGAACAAGCTGACCCCGCAGCACGTATTGCAACCACAGATGGGGTAGATCTTTAAATAATTATGTCTAATGACTTGATAAATGAAGCAAAAGTCATTTCAAAAAGAATGTTCGTGTCTTACTGGTACAAAATTAAATCAAATGCTACCAATCATTTTAACAGTATATATCCTTTTTTGACACAGTTACCACTGCATAAACCAATAATCCTACCCAGACATATATCAACTCCCTTAAATCGTCTGATTTTTGATCACGGCACCTTTTCTAAACATAGGTTTAAGTTGGGATTGAAAAACAGCCCCGATTGCGATGGGGTAAGTTCGGGGAGTTGGAACATTTAATTTTTTGCTGCAGCTTCCACAATCAACAAAGAGAGCTGCTTTTTCGGAGTATGCTCACTGAAAATATTTGTTTGCCATTCAATGTGGCATCTCTTTTATATATTGCTCCTAGAAATAGAAGGATATTGTTTGCAATTATTAATATTATTTAAAATGCAAAACTGTTTAATTATCTGTAAATTTACTTTATTATAACAAGCACCTTATACATCTTAATCATAGATAGGCTATATAGATTTTTTTTTAATCCTACTATTTCCATATGTTAATACCTATGTTTTCCGTAGTCCGTGTGTGTTGTTTTTAAGTCGTCATAATGCTGCAGCTTCCACAATCAACAAAGAGAGCTGCTTTTTCGGAGTATGCTCACTGAAAATATTTGTTTGCCATTAATGTGGCCTCTCTTTTATATATTGCTCTTAGAAATAAAAGGATATTGTTTGCAGTTATTAAATTTATTAAAAATGCAAAACTGTTTAATTATCTGTAAATTCAGTTTATGATATCAAGCACCTTACACATCTTAATCATAGATAGGCTATATAGATTTTAAAAAAATCCTACTGTCTTTCCATATTTTAATACCTATGTTTTCCGTAGTCCATGTGTTGTTTTTAAGTCGTCATAATAGACCCTATGATGTGAAGAGTGTCCCCGTTGCAATCCTTAGGCTGTTAGTATAGTATTATGATATTCTAGGTATAAAACGCTAATATCATACATCTTCATGTTCATTTTGCAACATATAATGGACAGTGTAATAAGTGCTAGTATATGTGTATATATGTGTGTACATACTTGTTATTTGTATGCAAACCTTTTAATCCGAGAGATATCAGTGCTCATTTACATGTGCAGCGATATAATTTAATCAATGAGTTACTACTGTGTCCATGTTGATTCAGAATCTAATGCGACACCAGGACCGTGACTATATGAATTGGGTTAATAATTCGAAGCCAACAATAATTATATTTAAAAAAAAATTAGAAAAGGAGATGAAGGGCCCAGAAAAAGAGACAAAGAAGCAAAAGAAATGAGAAAAAGAAATGAAGAAGCCAGAAGAGGAGATGAAGAAACAAAGAAAATTCTGCAACAACAAACCAGCAGAATTGAGAATATTACTTCATGTGTAGACAAGCGAATAAAGCAGGTACAAGACGACATCTTTCAGCAAGTAGAGAGCAGAGTAAGAAGTGTCAGTGACGATGTACATTGCAAGCTGATGACTATACAAGACGTACAAGCAGAAGTACAGCAAAAAAATGTAATCACTAAAAAAGAAGTGTAATACCCTGGCCAAAGGAAACATCAGACTCGAAGATAGCCCCATCGTAAGAATTAAGGTTCCCACATTTGATGGCTCAGTTCCATGGAGTATTTATCTACGCCAGTTCGAATCCGGTGCTACAGCAAATGGTTAGGGCAAGAGAGAGAGAGAAAGCGACCTCGTTAATTGTAGCTCTCAGAGGAGATGCGCTAGATGTGCTTCAAGATATTTCCAGGGAAGAACAAGACAGTTTCAACAGCATTAGATATTACCTAGAAATGAGATCTGGCGACCAGCCTTTACAACAGCTATATCAAACTCAGCTGAAAAGTCGCTATCAGAAATCGGGCGAAAGTCTGCAGCAATTCGAAGCTGATGTTGCAAGATTAGCAAGATCAGCTTACCTCACAGCTCCGGTGAAATTTTTGGACCAGCTGTCGCTGCAAACCTTTATTGATGGCATTAGGGATACCGGCACTCAGCAGGCGCTGAGGCTGGCAAGACATAAAAACTTGAACGATGCTTTGGCACATTCGCTGGAATTTGAAGCTGCCAAGCAAGCCTCAAAAGGCAATGTGAGAGTTCGCAGTCTCCAAATCCCAGAGGGAGAAAATAGAACAGATTCATCCGAAGTCGTGCAGCTACTAAAGAAACAGATGAAGCCCACGCCTCATAAGGAGCCAACGCAAGGTCATCGTGCAAGTGCCATAGGCTGTTGGAACGGTGGCAACGTGGAGCACATAAGAAGTGAATGCCGAGCTCCAAGATCATCATCAACCAACGTACAGGAAAACGAAATGCAGCTAGCTTTATGGGGCGAGAGCTGGCTGCTCACCACAATTCCCCGAGGTCGACCACTATTTCACTGGTCAACGATTCTGGCAACACGCTGGTCGTAGACGAATACATCAGCGACAAGAAGGCTCAAATTATTGTAGACACTGGCGCATCCAGAACGATTATCCGTCGTGATATGGTACCAAGATGGCGGGTAAAAGAACCAGAAAGAGTCTACACAGTGACTGCAGCTGGTGGCGAACAGATTCGTGTGTTTGGTGAGACTGACGTCAAGTTACAAATTGGAGTTTGGAAGACCAAACAGCGAGTTATTGTTGCCCCCATATCAATCCCAATTATACTTGGTCTAGCTGTTCTGCAAGGTCATGGTGTCAAGTTAGATCTCGAGAACAATGTTTTGAATATCGGTGATGAGGAAGTAGTTGTCAATAATCTTGCAGTTCGAAAAGTCACTGCCAAAGAAGATGTCATTCTGAGAGCCCAGAGTGGGCATATTGTCCCAGTAAAGATGGTTGGAGATATTTCGGGACAAGTGGTGGGCATTATAGAACCAGAAGACAATATTTTTAGGAAAGCTCTACTAGTCGGTAAAACTCTTATTCAAGCAAAAGAACTGGCAGCTATCAGAATAGCCAATTTGAAATTAAATGAGAAGAAATGCTGTCTCTTTCAAAAAGCAGTCAAGTATTTAGGCCACATTATCACCCCAGATGGAGTCAAAACCCACCCAGAGTAGACAGATTATATTATGAACTGGGACATTCCAACCAATGTACATCAGCTGCGAAGTTTTCTGTGCCTCTGCACATACTACTGCCCTTTTGTAAAGGGGTTTGCTGACATCGCGGAACCCTTGCACAAACTGACGGAAGAAAAGACACCCTTCATTTTGGGGCAATGATTGTAAAAGAGCATTCGATTCACTAAAACAGGCTCACTGTTCATCCCCGATTCTGAATTACGCCCAGCCTGGTCACAGGTTTATTGTGGACACAGACGCGAACAATGTTGGGATTGGAGGTGTTCTTTCCCAGGAACACGGCGGTTAAGAAAAGGTTGTAGGGTATTTCAGCAAAGCCCTGTCCAGAGCAGAAAAGAACTATTGCGTGTAGAGAAAAGAACTTCTAGCCATTATCAAGACGTTAGTGCATTTTCACAAATATCTATATGGTCAAAATTTTCTCCTGAGAACCGACGACGCTTCCCTACGCTGGCTTCTTCAATTTAAAAATCCAGAGTGACAGATGGCAAGATGGCTTGAACGCCTTCAAGAGTATAATTTTACCATCGAACACCGCCCTGGACGACAGCACGGAAATGCCAACACCCTATCTAGGAGACCTTGCCCACGAAAATGCAAGCATTGCATCTCTACCGAAAACAAAGAAGGGTTGAATCTCGAAGTGTGTAGGAGGACAACGGTGCAACCAGTTAACCAATGGAACCCGCAGAGGCTAATTGAGGACCAAAAAGAAGACCCACTTGGTTCGAAGTTAGTGATAAAAGCGTTGCCACCAAACGTTACTGGGGGCAGTGGGACTCTATTGAAATCAAAGATGGTCTTCTGGTCAGGAATTGGGATTCAGAGGATGGGACCCGCATATTTAAACAAATAGTCCGTCGGCGGCCAAGAGTGGGAGAGGTAATTGCTGAGATCCATGGCGGGGCAGGTGGAGGCCATTTAGGGGTAAAAAAAAACTTTGGAGAAGATCAGAGAACGTCTTTACTGGTTAAGATGTAGAGCTGATGTGGAGGAATGATGCAAAACCTGCCAAGAGTGTGCAACCAGTGAGGGGCCTAAATAAAAAAACAGGGGGCGAATGAAATAGTACAACGTTGGGAGCCTCATTCGAAAGAATTGCAATCGACATAGCTGGTCTTTTCCCTAGAACAGACACAGGAAATCGCTATATGCTCGTAGCCGTGGATTCTTTTAGCAACTGGCCAGAAGTGTTTGCGGTCCTGAATCAATAGGCCACCACCATCGCAGAAGTATTGGTGAATGAGTTTTTCTGCAATTTGGCGCACCGCTAGAGCTCCATTCTGACCAAGGACGCAACTACGAGTCGGCTGTGTTTCAGAAGGTTTGTGAGCTGATGGGAACCAGGAAAACGATAACTACACCCACTCAATCGGACGGAATGGTGGAAAGATTCAATGCTACATTGGAGTCCCATTTAAGAATATTTGTCGATGAACACCAAACGGATTGGGACAGGCACATTCCATTATTTCTTCTGGCAAGGAAGGAAGTGTTGGTGTATAAGAAGCGATCATAGAAGGCGGATAGTTGAATATAGTTCTATGGACATTTAGTAATAGAGAGAAATATTTTAGTTGATAGTGGTGTTGGAAAATACTTGGTTATAATAAATTAGTAGTTGGAAATGCTGTGTTTTGTTAGTCCACAAATCCAGAACTCTGAAGAATGTAACATGACTATAATTTCATCAGATGCATAATTAAGTCGCACTACGTGAAAGCTGTGGAAGGTATATCTTTTGGAAAATTTTCAACTGTAGTTTGTGTCTAATAAAATTATTAAGTTTGACATAAAAAAAGTCTGGACGCAGCTAGTGCGTTATGGAAGAGAATTTTCATTAAAATGTTTTTAATAGCACCTATTAGTCTCTCTGATGGAAGCACCGATTAATCTGGTTACCGGTATAACCTACATAAACACTGTACCATATTTTATCAAAATAACTAATTGTTTGAGAATGTACAAAAATTTTCTGAAAATAAACTTAAAATGTTTCCGAGAAAACTGGCTAGGAGCTAAGATACATTAGGTTAATAGCAAATTGAATTATTGAAATTTGAAGCATTTAATGAAAATTCGCTACCACAACACACTTACAGCATTTTGATTTTTTTCTTACAAACATGCATCATATTCCGTTAAAAAAAAATGCAAAAATGCAATAATATAGGGGGGTTCGAAAAAATATTGTATGTATCACCAACGACTTATGGGCCATCCTGTGAGTGTCAAAATAATTTTATAAGATGCAGCTCAAGACACCCTATAATTAACTTATACAACTTTTTCTTGTATTTCGTATAATAACAATTATATTGAGCTTTGCCGTAGAAACGCGTCACCCAGCATATATATAAACAGATAAAAACTAAAATTAAACCCGGATATGGATTCTAGGGGGCCCAGTTTACGCTCATTTGAAGAAATCTTTTTAAAATTAAAAGGTCGCGGTCTCCTCATTAACGAATTTTTTCTATGAAAGTTAGCTAAAAATTATAGACCGTTAAACCATAATAAACTTAACTAAAACTACTGCAAAAGCATGAGAGAAAGATCTATTTGAAATGAAATTTCTGGAAATATTTTGAGTAAAATGAATGACAATGACGGTTGAAGCTAAAACTTAAGGGTTTGCAGAACACTTTTCTTGCGACATTTTCTTTATATAATCCGTATTTGTTTCAGGTTCTTTGCCTAAATGTCCATTTGGCGTTTCAAATCGCGACTTTGACATTTTCTTCTTTGTCTTTAAACTTACAGACCTAAATTTTGGTACATGGTTCACTCTTTATAATACAAATAGGCGTACCAAAATGGTTGCCCTCACTTCGTTATTTCCGGATATAATTTTTTTCCAAAGGAAAACACAAAATTTTCCGGGAAAACCTGGGCCGATTTTCCTGGCTAAAGAACTTATCCAAGTCATTTGCAATGCACAATAAACCAAAGGTTGCAGTGCTATCGGGGCGGTGAGGCTGTGGAAGAGCCTGAGGGAGAAAAAAAAGTCACTTGCAAAAGGAAGGCACTCAGAAAATTTGATCAAAATCGGCCCATTTTTTTTAGGTTATCGGTGTGATTGCTATATATATATATATATATATATATATATATATATATATATATATATATATATATATATATATATATATATATATATATATATATATATATATATATATATATATATATTGGGCTAGAGCGGGCGAAGAAATTGGCGTTAAGCGGGCTATTACGAACAAAGTGGACTGTAATTTGCGTTTGTTAATTAAGTAACGGTTTTAATGAAAAGAGAAGGGGCAAAAGCAGTGGAAATTGATGCAAACTCGTGAATGACCAAAAAGCCACTTACCTTTGTGAATTTCTTCTCTTGTCGAGTACTGGACTCACAGAAACTCGTGCGTGTCCCGGAAAAGGCTATCCTGGGTTGCTGGTGCGTTTAATGGATTTGTTAAGGCTGGTTTGACTGTATCACACACACATATAATTTTAAGGTAGCGGTACTATACTATATCGCGGTTTTGCGTTGCTGACTACTTAAGTTCTGTTCTTCTTGACGATTCGTGGAATTCTGGTCTGTTCTTCTTATCGCAAAATAAAGATTATAAATTCCACTGCTTTTACACTATACGAGGAGCGAACATCCCGCCCGGCCAAAATGGCTGCTATAAGCAAGACATTTTTCTACACAAAAAAAATAATTAACGCGAAGGAGAAGCGATAACATGCGGCGGATAAGAAAAAAGAGAACAAGAAACAAAATAAATGATTATCCCGGTTAGCAAGAATCCACAAAACAATAAAAAGACTTAAAATAAAAAATTAAATTAAATTAGAAACAAATACTACTACTACTAGTCATTAGTTGGCAACGGGCACAACTTCACCAAAGGGCGACGAAGGATACCATTCGAGGTCTTTACAATAGCAACTCTTACGACACCATCAGGACCAGGAATTAGAGACAATAGACGACCTAGTAGCCATTTAGAAGGCGGAAGTTTTTCAGCTTTCACGGCCACCATCGCCCCAATAGTAGGAAGAGCACCAGCGTCAAGCCACTTGCTTCGTTGTTGTAGGGTGTGAAGGTACTCCTTGTGCCAGCGAATCCAAAAATCATGGTGCATACGTTGGAGAAGTTGCCATCTTGACAGACGAGTTAAGGGGACAGACGACAACTCGGGAGTTGGAAGCGTAGAAACTGGCTCCATATGAAGAAAGTGTCCAGGAGTTAAAGCGTGAATGTCATCGATATCCGAACTCATGGGATTTAAAGGTCGGGAGTTCAAGACAGATTCTATAAGCGTCAGGACAGTGTAGAATTCTTCGTACGATAGGATTTGTTGGCCAACAACACGAGAGAGATGAGATTTTACACTCTTGATACCAGATTCCCAAAGACCACCGAAATGTGGGGCAGAAGGGGGGTTGAAATGCCAATGGATTCCTCCCCTAGCAGTTGCATCAGAAAAAATGCGTTTAAGCTCCTTGGCGGAGCCAACGAAATTTGTACCACAATCACTATAGAGATTATCACATCGACCACGACGAGCAATAAATCGTTGGAGGGCAGCGAGAAAAGCGTCAGTCGAAAGACTACAGGCAGGTTCTAGATGTATAGCCTTAGTCGCGAAACACACAAAGAGGCAAATATATGCCTTAGAGGTTTTAGCACCTCGGTATCGATTCATAGTGATCGCGAATGGACCACCAAAATCTACCCCAGTATGCGAGAATGGTTTGACTTGCGACACTCGAGAAAGGGGTAAGTCACCCATAGGTGGCTGATAAGGTTGAGGCTTTATTTTCCAACATGGCATACATTTCGAAATGACAGTGTTTATGGCACGTCTTGCAGACAAAATCCAAAAATTCTGACACAACAAAAAGTGAAGTGTGCGAGGGCCAATATGAAGATACCTTTTATGGTATTGTTCAATTAAAAGCACCGTGAGTCGGCACTTTTGTGGAAGTAAGAGCGGATGCTTTCGCTCATAAGACAAACTTGAGTGAGTCAAGCGACCACCTACACGCAAAAGACCAGTACTGTCTTGAAATACGGCGAGTTTTCTCCAGGACTTAGGGAATTTTTTACTAGATAACTCCTTTTCAAAGTAGACCGCTTGAGTGCGCTTGACCAGAAGGGTCAGAGCATCATGAAGCTCTAACCGAGATAGCGGTCCAAATTTCGCAATAGAAGAATGTCTAGAATTAAAAGCGAAGCGTAATACGTATGACAAAATAGACTGTATGTAATGTAAAGAAGAATGATTTTCTAACAAATCATCAAGCAGATTTTCTTCACCTGTAAATGTTAAAAGCGAAACTGTCCTTTCCTCAACAGAGACCTCTTCAGACTGCAGCTCTGAAGACGGGGAGCAGGCAGACAGCTCAGAACGACATAGTAGCGATGGACCATTGAACCAAATATCATGGGCGAGAAATTGAGAAGGATGAACACCTCGAGAGGCGATATCGGCGGGATTATTAGCAGAATCTATATAATGCCAAAATTCAGAAGAAACCCTTTCGTGAATGTAGGCAACTCGATTTGCCACAAAGGTTTTCCAACGATGAGGCGAAGATTTGATCCAACTCAAGACGATTTGCGAATCTGACCAGGCAAAAATTCTTTCGAAAGTCATGCGAGTCTGATAAACGTTCAGAAGAAACGATAGGAGTTTCGCCAACAAAACTGCACCACACAGTTCTAGCCTAGGAATGGTTAGTTTCTTAACCGGAGCGACTTTGGTTTTAGAGCAAACAAACTGAACAAAAACTGTTTTGTCAGGGCGGAGGCATCGTATATAAACAACGGCAGCGTAACCCTTTTCAGAAGAGTCACAGAACCCATGTAATTCATAACCACATCCAGAATGAGGTGGAAGGATTTTTCTAGGAATGCGTAAATTGCTTAGTAAACCGAGTTCATTTCGATAACGGTTCCAAGCCTCAACAATATGCGAGGGCGGGGTTTGGTCCCAATCTAATTTAGAAGTCCACAGCGACTGGATTAGAATCTTTTGAAAAATAGTAATAGGCGAAAGAAATCCAAGCGGGTCAAAGATTCTGGCCAGTTCCGAGAGCATGTTGCGTTTCGTACAGGGTTTCCCCAACGGCGAGACTGAGAAAAAGAATGTATCCTCAGAGGGACTCCACTGCAGACCGAGAATTTTTAAAGGAGTGTCGTTTGCCAGTGAACCAAAAATAAGCGGATTTTGCGACAAATGTTCCGGAGGTAAATGTGAAAGTAATGCGGAACAGTTACTAGACCATTTTCTAAGCTCAAAGCCGCCTCGTTCAAAAAGCGAGATCAGCTCTGACTGTAAAAGCTTTGCGTCTTCATAAGAAGAGCAGCCGGTTACAACATCATCAACATAAGTGTCGTTTAAAATGGCGGCAGAAGCTAGCGGGTAAGAGCCCCCTTCGTCATTCACTAACTGATGAAGAGTGCGTATCGCGAGAAAGGGGGATGGCGTTAGTCCATATACAAGCGTAACCAGGTTATAGTCCACCAAAGGCTCATCAGAAGCAAACCTCCAAACAATTTTTTGATAATCATGCTGTGATTGGTCGACAAGAATGTTACGATACATCATTTTGATGTCAGCACACAAGACATAATTATGAAGGCGAAAGTGACACAGAATTGTGGCAATATCTTGTTGTAGTTTTGGTCCAGTATGCAGACAATCGTTAAGAGAGCTTTGGTTGGGAAGTTTCGCCGAACCATTAAAAACTACCCTGAGTTTAATAGACAAGCTATTTGGTTTCAAAATGCAATGATGCGGAATATAATATGCGTCGGGAGAATCTTTATTGTCATAAACACGTTTCATGTGGCCTAGTTCCAAATATTCTCTCATAAAAGCAGAATATTGGGTATACAAGTCCATGTTTCTAGCAAGGCGGCGTTCCAGGGAAAGAAATCTTTGGACGACGAGGTCGCGAATGCCAGGAAAAATAGGCAGCGACTCAGATTTAAATGGGAGCGAAACGATATATTTGCCAGAAGGAGAGCGAGATATTTTAGTCTTAAAATGATGTTCACAAAAAATATCTTCATTAGAGTGATGCGACGAAGTCGGAACACTTTCCACTTCCCAAAAATCCCTAAGGGTGCGATCGAGATTTGATTCAAAGTTACTGCACAAGAAAGAAAAGACAGCAGAAGAATGAACTGTGTTGCCAATCTTACCCATGAGCACATAACCAAAGACGGTGTTGACGGCATCAGGTTGACCTTCCCCACCGGAAATGCGTCCATTTAAAAGGATTTTAGAAAAAACGTCGGCTCCTAACAATATATCGACCTGACCTGGACGATTAAAATGGCGATCAGCCAATTTTAAATTGCGAATGTGAGACCAATTGGAAGAGCAAATAGCGGTTGCTGGCAAATTATCACAAATGGCGTTCAAGATCAATGCGTCGACAGTAAAATTGAAAGAATCTTGACCAACCGGTCTTCCAGTGAGCGTTACACAACCACTCTGAGAAGAAGTCTGCATAGATGCCAGTCCTTTGATTGCAAACATGCAGTTTTGCTTAGGCAACCCCAAACGCTTAAAAGCCCTTTGCGAGATAAAAGACATCATACTACCTCCATCCAAAAGGCATCTCATAATCTGATAATTTCCATGGTTATCAAGAACTTCAATCAGCGCAGTGGCCAATAAGACCGTGGTTTGATTAGATACAATCCCAGAAGCAGCAAAGACCTGCTCTTGGTCGAGCGGAGCGGAAGGAACTGGAGATCTGGAAGGGTTATTACACACTGGCGACGGAATAGGCGCGGAGCTTTTATCAAAATGCAAGAGCGTATGATGACGCTGACCACACTTGCGACAGGACCTGGTAGATTTGCATTTGTTAAGATAATGTAGGCTACTTAAACAGTTGTGGCAAAGACGAGAAGATTTAACAAAATTATAGCGATCTTTTGGAGTTTTATTACAAAATGAGGAGCAATTATAAATAGAATGCGAAGAATCTTTGCAAAACACACAAGTATGTAAGATAGATTTACAATTTAAATTATCAGCGAAAAAAGCGGAAGTTCGAGGCGTTGGTCTAGCTTGCGATTTGTCAGAATATTTCTTTTGAGAGTGCGAAAGGAATGACTTCTGATCCATAGCATCACCAGCGATACAATATTTATTTAGAAAGTCAAGCAATTGCGTAAATGTAGGGACCTCGGTGGAAGCGTGGTCTAACTCAAATTTCGTCAACATGTTCCTGTCAAGGCGTTTTGACACCAACATAAACATAACAAAGTCCCATTGGTCTGTAGGAAAGCCTAAAGTGTTTAAAGCAGAAAGATTTTCCGAAATAATGTCTAGCGAATTGCGAATATTGACGTGGTCATCAGAATTAAATTTCGAAATGCTATCTATAGCATGCCAGTGCTCTTGGGCACGCAGACGTTTGTTAGAATAACGAGTGACTAATGTATTATAAGCTATCTGATAATTGTCAGCGGTCAGAGGCAAAGATCTTATTAGAGATAACGGCGGGCCTTCTACTGATATAGTTAGATAATGAAACTTTTCAATGTCGGAATATGCGGGACAGTCATGTACTAAGGCATTGAATAAATCGATAAAAGTGTTAAAGGTTTTATAGTCACCTCTAAATTTAGGAATTTCTATTTTAGCTAGCCTTGCTTTAGCACCTTCATTAAGACCAGCTGTATTTGAATTTAGAATTTCCCGGACATTTGTTTTATTGTCAGGGAATAACCTAGAACAAATGGCTTTAATTTCAAAATAAGCGTCCATAAATCCAGCGTAAATAGTGTTTTCATCAGAAGCGTTTCCATGTTCACTACTTAAAATTGCAGAAACGATATTTTCGTGCGTTTGAATAAACTGTTCCCTTAAATAGTCGATTTCGGAAGATCTAACCCTAAGTAAATTATAAAGCAAAACATCTGACTGGGCTTTCTGGGCTAGAGAAGACAATGTGTCTATTTCAGATAGCTGAATATTGCGTTGGTTTTTGTATTTCCTTAATTTAGTGTCAGTCATGATATTAATTGAATAGGCCTCGTATATGGAAATATAACAGATATACGTACCAATGTGAAACAAAGAATTATTCAGGTACAAATTGATAAGAATGAAACAGAAGCAAAGAGCGATATATGCGTGAAATGATATGCGTCGACTCCTAAAGCCGTGCTCGTTGTTCAAAATAAAGCAAAATTTAACTGAATGGCGGATTCTTGCGATAAGAAAATAACTTTTAAAAATTCTATAATTATAAAGGTTCTAGCGATATATACATGAAAATTGCGGGAAATTAATTTAAAATCTGAATTGAATACAGCTAAACCAGCGCGCTTTAGTTATTTTCAAAATTAACAAAGTTGAATAGCCAAATTTACTTGCGTATTATTTTCGAGACAAAAAAACTATCCGGCTCGAAGGACCAAGAAATGGGCTAGAGCGGGCGAAGAAATTGGCGTTAAGCGGGCTATTACGAACAAAGTGGACTGTAATTTGCGTTTGTTAATTAAGTAACGGTTTTAATGAAAAGAGAAGGGGCAAAAGCAGTGGAAATTGATGCAAACTCGTGAATGACCAAAAAGCCACTTACCTTTGTGAATTTCTTCTCTTGTCGAGTACTGGACTCACAGAAACTCGTGCGTGTCCCGGAAAAGGCTATCCTGGGTTGCTGGTGCGTTTAATGGATTTGTTAAGGCTGGTTTGACTGTATCACACACACATATAATTTTAAGGTAGCGGTACTATACTATATCGCGGTTTTGCGTTGCTGACTACTTAAGTTCTGTTCTTCTTGACGATTCGTGGAATTCTGGTCTGTTCTTCTTATCGCAAAATAAAGATTATAAATTCCACTGCTTTTACACTATACGAGGAGCGAACATATATATATATATATATATATATATATATATATATATATATATATATATATATATATATATATATATATATATATATATATATAGAAACTGACTCTGGATATGGGTTCTAGAGGGGCTAGTTCACGCTCATTTGAAGAAATTTTCTTTTCAGAAAATTCAGTAAAACCTGAAGATTTTATTTTTGGTTTAAACAGATTCACATGTTAAAATTAAAAAGTTTATGAAATGCATCCTCCAAAAACAAAACTTATTTCAGATTCACAAAAAGGAAATCATTCAGCATATTTTGCTTTAGCAGTATTAAGATAACAAAACTAAAAAGTCCAGTAATGCAGTATGATAGAATTTTTATAGCAATGGGGTTCCATCAGAAATTGTTGAGTATGTAATTAATAAAAGTTAAAAGAAATAATAATACTATGTTTGTGGTGGAAAAGTAATTATAAATACACGAAGAAATGTTTAGGTTAATAAATCTGTCAAATGAAATTAGACTTGGTAATTGTCAAAAATATACGAGCAACGTAACCACGAATTATCCAATATATTACATCTTAGCTTCTCAGATTATTTTTTTTTGTTGGTACAAAACATTATTTTTTGTGCTTTTTGATCCCTTGCTCCAGAATATCATTTCTTTTGTCAATTAAATTGAATAAACTCTTTTCATCATACAATTTTTTGTTTAAATCGTGTGCTATTTTGCGAAAAAAAAACTTCAAATGCTTAAATTCAATTTTCTATGCAGCTAGAAAATTAATTTTTGGTATATGCACATAGTGTGCTGTGTTACAAATTGCATTAGAATTACAAAAGTTTTCCAAAAGAGAATTAAATCTTTTCCTGGAAAAATTGATCCGAACGGATTTATCAAAGTTATTTACAAATTTTACCTGCTTTTATAATCGTGTTTTTCCCTTGTTAATCGAACCGGTTTTACCAAAATAAAACCTTTCTTACACATTTGTATCTCTTAAGCTTTTTACCTTATTGTTTATAAAATTTAGAATCCATGCTTAATAGGGAAATTCAGTTCTTGAGATTTTATATTTTTATGTAAATTCTTATTTCCAACTTTTGTTTACTATCCAACTAGCAATAGTTTTAAGAAAGCAATTCTTAATTAAAATTCGCTACTATAACGTAGTTGTTGCGCCGGACTTTTTGAAACCGATTAAATACCATACGAGAGTTCAAATTCATTCTGTTAAAACATTTTACGCAAATGAAATGAGGTAACAATTTTAACATAAATTTGAAAATTTATTATTATTTAATTATTTTATCAAACACATGCCACTTGATATTTGTTATCCAGAAGACGTGTTTGTTTCAGAATCTTTGTTTAGATATCATTGAATGTGACACTCGCCTTTGTTAACAACCGTTCACTCCTCCAGGAATAATTAGCACATCAAGTGTTGATAAGTAAGCTCGTTGCTTAATCAAACTGGCAAAAATGGTTTATTTCAGATACATTTTCTGCAGACATTTTAATTAAATGAAGATAAGTAACCATTGAAACCAACCTGGCCTGTCCTGATCTTAAGGACTTGTGAAACACATTGCATGTAATATTTTTTCTCCACAAACTGAATCTGTTCCAGAATATTTGTTTAAAAATCGCCAATTTTGACAAAATAAACGTATGCTTTTTACTTTGTGATTGGTCAAGATCTACTGACCCACAAACTATTTTAGAGCATTTAATTAATTCATTATTGTTTTGACCTTGTAATATATTATTTATAAAAACTCCAAACACAGTAAGTGCGTTATGATTGCGAATTTATTTCAAACGCTAATAACCTAATTTTCTGTTAACATAGAAACTTCAATTTCGGTATATACATAATTTTCTATTAAGGCCACATATGTACCAAATTTCATGGAAATAGCTCTATTAAGGCAACATGTGTACCAAATTTCATGAATCATTATTATTTTCGGACAAAAACATGATTTTTTTGAGAAACACTGGTTCAATTGGGCTGGTTAACGAACTCATCCAAGCTATTTACAAAGGAAACATACTTGCCAAGTTGATTAAAGTAGGTTAATAATTTTTTAGGTTATCGCTCGGACACACATCGCGCGCGCACCCGCAGATGCACGCATCGCTGCATGGAAGCGCGCACACAGGCGAGCTCTCATTTGACGAAAATTTTCGAAATTCTTACTATCTTGACCTCTCTATTAGTGAATTTTCATAATGAAAAGTTACTAAACAAAAAGAAAACAACTCAAATATTAGAAGAATTTTGAATATATGTAAGAATTACATTTTTGAAAGCAATAGGCTTGTTATTGATAATTTATTTATTAATTAAAGTAAGTACATATACTTTAGACTAAACCAAAGTGGACAAGTTCAGATATAGCATTGTTATTTTAATCATGATGGGCTTAAATTCATCAACTGACATTTTACTTTTTTTTTCTTATTTACGTTGTGAAAAAATAATGTATCTGGTATATTTGCATTAAATTAAAACATATTGTTATCTAAAACATATGTACCTACATAAAAATGTGTTCTTCATCACAAATGATAAAAACCTATTTTTGATGTAACATGATAATATCTACACTACATTCTGTTATGATTAAATCATATTTTTAATATACAATTTAATTCTGAATTACTAGGAGATATTGGATTACTACAATAACTCAATTTGCAAAGCAGTTTCTTTTTTATATTATAATAAATCAAATTTGTTTACACTTGTGAAAATGTTGTTTATCATTTACATCTGTCGCTATTTTTTTTTTGCTTACTCTATTAATACATTGCAAACAGATTTTGATTACTGAGTCTTTGTTCAAGGATTTGGACCCATCACTAATCCCAGAACTAGTTTTCAAGGGATGTGGCTATTAGTAAAGTTAACCGATTTATTATTAATGAATTACTTGATCTCATAACGATACATACAAAAGTTTTTTTATATGGTCTGAAATTCAGATATCATCCTCCATCCTTTCATTTGTAATGTAAATCTATGTACTTCCAGCAGCCTTACCATATGATTAGAAAATTAATCATTGTAAGACTGCTGTCAGAACCTACACATTCACACAATTTTAAGGCATATACCACATTCATGCCTGAAGAGAAACGAATTCATGTACTGTTGCTAAACTTATAATTTGATTTATAATGTAAAAGTGGGGACGCAGCAAGTGCGTTATAGTAGCAAATTTTTATATGTTTTGTAATAATAAACCGTAAGTAAACAGAAGTATGCAAAAATGGAACTTTTTATAATAATTCACTCGAAATACCCCAAGCTAGTGAGGCAAGATATCTGGGTATGCTTTTAGATAAACCACCCAGCAAACACACATGTAACTGATACATGGCAAATTAAGATCAAGAGGAGTATCATCGTTATGTATATATGTAACACACAAGTTACAGACCTGACCTGACCTGACCTTTCAGACAGATCAATTATTAATCATTTGTAATATTGACATGTTTCAAGTGTGATACATGATAGTTCTGTAACAGTGTTGTATTACATATATATTACAAAGAGATTGATATGTGCTATAACCCAATATCTCAAGCATAGGTAAGTAAAGATACAATGTTACATAACAATGTAATAAATGCCTTACATTAAATATCTATAGCAGCATTATATAACATATACTTTACGAAGGGATGATAATCCACTATAACCGTAATTTTGGATCACTCAAGTTACACTGTTGCATAACATATGTTGGAAAAGACCTTATAAACATTTGGATTAAATCCAGTGGTTTAAAAATTATTGTTCTTATGGAATTAATTATTAGCAATACACACTTTTACAGATCGGAATGAGGTAAAAGCAAAATAATTCATTTGCAACTTTAATTTGTTACAAAAATGGCAATAATGATCTACTTGTTTAAACAAACAATGCGCGTCTACTTCTGTTTTCTGCTGTAGCCGTCTGCAATTGCTGTGATACATAGATGAGTACGTATGTTCTTTGGATTAGCGACTAATTAATAATTAATTTAGTTGTTCTAATTGTCAGGTAAATTTGTTACACTAATATAGGGAGCGTGCGCGTTGACAACTAGCGCTACCAGGGGCGCTACCAGCTACAAGTGGTGGGGAGGCCAACGCCAAGCAAGTAGGCCACCATGAGCCCTTTTTGCCAATCCCAGCAACCCAGCAACCATGCTCTACTCTTCCTCGGTTCCGTCGCCAAACCGCCTCGATCTCGAGCTGAAGGCCGTGACGGTCTTCAATTGGACGGTACTTACCTCATTCCTCTGCAGGGTCCTCGATCAGAACAATTCTGCTCGAAGACTCCCAAAAGCCTCGCATTCGCACAGGTAGTGGTAGGACGTTTCCTCATCCTCGCCGCATTCCTGGCAAATGGTATCCCTCTCTACGCCTATCAATGTGAGGTGTCTTCTAAGGGCGCAGTGGCCTGTTAGCACCCCAAGGATGCGGCGAAGCGTAGGTCGACTCCTTCCGAGTAGCCAGACAGCTTTATCTCTGTCCGGCCCCTCCACGAAGTCCCTCGCCTGCCTGCAGCCACCAACCGACCCCCAGTGCCTCTTCATTGCTTCCTCGGTCCACCTGTCTAAGGCGACAGAGACCGTCTTCCTACTTACACCTATCGCCGGCTCCGGGCCACAGAACGGCCGCCGGGAACCGAGCCTTGCGAGATTATTCGCCACCTCATTCCCCGCTACGCCACAGTGTCCCGGAACCCACACTAGTTGTACCTCCTTTGTCCTGGCTAGTCCTTTGAGGGCGTCAACGCACTCCTGAACCAGTGTAGACCTGATTCTGGCCGCGCAGACTGCCCGGAGGACTGCCTGGCTATCCGAGCAGATGTACACACATTTCTCGGGACTCCTCTTCACATCCTGTATATTGGCCACAGACAGAATAGCGTACACCTCTGTTTCGAATGCCGTGGTATATGCGCCAAGAGCATAGCTCTCGCGCACCCCCAGGCCCTCTATGTATATTCCTGCACCGGAGGATTGTTGGTCCTCCAGCCGCGATCCGTCGGTGAAACAACCAGGCTTGCGGGCTGGAATTCAACCTTATTTTCCCTCCCTTGATCCCTACTGGGGATCCTGAGGGTGTATGGCCTAGTCAAGCTAATATCATCCTCGGCATCCCGCACCTTTATGGCAAAAATCGGAATTTCCTTTTCCACCTCCTTGGCGACTCTTGCATGCCCTATTACTGCTCCCTCTCCGCACCAGTTTCCTGAGTCTCGCATTCTGAAATGCGGCGCCATCGCCACTCTCATGACACTGATAGGAAGCGGTGGCAGCATCAACAGGACCTCTAGCGCGGCTGACGGTGTCGTCCTCATAGCGCCTGTGATACCCAGGATTGCCAGCCTTTGGAGTTTGGCCAGCTTCCTGCTGGTAGTTTGATTCACACCGCACCACCAGACCAACGCCCCATAGAGGATTGTCGGCCTGACGATCGCAGTGTAGATCCAGTGAAGGATCAGAGGATTAACTCCCCAGGTCCTCCCTATCACTCGACGCAGCTGCCAGAGGGTCGCTACTCCCTTCCTTACAACCCGTTCTATTTGCGATCCCCATGTTAGTTTTGAGGCCAGGATCACCCCCAGATATTTGACCTCCCGCCCCAAAGCTAAAGATTTTCCAAACATCACGGGCGCCCTAAACCCCTCTACCTTCCTCTTCTTGGTAAATAGGTTCATCTCCGTCTTCGCCGGGTTTACGGAGAGTCGCAGCTCACCACCTCACCTTTCGATTATGCTACAGGCAGCTTGCATGCACTCACAGACGCCGCCGAGGAATTTGCCGGTGACTAAGACCAGCCCATCATCAGCGTACGCCTGGGCGTAGAAGCCGTTCTCGGAGAGCCGCTCCAAGAGGCCGTCCATGACCAGACACCATAGATGGGGCGAAAGGTAGCTGTCCTGAGGGCAGCCGCCCGTCACCCCGACGTCCAGCCCCCGGCCCCCCAAGGTCAGCGAAACTTTCCTGTCTTCCAGCATGCTCGCCACCCAGCTTATTAGGGACCTCGGCGTTCCCCTATCCTGTAGGGCGGTACAAACCGTTCCGTCCTTGTCTTATCAAAGGCCCCCTCCACATCGAAGAACACAGCTAATGTGCTCTCCTCGTAGTGTAGGGCCCTTTCCACCTTCCGCGTCACAGCATGGAGCGCCGTTTCCGTCGACTTCCCCCGCTGGTACGCGTGCTGACCTTTATGGAAGAGGTGATCCTTTAGGATCTCTCCCAACATAAACCTATCTACTATCTTTTCTAATGCCTTAAGTAGGAATGATGTAAGGCTGGTTAGCCTGTACGCCTTGGCCAGCGTGTAGTCCTCCCTTCCCGGCTTGGGAATGAAGACCCCTGCGCCAGGCTGACCCAGAATACCTCCCTTATGTTGGGAAGCAGTGTATCCAGGCCCCTCTGGAGCAGTACCGGAAAAATCCCATCACAGAACTCGACCACCGCCCAGGCTAAAGAGCCATCCGTAACCACCCCCTCCGCCAGCTACCAGTCCGCATTCGGGACCGTCCACCGGCACAGGTCGGCAGCCCTTGTGACTGCTCCACCGCCCGCGAGGTGAACTTCGGCGAGATGACGCAAGGTCTCCTCACCGGTGCTTGTCCAGCTCCCGTCCGGTTTCCTCAAGGATCCTACATCACTGCCTACCTCCTGTTTGAGTACCCTTACCAGCCTGGCTGCGTCAGGCAGGGAATTAACTTCCCCGCAGTACGCGCTCCAACTGGCTCGTTTACTCTGTCGCAATTCCTTCTTAAACTCCCTTCTGGCAGTCCTGAATTCGTTCCAGGCCGCTTCACTCGATTCTCGGACGGCTCGGTTTAAGGCCCTCCGAGTCCGCCCGCGTAGTACGGCGAGATCCCTGTTCCACCATCTGACTTTGATGGACGGTTCCCCCCTAAGTGGTGACGCGGCCTCGTAGGCTGCCATTATTTTACCTTCTAGGGCCTCGACCTCACTATCAAATGCCCCTGTAGAGAGTCTTCTCCCCTCTGGGCTTCTTGTCGACCCTCCGAGGCCTGTTACATAGGCATCCCAGTCGGTCTTCCTCGGATTTCTCCTGGGGGGAGTGCTCTCACGGTCCACATCCAATTCAAAGCTGATCATACGATAATCAGACATTTATATGTGTTCCGTCACAATCCCCAGTTGGATATATCCTCTGTTATTCCTCTGCTCGCTAACGTGGTGTCGATCACCTCCTGTCGGATACGATTGACAAACGTTGGAGCTGTACCTCTATTTAATATCTCCAGGTTCGTTGTAGCCAAGTACTCTCGTAGAGCCTCACCGCGTGGGTTGGTATCCGTGCTGCCCCACAATCTGTGGTGAGAATTGGCATCGCAGCCTATTATCAGTTGTAGCCCATGCTTCCTCGCGATATCGACGATACGCACCAATTCCTCCGACGGAGGCAGGCCACGCCGATCGTAGGGAACATAAAGGCTGCACATCGGAACCTTAAGCCTAATATTACTCACCTTATACTCCAGGACAGCTGCTGTGGCGTCCCTGGACCCGAGCTGCGGCAACATCACATCCAGATCCCTCGACGCCAGTATGCATGTCCTTGGTTGTTCTTCCTGTGCTTCACCACCAATAAGGATGTTGAAGCCAATTCCTCCAAGCCCTCTTACTTGCTTCCTAAACACATGAGGCTCTTGAATCAACACCACGCCGCCTGGACCGTCTGCGAGGAGCTTTGCTAGCTCCCCAGTGGCATCCCGGCTATGCTGAATGTTGATCTGGCCCACCCTCAGCAGTCCCGCGAAGTTAATCGCGACGCCGCTCGGGCGGAGGCCTCCCCTGGTCGGAGCCCGTCCGTTCGCACGCCGCAGGGCGGGCGGAGGCGACCGTAATCCATGCCGGAACTCTGGTTACACTCAGAGTCACCAACTCGAAATACAGCCGCCAGCCTTGCCCATCCAGCTCACGAGCCACCCCGGGCCCCACCGAAAAGACCAGACGCCATGCCCCAGGTCCTCCTGCCGTCTCCAGGTGCCGCCATTGCCCAACATTGACCGAGCGGTTCTGGAGCGCAAGCATCGTGACAACATCCTCTAGGTCTACCTCTTGACTTCTGAGCCAAAAGCCGATCCGGGCCGGCCATGGGGCGCCCCCTGCCCTTACTGAGCAGAAGGCGATCTCCCCCACCGTCGTCCCGGTTGAGAAGCCATCTTAGGGACTCGTCATCCTCGGCAGTCACCAAGAACCACCCTGGATCGACTATCCCCGAGTTGCGGAAGCGGAGCTGCAACGCCCTGCCGGATACCGTCATGGCGTCCAACATCCCCGCCAGCAAACTCCTTATTGGCTCCGCCTCTTCCGTCAGAACTACGCCATCCCACCGGTTGGAGGTGATGACTACCTGCATTTCCCTCCTACCCGCCGGACCTGACGTTCCCGAGGCGCCAGGGTCCGCCCCAGCGGCTGGGGTCGTGGGGACACATTAGCCGCTTTCCCCCCGGCAGCCGGCGCACACCCGCGGCTAACCCGCTTGGTCCGCCTCTCCGGCGATGTTTCTTTTTCTGCCCTTGGGCGCTTCGCGTACGCACCCCCAGCTGACTTGGGCCAGCCTGGCGGCCTCGAACCTGGAGAGCCTGATGGTCGTCCCTGAGTCGGTGGCCGCCTGTCCAGATTCCGTCCATGTGGGCTCGGCTGCGCCTTTAAACTCTTTTTCCCTGCTTCTCTGCGGGGGGGGGAGCCTTCCCCCCACACACCTCGACCCTGGCCCGGTCCCGTCGTCAGGACAATCTCTTTCACTTCCTTACCTCTAGACTCACGGTGCCGTCGTCGCACCTGCCGCCAGGCCGCCCGATCCGGCAGCTTCCCAGCCTTGACGATCAGTGAGGGTTCAACCGGCTCGGAAGCAGCCCGACCGGCCGCAGAGGCGTAGGGGATTTGCGGCGCCACCGCTGGCGAAGCAGCCTGCGCCTCTGAAGGGCCAACACCCCCCTGACGACGCAGCTGCCTCAGCTCCTCCCTCTCTCGCCTCCTTTTCTGGGCTCTCCACTTCCTTTTTCTTCCTCTCTTCCGCTTCCTTCGCGACTTCTCGTCTTCGGCCCCTCCCATGGGCACGTCCATGGGCCCGGCCGGACTCGCAGCCGACGAAGTTCGCCCCCCGTCGCTCCCCTTGGCAGCCGCGTCCCGGACCGACCCGTACGGTTCCGCCCCGGACACCACGCCGGGAGAGCGGAGGAGCGTTTCTTCCAGTTCCCTGCTGGAACTGCTTGGAGAGACAGGAATCTCTCTACCTTCTGCCTCCTCGCTTATTTTTGGCACGTTACCTTCTTCACATCTTTTCTTCTCCATGGTTGCTTTGTATTTGGTGAGATGGTGTGCTTGTGGTTTGGTGAGCGTATAGATACGGGAGATCACCCCACCGCCCCCGGTGTCATCCATGATGAGACTTGATTCCGTTAAGAGTGGCACTGCGGCCACGCCGTGGCAACTCGAAACGTGCAGCTAACCCCCTGTTCCGGAGCTACCCGGTGCTGCTGGCACGATCGAGCATTTTTCGAATGGATGATAGGGCAGCCCCCTACACCGGCCAAGGCAAGGGTGGGCCCCTGTACTGTCCATACGGCGCCAGGTGTGCCGGACCTGGTTTGCACAGCGCTGCCAGTCCAGAGCAGGCTCCGCTCGGAGTCCTTCCTCCGAGTCCCCGCCGAAGGCCGAGAACCCCCCATCCCGATCTATGTGTGTCGTGTCTGCGCTTGTATGCGTGTGTGTGTGGTGGGCCCTCCTCCTTTATCTGGGCTTGGGGCCGCCATCTGACAAAACCCAAGGGTCCTGTCTGAAGGCGGAGTGATATAATACAACCAACAGCTGTTTCATTCATATTCTAACGGATATCAGTGTTAGTTTTGCACATGGAAAAGTGTTTAATGTATTGGAAAAAAAGTCTAAATCTGAAAGTAATTTGTTGGGCTGTTGACAGCTATAATAATGAGAAATCATGTGATGGTAGAAACATCAGCATAATACAGCTCTGGATTGTATATGTATGGGAGCATCTAGCAGCTGTACCTAAACGTTTTTAGTACCTTGGGCACTAAATATATTATAAGTGAATATAACGTTTATGTATCCAAGTTTGTTTATATATGTATATATACATATATATATATATATATATATATATATATATATATATATATATATATATATATATATATATATATATATTGTGACGAGGCCTTGGCTTGCAGACCGTTTTTCGGTGACACGGATTGACGGTTACTATCGGAGGATCTCGGGCGCCAGATTTTTAAAGGGTTTACTCCCTGTTGAGGATGTCTGCGACCTCTTCACTGAACTCTGACCGATATACCGATCAAAGTACCTGGGTAACTCTGTGGAGAAGGGTTCGGTAGCCTTTAGGTAATATAGGCTAAATTTAGTGACCCCCGAGTGAGCGGGCTTTAATCGCTGACTCGGTGTGATCCGACCACTTCTGTCTTAACGAAAGGTGTAGCAGATTTTGTGTGTTAGTGGGTTAGATAAGAATTAATCAAGCTCTTTACCCAACCCTATATTACAGATTTCAAACTATTTACAAAATATATCTATACAGAATAATATTTACAAAATATGTACAAATAACATATGCGGACACTAACATCAATCGGCACGTGGATCTCGCTAAAGCGGTAAAGGTTAGTGCGTGACGAAGCGTACGGATTCGGTCAGGTATATATGATACGGACGGTATTTCACTCAAGCGAGGATACGGCAAGCGGGCAATACACAGCGATAGACAACATCAGACTACTAGCTATAACTTCTCCGTCGAAGCAGGGGACAGCGGAGACGAAAAAGTGCAGACGGGAGAGACGGGATGACAGTTCCCGGAGGCCTATGCGGACTGTGAATTCTCAGCATCTCCGCTAGGGTCAAATCGGGACGAAAACATCTTGATTACTTTAGTGAGCTGTGAATCCTCAGCGTCCTCACCAAAATAACACAAGAGCTTATACTGTATGGGGCGGAAAGCCGGGAGCCAGATGAAGTGTACAGGGCTAATGGAAAAGGAAAGTATCACTTGGAGTGACCTAGATAGGCTGTGAATCCTCAGCCTCCCTATCGGGATCAAACCAAGATGAATATATCTCGATTATTTATGTGAGCTGTGAATCCTCAGCATCCTCACAAAAATAATGCAAGACAATCTAACATACGGGAATTGTCTATAGGGACGGCGGCAGGTCAGGAAAAGCAGAAATAATTCACTTGAGGAGATTTGGACTGAGAAGCGTGATGATTTAAAAGTATGAAAATTCGCTACAAAATATGAATTACTTAAAACAGATAATTCTCACCTATAACAATATTTTCGGATACGGAAATCGACCAACGAGGGGCGCTCGGACGGCAATCGGAAACGGAATCGGTGCGGACTCGTGGCGACTTAATAACTTAACAGCTGAATTAACAATACTCCTGTGCCCCGTGTTGCTTCTCCTTTTATATGAATTTCATAGCCGGCCCAATAACTCTGCCTTGCTCGGAATTTTATCATCTTATCACAACCGGATAAGATAATAAGTATGAAATACCTGTTTAATTAAATATAAATCGCCTTAAAATATTTCATGGTGGAAATATTTTAGCAAATATTTATATAGTTTGTATTTGATTCTTTTCTTATTTAATTAATTACTTACTTAGTAGTTATGCTTTTTCTATCACAGACAGATAGGAAATAATACTTCATCACACACTCCCCTCACTTTACAAAAAAATATATACATATATATTTTTTAAGACCAATGAAATACCAAAAACTTAACTTAATACCTAACCGTAACTTACTAGTGTTCAAAGAAGTTTCTTTATCTTAATCTAACTTAACCTAATCCTAATCCTATCACCACACTACCCTACACTTTTTGAACAGCAATATGATTGACCGCAACCTTAACTTAATGCTTACACTTAACCTACCCTTCCTCCATGAATGTCTATATATCTTAATCCTATTCCTATAACCTAAAACTTCACTGCACGCAACACCGTATCTTTGGCACGCCCCTTACATTTTTCGATGTCCACGGACTGAATATGGTGATGGCCGCTGGGGTGTCGGTTGCCTATACACCTGCCGTTGGAATCTGTATGTCCCAGGTGTTTCATACTGCGTCGCGACATTCGTGTATGTCAGTTGGTCGTATTGAGTAGCGACATCTACCCTCTGAGGGGTGCGCCTATCACAGGGACAGTCTCTGGACAATATACCAATTTGTCCGCAGCGAGAACAGAAAATTATCTTGGGCCCGTGACATTTTTTGCGGCGGTGTCCTTCGTAGCCGCATCTCCAACATAGCTGCTGCTTATGCACGTCGAAGTAGCTAGGTGCGGAATGATGTGGGTCGTGCCTTGTATCCCCACTCCCATCTGGCTCGTCGACTGGATCACAGTTGAGCAGGTATCCTTCGCCAACGTGAATCGATATGGCGGACATGACCTATAACAATGTTTGCGTATACCGAAATCGGTCTAAACTGTTCCGGTCGGACGGTAAACTTATGCGGACTTGGTGCGGACTGGTGGCGACTTAATAACTTAACATCTGAATTAACAATACTCCTGTGCCCCGTGTTGCTTCTCCTTTTATATGAATTTCATAGCTGGCCCAAAAATTCTGCCATGCTTGGAATTTTATCATCTTATCACAACCGGATAAGATAATAAGTATGAAATACCTGTTTAATTAAATATAAATCGCCTTAAAATATTTCATGGTGGAAATATTTTAGCAAATATTTATATAGTTTGTATTTGATTCTTTTCTTATTTAATTAATTACTTACTTAGTAGTTATGCGTTTTCTATCACAGACAGATAGGAAATAATACTTCATCACAATATATATATATATATATATATATATATATATATATATATATATATATATATATATATATATATATATCACTCTGGATTTTTACCTATGGGGTAAATTAAAATCAAATGTTTATGCGACTCCAGTCAACACTAGGGAAGAACTTGAAGATATAGTCCGTAATTGTTTGGATAATATTGATCCCGCAGAAATACGGCATACAACAAGTGAAGGAGTTGTAATACGCTTAGAGCGATGTATTAGTGCGAATGGCACACAATTTGAACAATATCAATCATGAGTTTCTAGCTAGTGATAATCATTTTCAACTTTCAATACTTTTGGTTATTCTCTGTTATTTGTTGAAATTTCATAAATATTAAATTATTTTTTTTTTTTGGGGGGGAAAACCGCAAATATCTCGACAATTATCAACTTAAGTATAGGGAATGCTAATACAGTTTGAAAGAGAATTATCTGCTCTATTCAATGACAAGATAATATACAGGGTGTTCTATTTGAAATAAATGAGTTATTCTAGTTTAAAGCACACCAAATTCTAATACATCCTACAAAACACCCTGTATATGAAATAGTTTTTCCTCACAATCATGTTGAAGCTTAATGCCCTTGGAATGTGTCTGACAAATTAAATAATAAGATGATAGCTCTCATAATTCTAAACAATTTTCCTTAATGAACATGGGTCCGATTCGCTTTTGTTAAGAATTTACAAGCATTGAACCTTTATTAACAATTAACAATAAAAATTTAAATTAAATGAAAATCACAAAACTTAAGACTATAAAAATTGTTCGTAATGTCCACCCTCGGCTTGAATGCAAGCCTCACATCGACGAACTAAAGATTCAGTCACTCGAAGGATGATATTTGGATCATTTCCTATTTGGTTAACTGCATCTTGAATTCTTTCAAGTAACCGCTAAATCTATCATTTTGTGCTTGTTGCTGAACCAGCGACAAAATTCTAATCGCTGTGGGGCATCTCCAGCATGCAACGCTTGTACATTTTGGCAATGAAACGGATGTAACATTTCTCTGTTCAATACACGCCATGCAAAATTCGGTGATACATGAACGTTACTAGATATACGCCGAACACTCATTGAAGGGTTATCAAGGGCAGCATCTATTACATTTTCTTCATCTTGTACATTTACTTCAGTAGGACGAATGGCCCTCTTTGGAGCAGGGTTACCTGCTTCTCGAAGTCTACGAAATGATGCACTAAACACTGTGTGGGCAGGTTGGTGTCTATTTGGATATCTGCGTCGATATTCTTGAGCTGCTTCTCTGGCGTTCCCATTGGCATACCCATATACAGACACAATATCTGCATATTCCTCAGTTGTGAATAAATGCATTGTTTATTTAGAACTTGTACACAAAGTATCAAATATTGTACAATTAAAATGACACTAACAATATTTATTGTCATAACAACTGTCATTTTTATTTATCAGCCTACTTTTGATTGAAGTAGGTGTACCTATATTTTATAGGTGTGCATTGTTTCACTTTCAAATGATTTTGTGTCACTTCCTGGTTGACTGGAAAAATTATGATTCTTTAAATGCTTGTAACTTTTAAACAAAAGCGAATCGGACCCATATTCATTAACAAAAAATGTTTAGAATTTTGATAGCTATCATCTGGCAAAGTCTGTCATAGAGCTTGTAGAACACCCTGTATATATATCCCGCGCTTTTGAATGCCTGAAATAGTAGGTTCTCTGGCGCCGCTTATAAAATTATTTAAATTATTGATATCTCGACGTTTCGACTCCCATTTTAGACCCCTACTTCCAAGAGTGAAGATATGTTCAGCTTATGGAAAAATAAAGAAATCAATAAAAGAGTATGTTAGGTTAGTCGCAGTTCGATTCCGCACACTCGTAATGTAATAATACACAAATGGGCTATATTGCTTATGAAGATCAGGATGAGTTAAATGCAGAATTCGCTGTCTTATTGTTTCGGCTATACATAGAACGCTATATTCCATGTCAGACCACAAAATTTAGCCCGTACAGCGATGATAAGTAGATTGGTAATTGGGTTCCATTCAACGTTGCAAAATGTTAGTACCTATTTGGTAACATTGAACAATATCCAACACTAGACGATTTAAGTCATTTAAAGCATCATCAAATAGATTTTAAAACAAATTATATCCTACTGTAATAATCCTAGAAAAACTTGTTTGATTTTAGATGACCGCCAATTTAAAAATAAATGTGTTTAGAATAGAAATGAAACAAAGAGTGTATATTTAGTATTGTATATTATAAATATTTGCAAAATTAATAACGAATGTATTTTCGTGTCAAAAATTAAGAACAAACAGCTAAAAAGAATGTTAAGAGTAGTTATGCTAATCAGGTTGGTTTTATAATCATCTGACTCTAAAGTATTGATTGCTTACGCGCCAAAAATGGTTAGGTCAGGTCGAGGCATTTAATCTTTTAGAGAGTTATTGTGTTTACATAATCGGCCTATAATATTAATTAGTCGCGTTTTCTAGCTATGCCATTTTATGGTTTAACACGTTCTGGAACAAATATCCATTGCAAAACTTTTAAAATTCTAGATACAATAAAAATAAATAAAATAAAAAAGATTCGTGTTACAACATATCTTAATTATGTCTTCGTGAAATATAAAATAAAACGCATATTCTAGCAAACACTAGAATACAACCTCGTTTAAAACTGATGGCTACATAAGGTTAGAAGGGTATTGTTTACATTTAATCCATCTGATTATGAACTGTAATAGGGAAATGTAATTTTTATGACATTGTTTTAGGTTTTTTCTAATTTATTAATTTGTTTAATAGATGCCTTAATAATAACAATTCAGATTTACAAGCATTAGAATACTTATTTAGTTACGGGATACTAAACATTATGGAATTGCTCAGAGTTATAAACATTAAATCCCTGCTTTCTCTTTTCGAACTTTATTATGAGAAGGTTAAATCGTGTGCCGCATGTGTCGTCTTATTTGATTGGTTCCTCCTTCTGTCAGATTTGAAGGAAGTGACGTCCAATTTCTCATTCGCGCTGTAGAATTAAAATAAGTTTTTGCAGTGATAATATTATAATATGGATTTTTGTAAATCGGTAAATGGAATATGGGTTACTAAGTTACGACTCGCGTTGCTAAGTAGTTTATGCGTCACGTAGCAACCTAAGATACACACAATGTAAATTGCTCTCTCATTCAATTAACCTTTGTTACTAGGCGATTGGAGTTAATGCCTATTGAATAAACACGTTATCTCTCATGGCTTTGAGCAATGCTAATAATTTTAAAATATTCAAGTATTGATACAGTATCCCCCAACCACCTCCCCCCCAACCACACACACACACACACGGAGATTTCTACAACTACCACTTTCGAATCCTGCTCTTAATGATGTAATAACACAGCGAACAAAGAAACATTAATCAATACTTGAGACACATACTAATGATATTACAAAAGTTATTTTGGATGATCCAACACAAAGAAGGCTCAAGCGAAAATGGCCTAAAGATTTAGTGGAATAATTTCCAAACATCTCAGCACATTATTCGGATTGCACCAATGGGTGTAATTCCATCATGACAGGCAACAAGGAAAAGGAGTGTAGGTTTCTAAGTATCATATGCATTTCTAAATAACGTCTGCGTTACTAAGGCCATAAAGAACCTTTTTAAATTTTAAACATGCTGTGGTCAGCAAAATATAAATATAAAACCTTAAAAGTATTAAACTGCTTTTTCCTTGGATTATGTACAGAAACTTTGTTAAAACTGCTTATCTGATCTACAGTATAAACATGAGTTAGTGTTACTGAAAATTTATTTTTATTGTCAATAATTTGGTATAAGTTTAATTATTGAAAACATGGCTGTTGAGCCACCACAAAAAAAAATTTAATAGTCAAAAATCAATATAAGTAATGTGAAGAAAATGATAAAATCTTTTGAAATGACAACAATGCTAAATCATAGTGTACAATATTTTTGAGGTAAGGTCAATTTTGTCGATCGAGTTGTAAGTGCCATGTCTTGCATAATATAAGATTTGAAATATGAAGTGATAACGACAAACAGTAGATCACTTAGCATTCACTCATATGCTGAACTCTACTATATGAAAATTTAATTGTAATTATTTCCAAACTGCAAATATTCTATGTTTATCGTACCGAAATTAATTCCACAGGTTAAAATACATAAAGTAGGCATAAATCCTTAAGTATAGTTTTTGTAGAAGGTGTTTTACCCTCCACACCCCCATCTGTGATTGTCATTTTGTTTAAGTTGTAGTATAAATGACATTTTAAACTTTTATTTGGTGTGGTTGCACTACAATCTTTTTCGTTTGACCAAATCAGCTCTTCTAGCAGCTTACAATTTATTTCACTTTCCTGATACTCTACCGCATGTTTTCTTCTATGGAGTTTTTATTTTGTCAGAATGGCAAACTTTGTTACAAGTCGACTTATACCATTGATTTTATTTCATATTTGCTATTGCTACATAATAATATTAACTGTAAACTGTATCGATAAAATGGTAACTTTAAGAGAGTAGCAGCAGTTTATAAGTAGAGAGCGGAGTGATTTTGCAGATTATCCCCTGGTCAGTTTCAGATAAACCGACTGCTGTTAGATAAAGCGTACCACCTTACAGGCACTTTGATATCATTTTTACCTTGTGGTTATTTCCCAGTGGTGTGTAAAGTGGTTAGTCAGAAGTGAGGGCGGTAAGTAGACAGTTTCCCCTTCCCCTGAACGTCTGAGGGTATGACGTGATTTTTTCTGAAATTCTTTTTCTAAAACATGCTCAAGTTTTTCCTTCCACTCAACCTTTGTGGGGTGCATTCTGATGTATTTTCCTTTCCCCTAGCTTTTTATTTGGGTGAACCGGGGGTTCTTGGGCGAGAAATGAGGAAGTGACACAATGTCCACTTTTTTTGTTATACAAAACATGCTTACATGCAGCCACCCTTATATGCATAAGTCACGAGAGAAGTGTTCTGTGAATAGGGGTGCTGTGCTGGGTAAACTAGAATAAAAGGAAACATAATTGCAAAATGTGAAAAAAGCACTTTATAGAAGTCCAACTAAGCTGGTTTTTTTTTCATTTTCCATTTATTTTTCCTTTTAATCTTCTTCGCTGACCACCATACCTATTCGCTCCGGGTCCTTTAACATTCTTGAGGGTTGAAAATACAACATTTCTCGGTAATGCTTTAGTTTAACTCTTGCAACTGGCTAAGAAGTCTCCAGGCACATAAATTTCTGCGTTCGAGTTTATGTGCTTGTTGCCACTTCCTTCTCCTTATTTCTACTAAATTTAAAAATACGGTAATATGCATTATGAAACAAATTAAAAATATTGCCTTCATTGGAAAAGTAAATTACAAAAACTGACTCAGCAAGTGTGTTATGATAAGGAATAATATATCAATTTTATGGCAGCGAACTTCCTTGAAAATTGTTGAATGAGCAAGTAAAGATCGGAGCATTGTACTAATTGCCTGGGAAAAAAAACGATATATAGTTCCCTGTTATATGATTACTGAATTACCCATAAAAAAAAATTCACGCAGCAAGTACGTTATGGTAATGAAAAAGGTATTAATACACATTGTGGGAGAAATACTGACGCAGCAAGTGCGTTATGGCAGAGAGTATAGTATAGTTTAAATCAAATAAAAGAAGAAAGATTAATATTGTTGTTATGTCAATGAAAAGGGTATTGTAGCAAAAAAATTTAATCAAGTGAATATAAAAACTGAACTAGTTATTCAGTCGGAATTACTAAGATGAGAGTGTAGTTGCCTGTTCTTTATTTTTGTCATAGCCTAATTTTTGCAGACCCTTATAGGATCCGAAACAGGTTACCCAATTAAGTGCTGACCGTATTGTGCCCGACGTTGCTAAACTTCAATTAAATAATGCCCGCAGACATTGAAACTGATTTTATTAGTATATTAATATATATTAATATAGAGCTTATAAAATACCTCAAAAAAAAACAAACATCCCAAGTGATTGCTAATATGGCTTTCGTCAAAATCGATCTACAGGCAATATTTTGACATACGTCACTCATCTGTGGAGTTCTACTCTTGAAAATGTTGGATAAGGTAATGCAATTTCATTGAATATTTCTAATGCATTCGATCGGGTCTGGCATGAGGCACTCCTCAATAAACTTGCACCATGCAGATTGCCTTTAAAACTATGCCTAATGGATATCTAGTTTTCTGAATGAGCGCTCTTTGCGTTTTGGCTCCCACACTTTTTTTTTGATATAATAGACCTTCTGTCAACAACCAACAAGTCGATCCACAGCTTCGCTGATGGCAGTACTCTTCATAGCATGTTCTCATCGACTCGCCCAATATCTACTTCTAGTTCCTCATTATGTCAAAACTGGAACCTGTGATGAACACTGATAAGTACACTTGGAGAACCCAAATCACCACAACACATATTTTCAAAGACCCAACAATCATTTCGCTAACGTGAAAAAATTCCATTTTTTAATCGTCTGATGATGCGAACGTTGTTAACAAAATGATCGTTAGGTCTTTGAAAAGATGTGTTGTGGTGATTTGGGTTCTCCAAATGTACTTTCTAGTTCCTTATAAATGAGTCGAAGTAACCAATTCCCAACATGTCCTATCCGACATTCTCAGCTGGGACTCTGCAAATCTGATTATGTTTAATGGCTCAAAATCACAGAATTGTCGTTTTTCTAGGAAAAGTGATCTGCAGTGCCCAGATGTTCAGATGGCTAGGAAACTACTGCCCAAAAAATTCACAATTTCTACATTGGGTATGACTTGCAGAGGATCTTTGCTGGCACTTACATGTTTTTTAATATTGCCAAAGCAGAATAAAGCTGTTTTAGGTTAAGTTTGTTTTCACCACAAAAGCAGCTTTTGATGCTGTACAAAGCACATATTCAGCCACAGTTGGAATATTGTTCTCATGTCTGAGTGCTGCCCCAAAGACAACCTTGTCTGACTAAATTCTATTCAAAAACGAGCCTTATAGGTGATTCCTCTATCACAGTCAATTTCACTTCTCTCGACCACAGGAGAAAGGTTGGAGATCTCTGCATCTTCTATTCATATCATTATCGAAATTACTTCTTAGACATTGCTTCGTTAGTACCTTCGCTAGCAACCTTCAACAGGAAAACCTGTTTTAGTTGAAAAGCCCAGGCTTCTAGTGTCAAATTGCCCACTTGTGAATCACTGTTCTTTCCTAGAGTATGTAAGCTTTCGATTGCCGGCAGTAATATTTCCAAAGACATATAATCTAGTGATGGGAAAGATCAAATCCTTTTGAGGATCGAATCATTGGGTCTTGAATCATTTTAAAGATCGAATCCTTTTGTGGGTACTGGGTGCTGAATCTGAATCCTTTAGAATGAATAGTTTGTAAGTAGTGGGTAGTGTAGTGAATCTTTTACTGTTAACTTCATGTCCGTTGTCTTATATTCCCGAATCTATTTAGGATGAAAATGGATATGGATGAAAACTGAATAATCGTGTACTCGAAACTGAAACTCGTCATAATTTATTAGTGTATGTAGACTTACGATTATATTTAATTTTTAGGGAATTTTCGTAGAAAAAAATCCCCTTTTGAGGAGATCGCGCCAATTATAAATTATCAGATTTTATGCAAATGACCTAAGCTACCAAAAAAGAAATCAGTTTCACTGTACCATCCTAGAAATTTTGCGAAACTGTCTGTTTCCTCCAAGGAGAGTAAGAATATTTAACAAGCACACACAACATTGCATGGAACATGGAACCAACCATTTTACAATATTTCTAATAAAGATAAAATTATATACTACATGCTCTGTGCATTTAGTAAAAACAAGTCTTTTATAATTGATATTTAAAAACATTATAAATGAAATATATATGAAGAATAGTTGTTTTCACATTTTTGGTACTATTAAGTGGGAAAAAATTCAATGTTTTTTCAGTCAATATTGTTTATTTACACATATGCAATAACAAGGACCAAAACAAAATACGAACCAGTTGAAAAAAAAAATTGCCTTTTGGTAAAAAATGTGTTGTTTATTCTATTTTTGAGTTATGTTATCGTATAATATAGTATAAATGCATGCATATTAATTAAATTAGTGGACTTTTAAATGAAAATTTTAATTCGTATATAATTTTTCTAGTTTTCAATCAATTCAACCACAAAATTATTTCCTGTTTTTTTTTATTTCATCAAATTTCTTTGCTGTCAAGATGCAGCTTGTCTCCACCGTTATGTACAGGAGTAACACAGGCACATAATTCATCAGGCATGGCACTAAGTAGAAGTGATATTCTAAATATAATTGAAATTGGATAAGAAAGCTGTGGTGCAAAAATTTTCAAAATTCTAGGCAAGATCCAGTCAGGGTGATCACAATGCCTGAAAAAGTCTCGCATATGATGAGCAAAGGCGGTGGTGCATTTACGGTGTTGGTGCCTGCATAGGCGCTAGGGAAGTGTTCTTGGTTGATCTAACATCATGCCCCAATTTATTTGAGAAGACACGATATGCCTGAAAATCACTGCTGGTCCCACTACGACTGGATCTTCCCCGTAATCTTCGTTTGAAACAAACTAGAGATAAGATGTGCTGGGTCAAACAAAGCTTATTGTTATTGCGGCGATATACATATGGATGCGAATATAAATGTATATCTGTAAACTTGAACTAAAACGTTCCCACTGATCATTAACACTCATACTGTTCAACCTATTCCCAATTATTGCAACCTATTCCCAATTATTGGAGGGCCAGAGCCACACCTAGGCGAGCCCAGTCAACCCTGACCAACAGGATTCGCAACGATTATGCACAACCTGATGTTAAACCTTTGTAACTAGGCGATTATAGTTAATACAGAATGAAAACGCTATATTTCATTAGTTAGTTTATTGATGCTTCTGTACAATGCTAATGATATAAAAATATTCAAGTAATGATACTGTAGCCCCCACATGGCGATTTCAACAACTACCACTTTCAAATCCTGCTCTTAAGATATTATAGAATGAATTCCAATTTAGGCAATTATGTTATTAGTAGAATATGAGAATTTAGCGAAAAAATTATTAAAGTTTCTGCACATTCTTTTCATTTTGTCAAAAACCAGAACGCACAGTACATAGAGCCTCAGTGGTCCAGTGGTGAGAATATGTGCCTCTGGAACCCAAGAGTACTGGGTTCGATTCCTAGGGTTTCCTTTTCACTTTTTCAGTACATACTGTAAAATTAACATCAACCAAGGTTGTGGCACTGCGTTTGAGCAAGTTGAATGTCTGCACATTCCGCCCTTTAGAGAGGGTCTAAAGCCGTTGGTCCCATGTACTATGCGATGTTAGTCACATTACAGACCCCTACCTCCTTACAGGGGGAGCAGGGGTTCGGCAAAATTTCTAGGATAGTGAGGTGAAACTGCTCCCTGGCTTCGGTGATTGGCCATAGATGCGGAAATAGACGTTAACGAAAAAGAAAAAACATTTAAAAAAAGTACCATCATAAAGTGTGCACAGTGTCACAAAACCTAAACATATTCGAAGTGCTAATAAAGGATTTTTTTATTAGCACTTGAAATGTGCCTGAACTGTAAGAATCTTGCCTGTGATTGGCAGAGACTGAATATACATATACTTTTAGCCTTAAAATGTGTTTTTTTTTTTTTGAAGGACACCTAAAGTTGAATAATCATTCGTTACCATGACACACTTGCTGCATCAGTATTTTTAAATTTAGTATCCCAATTAAGTCCATACCTTATATGTTACCATAACTCATCTGCTGCGTGAATATATTTTTTTCAAGTTTCCATAAAGCATTTTACCTTATAAGTACACTTGGAACATGATCACAACACATCTTTTTAAAGACATGATGATCGTTTCACTAATAAGGTTAGCGTCGTCAGAGCATGAAAAATTCTAAAGTACTTACTAATAAACTACACCTTATATACTGAGTTTTAGGTAGAGACTGATACCGAGAGGGAGACTAAATCCCAAGCAAATTTTCTGTGTATATTCGTATTGCCAGATGAGGTTTTTCAACTTCCTTTATAACTTTACCTGGCAAGTTTCGGAATATTTTATCTGTATCAGAGACAAAGGACAAATATAGGACTATAAATCAGGGGCAGCGCTCAGTTTAAGGAACTTTTGTTTTTTATTGCCTTATAAATACAAATACTTTCGTACGCATCTAGCTTTCCTGCTGTCTAACATTTTTTATAAGTTTCAGATTTTCTTTATCATATATAGGCATACAAATTTTACCCCACTTTATCATTCCTGAATGTCGTGCATTCCGCATTTTCTTTGTTCTGTGTCTATTAATTTATTTTACTAAGCAATCTGAATATCGATTATATTTAGCCACGTTTTAATGTACTCTAATTCTATACTATATTTACTTTTACTTAAGCAAAATTTTATTAATCTATTTTCTAAGAAATTTAAACCGGCCGTTTTTTGTGCAAACATATGATGTGAGTCATTTGGAATGTAACTTAGGGTGGTAATTACCTTCCTGTGAACATTACTGTTAACTTCTAATTCGTGGGTGAATTTTATTGAATCAAATTGCCAGTTCAATCTTGTAATAAAATCATCTACTTTCCATATATTTCTGTGTTAAACACTGCAAAAATATCGTCCACACAACGAAACCATACTCTACGTTACATTCCAAATGACGCACATCATACGTTTGCACAAAAAACGGCTGGTTTAAATTTCTTCTTACATAGACTAATAAAATTTCCCTGAAGCACAAGTAGATATAGTATAGAATTAGAGTACATTAAAAAGGTGGCTAAATATAACTGATATTCGGATTGCTTAGTGAAAAAATTAATTAAGACACAGAAAAATTTGTTTGGCTACCTTTTGAACCGTGTATCGCAAGGAGTCTCGAGAGCATTTTTAAGAACGCTGATTTGCAGCTAACTTTTTCGAGAAAAAATAATTGAACAAAAGTTGATAGCTAATACGGAAAATAAAGATTGAGCCACTGAAATGTCTGGTATCTATGAGATAGATAGATAAGATAGGCAGACTAACAAAACCATTAAAACTAGATTTCGTGAACATCTGGAACAGCTGAGATACGGTAGTGTAAAAAGTCATGTGTGGCACAACATATTTGGGATAATAACCACCACATTGATAAAGAAAATCTGAAACTTATGAAAAATGTTAAGAGAGCCAGCGAAGCTAGATGCGTACCAAAGTATTTATATTTCTATGGCAATAAAAAACAAAAGTTTCTTAAACCAAGCGCCGCCACTGATTTATATTCCTTTGTTTGCCCTCTGTCTCTGATACAGATAAAATATTCCGAAACTGAGCAGGTAAAGTTATAAAGAAAGTTTAAAAACCTCGCCTGGCAATAAAAATACAATACACAGTATTCTTCTTTTCATCATATCACTGATCCTAAGCGGAAATTGACATTTGACGTATAAAGCCAACTTAATGTCAAATGTCAATGTCAACATATATGATGAAAAGAAGGGTAAGTTTCAGACACATAAACAGTTAAGGGGGTGCACTAACTATGTGAAAATGAATTACAATAGTGGAATACACCCTTCTTTAGCTTGATATTAAATGAACAACCCCCGAAAATGTCTAGAATATGACAAAAACATGCAGAAAAGTGAGTAAAACTCACGTTTTTCCTACAAAAATGTCCAAATAACTCCAAACATTGGCCTCTGCCCTAATCTTTATTGCGATTTTCTTCATCTACACCCTAAAACACGTCTATATAAAAAATTTCATAAAAATCAAACATGCGCCCCGAAAGTAAACCTTTACCAAAAATTCTAAAGGCTGACCCTGTGATGATCGGCAAATGTACTGAAAGCAGAAATGCCTTGTGAAACCGACAGTCAAACTCTACTGTTCAACGTACTCTTGAAAAATGTAAAATGTATAGGGTGAAATGCAGAATCACCCGGACTTTATTTACTTACCTGTGCAAAGCTCAGTGACCAGTAAAAATTCTGACTGTCCATGACTAGTTTGTGACTTATCAATAAATGAAGCAGACAAATACTGAATAATATTTGGGTGGCCGGAAATCTTTTTCAAAATATTTATTTCATTAATAATATTTTTCTTTGCTTCCTCATCAGCTGCTAGTAGTCTCTGAAACGATAAAGAGATTAACAAGAACTTATAACTCTGGGCACTCTAACTTTTTTGCAACCCAGTTGAACAGAGCATCAGTATTGAATTTAACAGAGATATCCATCACTACCAAACTAGAAGCCACACTTACATACATCAAAATACAGTGAACACAAAAAAACATGGTATAACAAACCCCCTAACACAAGGAATCAAACAATATGACCTACCTACAAACTCAAAAGAAACTCCGAAAATTAAACAATTTTAAAAGAAACTGCAAATACACCCAAAGGCCCGGTGCACATTCTGAGAATAAAAACAGTATTAAATAAGTTCAATATGTCGCATCAAGCCTGTACTACTAATATTAGAATTAGAATACCAATACATTTGACCAATGCCAATGTTACCAATAAGTTAAGTTAGTATGTAGGTGTATTTAGATTAGGTTTTAGAATAAATTAGTGATGGGAAAAACGGTTTTTTTCTATTAACAGTTGAAGCCGTTAACGTTATTTAATAATACCTGTTTAAAATAACAGCTTCAGTTATTTATCTGCTATTTTAAACTGGATAGTCGATCGATAGTATCCTACATTTCCAAACCTGTGAGCGAGAGCAAGCACACTAGTATAGATGCATTGTATTTTTACCCCGTTATTTCACGTAGTGTATAAATCTCAAATTTTGTTGATATGAAAATGAAACAAAGGGTTAAGAAATTATAATAAGCGTGCCGTAAATCTTTTGCCACTCTGAAGTGAAACTTTTAGAAATCAGAAAGGAGTCTTCTATAAGTATTTACTTAGATGTTTTAGGAATTATAAACAGGTCATTTCTCACAAATTTATTTTATGAGGGGTCTTTACGTAAATGTCAATGGTACAGCAAGAATCAATAAATATCATTATTTATCACATCTTGGGACGTTAGACGTTAGTACTTTGATTGCATTGCAAGGCAGCACTAGCTTCAACAAATAAATGCTTTATACACTACTACACTACACAGGGAAAGGGAGTGATTCTAAGAACTGCAACATAATGCAGCTGATAAAATTTCCGTAAAGAAATTTGTCTTTATTCTGTACATATGGTTTGTTATTACATTATGCTTTTATTCTTTCTTAGAAGGATCTCTAGTTACATTTTCGATTTTCGGTTCACTGGTCATCTTTATTGGTACGCTTTTAAAAACTGTGCAAACAACAGCCAACAGTATAAAAAATTGAGTTTGAGTTTAAAAGTTTAAAAAAGAAATTGGAAGATATATAGTATTAATTGTTTATTACTTATTTTAATGAAAACTTTTTTTTGCCAAAATTTCAAAGGGCTGTAACTCGGAGGAGAAGGGGTTTCAAGAAAAACTTTATAAAAAGACACCCCTTATTTTTCGCCAAAGAATCTCCCTGTAAAATTTTTCGCATCAATTTAGAAACACCCTGTATATATATAAATATATATAAATATATATATATATATATATATATATATATATATATATATATATATATATATATATATAATTTTTTATATGTAAATGTATATAGATATTAAAAAATGTTGTATCATTATATTTTTTTTTATCAATTTGATAACTATTATCAGACAAAGGAAAATGACGTGTTAACTGTTTTCTTAGGTAATGTATATAAATGTAAATAAATAAGTACTTTAATTTCACGTGAAATAACCCTATTTTGCGTTGTCTATGTCTATAGTGAAAGTAATAACACGTTTTTACAGAAATTCATCTTTTCACGCAACATTTTTTATTATTAAATATTTGGCTTTACATACTAGTGGGAAACTCAACTATTTCAAAAATAACAGCTTCTCAGTTTAACAGATTAACTCTGTGTAGTAGTGTCCGTATGCGGTATCCCCATCAACAACCCGTTATAATTAAAATTAAACCGTTTTCTTGTACCGAAGATCCTACGTTCCTAAAGCTGTTAGCGAGAAGAGCACACTAGGATAAATAACGTGTTAAGTATAATACATATTTAGCATTCCCAGTCTCAAGGCTATTCATCCCGTTAAATAGTTAAATAACAGTTGCCGAAGAAAACCGATGTTTATTCATCGAACCTAGTTGCAGTGGAACTGAAACAGATACGGATAACGGATACGAATTCTAGTTTAGTGTAAAAAGCGTTGTTTTGTAAGCTGTTATTTTTATAAATCCATAACTGGTGGTTACCGTTGCGGCTCGGAAACCGTTTAAAAATAACCGACTGTTAAATAACGACCCATCACTAGTATAAATGTAGAAAATATAGGTATAGTACGCTAGATTGAGAGGTTATCCTAGCCAATAGTGCTCCTCGAGTTGTCAACCACAAGTTATAAATATAATGAATGAAAAACTAAAATGTTTACTTTTAAGGCATAATCCTTTCCAGTGGCGATGTCCTGGGCGACGAAAACTACAGCAAAGCCACCTGAAAAGTTATAAACATTTACTACAACCTACAAGAAAATCAATAGAATCATCAACCTTCTGCAATCACTTTTTTTATCCTAAGTTTTACATTTGAAATTTCTACTACTTGGCCCACAAAGCTATTATCACTCTGGCCGATTGTGGGACTACTAAAATACTCAAAAGCCGACTTAAATAATTCACTCATTTTATTTATAAATCCAGAATCAATGTTCTACTTTAACTCATTATTGTTGCATTGGAAATTGGAAATACAATAAATTATGACAGAAGGCAGAATACAGAATTGCAAGACATTGACATATGACATAGGCGGTTTGTTCTAAACCCCCAAGAAAAACCGTTCAAGAACAGTCACAACCATGCGCAATACATAAATCGCTTTCAAACCAAGAGATAGAACATCTCGGTGCGGAACCAGGTAGTATGTTGTCACGACAGCTCCAAATAACACAAAATCTTATAAAATAGAGACCGTGTACAACCAACTAACAATTTTGTAAATTGTCAGCCCTGCCCCATTTATTTTCTAATATAGGGACAATGTATGCAAGGCTAGATGCATTCTCACCATAATTAGAACCGCTGCTAGTTTTCGCTCTAATTAGAGCTGATCAGTAGTACGGTATACTAATTACAGAGAGACACAGCTATAAAGTAAAAAAGTAATACGACTATGGTAGCCCATGATACAAATAACGAGAGATATGATATTCAGACTACCTATTTTTAGACCTGTCACGCGCATGGTGTCAAGTGGTGAGTCAAATGCAACAATAATATGCTGTCGTGCAATGGGGTTTGACGTTTCATCACAACCTCTTAACAAATTACGTATTTTACTAATATTTAAGTGCATACAGTTGGAAGCAATAAACATGAAAAAAATTAAATTTAGTGCTGCGATCTATATTATCTGAAAAAGACAATATAGGCGTAACTTCAACCGCATTAAACTGACGTATAGAAACTTTTTGATCGCGAATGACTTTGTTTTAAGTGTGTAGTTGAACTTCTATAACGCTACTCACCACGTGACGTCATAGGAGGGGGTGGGGCATATGCATGATATAATGACTTAGAAGAGATATGATATTGCGCATATGCTCCGCCCCCTCCTGTGAGGTCACGCGGTGAGTAGCGTTATATAAGTCCAACTACACACTTAAAACAAAAGTCATTCGCAATCAAAAAGTTTCTATACGTCAGTTTAATGCGGTTGAAATTACGCCTATATTGTCTTTTTCAGTTAATATAGATCGCAGCACTAAATTTAATCTTTTTTCATTTTTATTACATCCAACTGTATGCACTTAAATATTAGTAAAATACGTAATTTGTTAAGAGGTTGTGATGAAACGTCAAACCCCACTGCACGACAGCATATTATTGTTGCATTGGACTCACCACTTGACACCATGCGCGTGACAGGTCTAAAAATAGGTAGTCGGAATATCATATCTCTCGTTATTTGTATCATGGGGCATATGCGCAATATCATATCTCTTCTAAGTCATTATATCATGATGGTAGCCAGCCTCCTAGAATAATGTGACATGTATGACAAGGTCGCCATCTAGGTGCGAAACCAGGTAGTATGTTGTCACGACAGCTGCAAATAACAGAAAATGTTATAAAGTGTACAACCAACTAACAATTTTGTAAATTGTCAGCCCTGGTCCATTTCTTCCCTGATATAGGGCCAATGCATGATATAATGACTTAGAAGAAATATGATATTGCGCATATGCCCCGCCCGCTCATATGACGTCACGTGGTGAGTAACGTTATAGAAGTACAACTACGCACTTAAAACAAAGTCATTCGCAATCAAAAAGTTTCTATACGTCAGTTTAATGCGGTTGAAATTACGCATACATTGTCTTTTTCAGATAATATAGATCGCAGCATTAAATTTAATATTTTTCATTTTTATTACTTCCAACTGTATGCACTTAAATATTAATAAAATACGTAATTTGTTAAGAGGTTGTGATGAAACGTCAAACTCTATGACAGCATATTATTGTTGCATTGGACTCACCACTTGACACCATGCGCGTGACAGGTCTAAAAATAGGTAGTCTGAATATCATATATCTCCTTATTTGTATCATGGGCCAATGTATGTAGGGCTAGATAAATTCTCACCATAATTAGAACCGCAGACCGGGTTCGCTCTAATTAGAGCTCATCAGTACGGTATACTAGTACCACAGAACACTCCATATAGAAGGGAAACGCCAGGGGTCAAGGAGTCGTTGGCCAAAGGACTCCAGGAGGCAAGCTGAGGAAGTGGAAACAACAACATAAGCTTTCGATTAAGCTATCCCCAAGACCGTCATGCGCGGTGAAAAGCCGCATCCTGCACGAGGTGACCATTCTGATAACTAAACATGATGGATCTAGACGAGGAGGCCGAAAGAAACACCCCCAATCTACGGTGTCACGTGACCCGTGCCTAGGGATGGATGGCACCAGGGTGAACGGAACCTCTGGGGTACCGGACAACCCTCCAGAGTAACCCGCCTTGCACCACACAGGGGGTTCTGATGGCGTAGACAGCATTTCCCCCATTCTCGTGGGAACAACATGAAGATCATGGGAGGTTAGGGCGTTGGTGCCGTCGAAATGATTTACTACTTGGCTGGTTCTCGATTGATTTAGTCTTAGACCAGAAAGAACTTAGGACACGTAACACGAGATTTAACGCGTGTAGGCGAAGTGTGCCCGAATCGTATAGCAATTTTATGCTGTGGAGCCAAACAAAGCGAATGGGAGCAGAGTTTTAAGTAGGTATATTTAGTGTTTTTTGCAATAAATTGTGAATATTTGGTATTAAGAACAATGGTTTATTGTGCCGCCTTCAATTGCCATAGCCACAGTGACAAAAAAGAGCCCGGTATTACTTTTCACAGGTAAGATATAAAATTAACCTAATTACTTTCAGAACGTTTCTTACATTTTTATGCTTTAATTGTTGAAATAGGAAAAAAAAATTCCCACTTCACTTACTGTATTAGTGACACATTATTATTTTTAAAAATGCAAATAGAAAATATGTGATTTTCAATGTGAAATATTTAATTACATTTTCACTTTATCAAGTCCTGCCACGATATTCCATAGGCGTAGGTGTGCCCTTCAAAAGTTACGTTGTGGGAATAATGTTATGTTAGTTTATATACTTAATTAGTTATATTAAAGGAAAGAAAATGTTGCAGATATATAGAGGCATGAATACAGGTAGCTAAATGTTATTTAAAATAATACAGAAGTTACTGTTACGTGATTTTCCATTTACATGTAAATCAGATATTATATATTATATAAACCAAGAATAACAAAAAAATGCTTTATACCTATGGTAAATCGTCTAAAGTTTATGAATGTGATGAAATTTTTCCCTCGAAAAAAACTATTTGTCGATATGTTGAAGAAAATTCTTCACTTTGATGTAGGTGGTTAAATCGCAAAGAATCAATAAAACAAAACGTACATATGGCACATTCCTATGGAAAATTGTCTGAAAAAAAATTCACTAATAGAGAGGTATCGATGGTGAGACTTTGCAAAAAAATTTTCAAATGAGCGCGAACTAGGACCCCTAGAACCCATATCCAGGGTCAGTTTCAATTTTTATATGTTATATATATATATATATATATATATATATATATATATATATATATATATATATATATATATATATATATATATATATTATATATATATATATGTATCTATGTATGTATGTATCCGTCTGGTAACTCAAAAATAATTAACCGATTTCGATGAAACTTGGCAAGTGCCTTTCTTTTATTAATGGCTTGGTTCGTTAGCCAGAAAAAGCGGACGGGAAAATTCTGAGTTTTCTTTCAAAAAAAATTTTTCTACGAAAGTAACAAAGATATTTTAATGAAATTTATTGTATATGTTGCCTCGGAAGAGATCTTACTACGTACCAAAATTCAACTTTCTAAGTTTATAGAAAATTGAGTTATTCAAATTTTTTTTGAAAAAAATTTTTTTCTTCAAAAATTATAAACTTATTTTAGTGAAATTTGGTGGTCATCTTGCCTTAGGAAAGACCTTACTACATACCAAAATTAAACTCTCTAAGTTTATGATAATTGAGTTATTCAAATTTGAAGCATTTAATAAAAATTCTCTACCATAACGCACTTGCTGCGTCCCGAGAGTTTTTTAAGTATAAAGAAATTAGGAAATGTAAAATTCTTAAAAAAACATCTGTATTCTCATTCCATATAATACAGATGCATACTGTTTTATTTAATTTTTTATTATATATTTTGTAATCTATATATCAATGGTTTCTGAATGTACTATTTGTCTTAAATTCCTTTGGTTAATATCAGTATTTTATTAATGCACGTTTTAGTGAATTTTTATTAAAAACAATTCACCTAATGGAGAGGTATCGATGGTGAGACTTGCAAACTTTTTTTTCAAATGAGCGCGATTGAGGACCCCTAGAAACCATATCCGGGGTCAGATTAAATTTTTATATGTTTATATATATATATATATATATATATATATATATATATATATATATATATATATACACATATATATATATATATGTATACATACATACATATATATATATATATATATATATATATATATATATATATATATATATATATATATATATATACATATATATGTATGTATGTATCCAACCCATAACTCAAAAAATATTAAACCGATTTCGATGAAACTCGGCAAGTGCCTTTCTTTTATTAATGGCTTGGATGAGTTCGTTAGCCAGAAGAATCTGACAAGGTTTTCCTGGAATATTTTGAGTTTTCTTTCGAAAAAAAATTTTTCTACGAGAATTACAAAGCTATTTTAATAAAATTTGGTGGATATATTGCCCCGAGAAAGACTTTACTACATACCAAAATTAAACTTTCTACGTTTATATAAAATTGAGTTTTCCAAATTTTCAGTTTTCTTTCGAAATAATTTTTTTTCTCAAAAAGTTACAAGGTGATTTTAATGACACTTGGTGGATATGTTGCCCTAGAAAAGACTACATACCAAGATTCAACTTTCTAAGTTCATTGAAAATTGAGTTATCCAAGTTTGAAGAATTTAATAAAAATTCACTACCATAACGCACTTGCTGCGTCCCGAATTTTTATAGGTTGATTCCAGCATAATTTTATCATTATTATTCCATGTATACTAAATCAAGAGGCACTTAAAAGAACAGTGAAAATCACTATTCTGTGTGCTGCACCCATTGACTAATTCAAGGTTACGCCACTGGTCGAGAGAGTTTGGTACCAAATTGCTTCACTTCCGCCGGTCTTGTTACGTGTCCTAAGTTCTCTCTGGTCTAAGGATTTAGTGGACTGTATCGAATATCGAATTGAAGCATTGTGAATTTCTGTAGAATATGTATTAACTATTTATACGAATTACATTACTTATAACAAAGAAGAATAGATATACAAGACGGAGCGACGTGCACAGCGAGGCACTCGAATCGGTGGTTGCGTAAACGTAAACGAATAGAACGATTGACGGTCTTCATTCACCGTCCTTCTCCATCGCAGTCGTCGGCCTTGCGCACAACCAATGTCCAATACAACTTGATAGGGGAGCTGTCAACGGTGGCGCACTGTGTGATTTAAAAACTCGCAGGAAATGTTTGTAATGTTAACCCATGATACAAATAACGAGATATGTGATAATGAGACTACCTATTTTTAGAACTGTCACACGCATGAAGTCATATGGTGAGTCCAATGCAACAATAATATGCTGTCGTGCAGTGGAGTTTGACGTTTCATCACAACCTCTTAACAAATTACGTATTTTACTAATATTTAAGTGCATACAATTGGAAGTAATTTTTTAAGGTCAGAATACTATACTATGATTATGTAACATGATGATCAAATTAAGTTTATGAATGTTGACGCCCTCTAAGTGTCTGCGAACGTCCTCTCTACTTTTTAAGTTTGTGTATCGGTTGTGTATCTCCAATGATAATTCAGGGCTACCCTTAATTATTATACTTGTGTGTATGTATCTGTAATATAAAAATGAAAAATATTAAATTTAGTGCTGCGTTCTATATTATCTGAAAAAGACAATATAGGCGACGAAGTGGAATGTAACTTCTACCGCATTAAACTGACGTAGAGAAAGTTTTTTGATTGCAAATTACTTTGTTTTAAGTGTGTAGTTGGACTTCTATAACGTTACTCACCACGTGACGTCTTAGGTGGGGGCGGGGCATATGCACAATATCATATCTCTTGTAAGTCATTATATCATGATGTTAACCATGTCAGCCGCCTTGAAGTAACAACTTCAAATAATGGTGATATTTATCTTAACATTAATATAAAAAAAATAACGCCCAATGTGAATAATAGTAGAGTATATAGTTTTCTTGAGCGATTGCGATCTTACCCGGTTAGAGCACTTGACAGATGATCTCTCAGCTGTCACTGTCAATGTCAGTTGTCATTAGAGCCCATGGGTGGTACTTTGACTATATATCAGAGAATAGACTCGGCACACATCCGAATTGTTTGAAGCCAACATTCAAGGGACTCTATGTTTACATCGGTCCTCTGCTCTGATTGGGTGGTGGCTCAAGCGTTGCCGCTATGTAATAATTCATCCTTAAATCGCCGAATATGATGACAAGTTGAGAATGGTAAATTTATTCTTTTTCTGTTACTTAAGACATTACACTTACATTAGGGCTTATTTATGAATGTAAACGTTATAACGTTATATTCCTTGGTTTCTCCCTTCTTTATGTAAATATAACCAGAAAACCCAATTAAAAATCTTTATCTTGCTGCATGTGAAGTATCTAAATTTGTATTAATCCACAGTTGTAGCTTGTATTTGTCTGTGAATAGTATGCAAGTATACTGATAATTTATTTTTATTTGTTACCTTGATTTGCAATAAAGGTTTTGAGTTTTGTTTTTGCACAATGATGAAAAAGTATATTGCTTGTAGATTACCTGGGGATGTGGCAACGGTGTCTCTGCATGCGTAAGTACATTGCTATTTACGATTTTCAGTGGCGGCACGTCAGTTTGGCACTATTTTTCGGTTTCCATCTTCTAAAGAAAGGAGAGAAACATGGTGCGCTGCCTTAAATATAAAATCGGATACGCTGCCGAAATATTCTCTTTTATGTTCACAGCATTTTAATGACGACTGTTATTATTTACCCAAGTGTAAGAAGGGTATTAAAAACGTAGCGTCTCCATCAGTATTAAGTTATCCAGTGCCTTCTACTTCTGGCATGAAAGCTCTTGCTCATGCGGAAGGAATGTAAAGTATTCCTTTTAGCTTCCTATTTTGTAAACCTTTATTATTGTTAAAAGTAATTAATCACCCGATAAAAATTCCAGTCATAGTTTTGAAGAAAATAGAGATAAATCATCGTCATCATCAACTTTCACTGCCTTGGAACTATCATGTTCAACAGGTGCGGCACTTGGCAGCCCTCCTGTATTAACACCAAAAGCTAACATTACTCCAGGTCAAAAGTAAATTAATATGCCTCGACTTAGAATTGAGGGAAAATATTACAAACAATTTTTAAAAATTATACCCTGTTCACTTACCAAATATGATCAATTTTTTAGGAAAAAACTTCGTTATTTTGTAGATATTTCCAGTTTATCAGGAACTCCAAAAAAATATTTAAAAAAATGGTCTATTGCTAAACGAGTAATAAAAAAAACAAAAGAGGAATATAAATATATTGCGCCAACAGAAAAGATGTCTTAAGAGTTTTTCATCAGAAATCGCTGATTGAGCATTTTAAAAGTCGTATTGCTTTTACGGAAAATACAGAAACATCCCTGAACGTCTCACTTTTGAGTGTTATTGAATTTATATCATTGCTTGTAATATTTTAGGCCTCTTTACCCACACAAATATACCTGATTAAACAGCTTTTAAAAGGTCCACAATGAAACTATTTACCATACATAAGGTGGTTTGCTATTACCCTAAATTTTTATTTAAACAAAGTTTATAATTACGTTCGGAAAAATTTATGAAGTATTTGCCACATTCTCGAAACATTTCTAAATTATTCCTGGATTCTGCAAAAAAGCATTAGCGGTTTTGGATTCAAAAAGAAGAGAAGCAGCTGAAAAAGGTCGCAAAATACTTTGTAACCTATGTATCGACGAGATGTTCATAAGACGTCAAGTTGAATGGACAGGAAAATGTTTTGTGGTAACGTAGATATTGGCGTGGATATGAATAATTCAAACGAGCTTCCAGGGGCTAAATAACTTTTGCTTTTCTTATTAGTCGCTTTAAATGGCCACTGGAAAGTTCCAGTGGGTTATTTATTCCTAGCTGGCATTTCTCGTGAAGAAAAAGCAAGCCTATTAAATCAGGCTTTAAGTTTTATCCATCAGGCAAAAATAGTCGTTACTTCCATAACTTTTGATGGAGCAGCTGCAAATATAAGTATGGTTAAATGTTTGGGAGCAAATTTAGATACATTTATTCAAGAAGGTTTAAAGGCTTATTTGCCGCATCCTGTAACCCATGAAAATGTATATATTTTCCTAAATGCTTCCCACATGATGAAATTAATAGGAAATTGTCCGGCAAGTTGTAGATCTATAAAACACGGCAGCAGACAAGTCAGGTGGTCATTTCTAGAAAAACTGGTAGAGCTGCAAGATATTGAAGGTTTTTCTTAATTTTTTTCTTAAATTTTTGTTGAAAACACTTTTTACTGAATTTGCATAGAGAAAAATCGCTTGTGACGAGATAACATTGCAACATTGAGACTTTCGATCATTTTATTCGAGTAATCATTTCTATAAAAATCCACTACCATAACGCACTTGCTGTGTCCAGAATTTTTAGTTAATAGTATACTTAAATAGTGTATAGGTAGTTAAACATCTTTTAAATTCTATTGTATTATTTTAATCGTATTTATGAAAATTTCAACCCTTATTGTCGAGACGCCTATGGTGTCGAGGACCGTGTAAACAAACCTTTTAGCCAATGTTGGTTTCAAACATTACAACGCATCACATTGGGAGATGCCTGGTCTATACGTAGGTAGATAGCCAAAGGGGTGGTACGTCATCGATGTGATTGGTTTGAGACGTCATAAAGATACCTTGTTAAGTTGGCAAGACACATCTGTGCTGTAGTCATATATGGTGTGTGTGTGAAATTTTCTATGTGAGAGCAAGCAAAATGTGAGGCAGGCTGGAGGTAGAGCTAGAGCTAGGTATAAAAACATCATAGATTAAAGTTTTGTGTGTGTGTTTATGATTTGAATGATAGCTGTGCTGGGTTTTAGATGTGATGTGTGGCGGAGTTGGCGGAGTACTGGGCGGGGACCGGAGCTGTGGTCTTAGATGGAAGCTAGGATTTGAGTTTGGATTTAGATTTGAAATCGTGTTGCGAATCATAGTCACTCTGTTATTTTAGTTAATTCAGTAAAGTTGATACGACAGTGTTTTGTGAGTAGGTTATATATAATTTTTTTATTAAAGTGTTATATTTTATTAGCCAGATGTTAATGTGTTATAGAAATTGTAAGAATCCAATCGATTTAAAAAATGCTGTGGAAAAATTAGCTGCGATTTTTCAAAGACTTAGTATTTGAAGCAGATCATGAGCAGTCTATGGTAAGATGTCTATGCAATTTTTCTGTTCTACTCTACAAAATTGTGGTTTGGATTTATATTTAAATGATATTAGACCGTTCTTGTCAGAAAAAGATAAATATCTATTAAACAATAATGGAGATGGAGAATTGGAAAATGAAGATAAAGAAGCAAAAGAAGATCAAAAAGAAACTGTTGCAGGTGACGATGAGAAAAAATAGAATATAAGTTAGCAATGTTAACTTTTTCCATGTATATATAATGTGATAATAATAATAATAATAATAATAATAATAATAATAATAATAATAATAACTGTACAATAATATTTTAAATCTTTTATTTAACAGTATGATTAGTTTTTAAACAAATTTTCTTTGCAATAAGAGTACATTTTTCTGTAATATATAAAAAAAGTTATGAGAACTACATATATAAGTAGTAAAGTGTTAATTATTTTCTTTATAAAAACATTACAAAGAACTTCATTTAGAGAATTCCATCCTTTTAGCTCATTTTCTTTTTGAGAGGAACAATTTTGCGATGACTTATCAGAGATTTCATTTTTGTAACTGTCGGTAAAAGTATCATTTAAAACTTGCTTCCACCGACTATCTTCAAAACTTCGGTCTGAATAAATTAATTTTAATTTATATTTTAAAATACTTGCATTCCTATTTGGTATATCAAATGTTTGAAGTGTAGATACACCATCTTGAATTCTAGGAAATAGTTTTACCCAGTTATACGGCCAGCTGTCATTTTTTTGTATTGTAACAAACGTATGCAGATATTACGTCTGATTGATGATAGACTATAAAATTATCTTTAACCAATACTACAAAAATTAAAAGAGTTGTTTGCAACAACCACATTCTGATTAAACTGATATTTTTGTTTACTTTATTTCTATTTTTATTATTGAGTTTATCTAAAAGATTAAGGTGAGAATAAAAAATCAGTATCTAATATATATATATATATATATATATATATATATATATATATATATATATATATATATATATATATATATATATATATATATAGTAATATCCCCCCCCTTTGTCTTTTTAAACAAATGCATATTGACAGGCGTATTATATACAAAGGCTACATCATATATTGTAATATCCAATTTAAACACTCTGTATTTTAAAGAAAAGGCATATTAGTCTGGTTTGCAATGTTGAATTTTATGCAGTTAAATCACTGACTGCTTTAAATTACTATGGGTGACCTGAAATGTACTCATTTACCTTACTTGGAAGGCTTCTACCTTTACTTATTAAGAATGAATAATTTTCTGGGCTAACAGGAGAAATATTGAGGCGTGAAAATCTAGGGTTAGGACCAGGTTGTGTTTGTTCAGACTATGGGATTGAAACATTGGAGAAAAACGCAAAAAATTCGCAAACACTTAATTTATTTGACAAAGTTTCTAATTTGACCAATACAGTGAAACGAGCAAGAAGGCACAGACATCTAGCCACCTTTCGCTACGAAACATCACACGGCTGGGATTAATCTTAAACATATGGGGAGTGCACTAGCATAAAGAATTTGGATCGCTTGGAGGGTTGATGACTTGGTGTGTAGAATAAAAGATTGATATTTTCATTGCAATATTCATTGTTGAGACTTTACTGGTTTCATGGTTCACATTTCAGTTTTGGTTTGTCTTTGCTTTATTACTGTGGGACTGATTGAGCAACACCGCAGAACATGACACCACACCCAGGCATATATTTGAGGCTTACCGACACTTTCCTCTACGTCTCTCCTATGGTTATTTATCTCTAGAAAATGATGCATTGCGGATTTGGGTTGCCTTTTCCACAACCATTGTGCCATAGTTAAGGTTTTCACGGGCCCTTCTTGAACTATAGCCTCATTGGAGGTCTTTGATTTTCGGAGGTTTGGTAAGTCAGGAAGTAGAAGGTTCACCCAAATACCGCTTGCAAATTATCTTGTTTAGGACCTGTAGGCTGTATGAGACGCAAGGGAAAGGTATCAGTGTCATTCAGGCCAGATCACCGTTTACTGACTAAGCGGAAACGAAAACAAACCTACTATTACTTCACCCAACATTATGATGTATATCGCAAAGCTTTCAACTAATTATTGACCTTCAGGTTGCCCTCTCACAGCACTCATGCCGGATTTATATATATCGCGAGGCCTTCAGGGCTGGCCTGATATCTCAGGTCTTTTATTTCTGAAATTGGCACTTCATGGAGCGAGACTTCACCTGAATGTCATTCTAGACATCAAGAGAATATTACAAAAATTTGTCAGAACACAGGGGGAAGTACTTCATTTACTTTATGTCCATTTCCTTTCCGAACCGTCCAGTGCACACCACATACACTCAATTTCAAGTTTCAGTTTAACACACAAAGGGGAGCCAAGATGTCTGTTTCAGGTACAAAATAATGTCATCCGGTAACAGTAGGTAATGCGTCGGTTGTGCCAGACAGACTGGTACATTTGAACTACACATTTTAATTGTGGTTAAGTATGGGCTCTGCATTACCGACATCACAGCTGACAGGCAAGTGACAGACTGGGACATTTGAACTACACATTTTAATTGTGGTTAAGTATGGGCTCTGCATTACCGACATCACAGCTGACGGGCACCGAAATGTCAGAGGGCAGAGATTTGACTTTTCTTGGGCGGCTTCCACACCGTTTTCTTTGACCAATCAGAAGACAGCATTCGGCTTCAAACATAGGTAATAACTTGAATTGGGTGATGACGTCATCGGAACTCTGATTTTATATTTTTGTAACGAATGCATCGTGGTCAGACACTATTCATTTAATTCTGTTAAAAAAAGCGAAGCAACTACTAGCCGGATTTGAACCCAGGTATATTCGAATGAGAGCTCGGGCTTCCATCCTCGCGGCTACCGAGGCTTAGTGAAATTATCTTTCAAGTTGATATATATGCGTACTATAACCCTTACTTATGTAACAACAACTTATTATTTAAATGTTTATATTTATAGAAAACGTACTTAAGTAAAAGAGTCCTAGTTGTATATACAAAAAAACAAATAATTCATTTTACATGCGGTTGACTTAAAAACAACAGAATAATCATATAATAAGAGTTATGTTTGCAATTAATGTGGTGAGAGAGAGAGAGACAGAGGCTAGTATCGCGTTGTCTAGATATCCTTGTAGGTTGATATCGGCAAACAAATACGAGATAACGTAATACATTTAAAAACACGCAATCTAATCAAGTTTAAGGAACAATAGTTTGGATTGTGTTTGTTTCAATTATATAAACAAATACAAACACCGAAGCTCTTAGGTGAGCAGATTTTAAAAATGCGAATGCCGAGAATGTCAGACATACCAGCAAAATCCTAAGAATGTTAAGATCAGACATGGTAACAGCTAAAAATCCTAAGAATCTTAAGATCAAGCATGCTAAATATGACATGGTAACAGGAAATGAGTCATATGTTTACCATTTCAGTCAGATGAAAGCATGGCAACAGCTAAAAATCCTAAGAATGTTAAGACCAGACATGCTAAAGCCTGCAAACTATGATCTCGACTACAACATATAGCAGGAAATGAGTCATGTAACAGGAAATGAATAATGTGTTTTCAAATACAAATGTACGTGACCTTCTACAAATGTTGGCGGCCTCCTACAAATGTATGTGACCTCCTACAACGATGACGGCTAAATGAGTTTCAATAACAAGTCAAAAGTGGGAGGTATAAGTATATATAAACATTAGGTGGCAAGCAAGTACATCAGTTGTTGTCTGTAGTCTGCGCCCAGTAGTTATATGTTAGTGTATTTGTTCTGTTCAACATGTATGGTATGGATGTTAACGACGAACCTATTAATAGCAATGTTTGTGATTGTTACTGGGGCCAAATTGATGCAGCTCTACGTCAGAATATTAGTGATATTAAGCAAGAAAGTAGAATGCTACTGGAAACAAGGTATGCCATTACTCCAGCTCTAAGTGTTGCAATTGGTATATCAAAAGCGGCCGGATTGATTCCAATAATTAAAATTATAAATACAAGCTTATATGCACCAAATACAAATATAACAATCTCATCTGGCTCATGGGAATGGGAGTATTTTATTTCAACATTGAAAAACACAGCTGAAGAGTATTTTACCAAAGCTAATAAGATCGAACCTGAAAATATTGGAATATGTACCATCAAACCTATTAAAGTAGTAGACAGTAAAGGTATATCAATCTCAGATGATTCTATTACTTTTTATTTAACCGAAGACGCAGTTCAACGGCTACTAGATCTGGTTGAAATCATCAACGAAAAGCTGAAGTTTCTAACCGATTTGAACTTTGATATTCGACTTAGTGATTTCCTCTATTGTGTTGCTGATGTTCTCAAGTGTGTTAATAAGAAGGAGCTACCACGTGATGAGGAGGTGATAATGCTTATAAAAACCATGTTAAAAGACTATGAATCATCATTCCGAGTTAGTATGTTAGAGTGCTTACACTTTACAGAGAAGCAAGTACTTGATCGTTTCAAAGAAATACACACGATATACAATGAGTCATCTTAAAGCAAGTTTCATCATCCTAACAGCACTATGTCAAAATGTTTTTTATATATACAAACCACCAAATGTGAAAGAAGTAAGAATTTGTTTCGATGAGTGTACGAAATGGTCTGGACTTCCAACAACACATCTACACAATGATGAACGTATTCAACTTTCAATGTATAACTTATCAAAAAGCAAGTCTGAAGTGATGTATTACAAACTTATGTTTCTGTTTGATAATGGTACACGTGGTGAGACATATGATTGGAGAACTCTTGTATTAAATGATTTTTACCTGTTTACCTCAAATTATATTTCCATGTTTATATCAACTGGCGTTCTTATGTGTCTAACTATATTTATGTTAATTTACTTTTGTGCTAAATATAGTACAACACTTAAGGATATGTATCGTAAACATGTTTGTTAATATATCTATATAAACTAAACACATGTGTTTTATTCATTAGTTAAGCATCTGTAGTTAAGATGAGATATTGTGAGTCATGCTCGTTACAAGTGAAAAAGAATCAATTTTCTGGACATTTACGTAGTGAAGCTCACAAGGCAAAAGTATGTGAGCCATGGCATGTTGAACAAGTGCATATGCTAGCTCAAGCTTTTAAAAATAGAGTAGCCACCTATCGTATTAGTATAGACGGTAATGACATAAACTTAGCCATGGATACTGTGAAACATAAAGTGTTTCATCTAATTGAAGCTTCTTTAGCTAAACATAACCAAATTAAAATGAACTTGGAATTGTTTGGTTTGTATATGCTCCAAAGCCGAAATAGAAAAGAAATTAAGTCATTCAATACTAAAAATAAAAATGTTACAGTTTCAACTAACTTTGAAAATATATTTAGTGAATTCGTCGATGAGATTTACACAAAAGCTTTGGAGTTTGCAGAAGCCGAAAGTGGGTGGATGTTGGAGCGACTAATGTGGCTGGAAATAAACATTAATAAACACAGTTTTAAGCCGTAGGGTGGGGTTAACATCTATAAATTGTCGTACACATACTCTTAAGCTCATTCAAAATTTAGTTTTCTTGGAAGTAAGACGTGCTCTTGAGTATCTAAGTGTTTAGTAGTGTGTTTAAAATGGCTACATTAAGTGATGTGTGCTACCAGCAAATTAAAGACAACTTCTGGTATGGTTTATTTGGAGACTTTCAATTAATTATTGACAAGAACACTGGTTACTTTAATGCAACTAAACTATGTAAAAATGGTGAGAAAAGATTCAGACATTGGTTTGAAAATAAGAAAACTAAAGAGTTGATCGCCTATTACAATGGTCAGATAAAGAAACATTTAGGTAACCAGAATACCGATACCCTAAATATTTCAACCTAAGGAGTTCACTCAGAGTCACATCTAGGGGGCCGGAATACCGGCCCCCTAGATGTGCCGGAAGCAACATCTCAACTAACACCTACAACCGCTACATACTTAGTGGACTTTGGTGGAACACAGACTGAAAACAACTTGATATCTGGTACATATGTCTGTAAAGATTTGATATTAAATTTAGCCTGTTGGATATCTAATCCTTTCTATGAAAAGTGCAACCAAATTATTTTTGATTTTTTCGTAAACGAATTTAATCAAAAATACAAGGAAAACCTTAAATAAATTGAAGTGAAATTAATGGAGATAGAGGATGAAGTGCAACGCATGCGTGAAGCAGATGCTAAAGTCACAGAACATATTGAAGATATATCTCCAAAACCAAGCAACCCCGGAAAAATAAGTATGTTTGGTGTACTTTCAAGAAATGAGAAAGACGCTAAGTACCCGTATCATGCTATACGAACCCAGAAGAAGAGTTTTAGAAGAGCCGTCAGGAGTTTTAAAAATAAACATCCCGATTCCGAAGTGATTCTAAACATGTTGTATGATCCAAATTCTATAAATCTCTTTAATAGAATAAAGGCCGAAGTAAAATACCTCAAGACTAATAGAAACGATCTGCAGATAGTTGATGTGCCACAGAAGAAGTTTATTCAGGATATTATTGATTTACGTCATAATTTTTAATTGCTCACTTGACTTAATTGTATGTATGTAACAATATGGAGAAATAAAACGCACTAATTTTAATAACGACTTTTATTTTATTCTAAGTATATTAATACATTAAATATAAGTAAGTTTATTTAACATCATCTGAATTTATCCAAGAATTATGAGATTTATCAAAACCCAACCATTTTACATAAAGTTTCTTGCCTTTCTTCCTCAAGATGCGTTCAACCAGATATATGTCTGTTTGTTTAGTCTTTTGTAGTTCTTCCTCGTAAAACCCTCCACTGATAGGTTTGCCTTGCATGTCTTCAAGAAAGTATGTTACTGGATTTGTGAAATGAACACTAACAATCTTAAATAATTCTGTTGACCAGCGAGGTGTATACCCCTTTTCGAATTGAGCTTTTACTTTACTTAGACGTACAACATCACCCACTTTGAATTTATTCCGATCAAACACTTTAATATTTGTGTAGACTTGTTTGTGAATTGCTGCTTCATTTTTCTTGTTAACATCTTTAGGTTTTACACCAGTTGTTCGATGAATGGTTGAGTTATAGTTAGCAGTGACATCGGGTAGTGTATTTAACCACCTGTAGGAGCCAAACAAGTTAAAATTTTTGTAGATCTTCTCTTTTAAGGTACGTATAACTCTTTCCACTATTGCGGCCTTTTTCACACTATAAGTGCTATAGTGATTGATGTTATATTTTTTCATTAGGGCATTAAATTTGGAGTTATAAAACTTCTTACCAAGATCAGATTGAATGTTAGAAGGTGTTGTACTATTAGCTAAAATATCAGCCATAGCTTTAGTCACCTCTTCAGCATTTTTAGATTTAAGTGGACGAGTCCACACATACTTTGAAAAACAATTGATAACCACTAAAATGTATTTGTAACCAGAGTTTTCGCGATGATAGTCTTGAAACTCTGCCAAATCAATCTGCCAGAAGTCATTTAAACCTTTAATTATGGTACGTCTACGTTTGAAGTTGATTCGTGCTGGTGTGTATAACTCATTTATTACTTGCTTCTTAGCATCAGATGGTTCAACTATTTTCCGTTTCATGGTGATGATGGATTTAAGAGTATCCACTTGTTATGTAAATCTTTTAGTTTGTTGTCTATTTCACCCAACTTCTTCTTCAACTTGTTATTCTTTGACAGATCAATGTCTTTTAAAACTTGAGCAGTTATGTCCTTAGCTAAATTTTTCAATTTATTTTCAAATTCGTTTTTTAAATCTACCAACTCTGGTTTGTGCACAGCTTCAAGTAAGATGGAAATTATTCTTTGTGTCACTTCGTCTTTGTTTTTCTGATAGTCATCTATCCATGCATCTACAAATTTTTTATTTACACCATCTGTTGGATCGATTGGATCACCAACGTTACACAATCTATGGCTTTGCAAATCAAAGTCACCACCTGTAGTTCTTGGGAACAGTTCTCTTTCAATGATTTTAAACTTAAAGCGCTTATTGGACTGGGAACGTCCGAACTTATCGATAGACATTTTTATACTAAGCAATAGGTAGGTATGTATGACAGATATGTAGGTTTACTAAGCAATAACACTGACTTCCTTTAATTCTTCAATGATTGATTGAATTTCGTTGTTATGAGCATTATTACCAGCAACTTGAGAAGCTACTAAAAGTCTAAGTCTATCAACCAACTCATTTATGTCATCCCAATAGACATATTCTATTTGTTTGTTATTTTGTATCATATAGTTGTTAGTGTTGCTGCTTACATTCTGAGCTCTAGGTTCAGTTTTTTGTTCTGCGTTATGATGTGTGTCGTAACCAAAACCTTGAGGAGTTGAGGATCTTCGTCCTCGTGGGTTTATAACTGGTTTTATTAGAGTCAGATACTTTTCCGAGGAACAACCCTTGGTTCGTGCGTTGGGATCGTAGTTCATTTTATGAACACTAGTTGCCTCTAGAATATCTCTATAGTGTTGAAGATCGTCATAGGTATACCCTCTAGGTGTTTTCATAAATATCAATTCTAGCAGACCTTGTGTTTGCGGATATCTCCTTTGACCTAGTCGAATGTCATTATCAGTAAAGTCCAAGTGTTTATTGCCAAGACTCCAACTACCAGTATCTTTAGCGTAGCGAGCACCATACGTTTGATCAATAGTAGCAAGCCTCGGTGGTTCAGTAAAATACTTGTCTACATAATATCGAACTCGTTCAGGATATTGCTCCAAAAATTCTTGATATGCTGGGTTGTTTGTGACAGTTTGTAGATCTGCCTCAAGCTCTTCAAATGTTGGGATATCCTCATCAGAACTTGTCTCTACTTCTGGTTCGGCTTCAAAAACTTCATGGTCTTTAAGGAACTCAACTTTGGGTTTCTTTTCTGGTACATCATCAGAAGCTTCTTCTTCTTTGATTTTTTCAACCGTTGGCTGTAGTTTAAGTACCGATGTGTTTTTAGATATTTCACTTAGTGGTTCAACAATTGGTTTATATAAACGTTGTAGGACCTCATCATTCTCAACTCTACCAAGCTTAAGCATTAAATGTTTTTTTTCGAATGTTTTCGGCAAGTTGTAAAATCTTTTTCTTGATTTTTCTCTCTTGTTTACCCATCACCTCCATCTTGCTAAAGTTATTTGTTTCGTGTTAAGAGATGCAAACAGTTCGGTGGTTTAAGGTGTACTAGCTTTGAATTGGTTGTATGTCTGTCTATCTAGTGTTAGGTATCTAACACAACAGGTAGACCTGGTTGTTAGACAGGTTGTTAGACAGGTTGTTAGACAGGTTGTTTTAGACAGGTTGTTTTAGACAGGTTGTTTTAGACAAGTTGTTTTAGACAGGTTGTTTTAGACAGGTTGTTTTAGACAGGTTGTCTGTCTTGTTAGCTGGTTGGTTCTCATGCTAGACATCTCTTTGTTGTTGTTGGTTGTAGACCATTAGATTAATATGTAGCTATCGAATCCTTTTCTATATCTCCCTCTGTGTACTTCGTTTTCTTTTACAATCACAAACACACCATACTTATTGTCTTTCCAACACTCGCAACATATATTTTTAAATTGTTTAAAGTCCATATCTGTCGTTACATGATCGTCGTAGATGTGTTTTAAATTGGTTTCGTCTTGTTTGAAGAGACTCAACATATTAGCATTATCACGTATTAGATGTTTCGGTATTCGAGTATATGTTTGACAGAGATAGAACGAATCAATATTCTTATGTCTTCCCATACTAAAGTATGCTCTCATTTTATCCTGTTTGTCACAAGCTACATCATCAAATATAAACACAGAGTTACCCAAGGCTTCTGCTGGATCTAATATTTCATCGTTTTCACTATATGGATAGTAACCAACATATTTTGTTGTGTCCAACACATCCTTTAACATCCTGTATTTGGGTTGATACAGAGACTTTGAATATACATACACGTTATCAAACTTTAAACCATTCGGTTCAAACAATAAACTTAGCATAACATTTGTTTTACCACAGCCGCTCGGACCACATATGATACATCTAACTGTGTTTGGCAAGAGATGACCATGTTTTCGTTGTTGTTCTGATGATGTATCAACAACATCGTCTATATTTGTAATAGGTAAGACAGAAGCGTGTTTAATGGTACGCATCTTGACTTAAACTAAACTATATTTTCGGTAAGTATAAATATATATAGACAGATGCAAGTGAGTCATCTAGTTAGTATCAATGTTGGTGTCACAGGGTGAAGGTCTTGTAAACACAGCTATTAACAAGTTACCTGTTGAGTTACACATACCTGGTTATCAATTTTGCGGTCCAGGTACTAAACTTAAAGAACGTCTTGCCAGAGGTGATAAAGGTATCAATCTGCTAGACCGTGCTTGTAGAGACCACGACATCGCTTACTCTCAATCAAAAGAGTTGAGTGATAGGCATCGAGCCGACGAAGTTTTGGAGAACCGAGCTTGGGAGATAGTTAAATCAAAGGACGCAAATTTTGGTGAAAAGTTAGCCGCTTGGAGTGTTACAAACACCATGAAAGTGAAAAGAAAGTTTGGTATGGGTCTTGATGTAACCAACTCAAAACCGAAGAAGAAGGTTCCCTTTAAAAACATTCTTAGTCTGATTGGAGAAGTTATAAAAGACAAAAACCTTATTCCATCAGAGAATGCTGTGTTTGATATCGCTCATGCAATTGTTAAACAGATTGGTGGGCGTAAGAATGTGTTGAAACCTCGAGTTATTCCAATACCTAAAAGCGGAGGGTTCCTCCCACTGTTACCTCTTATATTTGGTGGTCTATCAGCTCTTGGTGCTTTGGGTGGTGGTGCTGCTGGTATTGCTAAAGCCGTAAACGATGCTAAAGCGGCTAAACACAAACTGGAGGAAGAAGAACGTCACAACAAAACAATGGAGGCTATCGCAATGGGTAAGAGAGGTAGTGGTTTGAAATTAAAACCGAAATGCAAGAGACTCGGCAAAGGTCTGTATCTGAAGAAACAACGTGGTGGTTATGGTTTGTATCTGCAAAAGCCAAAAAACGAATAGGTCGTTTACCAGCAAGACCTCTAACAAATGAAGATCTTGTAAAATTTGCTGGTAAAATGAAAATCCCATATTTTAGAGGTGTATACATGCGAGATGAGCTACCTCGAAATGGACCACGTAAAAATGAATCGTTTATCATGAATTTACAAACAAACAAGGAGCCTGGTAGTCATTGGGTTGCAGTTAGGAAACGTGGTAACACAGTCGAGTACTTTGACTCCTATGGAAACTTAAAGCCACCAGTCGAGTTGCAACAGTACCTTAAAGACTATACTCTAATGTATAATCATGATGTGTATCAAACATATAATACTTATAATTGTGGTCACTTATGTTTAAAATTTTTAAATAAAATACTCAAACAGTAACCTCTGTGTATCAGTCATGTCGCAAACCTTTGTGTTGAAAGACCGCAGCTCCCATCTGTCAACAGACTACGATCCACCAATTGAATTGGATCCTGGTGGTAGTTATGCTGTTGCTTTGATAGGTTTTCACACATACAACAACATACCTAACATATATAAAGGTAAAAATAAATTTTATGTAAAAGAAGGAGGTGCTTGGAGAACCATCACGATACCTACTGGTGCATATGAAATAACACATTTGGAAAACTTGCTTCAAAATGAGCTTGTTGGTGCTGCAGCGACACATGAACAAAAGCAACTAGCTTTGATTCTAAGACCTAATCCCAACACCATTAGATGTGAAATAAAATGCTTCACAAGTATCAGTTTTGAAGCTGATGATTCGATTGGGCGAATGCTGGGATTTTCAAAGCAAGTTCTTCAACCAGGTGTTTTCCATGAATCTGATTTGCCTGTTGAAATAGTAGATGTTAGACAGATTCGCATAGAAACTAATATTGTGTCTGGTTCCTACTATAACGGGAAACCTTCACATACGTTATATGAGTTTGCCCCGATGGTTGATCCTGGTTATGCAATCGACATCGAACCTAAGAATCTAATTTATTTACCAGTGAACAAGCAAGAGATTTCAAATATAAGCATCGACATCGTGGATCAAGATTCAGTTCCTGTAAACTTTCAAGGTGAAGAGGTGTCTGTTCGTCTGAACCTTAAAAAGATTACCTAGAATGCTAGTCTTTAAGGATATAAAAGCAAGTGAATCTGCCAAAACAAGTTCAGTACAGTCAACCACTTCAAAGTGTACACTTCGCTCTGATAATATTGGGTTCCTTAAAAGTCTTGGTTATCATGTCATCAAAACTCAAAATATTCAAAGACCCCGAGTTTGACGATTCCATTGATCGAGAAGAGCTTCGGTCTTACTATTCGTCAACTAAATCCTTTGGTAACAGTGATGAAGTCGAAATAAACATCAATCAGCAAGGTGCCTTTGTATGTCTAGCAGAGTCGGTTCTAATAATCGAAGGTGCTCTGGAACCTTTAGCAATACAAAATGCTGATGGTGAGTGTTATATGTCAAATAATGGAGGAGCCGCTCTGTTTGAATCAGTGTCGTATGAATTAAATAACAAGGAAGTGGAGCGAGTACGAGACCCATACACCACAACAACTATCAAAACCCTGCTTTCGTTTAGCAAGAATGAAGCCAAATCTCTTAGCAACGCCGGAGTGAATGTATCGTTAGATCATATCACCTTAAACGATAACAAGTTTCACTTGCTCCTGCCTCTTTGGTACCTCTTCAGTTTCTTCCATCACTTTAAAGGAGTTCTCTGCGGTAAACATACTTTCCGATTCACAAGAGCTCGAAGTGATGCTAACAGTTATTATAGTACTGGTAGTGCAAGATCTAAAATAACTGTAACCAACATGTTTTTAAAAGCTAAACATGTATTTCCAAACGATAAAATGAAGTTGGAACTGATGGATAAAATTGCAAAAGACACATCTATATTTCTAGCATACCGCAAATGGGACATATATGAGCTACCAGCGCTTAGAGATATTAATAAAGATGTGTGGTCTGTTAAAACTGCAACAAACTTAGAAAGACCTAGATATGTGATTATAGCATTTCAAACAGATCGAAAAGATAATGTAAGCAAGAAAGGTGACTTTTTTGATAATATTGGTATGGTAGATCTACGAGTGTTCCTCAATTCAGAATGCTACCCTTATGAATCTATGAATATGGATTTCGAAAAATCTAAATATGTTGAAGCTTACCAGATGTACACAGATTTTCAAAAAAGTTTTTGTTATAAAAACATAGCAGAGCCTCTCCTAAATTATGATGAGTTTAAAGATCGAGCTCTATTTGTAATCGACTGTCAGCACCAGAATGAGTCAATCAAGTCGTCAACAGTGGACATCAAAGTGGAGTTTATGAGCAAAAACAATTTTCCCAATAGAACCAAAGCTTACTGTTTAGTTATTCATGATTGTGTATTTGAATATAAACCTTTAACTGGTACTGTAAGAGCTATTATGTGATATTTTAGTATCTAATATTTTAGTATGTAAGTCTTGTAAATTAATCTTAATAAATTAATTGTATTTAAATCAGTTGTTTTATTTTCAACCTTAAAGTGCTAACATCTTGTTTGTGTTAAATGACATCATCTAACTGAAATGGTAAACATATGACTCATTTCCTGTTACCATGTTGTCATATTTAGCATGCTTGATCTTAAGATTCTTAGGATTTTTAGCTGTTACCATGTCTGATCTTAACATTCTTAGGATTTTGCTGGTATGTCTGACATTCTCGGCATTCGCATTTTTAAAATCTGCTCCCCAAGCCGAGTAAAATGACTCCAAACACCTAATACTTAGGCGAAAAACTCCAAATTTGGGTTTGCGCATGCGTAAATACCATTTTTGAATTCTGCTTGCCAAGCCGAGTAAAACGACACCCCACACTTATGGTTTAAACAAAGAATTAAAAAGTTGAGTTTGCGCTTGCGCCAACCGACATATTTGTTACGTCACTTTTTGCAAAAATTAAAATGGCGGCGCTTCTTACTTTGATTAGTGGCGCTACCTACCAGCTAACGTTTTAAATTCCCCGGGTTTTTCACTTCCGGTAGGCCATCTTGGCCGCCATCTTGGATTACGTCATCTCATTTTGTAGATTACGTCATCCTCAATACAACCACCATATTTGTTACGTCACACGCATGCTCAGTCGCTGGAGGTGGGAGGTGGAAGGTGGTTGCAGAACCCCTCATCTATACCTACTACAAGGATTTTTATTTTACAAAAATAACTATTCATTCATGTGTTTTAGTTATCTGCGTAGCACAATAGCGATGTATCGTATTTATTACGTAGTTCTAAAAATATATTTGAGCTTCGGTGTTTGTATTTGTTTATATAATTGAAACAAACACAATCCAAACTATTGTTCCTTAAACTTGATTAGATTGCGTGTTTTTAAATGTATTACGTTATCTCGTATTTGTTTGCCGGTATCAACCTACAAGGATATCTAGACAACGCGATACTAGCCTCTGTCTCTCTCTCTCTCACCACATTAATTGCAAACATAACTCTTATTATATGATTATTCTGTTGTTTTTAAGTCAACCGCATGTAAAATGAATTATTTGTTTTTTTGTATATACAACTAGGACTCTTTTACTTAAGTACGTTTTCTATAAATATAAACATTTAAATAATAAGTTGTTGTTACATAAGTAAGGGTTATAGTACGCATATATATCAACTTGAAAGATAATTTCACTAAGCCTCGGTAGCCGCGAGGATGGAAGCCCGAGCTCTCATTCGAATATACCTGGGTTCAAATCCGGCTAGTAGTTGCTTCGCTTTTTTTAACAGAATTAAATGAATAGTGTCTGACCACGATGCATTCGTTACAAAAATATAAAATCAGAGTTCCGATGACGTCATCACCCAATTCAAGTTATTACCTATGTTTGAAGCCGAATGCTGTCTTCTGATTGGTCAAAGAAAACGGTGTGGAATCCGCCCAAGAAAAGTCAAATCTCTGCCCTCTGACATTTCGGTGCCCGTCAGCTGTGATGTCGGTAATGCAGAGCCCATACTTAACCACAATTAAAATGTGTAGTTCAAATGTCCCAGTCTGTCACTTGCCTGTCAGCTGTGATGTCGGTAATGCAGAGCCCATACTTAACCACAATTAAAATGTGTAGTTCAAATGTACCAGTCTGTCTGGCCCAACCGACGCATTACCTACTGGTAACATCCAAAACAATGAGGTTCCTAACTTCGAGTTTTAGTTTCAAAGTGCATTAGAATGGTGCCAGATGTTTTGACTTCAAGTTTCAGTTTCAATATAAAAAAAATGGACTTACATACCTTCAGTTATAAGTTTCAGGTTTAAAATTACATTATGTAGAGCTAGTTACTTCCGATTTCAAGTTTTATGTTCAAATTATCTTATATACAGCTACGGACTTTTTGTTTTCAAGTTTCAGATTCAAACTTATATTATATAGATCTACCTACTTCTGGTATCCAATTTCAGGTTCAAAATTATATTATAATGAACTACATGTTTTTGGTTTTGCGATTCAAATTTAGGATTATATTATAAAGAGCTAGATAATTCTGTTTTCATGGTTCAGATTTAAATGATATTATAATGAAATATATAATTCTGGTTTTACGTTTCAAATCTGAATTATATTATACTGAACTACATAATTCTGGCTTCACGATTCAGATCTAAATCATATTATAAAGAGCTACATGTTTCTGGTTTCATGATTCAGATTTGAATTATGTTATGAGGGGCTACATAATTCTGGTTTCACGATTTAGATTTAAATCATATTATAAAAAGCTACATACTTCTGGTTTCGCAATTCAAATTTAAAGTATATTATAAAGAGCTACGTACTTCTGACTTCAAGTTTCAGATTCAAAAATCATTTCACTAAATGATACACAAGCTAGTAATATTCCCGACTCCAAGTTTCAGTTTAAATATTATTAGATGGGAACAAGATTTCGAAACAAACACAATCCAAACTATTGTTCCTTAAACTTGATTAGATTGCGTGTTTTTAAATGTATTACGTTATCTCGTATTTGTTTGCCGGTATCAACCTACAAGGATATCTAGACAACGCGATACTAGCCTCTGTCTCTCTCTCTCTCACCACATTAATTGCAAACATAACTCTTATTATATGATTATTCTGTTGTTTTTAAGTCAACCGCATGTAAAATGAATTATTTGTTTTTTTGTATATACAACTAGGACTCTTTTACTTAAGTACGTTTTCTATAAATATAAACATTTAAATAATAAGTTGTTGTTACATAAGTAAGGGTTATAGTACGCATATATATATATCAACTTGAAAGATAATTTCACTAAGCCTCGGTAGCCGCGAGGATGGAAGCCCGAGCTCTCATTCGAATATACCTGGGTTCAAATCCGGCTAGTAGTTGCTTCGCTTTTTTTAACAGAATTAAATGAATAGTGTCTGACCACGATGCATTCGTTACAAAAATATAAAATCAGAGTTCCGATGACGTCATCACCCAATTCAAGTTATTACCTATGTTTGAAGCCGAATGCTGTCTTCTGATTGGTCAAAGAAAACGGTGTGGAAGCCGCCCAAGAAAAGTCAAATCTCTGCCCTCTGACATTTCGGTGCCCGTCAGCTGTGATGTCGGTAATGCAGAGCCCATACTTAACCACAATTAAAATGTGTAGTTCAAATGTCCCAGTCTGTCACTTGCCTGTCAGCTGTGATGTCGGTAATGCAGAGCCCATACTTAACCACAATTAAAATGTGTAGTTCAAATGTACCAGTCTGTCTGGCCCAACCGACGCATTACCTACTGGTAACATCCAAAACAATGAGATTCCTAACTTCGAGTTTTAGTTTCAAAGTGCATTAGAATGGTGCCAGATGTTTTGACTTCAAGTTTCAGTTTCAATATAAAAAAAATGGACTTACATACCTTCAGTTATAAGTTTCAGGTTTAAAATTACATTATGTAGAGCTAGTTACTTCCGATTTCAAGTTTTATGTTCAAATTATCTTATATACAGCTACGGACTTTTTGTTTTCAAGTTTCAGATTCAAACTTATATTATATAGATCTACCTACTTCTGGTATCCAATTTCAGGTTCAAAATTATATTATAATGAACTACATGTTTTTGGTTTTGCGATTCAAATTTAGGATTATATTATAAAGAGCTAGATACTTCTGTTTTCATGGTTCAGATTTAAATGATATTATAATGAAATATATAATTCTGGTTTTACGTTTCAAATCTGAATTATATTATAATGAACTACATAATTCTGGCTTCACGATTCAGATCTAAATCATATTATAAAGAGCTACATGTTTCTGGTTTCATGATTCAGATTTGAATTATGTTATGAGGGGCTACATAATTTTGGTTTCACGATTTAGATTTAAATCATATTATAAAAAGCTACATACTTCTGGTTTCGCAATTCAAATTTAAAGTATATTATAAAGAGCTACGTACTTCTGACTTTAAGTTTCAGATTCAAAAATCATTTCACTAAATGATACACAAGCTAGTAATATTCCCGACTCCAAGTTTCAGTTTAAATATTATTAGATGGGAACAAGATTTCGTCTGCAAATGCAAAATGATTCCATTAAGTACTGCACGAACTAGTAACGTTTCTGATTTCAAGTCCCAGTCTAAATATCATTAAATTTGGCAACTTTCAGATGCGGAAGTAGTTTCTTTAAATAATACATAAACAAATTAAAATTCCAGGCTTCTAGTTTCAGTTTAAATATATCAAATTTCGCAACATTTCACTGCACAAAATAATTTATCTATATAATATAAACAAACAAAATTCCAAATTTCAAGTTTAGTTTAAATATATTAACTTTGGCAACGCCTAAATGCTCAGGTATTCTCTCTATACTATATGGAAACAAAAATAAACTTCCAGATTTCGAGTTAATTCAAATAAAAGAATTTGGCAACATTTATACGCACGAATAATTTCCCTACAATAATGTGCAGATAAACAAAGTCTCAGCTCTCAAGTCTTTAAACGTACCGAATTTGACCTTATATGCCCAAATAATTTCTCTACATGATCTGTAAACAACTAAAATTCTAGATTTCAAGTTTAGTTTAAATATAACAAATTTGGCAACATTTAAAATAATTTCTCTGAATAATACGCAGACAAATAAACTTCCGCGGTTCAAGTTTTGTTTAAGTATACGAAATGTGGCAACATTTGAATGCACAAACAATCTCTTCAATAAAATAACATCCCCAGTTTCAAGTCTAGTTTATAAATATCAAATTGGGCAACATTCAAATACACAAATAATTTCTTTAAATAATATGCAGACAAATAAAGTTCGAGGGTTCAAGTTTCTGTTTAAATATATTAAATTGGGCAACATATTACGGATGCCTCCTTATACTACCCCTATTCCTGAATAGCACTGTTGAGGCACGCAGAACATTTTCTTGGCCGTGGGATTTTGAGACACCCGATAGCATATGTCAGTTTAAAGGTACACTAACCGTTTGCTGATTTGCTTCTCTTCCTGGCAGGCTGCTGCAGATCCTCCACGCGGGGACAGCTACTCGACCCCGGGGTTTCATCTAGGTGTGAGGACGGTTCCCACATCTTGAATTTCCTGGCAAGGCGGGGCGAGTTTAAAATGAGCCCGCGTGCGGGGTTTTTCCGCTCTGGGGAACCGTGAAAATTTCCGGGGGGAATTCCCCGTTTGCGCGCGAGATTCTGACGTTCAGTGCTTGCCACAGGTGTTTTCCGTTAGTTAGGGAGGATGTTTGGACCGCGATATTACCAGTCGATTTCCCCTGTCTCCACACTCGCGCGCGTGTCTCTGGCGCTTAGTGTTTCCCACAGGTTCTTTCCGCTAGTGATGAAGAACGTTTGAAAAGGTGCGATATTACCAGCAGATTTCCCCTGTCTCGGCACTCGCGCTCGAGTCTCTGGCGCTTAGTGCTTACTGCAAGTTTTCTCCGCTGGTCAGGGAGGAAGTTAAAAAAATTGCGATATTACCAGCAGATTTCCCTTGTCTCGGCACTCGCGCTCGCGTCTCTGGCGCTTAGTACATACTGCAAGTTTTCTCCGCTGGTCAGGGAGAAAATTAAAGAAATTGCGATATTACCAGCAGATTTCCCTTGTCTCGGCACTCGCGCTCGCGTCTCTGGCGCTTAGTGCTTACTGCAAGTTTTTTCCGCTGGTCAGGGAGGAAATTAAAGAAATTGCGATATTACCAGCAGATTTGCCTTGTCTCGGCGCTCGCGCTCGCGTCTCTGGCTCTTAGTGCTTACTGCAAGTTTTTTCCGCTAGTCAAGGAAGGCTTGAGGAGATCAGACCGTTTGAAAGCTTAAACTAGGTCTCCTCTTGTCTGTACAAATCCACGTTCTTTTATATGAATTCGCTCCCCCTCCGCGTGGGAACCATGAAAAACAGACATAGTCGTTATGGTTGAAGAGATATCAACTATGTACACAATTATCAACCTAATGCTGCGTACGTGCCACCTTACACGGCCTGATCACATACCCCACACAAGAAAAACTTTATGGATGCTGCAATACATTGTAATACGTCCTGTTTTAATTAAAACTTAATTTTACTAATCAATTACTCCATTTATGACAATTATTCTGTGAGTGTACCTGTGCATCACTGCTTTGTTAGTTGCCCTTTTATTGCTATCGGTACATCTACACAAGTTGCATTACTACAGGTACTTGTTAGTTACCGAACAGTAGTAATCTAAATACAATTTAGAAACAGTGCCGAATTATTCTGGCAATTTCCTTTCAAATTGCATACGAAATATTGTGTGCATCTTTTCCATATTACCAAGATAATATACCTGCTTGCCACGAACCTGCAAATAAAATGTATTTATGTCTGCCAGTTTAAAAATTCGCATATACAGCTGGCAATTAATTCACAATACCTTTTGTAAGGTGGAAACTGGATTTTTACTTTCACAACGTACTAAGTTTACTTAAAATTTAATCAGCCACGAGATTCTCTATGCAAATCGTGTGTAACAATTACCCTAGTTAAAACAAAAACGACTGTAGTTAAAATAAGACGAGAATGCGCAAATACATATTTTTTTGCGAGTCGCCTGACATCGATTTCTAATTAATTACCTTACTTTACAAGGAATAGTGTATATAATTATAATATTCATAACTTGCATTGATTATTGCATATTGGTGACATGAAGGTTTACATTTCATTGTCAATTTCTTATCTCTTTTGTTTTTATGTAACGATGCTCGATCTAGATGACACAGGAATAAGAATTTCTCAGTATATTAGGGTGTCTGTTTCTGCTTAATAGTCTAAACCTCTAAAACTCTTGAGATATAAGTACAAATATATACATCGACACTCCCTTTGCCATGTTCTTTTAGGAATAAATAGACCCAGACCAATAAATTATTGTATCTGCAGGAGACGACCGTGTGACTTAAAGCATGACATTCTCAATATGAGTTTACGTGAAACGACCTCGAGTCATTTGCTTTTTTTATAAGGCAGTTTGAATTACTTTGTCTAGATCGAGCACCATCTGTAGCTTAATTTCTATTTTATACAGGGCGTAGCAAATACAAAGATATAAACTTTCAATCAGCATTGCACCTGTGGTATGAGAATTATTTATCGAAATAATTTATAAAAAATTTAGATGCCAATGAAATCCAGAAAACTTGCAAAATAAGTGCTGAAGGGTCAAAAATAAATGTTTACTGACAAAAAGTTAACTGCTAATATACCAAGACCTTATAATATATATATATATATATATATATATATATATATATATATATATATATATATATATATAAGTAGATAGTCCTGCACTTGGGCGCACCGGTCTGAGTCTTCTGATTGGCTGTGACGTCAGAGTTGGGAGGAGTGGGATAATCCCCTCCCCATGTGCTCAAGCGGTGTTAGCTGACCTGTCAGCTGTCACCTGACCTGTGATTTATCAGCTGACGTCACATGTTCAAAACCTGTCATCTGTCAGCTGACGTCACATGTTCCAAGATGGCCGCTGTCACTAACTGTCAACGGGTAACAGACGGCGGGAGACAGCTGTCATCTGACGTCACATGTTCCAAGATAGTCGCTAGCGCATTTGTGACCATTTGGAAATTTGGGCTTATGTTGGTTACCCGAGAATGAAAGGCACAAGTCACTTGTGTTGTTTGTTAGGTTATGTCAGCTGTCCGCAAGGCGAATGGTTGTTAGGAGCTCACCGCGTGTTAATTTGAGGTTAAGTCTAACATATAGCATTCTGTTTCCCGCTACCCGAGAATGTTAGGTTAAGCCTTCACATGTGTTGTTTGTTAGGTTATGTTGGCTGTCGGCTATTCGCTAGCCGAATGTTATAGGTTAAGCCTACACACATGTGTTTGTTAGGTTATGTAGACTGTCGACTGCCCGCTAGCCGAATGTTTGTTTGTTAGGAGCACACTACGTGTTAATTTGGGGTTAAGTATGACATAAAAGCATTCTGCTTACCGCTACCCGAGAATGCTAGGGTAAGACGCAAGTCACACATGTGTTTGACAGGCGACACTCTCACAACGTGTTGTATATGCCGAATGTTATAGGTCTACACACGTGTATTTGTTAGATTATTCCGGCTGCCAGCTAGCCGAATGTGAGGTTAGGACCCCAGATTCCCCATGCTGAATGTTATAGGTTAAGTCTTGTATGTTAGGCTATGTTTGTTGACATATAAGATCAAGTGTGTGTTGTCTCTGTGACTGTGTTCTTAAGTTAAGCTCAGCATGTGTTTGGTTGCCAGGCAACACTCTCACTACGTGTTATATATATACCGAATGTATGTACACATGCTTGTTTGTTATGAGCTTACAGTGTGGAAATTTGTGGTTATGTTTGACATATGTAAGCTCATGTGAATGTTAGGTTAGGACTCGGCTAGCCGAATGTGAGGTTAGGACTCCCACTTACCGAATGTTACAGGTTAAGTCTTGTATGTTAGGTTATGTTTTTGTTGACATATAAGATAAAGCACGTGTTGGCTCTGTGACGTATGTTATAGGTTACGACTGTGATTCCCGCTACATGAATGCTTTCTTAGGTTAAGTTTACACACACGCTTGTTTGTTTGGCTATGTTATGAGCTAACCATACGGAAATTTGTGGTGGTGAACCTTAAGTAGACGCCTCCCGTGAAACTGTTAAACCAGAGAGAATTCACGTCGCTCGCTTAGTGTGCGGCGTTGCCGCCTTGTGCTTTCTACCCTCAAACAAGGAAAATAAGATATAAATAAATAGGTCATGCAGAGTGATAATAAATTGAGCAGAGCCAATTTATATAATCTATTGTTATGAAAATGAATGAAGTTAACAGACGGTGACTATTAAATTAATCCTACTGGCATGAAAATGACTTAAATGTGCCAACTTAACAGACATGCTATATTATGGATGCATTGTGCACTTATAAATTGATCGCTCCCAAATCGGTTGTACAGGAAGTTTACAGCAACTTTTGTTTAATGGCAGTGATAGGTTTTTTTGGTATTTTCGAATAGATCAGGTAATTCTACACATGACTCAAGTATCATACGCCCACTATTCTGCGGCACTTTGAAAAAAATTATGGGAGGTGTGTACTTAACTAGCTGCTTATATAGCGCATTTAAACATTTCATGTGTCGAAACGAGTTTATAGAAAATTATAAAACTTTGTCAGGTTAATAAAAACGCCGCGTTCTATGTATGTACATTAAAAAAAATGTAGCGCAACCGGTTATAACGAAAGTTTACGGTAACTTTATTTTTTTAAAGGCAGTGATACGTTTTTGTGCTATTTTCGAATAGATTAGTCGATTCTACACCAGACTCAAGTATCATACGCCCACTATTCAGCGACACCTTGACAACAATGATGGGAGGTGTGTACTTAACTAGCTGCTTATATAGCGCATTTAAACATTTCTTGTGTCGAAACGAGTTAAAGAAAATTATAAAACTTTCTCAGGTTAATAAAAGCGCAGCGATTTATGTACGTATATTAAGAAAAAAAAATGTAGCGCAACCGGTTGTACCGGAAGTTGACGGTAACTTTTTTGGTATTTTCGAATAGATCCGGCGATTCAACACAAGACTCAAGTATCACACGCCCACTATTCTGCGACACCTTGACAAAAATGATGGGAGGTGTGCTCATATGGCGCATTTAAACATTTATTGTGTCGAAACGAGTTACTAGAAAATTATAAAACTTTGTCGGGTTAATAAAACGCCTTCTATGTATGTACATTAGGAAAAAAATGTAGCGCAACCGGTTATGCCGAAAGTTTACGGTAATTTAATTTTTTTAATAGCAGTGATACGTTTTTGTGATATTTTCGAATAGATTAGGCGATTCTACACCAGACTCGAGTATCATACGCCCACTATTCAGCGACACCTTGACAAAAATGATGGGAGGTGTGTACTTAACTAGCTGCTTATATAGCGCATTTAAACATTTCTTGTGTCGAAACAAGTTAATAGAAAATTATAAAACTTTGTCAGGTTAATAAAAGCGCAGCGCTTTATGTGCGTACATTAAGAAAAAATGTAGCGCAACCGTTTGTACCGGAAGTTGACGGTAACTTTTTTTGGTATTTTCGAATAGATCCGGCGATTCAACACAAAACTCAAGTATTATACGCCCACTATTCTGCGACACCTTGACAAAAATGATGGGAGTTGTCTAGTTAACTAGGTGCTTATATGACGCATCTAAACATTTATTGTGTCGAAACGAGTTAATAGAAAATTATAAAACTTTGTCGGGTTAATAAAACGCCTTCTATGCATATACATTCAGAAAAAAATGTAGCGCAACCGGTTGTATCGGAAGTTGACGGTAACTTTATTTTTTTTAATGGCAGTGATACGTTTTTTTTTGCTATTTTCGAATAGATCAGGCGATTCTACACCAGACTCAAGTATCATAGGCCCACTATTCTCAATCACATTGACAAAAAGCGAAGGGAGGCAATAATAAACGGAAACATACACATAACTACTTTTATTTACCAGAGGAAAATACTTATATTGTTCTGCCTAACGAAACGGCGGTATTGCTAGTCCAAATAAAATAAACCGTTAGTCGGCGGTTTTATAGGGTCCTTAATTTAAAAAGCCGCCGGAAATGTTAATTATTTTATTATTTCGGCTGTCATATGAATTAACCGATAAACTCTATAGCCAACACTACTGCCAAAGCATCAGAGAAAGAGAGTCTATTTGAAATGAATTTTTTGGGAATATTTTAGTAAAATGAAGGACAATGGCGATTAAAACTAAGACTTTAGGCTTTGTAAAACATTCTTCTTGAGACATTTTCCTTCCATAGCTCATATTAGTTTTAGGTTCATTGCCTAAATATAACCAATTTTGACGTTTTAAATCGCGACTTTGACGTTTTGAGGAAAATCCAAATTTATTTTTCTTTAAATGCCTGTAACTTTTTTGTCCTTTAACCTACAGAGCTAAATTTTATACATTATAGGTAACTTACCTATAATGATATAAACCCGCATACCAAATTTGGTTGCCCGTACTTTGTTAATTCCGGAGATATAATTTTTTTCGAAAGAAAAAACAAAATTTTCCGGGAAAACTTCGTCCGATTTTCCTCGCTAACGAACTTATCCAAGCCACTTGCGAAAGGAAGGTACTCACCAAGTGTAATAAAAATCGGTCCATTATTTTTTTAGTTATAGGTGTGACACATAATATATATATATATATATATATATATATATATATATATATATATATATATATATATATATATATATATATATATATATATATATATATATATATATAAACATATAAAGTCTGAAACCGACCTCGGATTTGGGTTGCAGAGGTCCTAAATAGCGCTCATTTGTAGAAATTTTTTCAAAATTCAAAAGTCGGGATCTCCTCAATAGTGAATTAAAAAAAAATCACTAAATATGACTTGAAACTTTATCTTTACTAAAAAATCTTCTAGTTGCTACAAGATTCATGAATGAAACCTTTAACCAGAGTTGCGTCCCAGGCAGGCAGCCTTCTTATGTTAGAATTTACAAACAATTTATTAAGAGATTTTTTGTTCGGAAACACTGGTCCGATTGTGGTGGCTAATTAACTTTTTTAAGCTATTAGCAAGCATAAGACACGTGCAAAGTTGCAATGAAATTGGTTAATTTTTTAGTGAATTTTCTTTTCCAAATTTATTCAAATGAGCGCGAAGTAGACGCCCTAGAACGCATATCCGGGCTAACTTTCGGTTTCTATATGCTTATATATATATATATATATATATATATATATATATATATATATATATATATATATATATATATATATATATATATATATATATATATATATATATATATATATATATTTGTGTGTGTGTGAGTATGTGAGTCACCAATAACCCAAAAAAGAATGGGCCGATCTTGGTAAAATTTGAGAAGTACCTCCAGTTTCAGTTGCTCTGATAAGTTTGTTATCCAGCAAAATGGCTCAAGTTTTCCTGAAAAAATATATGTTTTTTTCGGATTTTTTTTTTATCTCCCGAAATAACAAAATAAAGGGAATCAAATTTGGTAATCGTGTTTGCATTACAAAGAGTGAGCCATGTATCAAAATTTATGTGTGTAAGTTAAAAGACAAAAAAGTTGTAGGAATTAAAAAAGTTGCGGGCTTCTCTCAAAATGTCAAAGTCGCAATGTGAAACGTCAAAATTGGAAACATTTAGGCAAAACCGGTACACGGGTTATGTACATAAAATATAGCCAGAAGAGTATGTTCCACAAACCATTAAGTTTCAGCTTCAACCGTCATTTACTGAAATATTTACAGAAAATTAATTTCAAATAGACCCTATCTCTGATGCCTTGACAGTAGTTTCAGGTAAGTTTATGGTACTTTAAAAAAATAAACATTTCTTAATGTAATATACGTGTGCGTGCAATGTGTGCGCGCGCGAATATGACTTCGTGTGTGTTTGCGTGCGTGCACGCGCTTCTCTGTTAGAACAATTCCATAAACACGATAACCTTCGAAAACCTTCAGGTAATGAATTAATATTTACAATTCTTCAGGACTAAAGCACTATACGCTTTCTGCTATTTTCAAGTAATTAAATAAAATATAATAATTACTATTATTACTATTTAAAGTTGATGGAGAGAAGAAAGGAGCTGGTTGTAAAAAAAAACACGATTATAACTTCTTATTAGGTCGTTTGTGCGAATTTTATTTTTACACGTTCACATTAAAGAAATAAGGCATCAGTGTTAGAAAATACATTACGTAATAAAGTCATACTGAGAATTAAAGTCACAGCAACAGCCAATATTATCTTGTCCACGATATAAAACTAGCAAGATGCGACCGTGCGCGAGATAACAATAGCCAACTCATACAATGTATATAAGAAGTACAGATCCCGATTCAACACCCAAGGTCGCTGACGAATGGGTTAATTAAAAGCAGCGCAATAAGAAGAATAGACTATTCATAAATGGGTAAACAACTAGACCTTCAATTCAGCAACCAGCCACCTGCTAGGATCACCTTCAAGACTGCAACTTAGGTGGAAACCGCCTCTCGGTCCACGCCCCACCAGAGACTATATATGGAAGTTACCAGACCACGGACGGACATTCCTACATTGTTATTGCTTGAGTCTCTTTTAACTTGTCATAATTTATATTTATCATTTTTTTTATTATTATTCATAAGTATTTTATGTAACATTACTCAATAAATTCTTTTAAAAAGTCAAGTGTGTTAACAAGAAAGTTAACTGGCGCAGTCGCAACGGATAGTGCTGAAGAACCAAAAGTATATTGATTCTTTGCGTTTCAACGCTTAACAGCCAAAGAACCGATCAAGAGAGACGTCATGAAGACAGCAGCAATAGCATCGATTCTGTAAGTTGTTTGCTTCCTTTATTTCCTATATATATATACTGTATTTCCTCATATATTGATAATATTATATGTCTGATAGCGATATTGATAATTTAGAACATTTGGAATATAGATTAAGAAATATTAGTATTGGCGAAATTGATATTGTAGAACAACCCGATATAAATAATTCTAATTTAAATATGGCAAATCAATTCCAAGAGTTTTACCTTAAAGCAATCCCCGAATTTAACGGACAACCTGAAAATGTAGGGAACTTCTTAAAAGCTTGTGATCTAGTAATGAACCAATTCTATGATGCAGATAATCCAAATTTATATCTAAACCATTTTCTATTAAATTATATTCAAACGAAACTAATTGCACAAGCCAGGTTAATTATTAACACTAAAATTATAAACACATGGGTAGACTTAAGACGGGCAATTGTTGAGAACTTCACCGACCAGCGAGATGAAATTAGCTTACTAGGCGAATTATTAACATTGAAACAGAGACATAACGAGGATGCCTTAGCGTTCAGTAATCGTTGCAGACACATTGAACAATTACTCATCTCTAATTTAATATCTAATGAACGTAACGAGGGAATTTTAGGATTAAAACAAAACATGTACAGACAACAGACACTGAAAGCGTTTATCGGTGGATTAAAAAACCCCCTCGGTATGGTGGTCAGATCCACTCGACCGGACAGCATAGAACAAGCTTTAAAATTTATATTTTCCGAGGAAAATTATGAATATAGGGACAGATTATTACAACGGTCAAATTTCAACAATAATAACAATAACAGGCACGACAAACAACAAAAACCAGTTTTCCAAAGAAATACCCCAAATTTTAACAATATTCAATTTCAAAAACCCTTCCAACAACAAAATTATCGTGCACCTTTTAACTATAATTTAAACAGACCCCAAATGTCTCACCCACAATTTCAGGGAAACCCTTCAAATCAATTCTCAATGAGAAGACCGACGTACAACCCTAATGACAATACTAGAAGATATCCACAAGCTATGGATGTCGGCAGTAACAACACGAGACATACTAATTTCAGCCGACAACAACCCTCACAAAATAGACGAAACAATTTTCCTTCCAACAATTTTCAAAAAAGACAAAATTTCATACCAGAAGAGATAAACTATAACGAAACGAATAATTCTTTTCCTTTCAATGAATTAGAAAGAAGACAACATTTCTTACCAGAAGAATTAAATTATGACGCAACATATAATGAACAATCACCCTCCGAATTATACGATGCACAGCATCAAAATTTTCCGATAGCAGGGAGCTCAAAAACAGAACCGTAATAGATATTAATAATTTTAACACAATATCCCAATTACCCTACGTAATAATAAAAGAACTACCCGGAAAAATACTGCTCGACTCCGGTAGTACTAAGAGCCTTTTAAACCCGTCCATAGCATATAACAACTTTTATAATAAGATTTACAATCACCCGTTTTTAATTAAAAGTGCTCATGGTTATTCTAGCCATAATAATCGAGCCAGAATAATTTTAAACTCACTAACGGACAGTGAGCAAGAGTTTTGCCTATTTGAATTTAACAAAAATTTCGTAGCTCTTATTGGAATTGACTTTTTGATAAAAAATCAAGCGAACATTGATTTTAAAAACCAGAGACTCAATTTAAAAAATCGAAGCATTAAGATAAACTTCCCTGATACAAGGGATCATGAAGATAAGATGGGTAGTAATAGTAGTAGCAATAACAATCGGATAAGTAGGATCATCAAAGCAAATGATGAAATGAATCACCTTAACGTAAGTAATACAATAGACAGAAGCATTATTGCACTGGAACTCGACCTAGGAAAGCGTAATCAGCCATTAAATGATGACGATGGAAGGTTACAACAAGTAATAAATGACATAAGAGAAATCTTAACCCATAATAAATGTAAACAGGATCAAGTTTCATTAAACACATATGAATATCGTCGAAATAAAAATGTGAGTGATACGAGGACGATACAAAACGATATAACGGATCAAATTCAAAATAAAACGAATAGGATATTAAATAAATTTTCCCATCTCCAGAATTATAATAGAAATTATACGGGGAGTGCACAAAAAAATATTACAGATAACAGTAGGTTAGATGTCTTGCACAAGCCTCGACAAGAAGCGAGCAATGCAGACAGTATAATGAAATATGTATATTCAATGCGTAAAGAACGCAATAAAATCGACCAACCGGTTAAAATCGAAGAGTACAGGGCGGTTATTCCGAACAAAATAAAATATACAGGCACCACGCAAAATGATAAGTTAAGTAATCATTTAATTCAGGTAGAGGACTACCATCGGCAAATAGGTACGGAACCAATTTCAGAAATAATAAAATCAGAAATCAATAACGAAAGGAAATTCTCACACAATAAGGTTTACAAGTCGGAAGTAAATCCCGTAAATATGGAAACTCAATCAAAATTAAATAATATAAATAAACCAGAGAAAATCATGAAGATAAACGACAATGAAATTAACGACGCAATAGTTTTATTTCACGAAAGTAAGAGAGATCACAGAAATGCGAAGGAGACATATTTAAGAATGAAAACTAAATTTCTTTTTCCAAAAATGAAACAAAAAATCAAAGCTTTTATTAGAGCGTGCCAATATTGCAACAACGAAAAAAATAATTCGTTCCAACTAAATAGATTAAACAAACAGTCCGATTATATCACCTAGTTAAGTCGAACCTAGATATTCGGATAATCGACAAACGAAACAGGACGTAAGAAACTGACTAATAAATCCATAATACTAAACGACAAAACTGACAAACAGACGATCACCAATTTACGTAATCTTCGCCTTGCAGGTTCATTCTCTTCACCAGAGTAAAACCACAATTAGAAGACCTAACAGACAATCCAGGCATACTGCCACGCAAACTGGGACAAGCCTTTTCAGAAAACGATAAATGGAGAATGATTCATATACATGACCTAAGACAACTATACGACGACTTTAACAGACTAAAAACTTACTTTGACAACATAATAAGCGTAATGAATGCAGAATACAAATTAGAATACAAAAATTTTATTTTAACAATCAATTTCACCATCAGCAATATTGATGACACATTTTATCGAATATTTCCAAGAACGATTAGGAACAAAAGAGGTATAATAAACGGACTAGGATCGATATTCAAATCAATAACTGGGAACTTAGATGCAGATGACGGCGACAGAATATATAAAGCTCTTGAAATTTTGAAGAAAGATCAAAATCAAGTACATCAGCTTTTTAGTTCACAAACATCCCTAATGATAGATGCTATAACAGAGTTCAATAAAACAATAGACAACCTGAACCATAACCAAGAAGCCATAGTAGCGAGAATAAACGATTTGGAATATACAATAGATAGTCTAAAAAGCGACCAACTGACAAATTTTCATAGAGTAAAACATTTGGAATTACTCACTCAAATCAGTTATTTGTTAAATAATGTACTAAACATGATATTAACAACAGAAAATGCAATTACTTTTTCAAAATTGAACACGTATCATACGTCAATACTGAAACCAAAATTTATATCAAAAGAATTAGAAAATATTGAAAACCATATCTCAAAATCAAGATTAATAACAAAATCCGACATTTCACTTTATGAAAAAATATTTAACATAAAAACCGTTCAAATTGATTTTAAAATTATATTCCAAATAGATATACCCTTAGTAGACAAATCAGATTATATTTATTATCAATTGTATGCATTACCAGTCCCTAAAAATCCATATACCTTCAGAATGATTGTCCCTAGAACCAAGTACCTAATCCTTAGCAGCAAACACTACGCTTACAGAAACGAAAAGTGTAGGAATCTAAAAGACCAGACATACTTTTGTGAAAATGACAACCCGACAGCACTTAACGAAAACAACCCATGCGAAATTAAACTGATCAACTTCCAGAAACCGATAAACAATTGCAAGCAAGAACTTGTCAAAATAACAAAAACAACAGTCTCTAAATATGGCAATACCCAATACATAATAGTGGCACCCGAAGAAACGAAAATCAAACTTAGCTGCGAAGAAAATGAAGAAACCAAAATAATCAGCGGAACAAAACTGGCGACTCTGAAACCCAAATGCCAACTTATCATCAATAACGAAAGATTTAGTTCAGTACAAATGGCATCGGAAACACAACAATCGTTCAATCTCCCAAACATCGAATTGGTAACAAATAAAGCACCCATATTCCCAGACAAATTACCAGAACTAAAATTAGAAAATGTCCAACTGCACGACTTGAACAATATCAAATCCCAGTTACAATCCATCAATGGCAAAATTCCAGGAACCATCGATTTGCCCATATACCACCCTAGTGTATGGACAATTATACTATACCTTGTGATAATAATAACAATAATCACAATAACTGCAAGATACTTCTGGCAAAAATCAAAAACGAAAACTGCTGACTCCAAACCAATTACTGGATTCCCGATGACTATTCGGAACGAACCATAGGCTTCGTTCTCTAAAGGATGGAGGAGATAACAATAGCCAACTCATACAATGTATATAAGAAGTACAGATCCCGATTCAACACCCAAGGTCGCTGACGAATGGGTTAATTAAAAGCAGCGCAATAAGAAGAATAGACTATTCATAAATGGGTAAACAACTAGACCTTCAATTCAGCAACCAGCCACCTGCTAGGATCACCTTCAAGACTGCAACTTAGGTGGAAACCGCCTCTCGGTCCACGCCCCACCAGAGACTATATATGGAAGTTACCAGACCACGGACGGACATTCCTACATTGTTATTGCTTGAGTCTCTTTTAACTTGTCATAATTTATATTTATCATTTTTTTTATTATTATTCATAAGTATTTTATGTAACATTACTCAATAAATTCTTTTAAAAAGTCAAGTGTGTTAACAAGAAAGTTAACTCGCGACTTAACTTCACGGTTAAGACGTTTGAATTTTTAAAACAATTTATTTAATACTTTTGAACAATCAATACTTAATTACTTAGTTACAAAAATGAATAATATATAATACTAAAAATAAGACGATCAACCTACATGTGATCTATAGTCTCAGCACTCGGTGTGCGAAGGACTAACTCGGAACAAGAATGAACGGTTCTCCCACTGTGATTAGCCTCTTTATAGTCTTTCCTCCAGGCGTGGCACTATTGTCTCTGGATCACAAGGAATCTGCTGATGTTGATTCTCACAGTGATATTCCGTTCTACTTGCACTTTGGAACTGCAAGTTCTTGGCTCCGTTCAGACGGCGGCTGACTCAGCGGTTCTTACCGTGGGAAGGCGACATTGTATTATAATGGGCCATTGTTTGGGCGCCATTTATCTCCTCCCCTTTTTGAAGACGAAGCTATGGTTCGTTCCGGATTTTCAACGGAAATCCGGACTCGGTGGTTCCTGTTTTTGTTTCTTTATATTCCTTGCGGGTTCTTCGTTTCTTCAACCCCTTTCGGACGGCTATCGTTGTGGTGGTTATTAAGACAGCTATGTACAGTAATATTGTCCATATACTCAGGTGATGGATTGGTATTGTTATAGGTCCTGGTATATTTTGTTTAATTTTTTGAAGTTGGTGTTGGATTTGATTGATGTTGTGTAGCTGTACGTTTTCTAATGATATTTCGGGTACTGGTCCTGGATTTGGTTGATCTTCTTGAATGGGGGGTTCTAGTGTAGGCAGGTTGAATAGTTGTTGTGTTTCTGCTGTTGCTGGGCCGGTCTTGTAATTTTTGTTGCCTATAGTTAATTGGCAATTTGGTTGCAGGTTGATTAATTTTGTACCCTTGATGATGTTGGTCCACTCCTGTTCCTTGCAAGTTATTCTGGCGTTAGTTTCTTCGGGTGCTATAACTATATACTGACTGGTTCCATATCTCGAAACTGTGGTTCTATTAATTTTGATTACTTCTTGATTACAATTGTTAATAGGTTTTTGAAATTTTATTAGCTTTATTTCACATGGGTTTTGATCATTCATGGTTGTTGGATTGTCGTCTTTGCAAAAATATATTTGGTTCTTTAAATTTTGACATTCTTCATTACGATAGGCATATTGTTTACTGCTTAGGATAAGGTATTTGGTTCTAGGAAGTATCATGGTAAAAAGGTGTGTCTTTCTAGGGACAGGTAATGTATATAATTGATAATAATCATATTCTGATTCATCTACCAAAGGTATTTCTATTTGAAATATAATTTTGAAATTGTTTTGGACGGCTTTTATTTTAAAGACTTTTTCGTATAGATTTAGATCAGTGGTTGTTATTACTTTAGCATTATTTGCATAGTTTTGTATCTTATTGATTTCTTTTACTATAATTTTTGGTTTTAATATTGATGTGTGAAAGATTCCTAATTTTGCAAAGTTGTTAATGCTATTTCTTGAATATTGTGTAATAATTGTTATTATTATTATTATTATTATTATTATTTATCCTATTTACTATCGTGCCTTGGTTATGACTCAATCCTACTATCGTTCTATTAAATTCGAGATTGCCTCGAGTCTGATCGAATTTTTGGACCTAAAAGTTCATGAATTTTATTTTGGTCTGTCGTTAAGACTTCTAATGCTTGATGAATGCGTTCCCCATCCTGTGAATCGAGATTCCCAGTGATTGACTTAATCATAGAACCTAGTCGGTTTATTATGTTATGTTTTTGTTGTTTATTTAAAAGTGTGCCCTGTTTGGAAAAAATCCCATAAAATGTATTATCCCTGTTTTCTGTAGTAAAATTCACTTATCATGAAATTTTGCTATGCAGAATTATAATCTGTTATTGTTAATTACTGGTGGATATTTATTAGCTCTTATTTAATTGATTGGGAGTTTATTCCTAATTGATTGATTCGTTACCTTAACTTATTTCTAGCTGATTATATAATTTATTAATACTAGGATTACTTGAAACGGTCTTATTAATCTTATTATTAATCGTTACGTGCGTTAATTCATTTAAGAATTAAGCTTGCTATTTAAATTGTCTGTGTCAGTCTGTCTATTTCCGGTTTATGTACGTACGGGTATCTATATAATTTAGAATGGACAGGTATGTCGTCTGTTGTCCTTATTCTATGTTTTATCGCATTTGTGTGCGTCAATGGTTCGTTTTTATTTAAAAATATGTCCTGATATTCTGATAATAACTAAATAACAATTGTTTTTCCTCGTCATTTAATTCTCCTGTATCTATTTGTTCAATTAAGACATTCTCATTATTAATCCGTTTTTGATTACGCCCCGTCTCGTAAGTGTTTAAATTATTAATATGAGTTGTACTAGAATTGTTATTTTGTATAACTACTGGTGCAAACGAAGTCTCCCTTGCTGTATCTGGTTTCAGATGCATATTGTTTATTTAATCTGCTGAATGGCCTATCTCTTACATTATAAGCTTGGTTATTATTTAGTACGTGATTAATTGTCTCAAGTTCTTCATTACGTATGAAATACTGCTGGGTTATTATATTGTTTAAATTTAAATGAGTCTCAGGTAGCCCCTACGCTGCCTGGTAATTCTTTCTTATCTTTGTTGTACCTCGATTTTGTTGTTAATATAATGTTTATTTGGAAAAGTCTGGTGTTATAACACAGGTGAATGCATTAGAATGTCTTTACATGAATTAAAGGCACCAATGTAGTTCCTGTCGTTAACGTTTATTCATTCAGTTTACTTTAAGCCTTTTGTTAGTGGCTTTACGACTGCATCGTCTGTTTATGATCAGATATACAGTATGGTCTTAATTATATGGATTTCCCCCTTTTTTTTTGTCTTGAATGGTCGATAATGGTCGATAATTGTGCTGTGAAAATCCTTTAAAGTGTCTTACGGTCGTTTTGTTACTAGTGTTTTCTTAATAGAGTTGCGAAGACGCTTAGACATCACTTTGTCTAACATTTTGATATGAATATTCATAATATATTTTTTTTTCCTTTGTTATTAATGTTATTATATTTTTAGATGGTTAATCTATTACGTATATTTCATACATCTATAAAATTTGGGTGATTCTACGTTATTAAAGTTTTTGTTGATAGCCGAACTTACCAGTTCGTAATCTTGTCCATTTACAAAAAAAATGCAATAATATTTCCTTTGTGGTAACCAATATTCTTTTCTAAAAGTCTCTATTTGATCTGGTTTATTTAAATTAAAATTTGTACATATATAATTCCTTTTGTCCCGTCTGACTGATTGGTTTGTCAGTATTTTTTAAACTATCTGATTTTAAATCTGTGTGCCATACCCAGTGGTGTATCGGTGAATTATCTTTCTAAAATGTTTTCTAATTACGTAATGAATGGTTTCATTATTGATTCTACTTTTGACAAGGTGATAACGATAAGATTTATTACATACGCCTATATGTCCTTTTTCTTTACGACAATATTAATCATCAGCTTAGTTATTCAATTTAAAATTTGTTGAGTGCGGTCCTGAATATAATTTTTATTTAATGTTTATCTACTAGTATATTTTAGGCATTTGTTACAGTAAGTGTGTTTTTTCGTCATCTTAGTCGCCTGTATATATTTGTCATGAATGTAACGGTGTCTGCTTAGTGTCGTTTTATTTGTTTGTAGTCTTTAGGTAATTGTGTCAAGTCATGTATGTTATTTATCCGATTTTCCCGTTTTACCTCACTTAGGTAATATAAGTTGATTGCTTATTTAGTTTATTTAATTTAAATACATTGTAATCTTTTTTGTTACAATATTCACAGGTTTTAATATAATTTTCAATTTTCTGTCTCATCTGGGGAAAAGCGAATTTGTTTTGCATCTGTTCACAAGTTTCATTAAATGAGCGATGTCGGCGTTTAGTTTCATGAGCAAGCATAATTTGTAGCCTAATATCTGATGCCGATTGTAATTTTTCCAATATGGGTAGTTTTGTTTTAGAATTATTAGTCATATTGGACTTTTGGATTTTTATGGGGTTTGTTTCAGTACTATTTTTATTTATCGCAAAAATTTGTTTATTATTAACATTAGAGTTTTCCGCTTTAGGGTTTGTTTCACTTACTACCTGTTTTACCGTTTTTTGCCCAGTATTCCCCGTGTTATCATGTCGACCTAAAGGTTCATCTTCCTCTGGTTTTTCAATAACTAATTTATTTCTACCTAGTGCTCTATCCGGCTGCTTAATTAATTTAGTACTAGATTTTAATTGATTTTTACTTTTTGTGTGGACGTCGTATATTTTATATAACCTATTAAGATCAGTTTCCTCGTTACAATGTTCGTTTGTAGTGGGAACTTCATTTAAACTGCTCTGTGGACTTTTGTTTGATCTCCTTATTATATTACCACTGTTGAGCCAGGAATTCACATAATTCATAATACTGTTATTGTTCTGTTGAACGTTCTGCTTGAATTTTGACTCATCAGCGAAATCACTCGAATGCATGGGTCTCACGTTGCTTGCGTCATTATTCAAGTTCAAGTTTAAATTAATTCTATGGTCATTCATTCCTTTCTTACAATTATAACTACTATCACTGCCCTCGTTAATTAAATTATTTGCTGGCATATCTATATGGTTAATATGTACTACCGGTTGTCCGTATACGTGTCTGCTATCTGAAAATTTTGTTGTTGACTATCGTATTCGTCTGCTGGCGAATTGTCGTAATTTAATTCTTCGTTGACGTAATTCAAATCGTAATTTGTTTCATATCATTAAATTCTAAGTTATTTAATTGAGCTGCTCTACTTGGCTGCGTTAGTGACAGTCTAGTATTAGAACTATCTACTTCCATTGGTTCGTGATAATTTCTGTTAGCATTATGATTTACATTGGGTCGACCCGGTTGATTATTGAAGTTGGGTCTCCTAAATTGGCTCGAAAAATTTTGCCTTGGTACAAAGTGTTGATTTTGTCTAGGCTGGGAATTTGTGTGATTGTTTTGATTATTATGTTGTTGAAATGGTCTAAAGTTATTTTGGAAAGGTCTCTGAAATTGTACATTCTGAAAAGGTGGGTTATTTTGTCTCTGAAAGAACGTACGGTTTTGTCCTTCTAATTTATTACTATTACTGAAATTCTTATTTATTGTTTTATCTCTATAATCGAAATTTTCCTCTGCGAATACGAATTTCAAAGCTTGTTCTATGCTCGTGGGTCCTTGACTGCGCAAGACGAGCCCTAACGGATTGCGTAATCCTCCTAAGAACGCTTTTAATGTTTGATTCTGGTATATGTCTTTCTTAATTAAGCGCACGCCTTCATTTGGCTCGTTGGCTATTAAACTCGAGATGAGCAATTGCTCTATATGACGGCATCTGTTCGCGAACGACAGTGCGTCTTCAGCATTACGCTGTTTCAAGGTTAACATCTCCGCTAATAAACTATGACTATCTCTTTGGTCACTGAAATTCTGAACAATGGCCTCTCTCAGGTCTGCCCACGTATTAATTATCTTTGTATTTACTATAAGCCGGGCTGTTCCCGTTAGTTTAGTTTGAACATAATTTAACAAGAAGTGATTCATATACAGATTCTCATTTGGCACGTAGAACTGGTTCATGACCAAGTCACATGCTTTTAAAAAGTTGCCTACGTTGGCTGGTTGCCCGTCGAACTCGGGAATAGCTTTTAAGAAAAATTCTTTGAATTGGTCTGTCATATTGCTACTGTTACTACTCTTATTAATATTAGAATGATTTACTGTTATGTTATTGTCGCTAATGCTGATTGATCTAAATCTATACTCTATGTTACATAAACTTTGTGATTCTTCCTCTGAATCAGACATATAACGTTACAATACAACACATATAAAAAATTGGAAGTGTAAAATGGGATAGCAGTAAACTTACCATAATACGATGGTTGCTGCTTCCATTTGACTCTGCTTGGCCACTACTTCTGCTTTAACTTGGCTCTGCTTGGCTCGAATTGGTTATTAGGCGTCGATACGCTTAAAAATCGATATGCTTTCGGTTTTCTAACCAATACTAACGACTGCGCCACTTAACTTCACGGTTAAGACGTTTGAATTTTTAAAACAATTTATTTAATACTTTTGAACAATCAATACTTAATTACTTAGTTACAAAAATGAATAATATATAATACTAAAAATAAGACGATCAACCTACATGTGATCTATAGTCTCAGCACTCGGTGTGCGAAGGACTAACTCGGAACAAGAATGAACGGTTCTCCCACTGTGATTAGCCTCTTTATAGTCTTTCCTCCAGGCGTGGCACTATTGTCTCTGGATCACAAGGAATCTGCTGATGTTGATTCTCACAGTGATATTCCGTTCTACTTGCACTTTGGAACTGCAAGTTCTTGGCTCCGTTCAGACGGCGGCTGACTCAGCGGTTCTTACCGTGGGAAGGCGACATTGTATTATAATGGGCCATTGTTTGGGCGCCATTTATCTCGCGTCTATGTTGGTACGACAGTGTTACGTCACAGCGAGCGTTTCTGGTGGATACTAATACATTATTATATACTATTAATTCAGAAAAATAGATAGTCACTATAAAGAACAGCTGATATCTCTTAATGATTATTTTCCTGGTCACGTTAATTGAATTTAATATATTTGTCATAAAAACTTATACACTCTTAATCTCCTTCAAGAAAATAGTAATGTCAAAATAAGTTAACCTTATATAAAGCTACAAGCTTTACAATTTCCTATGTAGTAGTCTAAAGACAAATTGTGCACATAAATGTAGACATACTTTTTCAAACATACGACAGTTTTAGTGTAAGAATGTTACATTTTCCCACATAAACTTGTTAAATTAGGCTATCTAACACTATCAGCCAAGATAAGTATTTACATATTGGAGAGTACCTGCCCAAAAAATAATTTTCCCTTTATTATTGCCTTGATGAGCTACATCTTACAAAAATATTTCTACAATAACGAACTACAAATAATATCACGATATTCGATATCATTCACTTATTCACTTGCAGTTAGGCTTATGTATGGTTTAAATATTAAAATTATTTATATTTTCCTAAAATTTACTAATCTATGTTTCAAACACACTGACGAAATTCTACCAAAATAAAAATATTCTACCAAAATATCCGCTAACCACTAAATATTAATTGTGTCCGCTAAAGCTGTACAAAATTCTACTAAATTTAGTAGAATTTCTACCAGCTTGGCAACACTGACTAGAAATACAAACAGCTACAAATCGAACTATGACATGTGACATGACGTAATAACGTGCAATGACTAACAGGTGTCTGCTTGACAAAAGACAGGAGGCCAAGGGCAGTAAATATAAATTATTTGATTTGCATCCTTGTTCACCTTGTTTTTTGGGATGTACGTTAAAGGCTACAGCAAATTTTAAAATAAAACTAATGGTGTAATGGGTGAAAGTATTTTTCACACTCACATATTCATTATACCAATACCAGCAAAGGCCATTTTCATGTGCTTAATTTTTTTCTTCTTTTCTTATCTTATTGTTCTAGAATAAAACCCACGAACTAACAAAAAAACACAGCAGACAAAACCTCCAAACTCCATTTCACTTTACAACAACTGTTACTCAGCGGAATTGCGATCTGGGCACATAACCTGTTGTATTCTGCTTACTGAAGACTTGATTTAATAATACACTTTATTCAAACAAAACAACAAAGAAACATTACAGTGATTACGCATGCATTTACGTATTTTAGCATTTACAAACATTACACACTATCTAACATTATTCGACATACTTTTCAACCAATTAACCAAACTGTCACTTTTTTTTTTTGGATACAGGAGGGGAAAATGCTTATGCAGACCCCATTCACGGCCCCGTAGTGCCGTGGGATATCGAGGTACTGTGAGACTGTACTCACTAAAACCCCCTCCCTGGGAGTACCGGACGCTAGTCCATACCTCCGTCGGAAAGATTTCACACAATGATTTTTTAGATATGAATGTTTCCATTCTGTTTTTGCCGCGGGGGCGTTGGCGGGTAAGTATAAGCTTTGGACCCTTATTCTTATGTGGAAGTTGCTCATCGTCGTCGGTGACACTACGGAGAAGAGCATTTGGGTGAAAAGTGGCTTTTGCGAACTGAGTTATGTGGATAGTTGAGTTATGAACTCAAGTATCGAATGCATTTCCAGATCAGAGTGAATCTAACTGTTTCGGACAAACCATTCTCCGGTAACCATTCTCAGAATTTTATTCTGGAAGATTTGAAGGGTCTTGATGTGTGTTGCGGCCGCGGTGGCCCATGCAGGTGATGCATAGGTCAAGGCTGGCCGGATGATGACTTTGTACATGAGCAACTTGTTCATGGACAGTTTGGAATTTCTATTTAGAAGCGGGAACAGCTTCGAGATGAACATCGAGGCTTTTTTCGGACGTGATCGTCATGGGGGCGCCATGTTAAGTGTTTGTAGAGGAAGACCTCGAGGTATTTGGCGGAATCTTGCCAGGGAATTAGACGGTTGTCTAATGATACGTGTTCGTGAGGTGTGTGTGTCTCCTCTTGGAAAATAGGACTGCTGAACATTTATCGGGGCTTATGGCTTAAGGGATTTCCTATACCATGCTTGCAGCTCGACTATGGCGGTCTGAAATCGTTCGGTTATTATCCTCGGCTGAGTGGAGCTGCTGAGGATGGTAGTGTCCTCTGCGTACAGTTCGTATGTTACGTTTAGGGGGGCTGTCGGAATGTCTGCGACAAATATATTGTACAGCAGAGGGGAGATAGCAGAACCCTGCGGGAGACCAGCCATGGGTGGGTACGTTCTAGATCTGGCTCCCAAATGTTTGACCTGGTACTTCCTCTGTTGCAGGTATGACCTGACTAGCAGAATCAGAGGGAGAGGATAATTAAATGATAGAAGTTTGTTTAAGAGGCCCGCATGCCAAACCCTATCGAAGGCTTGAGCAATGTCAAGAACTATTTCACCAGTTGACTTGTTTATATTAAATTCTTTGGTTAATTTTTTCCAATTTCCAATTGGAGTGCTGGTGTCTGAAACCGAATTGCTCATCCGGGAGGATATGATTTTGTGAGGTGAATGAAGCTAGCCTTTTCTGAATCAGTTTTTCGGCGATTTTGCCGATGACTGGTAGTAGGCTAATGGGCCTGTAGTTCTGAGGGATCAGCGGATCTTTGCTGGGTTCGGGATGTTGATAATGTCGGCAAGTTTCCACATGGAAGGAAAATGTTGAAATCGCAGCATGGCATTCATAATCGTAACTAGGAATACCACGGCTTTGCGGAGAAGGTTTTTCAGGGCTACGTTGGAGATTCCATCGTATCCCGGAGCTTTCCTATTTTTAATGATTTGATTATTTGGGAAACTTCTTCGAAAGTTGTGGGCTCAATAGTTGTGTCTGGGGTAGCGCAAAGCGCACTCCTGGCGTAGCGGTGCGTTCTTGCTACGTGCGACAGATCAGCGTTGTTATAATTCGGGCTGAATTGCAACTTCAGATGATCTGCGAATGCAGTAGCTTTCTCCGCACCCGTGTATACGACACCGTTACGGCCGTGAAGTGCGGGTATCGGAAGTTTTTGGGAGCGAAGGGCTTTAGCCATTTGCCAGATGGAATTGTCTTGGGTAGACAGGGTTTGCAGGCGTTCCTCACAACGATTGTTGCGGAGTTCTTGTAGGGCGGATCGTACTTGTTTGATGAGTTTGTTTGCGTCTCGTTTGTCGGTGGTCCGACGAGAGGTCGTTTTGGGTTGATATTTCATGGAGGAGGGTGGTGTTCGACATGATTACTATGTCGAGCACGCCGGTTCTACCCGCACTGCCGAAGTGTGTGGGTATTTGGGGAGCGTCAACCGTGCAGTTTGCATGGTTTTCGACATTGGCTTGGAGGATTTTCCCATTTGTGTTGGCATTACGAGAATGCCAATTGGGATGTTTGGAATTTAAATCGCCAGCAATTATTATGGACTGGTTGGTATCGAATAAGAGGTATAGATCGGCGTCTAGAATTCTCTTTTGTGGAGGGTTATATGCAGAAATGAGCTTAATTGGGCCTGCAGAGGAAGTGTTAACTACGATTTGCGTAGTCTCGATGTTTTGCAGGGCTGGCGTACTGAGAGGGTGGTGGTCAATATTTGTCTTGACATACACTGCCGTGCCATCACATCTGGAAGTGGTGCGGTCATTGCGGTAAAGTGTATAGTTGGGGAGTTTCGGATTGGTTGAAAGACGCATTTTGGTTTCCTGGACTAGAATACCGTCCAGTTTTAAGCGTTTGGCGAATTCTTGGAGCTCATTTCTTTTGCAGGGTAGTCCGTTTGCATTCCATGATGCAACCTGCAGGGATTGTGGCTTTCTTCGAGAAATCATTTACTTCTTGAAGATTTACACGGTTTCGGGGATTAGCGGGATGGCGGAAGTGATCAGCGTCAGCAGACCAGGGGAAGTTTGAAGAATGTTCAGGCTTTCCCCGCGACCAACTTCAGCTGTGTGAAATCGATCGTGGTAATAAGGGAGAGTGCACTGGATAGGTCTATGGCGGGAGCTGCATTTGCAGTGGAAGCTGCTTTTGCAGGGGGAGCTGGGTTCGGCTTGGCTGTAGCCGGTTTCGGGGTTGTTGGTGGTTGGGCGGGGCAGTAAGATCGAGTGGCAGCCGCATAGGAAATTTGCGGCTTCCTTTGGGAGGTCTGTTTGTTGGGTTTGGGGAATTTCGGACAACCTTTATAGTTGGCGGTGTGACCCTTCTCGCAGTTGCAGCAAGTTGGGTCGACGGATAGGGGCTTTTTACACTCCACACACAAATGGGGGCCGCTGCATTTTACACAGCGGGGGGCTCCCCTATAAGACTGTTCGGAGTGACCAAACTTTTGGCAGCGATGGCACTGGTTCGGGAGGTTCTTTTTGTGTAGCGACTCCACCTTGACGAGGAGTTTGCACACCGTTTTGATGCCGAAAATGGACCTTTCGGACTTGGGGAGGTTGGTCATGATGAGGGGCATGGGGAATTTTTGTTGTCCCGACCTCTGCGATGCATACGGTGGGCACCATCGTGATGGAAACCCCGTTTGATGAGGTCTTTTTCAACCTCTTCGATGCGGATGGTTTCAAAGACCGCCCTGAGGACAATCTTTAGTAGTTTGTCCTCCTGGAGCTGCTAAGAATGGTACTGTAGCTGCAGGCTATCCATGATTTTGGTAGCCTGTCTGAAGTCGTCAGCTGTTGTCAAGTCAATTCTCACGGAATCTGTGAGATGCTTGGCCTTGACGCAGCTGATATTATCGCGGGTAAAGTAGCCTGAAAGATAGGTGCACTTTTTCTTGTTATGGAGGAATATCGGAGCAGGATGGGTGAGTTTGGGAGCAGTACTTGCGGCCCTCTCCGGGTCTTGGCTTGCCTCGGGGTCACACTCGCAAGACATGGATTCGTCATCGGATGGGACTTTCCGATGACGGTTTTTCCTGTTTCCAGCAGATGGAGGCGGGGAAGCCTTGCGCTTTCCAGCTTTCGCGACCGGCTGGGAAGGGCCGGCTCGCTCGGGCTGAGCAGCGGGAACGGAAGTTGGCAATGGGGGAGGGATCGGAGATGTGGTTGGTTCAGCCGTTAAAGCGGCTATAAAAGCCGCTCTAAGGTCTGGGGACAGGGAACGGAATGGTTCTATAAGCTCCCGGAGTCGCTTGGGGAGCTTATCCAGGGTAGCCATGTCGACCATGGCTATGGGCAGATGCAGGGGGCTCTTTGTACTCCTCCACCGGGTTATACCCGAAGGAGGTGGTCTTATCTCTCTAGATTTTCCAACAACGTTAACCAGGGTAGGGCGAATACTGGATCCTAAAGAGACGAGAAAAAACGACCGTGAACTTTACGGTCGGAAACCTATTTTTAAACGCACCGCCGTGAAAACGCAGTAACATCTGCGATGAAACTTATCACCTAATCGTTGCTCACGACCTAATGTTTGTTACAAGTACCGTGTATAGGACACGACACCCGGAACAAAGTAGGCGGAGTCTCACCTCGGCGCTGTCTTGGCTGCGGCTGCGGCTGCACGGTGAACTAAAGCTGGCTCTTCAAGGACCTCTGCACGGAAAGAGTTCTGACTCGCGACGCTTACTGACGATAATGATTCACCACTAAACTGTCACTGTCACTTCTTCTTCGTTTTATATTGTTTCTATCCTCGAAAAGATTATTCCACAACAAGAAAGATTTTTCTTTGAAACTTTGGTAGCAAGAAGAGATATTATGAGAGTGCAAAGTATAACATTTCAAAGAAATCCTTAAAGATTAAAGCGTCGGTCAGCAAGTTTCAATTTGGTCAGGAAATTACATCGTCCCTTTAAAAATAAAGTTTTTATCATTATGGGCTACGATAAACCTTTTATTTAAAAGAAAGCACGTTAATATATTTTAGAAACAACATATTTGTGGAATAATAGATCATTGGGTTCACTCGTTCATTATGAACGCTTAAAATCAACAGTTGGCGCCTGATGAATGAAGGTAAAGTTGACAGAATAGTTGACAGTGACAGGTGAGAGGCAGAGTAATGAAGTATGTGTTTATAATACAATTAAAAAAATGAAAGTTGACAGTAGTTTCCTACATATGCACAGAAAACCTCAGTAATTTGATCGCAAAAACAGTTTTTCTCGGTGTTTTTTAATTGGTTTAGAGACTATAGATTAGACAAATTAATCCCGGAAAAGCTGGTGGTTCATTATTCTATCATTAGGTAAAAAAATGAACAGAATAGAATAGGAACGGTTACACTTCCTGCCAGAATGATTTTTTAAAAGGACCAATATGTCGAGCTTAGATCAATTAATACCAGCTTTACCGAAAAGTGGACAAATAATGATAGAAGATGTGCAAGATTTGGTTTTGTGTAAACCTCGTTTGATTCCATTAAAAAGTTTCACCTTGGAAAAATTGGAGAAAATGCAACAAGAAGCTTATAGATCCAAGCTCCGAAGTTATAGTGCACAGCAACATTAATTTAATCGGCAGCATGAGTTACGGGCCTCTTGTGTCGAAGTTGCTTCTCTCATTTATACTAGCAGCTACAGTTTTGTATCGATATGGGAATTGGTTCCGCCATCGTATAATAGTTACTTTAATAGTGCTTTTAGCATGGTACTTCAGTTTTCTCATTATATTTGCGTTACCATTAGATGTTACTTCGGTAAGTATGTTTTTTATTAACAAACTAATAGTATCTATGATAAATGCATGGAATAAGTGTAAATAATGGTGAAAGATCTACTTAACGATCGCCTGATCTTCACACAATTTGAATTAGTTTGTCATGGAACGCCAAGTGATTTGACAATTGCTTAATTGTTTACTGTGTTTGTCAGACGCCGAAGTTTTAAGATTAATTTGCTATTTTCACTTAATATTTATTTGAAAACAAGTTAAGATGGAGCAAAATAATTACTCAAATGAAGTTTTGATGACACTATTTATTCTTTATGGACAATGTGACAAAATTGTTGCAAGAACATGTAGAAAATTCAATGAAATGTATCCTGAATTGCAACCAATGAACGAAAGAAAGTTTATGCGAATACAAGATAATTTGATCAATTATGGTTCAAAACTTGGGGCAACTCGAAGTTTTCCAAGGCCTGTAACGTTGAATGAAGAAAATATAGTGAACGTTTTAGCCTATTTCCACGCATATCCCCAAAGTTCCATCCAAAGTGCAGCATATGATTTAGGCGTAACTTATTACGCGTTGCAAAAGATTCTGGCCAATCACAACATGCATCCTTTTAAATTTATAACACTTCAACACCTGAAACCAGATGATTACCAACGTCGCATTCAATATTGTGAGACACTCCTATTATGCATTGAAGAGGGTCCTAACTTTTTGAAAAAAATAATATGGACAGACGAAGCCAAGTTTTCGAGAGAAGGCATTATCAATAGAAGGAATCTACATTTTTGGGTCGATCAAAATCGACGCATGGTCAAGCAGAGGGGGTTTCAAGAAAAAATTAGTTTTAATGTTTTTTTGCCTCTTAAAAGAGAACTAGATAAGATTTTTCATTTACAATGAGCCATTAAATAGCAATCAATACCTCCACATTTTAAGGACAGTAGTATCAAATTTGGAAAATTTAACATTAGAAGATTTCTGTACTTCTTGGTACCAGTTCTATGAAGCATCTGCACATTGCACGCAAGAGGTAACACATGAGCTGTTTCAGATATTTGATGACCACTGGTTTAGGCGTTTGCGCCCATGGGATTGGCCTGCAAGGTCCCCTGACCTTACACCCCTCGATTTCTACCTTTGGGGTACTTTAGAACAAAAGGTATACCAGCCACCGGTGAACACTAAAGAGGAGCTATGTCAATGTGTGACCAGTTGCATCGACCAACTAGATGCTAATGAAATACATAAAGCGACAACTGATGGTGTACATCGCCGGATTTTGAAGTGCTTAGAAGTCAATGGGGATATTTTGAGAATTTGTTGTAAAATGTTTAGAATCTAATAATAAATAATAATTGAAAAAATTATCTTGTATTTGCATAACCTTTTTTTCGCTCATTGGTTGCAACTCATGATACATTTCATTGAATTTCTTACATGTTCTTGCTACAATTTTGTCACATTGTCCATGAAGAATAAATAGTGTCATCAAAACTACATTTGAGTAATTATTTCGATCCATCTTAACTTGTTTTCAAATAAATATTAAGTGGAAAATCGCAAATTGATCTTAAAACTTGGGGGTCTGTCAAACACAGTAAACTATTAACACATTCGCTGCGGGTGCAATATGAGCTAACCAGACTCCAGTGCGGCAAGTGTATTTAGCCATAGATTTGACTTACATGATGTATTTTAATGTTTTAAAATATTTTCTATTGGTAGGTATATCAAAATAAGAAAAAAAAGTAAATGTCATACATACACGACATTCGCACCACCTATGTTAAATCACATAACCTATATACGGCATGCCGTATATTTGCGACATGTATATTTTGCTACTTTTATTTCTAGGTGGGAAACAAATGCGAATTTACTCTTACGTATTTATTAGCAGCAACAACAATATATATATATATATATATATATATATATATATATATATATATATATATATATATATATATATATATATATATATATATATATATATATATATATATATATATATATATATATATATATATATATATATATATAGAGAGAGAGAGAGAGAGAGAAAGAGAGAGAGAGAGACAAAAGAATTGATAATAATGCTAATAATAATAAATAAACACTATTTTTAACTAAAATAATATATAAATCTAACGGAAATATAATTCTTAAAACGAAAAAAAAAACATTACAAATGAGACAGGCCAGGTCATCATAGCATATCTAATTTCGAAGTTATTGATGATATGACTTGAAACAATCCCTTATACAAAGCCCAGGAGATTCAGGACACTGCGTACAATGAAACATCGTCTCCTTTTTTAACTTATTTGCATGACAAACTCTACACCTCTTTCTAAGTTTTCTCCCTTTTTCATTTAGATCGTAAATTTTTTCTGGCATGTGACTGTGCCACACTCACTGTAGGTAGCGTCATTGCAATTTTTTGTGGCAAAAGCTTTTCCAAAACAGCCAAACGGAAATCATATAAAGTCAGTTTCCTGCCAGAATATTTATTATATAGGATGTAAGAATTCAACAGCATGAGATGCAAAATATGAATTTCAAGCTTTTTATACCATCTCATAGTCTTGCGGTCACATGGATAATACGATAGCATCTGGTCTTGTCTGTCGACTCTACCCATATTCTTGTTGTACTCAAGTATTGGCAATCGTTTCATTTTTATTTCCCCACGCTTGCTTTGAAGCTCGCTCATTTCGTTACAAAATTCACTAGAAATGTACACAACATCAGGCTTATCTTTCCATTTTGCAATCATTATACCATCTTTATATTTCGCCACTGTTTCACCTTTTTTAAATTTTGCGCTTACAACATCCTTGGGTGCTCCTTACCTGTCAGCTCGTAATGTTCCCGTGCAATAAGTTTGTTTGCCCTGGAATAGCTTTGCCAAGTGAAAACTGTTATAATAGTTGTCCATGTATACTTAATGACCCTGGTTCAATTTTTCTTGCATTAAATACATAACTTTTTCCGAATGTCCTTTTCCTCCCATTTCATCTAACTGTCCAGTGTGTACAACAATTTTCAATACCATCCCATTTGGTTCCGTGAGCATATATAATTTTATGCCATATTTGTACCGCTTGTTGGCAATATACTGTCGGAATACTAAGCGGCCACGCCACAGGACCATTGATTCATCTAGTGACAAGTTTTTACCGGGATAGTATACTTCAGATACTATGTTATTAAAATGATCTATAACTGGACGATTTTTATTAGGACGGTCTTCTGGCTTTGGTTCTTCTGGATTGGGATTTGGGGAGAAATGTAAACATCTCATTATTACTAGGAACCTATCCCGGCTCATATAGTCAGAAAAACAATTCATCCTAAACAGTCTATGAGTCTTCCAATAATCCTACAGACGGTTACACTTCATAGTTCCTGTATGAAAAACCAAACCTATAAATTTTAGAAGTTTCTCCATAGTCAGTTGCTTCCACTGCGTAATTCTTGACTTTTCTGTAGTTGTTGAAGACTGAAATACGGTTGCCGCGTAATTGTTGGTTTCGATTACGATATTTTGTAGAAAATTGTTAGTTACCAGCAATCGAAAGTAGTCATATGGGTCAGCAGTTTCGGGCTTATCAATCAATAACCTGTTTTGATTACAAAATGTAAACGTTTTCATGTTCACAGGGTCAACAACCCAATCTTGCTATGGAGCTTGAACACCTAACGAATAATTTGCAGTATGAACATTGAATAATTCACTTGTAGCATCCAAATATTCAATATTAGCATTGTTTCCAATTCTACCTAAAGAAGTATATATAATTTTAATAGGTATACCAGGCATTTATATATATATATATATATATATATATATATATATATATATATATATATATATATATATATATATATATATATATATATATATTAAACAAACCTTCATCATCTGAAGTAGAATCTCTTTGATATGTGGGATCATCACTATTAGCATCAAGCATTTCTTCCTCGGAGTCACTCATGAAAGCCAGCTGAATTATTTGTCTCTCGGTTAATATCTTAGGATTACAAGGCTGAAATCGTACATTCTTGGACTGCACAAAGTCAGCAATATTTTTAAGTTCGTCAGCCATTTTGAAAAATAATCACTCAATGTACAAACGTTCAAATCGAACTGATTTGTGCAACTGTAGGCATGCACAAGTCTGCAGAAGTAGTGGAAATGACTAGAACGAACTTTACCGAATGCAAACGATATCGCCCGAGTAGCTTCTCCATGTGAAATACTGAGAAAAATAACGTAAGTTCATAAACTCTGGTCTTTGGAAATGTTTTGCACAATATTTCTCTAAACTATTTGATGATGAACAGATAATAGACATTTTGGTACCTAAAATCAAGAAGAAATGACTTCCAGGAACAACGACTTACATCAAAGCATTATAAGCTTCTGAAGGTGCTGCACTCATATGCCGATACTTTAGTCTAGCGCTGGAAATACAGAGTCTCTTAGAACAGGTTAGTACAAATGTCGTGTATTGGTGACATTAGCACTCAGGTTGAGTATGTGTATGTCATGGATATACGACATCCGCAGCGAAAGTGTTAAGCAATTGTCAAATCAGATGGCGTTGCATGACCAACTAATACAAATTATGTAAAGATAATGTGTTTTTCATTAATTATTGCGATTAATTCGAAAACTTGGGCTAGGTATACCACTATGGTACATCAACTTGGAGGAAATTTAATTGCCTTTCAGAATTGTCAATCATATACAGGGTGTCCTATTTGAAAAAATAAAGTTTTGACCTTTTTTGTGTGTCAGGTTAAAATCATCAATTTTAAACTGCCCTGTATAACATGAAATAAATTTATTTAGGTAAATATTAATTACCAGGCTTTCCAAACTGTGGGCAAATCTTCAGCCTTCTATGGGTTTAAATAGCAGCTAAATTAAAATTTTAGTGGGACCATTTTTCTGAGAAAAAATAATTTAATAAGTATTATCTCGAAAACCGATGTAGATAGGTATAGGAAGCTATTTAAAAAAATGATCATAAAGAAATTACAATTCTAAAAACAAAATAATATACAGGTGTCCCATTAAAAATAAGAAAGTTGTTACTACTTTTGAGTAGAAGCGACAACACCGCCAAAATAAAAATATTTTAGGAAGACAGGTCGTGCCTATTTATGGCAGTATCCAATTTTTCAGATTAATCCTATGTCCCGTTTTCCATAAACGTCTTAACCTACCATCGACCATCAATGACCCTGTATATATATATATATATATATATATATATATATATATATATATATATATATATATATATATATAGTATTTTTTCTACTTTGACGTTGACCTATTTCCGCGGGCCAGGGAGCAGTTTCACCTCACTATCCTGGAAATTTTGCCGAACCCCGGCCTTTCTGTAAGGAGGGCTGGGATCTTTAACGTGCTCAACATCGGCTGGGTACAGGACCGACGGCTTTACGCCCCCTCCGAAGGGCGGAACGTGCAGACATCCAACTAGCTCAAATACAATGCCACAACCTCGGTTAATGTTAATTCTACAGTATGTTGTGAAAAAGTTAATGGGGAACCCTGGGAATCGAACCCAGTACCCTTCGGTTCAGAGGCACACATTCTTACCCCTGGACTACCGAGGCTCCATGTATGTATGTATGTATATATTATACTTGGTATTGCTGCACGATGCATGCTACAAATTCTGAAAATAAGTTTCTATGTTGAAATTTATTCCTCCACGTGAACTCATCCAGGTATAATGCAAATAACGCTTCTGACATGCTAAACTGCCTCCTTAGTTTGCATTTGGCACGCATCCACATATTTTCTATGTCCTGCGTATGAATGTTACGACCACGTGGATTCACAAAATTCTGTTGGTGAATCACGTCATGGTGTTCATACATTCCACCATGGATTAAGCCTACGTTATTATAGTCCTTCCAACCATCGAGGTTAACATAATTTCCAGCATAGGTTAAACTGCTTCCTGGTGATTGGCCATAGTTGTGGAAATAGACCGACGTTAAAGGCACAAAATACAAATACAATCCAATAACACGTTACTGTCGCAATATTGTTTTTCACAATTCACAAAATTAAGTAAAAAGATTTCGAAAATGGTATATCTAGTCTTGTATCGCATTTTGTTTCTGTAAGTCAGTCTATTTTGGCAACTATGTAAAATCGGCGACGACATGAATCATTTTCTTTGTTACCTCACCATTTTGTCAATTTTGCCGAACCCCTTTTCTTATGTAAGAAACGTAGTGATATTTAGAGTGCCTAAAATCGCATAGTAAACGGGATCACCAGCTTTCGTTTCCTCTGAACTGTGGAACGGGAGGTGGTTTTTATATCGCTGGCAGGATTTTATATGATGGTTTTTCTTCCATAATATAACATCGCTAACCAATACCACATTCTAATCATATCTGGAGATACGATGATACAGTACATTACTTCCAAATTCCGCACCAGATGACCTTTTTTTTTTTTTTGTTCCCTCAGGGCTCGTCCGCGGCCTTGCCGCCCCGATAGCACCGCAACCCTTGGTTGATCCCAGATGACCTTGCACTTCTAATAAGAGCAACAGCTATGGTGGCGCACCGGTAATAGTGTACCACTGAAGCTAAGGGTTGCAGCGTCAAGTCCCAGTAAAACCAGTACGTGGCATTCTCTTTGAGCCAGTTTAATGTTGTTTGGTAGTTGGCGTAATGACCCCGGTTTCATGTACTATACGATGTTTGACACATTAAATATCCGATGGCTGCTTATAGGAATAGGTCAAATGTACGAAATGGTACGGAACTGCTGGCGTCGCTGATTGGCCATAGTCGTGGAAACAGGCCGACGTTAAAATAAAAATACAAACAAAGCGATAGAAACATAGTAGAATAAGGGTTATATTTCAAAGTACACAAATCGTATTATATTATATAGTTATGAAGGGTTAGCAAGCTTAATGATATTTGGTGGCGGGCGTAATGACACGTTAAATATCCGTATTCTCCTTATAGAATGGAAGGGATTAGGTAAAATGTTCGAAATGGTAAGGTGGAACTGTTGGCGTCGCTAATTGGCCATGGTCATCGAAACAGGCCGACATTAAAATAAGAATACAAAGAAATAAATAGAAACATCATATAATAAAGGTTATGTTTCAACGTACAGAAATCCTATTATATTATATTGTGATGAACTTGCTTGATTGATGCACTCCGGCTAAGCAGATGCCCAGAGGACTAGTGTGTGACACTCCGTCCTTCGGGCGTGACATAAATATTCTAATTTATATATCCTCGGGCGCCATATTTATTCCCTATAAATAGGACGAGGTCAGATGCCCGTGATCAGTTCAGATATACCTCAGCTAGTACAATCTGTCCCAGGATTTTAACTTAAATAAGCATGCATTGGTGCAATTATATAAAAACGCAATTCGTTTCATAAAAGCTTATAATAATAATGCAAATATTTACAGGAGAAATTTACAATAATGAAAGTTCACGAATTGTGAAAACTAAAAATTCGCTACAGCTCATGCGAATAACTGGACACCGTATCTCGTGCCAGATAACCTTATTTCTGATAAGACATTCTTTCATATTACAAACTATACAAATATGTTAACATTTTAAAAATACACAAATATTCGACTAAAATAAAATTTGTCCCTTTTCACACTTTATGAAGCGTTAGACCAACAGCATTAGAAAAGCATGATAAAGCAAACGGCAAGCGGAAAGCAACATATATATGCGTCAATTGGGCGGTTATGCCCTAGCATAGATTTCCCACTTTCCCTGTGACCATACCCCGTTATCTGGGTAAATAAACCGCTTCCCAGTTATATGATTATCACTTGCTGACTGACGAAACTCCTGTGCCCAGCTGTTACATACGATTCAGAGCAGCTCCATATTCCACCCAAGGACATCCGTCCCTTGAGTGAACATGTGCCACCCAGTATGGCACCGGTTGCTGGACACTAAACTAATGAATATAACCCCTTTAAACAGAAATATTTGTGCTACTGTTCCCCTTACATGGACGAGAAACGTGACCAGCTTATCAATTATTTAGGCTGGACACTCTATCTAATTAACCACCTCGTCTAAGGGTTACATACCATTCCAGATAGCTCCATAATCTACCCAAGGACATCCGTCCCTCAGGGAACATAGGCCACCCGATACAGTATAATTTGTTAGACGCCCAAAAGTCACTACAATACGGCAAAGATCACTGACGATGTTCGAGCTTCCCTTAAATGGACAAAACGTGAATAAACTAATCACTCAACAAGTCTGAACACTCTGTATACCCTTTAACGCACCACAGATATTTCGAGGCTTTTCTCTAACACATATAAACCCAGTGTAATGCTCTAGAAATAACTACTGGAATAGAAACTAACCTTGTCACAAAACGCTAAGGAGGATATCTAAACACGGTCTCTCTGGACCCTCGTTAAATCCTCACGCTCTAGACCTAACCTGCTGCTCTTTAACCACCAAGAAAACAGCCAGATCCACCCAAGTATCACTCCTATTCCTAAACACATTCACCGCGTTAGCTAAAATATTAATACAATTCGCGAGAACCTATCCTAACCATGAGCTGAAGGCACCCGTCTCTCCGTTCCCACTGCGTGTGGCATCTCTTGTCATGCGCATACCTAGGTAAACACCATCGCGCATGACCGGCCGACCCTACTTTTAGCCAGAGACACAGTGCATATTTTACTGTCCGTGGCAAATTTTCGTATTTTGGAGTGTTAATGAAATGAACCGAATTTATTGTCGCCTAATTCTACACTATTTAACCGCCTACATTAATTATGCGTTATTCAAATAGCTCCAACAAATTCGAACTTCTTTACACCCCACTCCCCTCTCTTTGATTAACAAAAGACGTAGTCATTTGTTACCCTCTAACTTCATCATTTCACCGGTTGATTAGACTAACTGTGATAACGCTGATCCTCGCCAAAAAAAAATTAGATACCTAAAATTAAAGATTCCTAAAACTAAATACATAATCCTTAACCTAAATCTACGCTTGGCCACAATGCCAACACTACACAATACCTAAAACTAACTGTCATCACACAGTTTAGTTACACCTCACAAAAGCGTTCAACAGGGAGGGGGGTTTAGGAGGTACCAGGTGATTCTTTTATAATGTCGCCCCCCTCCTTTAACTTTGTTATTTTAAGTGTCCCAAAAAATTTGAAAGCATGGATATGTAGGTGCTAAAAAATACTTTTTTTCTATGTATAAAAAAAGATCAGTATACAGGGAAAACCAAAAAGTTCATCTTTTTCAATGGATCACCCTTTATATGAATTTATTTTTCGATTCATCGTGAAATTGTAAGCATAATTTATATAACATACTGTATACTGAAAATGAATAGTTTTTGAAATATTCGCATTTGAAACGTTATCATCAAATATTTTATCAAACTGTTACAAATCAAGAAGTCCTAGGATACCACGCTTTTAATTGAAAAAAAAAACTGAAAGTGACATTTTGTCAATATTGTTGTAGTTGTATTGTTTAGTACGTAAAAATGCCGTACTCAGACAAAGAAAGAAGAGTTATTTTAAGTTATTATATTAAAAATAATTTGTACGTAGATGAAAATGCTGAATTGAATATTTAACTTGCTATAGAAGAGAATCCAAACAATTCCATAAGAAACATTTCAAAGGCATTACGAGCAACACAAGAAAATATTCAGCGAACTTCATACAGTAAAGTACAAAGAACGTTAAGAAAATGGAATATAAAGCCATATAAGATTAAACCCACTACAAAGCTTATACAAATGCAAAAAGATGATCGGGACGCATTTTGTCAACTGATTCTAGACAGAATAAACATAAATAACAATTTTTTGAAAACAGTTCTGACGAGTTTACCTTTTCTACTAGTGGCCTGTTTAACCGAAAAAATACCAGACAATGGGCAAGAGAGAATCCACATTCTTATAGGGAATTTAAGTTCCAAGGGCGACAAACCGTGAATGTGTGGTGTGGTATCCTGGGCGATCGAGTTATTGGCCCGTATTTTTTTGATACTGTTTTAAATGGAGGCCGCTATTTAGATTTCTTGGAAAACGAGTTCGAAGAATATTTCGACGATTTGCCTGTAAATATATTACAAAATATAATTTTTCAACAGGATGGAGCACCCCCTCACAACATTCGTGCTGTGCTTAATTACCTAAATGAAAAGTTTCCTGAATGTATCGAAAGAAATGCGCCAATTAAATGGCCTGCAAACAGCCCCGATTTGACACCTATTGATGCGTTTCTTTGGGGTTTATAAAAAACCGTGTATACGACCACCAAATTGAAAACCTTGATCATCTTAAAGATTTGATACGGAATGAAATCATTATTTTAAATGAAAATAACCCAGCATTCATAACAGATTCATTAGAGAAAATGCGAAGAACCCATATACAATGTGTTGAAGAAAATGGAGGCCCGGTAGAGCATCCTTATATTTAATTAGAAACTGTTTTTGTTATGTTATTTATTGTTAGATTTCTTGATTTGTAACAGTTGTTTTGGTTTAATAAAATTTGTGATGATAACGTTTCAAATGCGAATATTTCAAAAACTATTCATTTTAAGTATATGGTATGTTATATAAATTATGCTTAGAATTTTACGAGGAATCGAAAAATAAATTCATATATAGGGTGATCCATGGAAAAAAAATGAACTTTTTGGTTTTCCCTGTATAATGATCATTTTTCAAAAAAAAATTATACGTAGAAAAAAAGTATTTTTTAGCATTTACATAACCATACTTTAAATTTTTTTGGGACACTTAAAATAACAAAGTTAAAGGGGGACGACAATATAAAGAATCACCTGTATAGACGAGGAGAATTTGCGGAAGACACCACTAACAAGTGGCTGGAGTCCCACGGCAAGCACGTTTTCTTTTTACGTCAACAATTCCCATGCTGGGCTCTATCAGCGAGCACTGCACTCCTCTAGATCGGGAACCAAACTCCATATAGGGCATTCCTACCTTTTGCAAGTCGTCTTACCTCTCTTTCTGGTCCTGCTGTTTCTTACAACATGGACATCTTCGGGATAGCGTTCCTCGCTTCTCACACCGGTAACAAAATACACACAGTCTCCCTTCACATTGTGACCGCATGTGACCTGTTTGTCCACAACGCCAACATAACTTGGGCTTTTGTACCAGCTGCATTGCCTTGGTAACGCCTGCGACCATTCTTATCACCACGGCGTCATTACCGTGAATCACTGCACATACCTTCTTGGATAAGGTGGCTGCCCTAAATTCGACAGCTTGATCAATTTCGTCTTGTAGCTCATGGTCAAAAATTACCAGTCCACTGTAACTCCGTTCTGTTTCCATATCTAATGACACAAAACAAAATTATTCCTGCTCAATGTTTCACATGTAGACATTACTCGGAAATAAAAGAAATTATTACTCAGCTACCAATGCGCCGACCTCTCTCACACAGGCGGAGGAGGCGGGCTGTTGGCCGGTATACGAATGATTCGTATACTGCCATCAGGCAGCACGAACTGCCTTTGCCACCGCCGGTTCGTTGCCAGCCCCGGGGTTCGGTACTCCCCCAAGCGTTACCGGACACTTCGTGTCCGGGGAAATTCTTCATCGGCCAGTCGGGCGGCGAGCGCCGGAGACAACCTTCGCACCGGGCGGACTTTCTCAAGGACGGGTTCGGGCTCGAGGACGGTTGCTGCCGCCGGTCCGACCTTGCACAATGCCTCTTCCGGCGACGGACGCATGTCGGGATCCCTGCCCAGCATCATCTGCACCCACTGTAACCCCAGTGGTTCTAATTCGGGAGTGTGCATCAAGCCTTCCACGGCTGCGGTGAAAGCCATCTCATCTCTGGCTTCGAGATTAAACAGAGGCTTCCCTATTGCCATTCGATACAGCACGACACCCAGGGCCCACACATCTACTTTGAACACTAAGTGAGTGGTGGACGTGCCGCCACCTAGTTGCGGAACCAAGTAGTATGTTGTCATGCCAGCTCCAAATAACACAAAGTGTTAAAAAAATAGAGACTGTATACAACTAACTAACAATTTAGTAAATTGTTAGCCCTGGTCCATTTATAGAAAGACAGCAAATGCTTCAAAATAGGTCTCGATTATAAGTATATAGATAGCGTATATGAAGATAGTTTTTGGCCCAGGGGCATCGCTTTTAGAAGATATCGATTCCACTTGGAAAAGAGAGTAATCGGAGATTTTTTAGACCCAACATCAGAGCAAAAAAACTAAACGAAAAGAGAGCTTCACTCTGTGTGTTGAATCAAAACATACAGGGTGCAGGCAAAAAACATGAAATATTGTTAGAAGCACTAGATGATAAACGGATCGACATTGCGGTTATAACAGAACATTGGTTATGTCAGGGGGAGCTAGATGTCTTCAACAGCCCTCCGTATGAGATCAAGTATGCCTTTTGTAGAAGGTCAGCTTTGCGGGGAGGAGTACTTATACTTGGAAAAGAGCATATCAAAGCAACCCAAATTGAAGAAATAGAGGAGATGTCTCTAGAAAAAAACTTTGAATGTGTGGGAATTGATTTACCTGATCACAGACTGATAGTGTTGGGGGTTTATCGTCCACCGGTTGGTAGCATAGAGTGCTTTATACAAAAACTGGAGCAAGTGTTGTACATGTTGGAAAAGAAGTATCCCAATAGAAGACTGTGCATTGCTGGTGATTTTAACATAAATGTGCTGAATAATAGTAAAGACAAGACTAGTTTTGTCAATTTATTGAACGAGTATAATATTGGATACAAATTTTCAGAGCCTTCCCGAGTGGCAGCAAATAGTGCGAGCTGTATCGACAACATCTGCATAGCTGGTACAGTGGGGGTTATTGGTGCTCGGACAGTCGAGTTGCACTTGTCCGATCATTATGGACAGATTGTAGAGCTTAAGGCTGATGTACAGTTACTTCCCGAAACAAAATACATCAAAGTTAGACACATAGATAGAATTAACACAGATAAATATATGAATAGATTGAGAGAAATTGATTGGACGCCAGTATTGGAGGGGGACAATGCAGAACAGTGTTTTGTTAGTTTCCATAGTATTTTGGAGAGAGAATTTAATTTGTGTTTTCCTGAAAAAGTAATTAGAGTTAGAAGCGGTCAAAGGGAAAGGTTCCGTTGTAGCAGTGAAGAAGTGGTGAAAATGAAAAACATCCTGGATGCTCTTGACACAATCAGAAGAGTACGAAAAGATAAAGAGTCTGACCAATGTTATAAAAATTTTAAGAGAATATATAGTGATAGACTAGATGAACTGAAGAGAGGATCTAATGAAGACTACATTAATAGGTCAACGAACAAGTCATCGGCAATGTGGAGAATAATTAAGCAGGAAATAGGTTCAAAACAAAGGAGAAAATGCGACAATCAAACTGTGCTCTCTGCAGAGGACTTCAGCAGGTATTTTTCGCGTGTGGGTGCTCACTCTGGAGATTCCACTGTCTCGTTGGATCCGTGCGACATGTTGAGGAGAAGTGAGAGCTGCGGGAATTCCATGTTTCTTAGCCCGGTTACTGAGGAGGAGGTCCTTCAAATAGTCAAGAAGATAAAAGCTAAAGATTCCAAAGACATATATGGCTTCTCGACAAGGTTTCTGAAGTGCATTATTGAAGTGATAGTAGGACCTTTGACTGTCATAATAAATAGGTGTTTTGAAGCTGGTATATTCCCAGACTTGATGAAGATTGCTAAGGTGATACCATTGTTCAAAAAAGGTGATATAAATTCATGCTGCAACTATAGACCCATCTCTATCCTACCTGTACTATCAAAAGTTTTTGAAGCATTGTTAAAAAACAGAATAGTGGACTTTTTTGAAAAGAATAAACTGATAAATGATAATCAGTATGGTTACAGAAAATCAAAATCCACTGTATCAGCCCTTGTGCAGGTCGTGACAGACATATTGGATGGTTTCGAAAAGAAGGACAAAGTACAAATTGCTTTTATAGATCTGAGCAAAGCCTTTGACTCAGTGAATCACAGATTGCTACTTGAGAAGCTTTATTACTATGGTGTGAGGGGTCTAGCAGGAAGCATGCTAGGATCATATTTAAACAACAGATCAATGGTGGTGCAGTGGAATGATAAAATGTCTGGTAGTGTTCATCTTGATGCCGGTGTGCCTCAGGGATCGGTGTTGGGGCCTGTCCTCTTTGTCATATATCTGAATGATTTGGTTCAAAATATAGATGCTTATGGGACCTATCTCTTTGCAGACGATACAAGCTTCATTAACAGAGCCAGTGGTGATCGAGGGGTACAGCTTAAGATGCAAAACAGTTTAGAACAAGCTAAACATTGGTTTGGTTGCAATACATTAAAAATGAATGAGGAAAAGACTAAAATAATGAACTTTGCCACAGGAGCTGATGGCCGGTCAGAGTCTGTAAGGTTTCTGGGTGTTACCTTGGACACATCTTTGAAATGGTACGCACACACAGAGGCATTATGCACACGTTTGTCACGTGTTGTATATGGAATAAGGAGGGTGGTGAAGTGTTCGACCTATCCTGCGGCTAGGGCAGTGTACTTTGCCAGCTTCCATTCTTTGGCGACATACGGAGTTCTCATCTGGGGCTGCTCACGTGGGCTGTCTAGTGTGTTACTTGAGCAAAAAAAAGCCATCAGAGCATTAAGCGAAGTGGGACCCTTAGAGAGTTGCAGGCCACTATTTAGAGAGCATGGTATATTAACAGTTGTCAGTGAATATATACTTGCCTGTACTTTACATGTATGGGATACTAGAGGCTCAAGAACGAGAAATGATGAGTATCACAACTACGACACACGTCACGGAGGGGAGCTATCTGTGCCATTTAATAGACTCAGTGCTACAAGACACGGGACTACCTATATGGGAGTCAAGCTTTTCAACAGTCTGCCTCAAGACTTGAAAAACATTGCCAACAGAAGATTATTCCAGTCTGGTGTAAAAAACCTCCTGATGAATTATTCATTTTATACGATAGAAGAATATCTAACCATTTCATTTGCCTAGTATTTTGATCGCTTTTAACTTGTTTTGTTTATACAAGGATTTTAATTTGGTTTTATTTAGAGAGTAGATTATATTAACTATACAGTGGTTTTTAAAGTGTATATATCCAATTCTGTTTTGCGTGACCTTTGATCAGTATGTAATTATTGGGTCTCATGTGTCGATTGTGCCCTCTTTTTGCTTGTTGACTTCCCATGTAATGTTTTTTATTGATGGTTAATAAATGATATGATATGATATGATATGATATGATATGATATACCCTAATATAGGGACAAAATGTGAAAGGCTAGATGCATTCTCGCAACAATTAGAACCGTAGACCGGTTTCGCTCTCATTAGAGCTCTTCAGTATGTTATACTAACTGCAGCAAAAATACACCTATATAGTAATATAGCTATAGTAGCCAGCCTTTCAACACTAAGTGAGTGGTGGACGTGCCGCCACCTAGTTGCGGAACCAAGTAGTATGTTGTCACGCCAGCTCCAAATAACACAAATTGTTAAAAAAATAGAGACCATACAACTAACTAACAATTTAGTAAATTGTTAGCTCTGGTCCATTTCTACCCTAATATAGGGACAAAGTATGTAAGGCTAGATGCATTCTCGCAACAATTAGAACCGTAGACCGGTTTCGCTCTCAGTAGAGCTCTTCAGTACGGCATACTAATTGCAGCAAAAATACACCTATAAAGTAATACAGCTATAGTAGCCAGCCTTTCAACACTAGGTTATGTTAGGTTTGTTTGTGAGTGGGCCATACACGCCAACTCCAAATAACACTAAGTGTTAAAAAAATAGAGACTGTATACAACTAAATAACAATTTAGTAAATTGTTAGCCCTGGCCCATTTCTACCCTAATATAGGGACAAAGTATGTAAGACTAGATGCATTCTCGCAACAATTAGAACCGTAGACTGGTTACGCTCTCAGTAGAGCTCTTCAGTACGGCATACTAATTGCAGCAAAAATACACCTATAGAGTAATACGGCTATAGTAGCCAGCCTTTCAACACTAGGTTAGGTTAGGTTTGTTTATGAGTGGGCCATACACGCCAGCTCCAAATAACACAAAGTGTTAAAAAAAATAGAGACTGCATACAACTAACTAACAATTTAGTAAATTGTTAGTCCTGGCCCATTTCTACCCTAATATAGGGACAAAGTATGTAAGGCTAGATGCATTCTCGCAACAATTAGAACCGTAGACCGGTTTCGCTCTCATGACGTGACAACATACTACTTGGTTCCTCAACTAGGTGGCGGCACGTCCATCACTCACTTAGTGTTGAAAGGCTGGCTACTATAGCCATATTACTTTATAAGTGTATTTTTGCTGCAATTAGTATATCGTACTGAAGATCTCTAATGAGAGCGAAACCGGTCTACAGTTCTAATTGTTGCGAGAATGCTTCTAGCCTTACATACTTTGTCCTCGTATTATTTAGGGTAGAAATGGGCCAGGGCTAACAATTTACTAAACTGTTAGTTAGTTGTATACAGTCTGTATTTTTTTAACACTTTGTGTTATTTGGAGCTGGCGTGACAACATACTACTTGGTTCCGCAACTAGGTGGCGGCACGTCCACCACTCATTTAGTGTTGAAAGGTTGACTACTATAGCCGTGTTACTTTATAGCTGTATTTTTGCTGCAATTAGTATGCCGTAGAGCTCTAATGAGAGCGAAACCGGTCTACGGTTCTAATTGTTGCGGGAATGCATCTAGCCTTACATCTACTTTGAAGTTGTACGGTTCTCGCCGGCAGAGTTCTGCCACCAAATATCCAGGCGTACCACAGATTGTATATGCTCGGCGAGCATGGTCAGATACCATCATTGCCAGCCCAAAATTGGTCAACTTCACCTTGTGCCAGTCCACCACTAGAATGTTTTCAAGTTTTATGTCCTGATGGACCACCTTCTGAACGTGGCAGAACCCACAGGCTGCAACAATTGGCGCCCAAAAGACACTACGTCGCCTGGAGTACACCAATTGGCATTGCTCCATCCCAACAGGTCGCCAAGGGGGGCATACTCGAAGATAAAGAAGCTTCGTTGCCTCTCCTCGAACACTTCTTTCCAGGCGATGACATGAGGGTGTGTCAGCAATTCTCCACACCTGGCCTACATGAGCGCAGATTCGGGCTGTCTGCGAACTACCTTGACGGCGAAAACTTCCTCAGGCGCACAGTGCTGGCACTTCATAACGAAGGCAAAACCACCCTCTCCTAACTTGTCCAGGACCTGGTATTCCCGGTGGAACACGCGTCGGGGCGGGTCCTGCCTCAGCTTGGCTGCCAACTCCTTACAAGTTTCTATTCGCTGCACAGTCGCCGTCAACTTGTTCTCCAGATCTGCGGCCAGGCATAAATACCCACCTGCTGGCAAGTGACCACGGTTCTGCTTACGAGCCTCGGCATAATCTAACATAACAAAGAAACATCAGAATGGTTCAAAGGTTCAGTGGTCTCTTCCCCTGTTGGTAACACTAGGCAGAGATAATATAATTTTCGAAAATGTGATTTTGTCGGATTGTATGCGGAGCTTGGCGGCTCTTGTGCTGGAATGGTATGGATGAGCTTCAGGATGTTGATTCTATGCTTGACTTTTTCTATTCCAGAATTTACGACTTGCTTGATCTGTATGTTCCCATGACTGCTCCTGGAGCATGTAATAGGTATCGCCCGTGGTTTTCTAAAGAAATTAAGGTTAGTATCAAATATAAATATTCATTGTGGTGTAAGTTTAAGAAGTCTGGAAATGTGGAGTTTCTACATGGATTTAGGGAGCTGAAACAAAAACTTAAGAGAGACATTTATCTTTCTCGAGTAAACTACTTCCAGAGGGTTGAAAGAGAGGTTAGGTCTAATCCTAAAAAATTCTGGAACTGCACTTCCTGGTGCCATCAAAACTTTTCTATTGGGAATTCATCTAACCAGCAACAGGCAGTTGACAGTTTTGCTTCTTATTTTGCAAGATGTTCTGGTTCCACCCCCACTTCATCAGCTACAGTCGGCAGCCTGGCTTCAGATGACATCTCAGTGTTTTTTGTTGAATTGTATGTCTAGTTTGGTTGCGGTGAATATGGCGAATTTTATGTTTTTCGTTGAATTTGGCGATTTTTATGTTTTGGTGATTTTTTCTCATGGGCCCAAACTGAACAAAATTTCCTTTTTGCAAAATAACAGTTACCCAACGCTAAAAAGTTCTTTAAGTAAGAATACAATAGTATGTCTAGTTTGGTTGCGGTGAATATGGCGATTTCTATGTTTCAGTGAATTTTTTCACATGGGCCCAAACTGAACAAAATTTCCTTTTTGCAAAATAACAGTTACCCGATGTTAAAAAGTTCTTTAAGTAAGAATACAGTAATATGTCTAGTTTGGTTGCGGTGAATATGGCGATTTTTATGTTTCAGTGAATTTTTTCACATGGGCCCAGACTGAACAAAATTTCCCTTTTGCAAAATAACAGTTACCCAATGTTAAAAAGTTCTTTAAGTAAGAATACAATAATATGTCTAGTTTGGTTGCGGTGAATATGGAGATACAAAATTTTCCTTTTGCAAATTGATAGGTTAGCCAATGTTAAAAAGTTCTTTAAGTAAGAATACAATAGTATCTCTAGTTTGTTTGCGCTGAATATGGCGATTTTTACGTGTCGGTGAATTTTGTTTAAATGAAGGTCCCTAGGAACCCCTGAGTAAGTAAGAAAAAAGGTCAGAAAAGTAAGCCTTTTCGAAAAGACAATTTGGTTTAGTTAGCTAAACAAAAATATAATACTTTTTGATAAATGGTCACTTAGTGAAGGTCAAAGCCCTTTATAGGTATGAATACAATACTGTGTTTGGTTTAGTTACAGAGAATGTTACGATATTTAAGCATTGGCGCAAAAATTTCAATATAAACAATTACTCATGCAATTTACTCAGTCAGCACGGTTTTGTTTTTTTTTTGTTTTTTTTTCGTAATAATTGTGAATACAAAATAATGTAATGTGTTATTTAATTGGTTTGTCAAATTGTTTTTTAAATGACTTGCTGAACAAACACTACAAAGGTTTTTAGTAAAATAATTGTAATCTCGTATTTAATTATGTTTTGAAATTTTTTTAACCTATTAATTCACACAAATATTTCTTTGAAACTGCATAGTTTTAGTTTTACGTATATATTTTACTAGTTAATTCTTTTAATTAAACGGCAGTCTGAAAAGTGACTCGCTGTATGAGTAATTTACGCTATATTCTTATGTAATTTGATATGTGAAATTGTGTTACTTGAAACTTGGTGTGGCAACGCCGCACAGTTACTACAAGGCGCGTGAGACACTGGTTGATTCGGTTCACTTCAATATGAAATTGAAGGCTATCTTTTACAGGCTGTTGTCACACCGGTACAATTGGTTTATATAAACTATGCAGAGCTTCATCATTCTCAGATCTACCGAGTTTAAGCATGAAATGTTTTGTTCGAATGTTTTCAGCAAGTTCTCTTTCTTAATATTTCTCTATTGTTTACCCCTCACCCCCATCTCGCTAAAGTTGTTTGTTTCAAACAACTTGTTGGGTGTGTGCACCACTGATGTAAGCCACTTGTTAGTTGGTTACCATGTTAAGAGATACAACAGTTTGGTGGTTTATAGTATGCTAGATTTGAGGTGGGGTTGTCTGTCTACCTATCTATTGTTAGTTGTCTGCCTATCACGACAGCTGTCTGTCCTGTCTGTCATTGGCTGTAACCAATACATATTTAGATTAATATAAAGTGATCCAATCCTTATCTATATCTTTCTTTGTGTACATTTTTAACAATCAACACACCATACTTATTGTCTTTCCAGCATTCACAACATATATCTTTAAATTGTTTTAAGTCCATATCAGTCGTTACATGATCGTCTTAGGTGGTTTCGTCTTGTTTTAAGGGAATCAAAACATTAGTTTTATCACATATTACATGTTTCAGTATTCGAGTATATGTTTGACAGAGATAGAATGAATCAATGTTCTTGTGCCTCTCCATACTAATGTATGCTCTAATATTATCTTGTACTTCGCAAGCTATATCATCAAATATAAACACCGAGTTGTCTAAGGCTTCTGCTGAATCTAATATTTTATTGTTTTCACTATACGGATAGTAACCGACACCTGCAGCATCCAGCACCTTTTGTAACATCTTGTATTTGGATTGGTACATAGACTTTGAATACAGATACACGTTATCAAACTTTAAACTGTCGGGTTTAAACAATAAACTCAGTATGACATTTGTTTTGCCACACCCACTAGGTCCACATATAATCCATCTAACGGTGTTTGGGAAGACAGAACCATGCCTTCGCTGTTGTTCTGAAGATGTATCAACAACATTATCTATATTTGTAACAGGTAAGACAGACGGGTTTTTGATGGTATGCATCTTGACTTAAAGTAAACTATATTTTTCGGTATGTATAAATATATAGATGTGCAACTGAGTCGTACAGTCGGTATCAATGTTGTTGTCACAGGGTGAAGGTCTTGTTAGCACAGTCATTAACAAACCGTCTGTCGAGTTACACATACCTGGTTATCAGTTTTGTGTTCTAGGTACTAAACTTAAAGAACATCTGGCTAGAGGTGATCAAGGTATCAATCCTCTAGATCGTGTCTGTGAGAGCGTCAAGTTGAAAGACTCAGGTTTTGGTGAAAAGTTGGCCGCTTGGAGTGTTACAAACACCATGAAAGTTAAAAGAAAGCTTGGTATGGGTAATCAACTCGAAGCCGGGTCTTGATGTAATCAACTCGAAGCCAAAGAAGAAAGTTCTCTTTGAAAACATAATAAGTCTGATTGGAGAAGTTTTAAAAGACAGACACCTTACTCTAACAAAGAACGCTGTGTTTGATATCGCTCATGCAATCTTTAGAAAAATTGGTGGGCGTAAGAATGTGCAGAAACCTCGAGTTATTCCTATACCTAGGTGCTGAAGCAGCTAAACACAAACCAGAGGAAGAAGAACGTCACAACAAAACAATGGAATCTATCGCTATCAGTAAGAAGAAAGTCAGTGGTTTTAAATTAAATAAGGGTAGGTTGGGTTGCTGTGGTTTGATTCTGGTGCCTGAATCTGCGACTCCCTAGATTTCATTAGAAATCGTCTCTAAGGTCTTACTCTGTTCAATCTCTTTCAGGTCTAGTACGTTGGATGCTGAGAATCCTGGCTCCTTAACAAACAATGTGCAGGCAAGAAATTTTGGAGAAAACTCGGCAACTGTAGCTTGTGAAATTTTTCCCAAAATTGTAACTGGCGATGATACATGGGTGTTCCACTGGGATCATTTCCGTTTTTTTTTTTTTTTTTGAGTTGCCAAAAGAAAATCTTTTTGAGTGTAGTGCTTTATTGGAGAAGCGTTGGACTAAGTGTTTTTGTGTCCAAAAATTAAATTTTAATTTTTCTCAAAATGTTTTCATTCCTTTAGGTAGATTTTAGCGATTTTTTTTTAAATTCCCTAATGAGGAGATCTGAAAACATTTAGAGAAAAATTAAAATTTAATTTTTGGACAGAAAAACACCTAGTCCAACGTGTGTGTGTGTATGTATGTATATATATATATATATATATATATATATATATATATATATATATATATATATATATATATATATATATATATATATATATATATATAAGTAGGTAATGCGCCACTTGGGACAGACAGGAAGTGACGTCACTGGCGCCGGCGCCTAGCCACGCCCTGGCGCCTGCCCCGGCGCCGGCGCCTAGCCACGCCCTGGCGCCAGCCCCGGCGCCGGCGCCTAGCCACGCCCCGGCCCCGGTGCCTGCCCCGGCGCCGGCGCCTAGCCACGCCCCGGCGCCTAGCCTGGCGCCAGCCCGGCGCCCAGCCACGCCCTGGGCCCAGACAGTCACATTTACATTTAGCCGTGTTATTCTGCATTCTAAGGTCATTGACCTGTCTAGGAAACTGTGACGTCACACGACTTGGGCCAGACAGTCACATGCAAACATTCCAAAGTGTCTAACCTATTACTTCAAATTAGTATATTTTGAAAAAAAACCATTTGGTGCAGGTGAGTTTCGAACCCGGGGCATTCAGATGGGAGGCAACGATGCTACCCGTTAAGCTAAGCAGACGCTTGTTAATTTATTGTTTTAGGCTAGTATATATATATATACGACTTTTAATTACAAACAAACCATACATGTAACATAATTAAAGTTTTTGTTATTATTAGACAAATGGATGATTTTACAAAATAATAATTAATATTAGAGGCTGAACCAAAACGGAGGAACCAAAATGGCGGAATAAAAAATGGCGGAATGAAAGATGGAAGCTTGTGATACCTTAAGCTGACATTATAAAAAATGGCGGCTTTTTTCGTTTCTTAAAGATGGTGCTTTTCGCTGATAAAGAATGGCGGCTTTTCGTTCTTAAAGATGGTGCCTTTTGCTGATAAAGATGGTTGAAGACTTATTTAAAGTTACGTCACCCCAACCTTTAGAGCCGACAAATGAGAGTGAGGTTGATAAGCGAGAATAATGGTATTAGCCGAAGACTCCATGATTGAAAGTTACGCCCCCTATTAAAACAAACCATTCATAAAGCTTTTGTTATTAGACATAACCAAATATCGGAGAGACAATAGAGGTCGCTGACAAAAACAAAAGAAGCTCAGAAACAAAATGGACAACAGGTTCAACTCTTAAGCTTAGAAACAATGGTTGGTTACAGGTTCAATTCCTTTCTACCACGTGTTTAGTGTCATGTTACTCGTCTAAGTAAGCAGAATTAAAAAATGGCGACTAAAATGAGATAAAAAACTTAAAACCCTTATCGCGGAAGATCCGTGAGACGTACGCAGGAACCAATACATGCACGGTGTTAAGGAGGCCAAATCAAATTGGAATATACATTAAAATGGCCACTTCCGGTCTAAACTTTAAATCGTTATATCTTTTCAACGGAAAGTGATAGAAATGAACTATCTTCAAAAAATGTATGTTTCATAACAAGGTCTACAAGAAACTGAGATAAAAAACTTTAAACCCTTATCGCGGAAGATCCGTGAGATGTACGATGGAACCAACACATGCACGGTGTTAAGGAGGCCAAATCAAATTGGAATATACAATAAAATGGCCACTTCCGGTCTAAACTTTAAATCGTTATATCTTTTCAACGGAAAGTGATAGAAAGGAACCGACTTCAAAAATGTATGTTTCGTAACAAGGTCTACAAGAAACTGAGATAAAAAACTTTAAACCCTTATCGCGGAAGATCCGTGAGATGTACGATGGAACCAATACATGCACGGTGTTAAGGAGGCCAAATCAAATTGGAATATACAATAAAATGGCCACTTCCGGTCTAAACTTTAAATCCTTGTATCTTTTCAACGGAAAGTGATAGAAAGGAACCGACTTCAAAAATATATCGTTTCATAACAAGGTCTACAAGAAACTGAGATAAAAAACTTCAAACCCTTATCGCGGAAGATCCGTGAGATGTACGATAGAACCAACATATGCACGGTGTTAAGGAGGCCAAATCAAAGTGGAATATACAATAAAATGGTCACTTCCGGTCTAAACTTTAAATCGTTATATCTTTTCAACGACAAGTGATAGAAAGGAACCGACTTTAAAAATGTATGTTTCGTAACAAGGTCTACAAGAAACTGAGATAAAAAACTTCAAACCCTTATCGCGGAAGATCCGTGAGATGTACGATAGAACCAATACATGCACGGTGTTAAGGAGGCCAAATCAAATTGGAATATACAATAAAATAGCCACTTCCGGTCTAAACTTTAAATCGTTATATCTTTTCAACGACAAGTGATAGAAATGAACTGACTTTAAAAAATATATCGTTTCGTAACAAGCTCTACAAGAAACTGAGATAAAAAACTTCAAACCCTTATCGCGGAAGATCGGTGAGACGTACGATAGAACCAATACATACACGCTGTTCAGCAAAGCAAACTCTATAAGCATATTCAATAAAAATGTTACTTCCGGTAGACACTTCCGGTATAGCTATTCTTAGAGCTACATACATGTGTGACACATCAAAATAATCGTCTTGTTGAACAGAAGAAATATAATATTTAAGTAAGTCAGAACAAGCTGTTAACACCTAAAAACAACACACTCTCTCTTAGACTTAATGAAGTTACTTTCAGAGAAAATTTCAACCATACCAGAAAGAACAGTAATCAATAGCGTATTTAAATGTTGACTACATCAAGTGATGCGTGCTACAGACAAATTTTAGTACACCCTCTTAGACTTATTGAAGTTGACGGCACAGGTAGCTGTCAAGCGTACCTAACAAACCAAAGTAAATATGTCTTGAAGAACAGTCTTCAATTGCCCTAAACCAACACATCTCTATCATTTCAGAGTAATCTTAGCCATGTGACCAGTTAAACTAAGTATCTTGAAGTGTAGCTTTTATGTTTATGAGATATAAAATAAGAAAACCAAAGAGTTAATTGTCTATTACAACAACAAGCAGAAGGGGTTGACTTGGTACCTACAGCTGCTACATACTTGGTAAAAATGGGGTGCCACTAGCATTTCAGAGTAATTTTAACCACACAACACTCTAACTAACTGTCTTGAGATGTGGCTTTATGTGTCATTGGTTGGAAAATAAGAAAACTAAAGAGTTGATTGCCTATTACAACAGTCAGCTGAAGGAACATTTGGGTTATCGGAATACCGATAACGCCAAATGTTCCAACCGAAGGTGTCCACTTAGAGTCACATCTAGGGGGCCGGAATACCGGCCCCCTAGATGTGCTGGAAGCAACATCTCAATTAACACCTACAACCGCTAAACACTTGTTGGACTTTAATATGTTTGATATTAAATTCGGTTTGCTACATAACCATTCATTTTTACGAAAAACTCAACAATTTTTATTTCTGCGTAAGCGAATTTAATCAGAAATATAGAACCAATCTTCAAGGAACCGAAGTAAAAGGATAAGAACATTAAGAACAAACATTCCGATACCGAAGTGATCCTAAACACACCATATGATGCAAATTCTGTAAATCTCTTTAACAGAAGAAAAACAGAAGTGAAACACCGTAAGACAAATAGAACCGACGTACATAACAGATGTGTCTGAGGAGAAACGTATTCAGAACCTTATTGAGTTTACTAAGTTTTAAGTATACGAACATAACAGTCTATGTACCAACCAATACCGATACCCTTAATATTTCAACCAAAGGAGCCCACTTAGACTCATCTCCAGGGAGCCGGAATACCGGCCCCCTAGAAGTGTCGGAAGCAACATCTCAACTAACACCTAGAACTGCAACATACTTGGTAAAAATGGGTGGAGCTCAGATTGTAAACGACTTGATAGGTGGTACATATGTTTGCAAAGATTTCATTCTAAATTTAACCTGTTGGATATCCAATCATTTCTATGAAAAGTGCAACCAACCAACCACCCAACCAACCAACCAACGTTGAGGGGCGTAGAGATAGCAAGCTATCTACAAGTGGACCCCTCTGAACCTATGATGTTAATAATGGATTAAGAGATTGAATTGGTACGTGTTTATATTGAAGGCTTGCAAGCTACGTACAAGTGTCTGAATATATGATGGTAATGATGGGTTAAGATATTTAATTGACATGTATTAAAGGCTTAGCGGTTTTCACTTGAGTCATCGTTATTCGAAAACTATTAGAACGAAAACCAGGTCCTTTACTCTGGTATATCTTACTCAGTAGGAACCAAATGTCTTCGAAAACAACATTCTTTGCTTTTCTGAAAGGCAAGTGAGCAGCCCCCTTGTCGAACCCCTCCGAGCTAAAGGTAAACCCCACTCTGTCTTCGGGATCGACATCATGGACTATATGACTCACAATATCTTTAATACGATCTTTGACCCACTTCTCTGGATCGTTGACATCGTCAGGTATATCTTGTAGTCTAAAGCATACGCTTCGTCTATCAAGTTTAAACTTCTTATTGGAGGTCACTGTATCTTCAAGTATTTGGAATGCCATTGTTTCGTGCTACACAACTGACTGTGTTGGTTAAAGGACCGAAGTTTAGCCTCGTGTTTATTAAAGACTAAAGTTTAGCAGGTACTAATTGTTTTCACATTCACTGTTGGCTACCGACTGAACCTTAGCTCCTCGTCTTAATATTCGACAAACAACACAGACAACACAACTTATTGTTTTCACCTTCACCGTTGGTTAACGACTGAACCTTAGTGGACGCTTCACGTCTTAATATTCAACAGACAACAACGACAGCTGTCATACAGCCGTCTGACATGACAGACAGCTGTCATACAGCTGTCATACAGCTGTCTAACACAGCTGTATGACAGCTGTATGACAGCTGTCTGTCATGTCAGACGGCTGTATGACAGCTGTCGTTGTTGTCTGTTGAATATTAAGACGTGAAGCGTCCACTAAGGTTCAGTCGTTAACCAACGGTGAAGGTGAAAACAATAAGTTGTGTTGTCTGTGTTGTTTGTCGAATATTAAGACGAGGAGCTAAGGTTCAGTCGGTAGCCAACAGTGAATGTGAAAACAATTAGTACCTGCTAAACTTTAGTCTTTAATAAACACGAGGCTAAACTTCGGTCCTTTAACCAACACAGTCAGTTGTGTAGCACGAAACAATGGCATTCCAAATACTTGAAGATACAGTGACCTCCAATAAGAAGTTTAAACTTGATAGACGAAGCGTATGCTTTAGACTACAAGATATACCTGACGATGTCAACGATCCAGAGAAGTGGGTCAAAGATCGTATTAAAGATATTGTGAGTCATATAGTCCATGATGTCGATCCCGAAGACAGAGTGGGGTTTACCTTTAGCTCGGAGGGGTTCGACAAGGGGGCTGCTCACTTGCTTTTCAGAAAAGCAAAGAATGTTGTTTTCGAAGACATTTGGTTCCTACTGAGTAAGATATACCAGAGTAAAGGACCTGGTTTTCGTTCTAATAGTTTTCGAATAACGATGACTCAAGTGAAAACCGCTAAGCCTTTAATACATGTCAATTAAATATCTTAACCCATCATTACCATCATATATTCAGACACTTGTACGTAGCTTGCAAGCCTTCAATATAAACACGTACCAATTCAATCTCTTAATCCATTATTAACATCATAGGTTCAGAGGGGTCCACTTGTAGATAGCTTGCTATCTCTACGCCCCTCAACGTTGGTTGGTTGGTTGGGTGGTTGGTTAGTTGGTTGGTTGCACTTTTCATAGAAATGATTGGATATCCAACAGGTTAAATTTAGAATGAAATCTTTGCAAACATATGTACCACCTATCAAGTCGTTTACAATCTGAGCTCCACCCATTTTTACCAAGTATGTTGCAGTTCTAGGTGTTAGTTGAGATGTTGCTTCCGACACTTCTAGGGGGCCGGTATTCCGGCTCCCTGGAGATGAGTCTAAGTGGGCTCCTTTGGTTGAAATATTAAGGGTATCGGTATTGGTTGGTACATAGACTGTTATGTTCGTATACTTAAAACTTAGTAAACTCAATAAGGTTCTGAATACGTTTCTCCTCAGACACATCTGTTATGTACGTCGGTTCTATTTGTCTTACGGTGTTTCACTTCTGTTTTTCTTCTGTTAAAGAGATTTACAGAATTTGCATCATATGGTGTGTTTAGGATCACTTCGGTATCGGAATGTTTGTTCTTAATGTTCTTATCCTTTTACTTCGGTTCCTTGAAGATTGGTTCTATATTTCTGATTAAATTCGCTTACGCAGAAATAAAAATTGTTGAGTTTTTCGTAAAAATGAATGGTTATGTAGCAAACCGAATTTAATATCAAACATATTAAAGTCCAACAAGTGTTTAGCGGTTGTAGGTGTTAATTGAGATGTTGCTTCCAGCACATCTAGGGGGCCGGTATTCCGGCCCCCTAGATGTGATTCTAAGTGGACACCTTCGGTTGGAACATTTGGCGTTATCGGTATTCCGATAACCCAAATGTTCCTTCAGCTGACTGTTGTAATAGGCAATCAACTCTTTAGTTTTCTTATTTTCCAACCAATGACACATAAAGCCACATCTCAAGACAGTTAGTTAGAGTGTTGTGTGGTTAAAATTACTCTGAAATGCTAGTGGCACCCCATTTTTACCAAGTATGTAGCAGCTGTAGGTACCAAGTCAACCCCTTCTGCTTGTTGTTGTAATAGACAATTAACTCTTTGGTTTTCTTATTTTATATCTCATAAACATAAAAGCTACACTTCAAGATACTTAGTTTAACTGGTCACATGGCTAAGATTACTCTGAAATGATAGAGATGTGTTGGTTTAGGGCAATTGAAGACTGTTCTTCAAGACATATTTACTTTGGTTTGTTAGGTACGCTTGACAGCTACCTGTGCCGTCAACTTCAATAAGTCTAAGAGGGTGTACTAAAATTTGTCTGTAGCACGCATCACTTGATGTAGTCAACATTTAAATACGCTATTGATTACTGTTCTTTCTGGTATGGTTGAAATTTTCTCTGAAAGTAACTTCATTAAGTCTAAGAGAGAGTGTGTTGTTTTTAGGTGATAACACAGCTTGTTCTGACTTACTTAAATATTATATTTCTTCTGTTCAACAAGACGATTATTTTGATGTGTCACACATGTATGTAGCTCTAAGAATAGCTATACCGGAAGTGTCTACCGGAAGTAACATTTTTATTGAATATGCTTATAGAGTTTGCTTTGCTGAACAGCGTGTATGTATTGGTTCTATCGTACGTCTCACCGATCTTCCGCGATAAGGGTTTGAAGTTTTTTATCTCAGTTTCTTGTAGAGCTTGTTACGAAACGATATATTTTTTAAAGTCAGTTCATTTCTATCACTTGTCGTTGAAAAGATATAACGATTTAAAGTTTAGACCGGAAGTGGCTATTTTATTGTATATTCCAATTTGATTTGGCCTCCTTAACACCGTGCATGTATTGGTTCTATCGTACATCTCACGGATCTTCCGCGATAAGGGTTTGAAGTTTTTTATCTCAGTTTCTTGTAGACCTTGTTACGAAACATACATTTTTAAAGTCGGTTCCTTTCTATCACTTGTCGTTGAAAAGATATAACGATTTAAAGTTTAGACCGGAAGTGACCATTTTATTGTATATTCCACTTTGATTTGGCCTCCTTAACACCGTGCATATGTTGGTTCTATCGTACATCTCACGGATCTTCCGCGATAAGGGTTTGAAGTTTTTTATCTCAGTTTCTTGTAGACCTTGTTATGAAACGATATATTTTTGAAGTCGGTTCCTTTCTATCACTTTCCGTTGAAAAGATACAAGGATTTAAAGTTTAGACCGGAAGTGGCCATTTTATTGTATATTCCAATTTGATTTGGCCTCCTTAACACCGTGCATGTATTGGTTCCATCGTACATCTCACGGATCTTCCGCGATAAGGGTTTAAAGTTTTTTATCTCAGTTTCTTGTAGACCTTGTTACGAAACATACATTTTTGAAGTCGGTTCCTTTCTATCACTTTCCGTTGAAAAGATATAACGATTTAAAGTTTAGACCGGAAGTGGCCATTTTATTGTATATTCCAATTTGATTTGGCCTCCTTAACACCGTGCATGTGTTGGTTCCATCGTACATCTCACGGATCTTCCGCGATAAGGGTTTAAAGTTTTTTATCTCAGTTTCTTGTAGACCTTGTTATGAAACATACATTTTTTGAAGATAGTTCATTTCTATCACTTTCCGTTGAAAAGATATAACGATTTAAAGTTTAGACCGGAAGTGGCCATTTTAATGTATATTCCAATTTGATTTGGCCTCCTTAACACCGTGCATGTATTGGTTCCTGCGTACGTCTCACGGATCTTCCGCGATAAGGGTTTTAAGTTTTTTATCTCATTTTAGTCGCCATTTTTTAATTCTGCTTACTTAGACGAGTAACATGACACTAAACACGTGGTAGAAAGGAATTGAACCTGTAACCAACCATTGTTTCTAAGCTTAAGAGTTGAACCTGTTGTCCATTTTGTTTCTGAGCTTCTTTTGTTTTTGTCAGCGACCTCTATTGTCTCTCCGATATTTGGTTATGTCTAATAACAAAAGCTTTATGAATGGTTTGTTTTAATAGGGGGCGTAACTTTCAATCATGGAGTCTTCGGCTAATACCATTATTCTCGCTTATCAACCTCACTCTCATTTGTCGGCTCTAAAGGTTGGGGTGACGTAACTTTAAATAAGTCTTCAACCATCTTTATCAGCAAAAGGCACCATCTTTAAGAACGAAAAGCCGCCATTCTTTATCAGCGAAAAGCACCATCTTTAAGAAACGAAAAAAGCCGCCATTTTTTATAATGTCAGCTTAAGGTATCACAGGCTTCCATCTTTCATTCCGCCATTTTTTATTCCGCCATTTTGGTTCCTCCGTTTTGGTTCAGCCTCTAATATTAATTATTATTTTGTAAAATCATCCATTTGTCTAATAATAACAAAAACTTTAATTATGTTACATGTATGGTTTGTTTGTAATTAAAAGTCGTATATATATATACTAGCCTAAAACAATAAATTAACAAGCGTCTGCTTAGCTTAACGGGTAGCATCGTTGCCTCCCATCTGAATGCCCCGGGTTCGAAACTCACCTGCACCAAATGGTTTTTTTCAAAATATACTAATTTGAAGTAATAGGTTAGACACTTTGGAATGTTTGCATGTGACTGTCTGGCCCAAGTCGTGTGACGTCACAGTTTCCTAGACAGGTCAATGACCTTAGAATGCAGAATAACACGGCTAAATGTAAATGTGACTGTCTGGGCCCAGGGCGTGGCTGGGCGCCGGGCTGGCGCCAGGCTAGGCGCCGGGGCGTGGCTAGGCGCCGGCGCCGGGGCAGGCACCGGGGCCGGGGCGTGGCTAGGCGCCGGCGCCGGGGCTGGCGCCAGGGCGTGGCTAGGCGCCGGCGCCGGGGCAGGCGCCAGGGCGTGGCTAGGCGCCGGCGCCAGTGACGTCACTTCCTGTCTGTCCCAAGTGGCGCATTACCTACTACTTATATATATATATATATATATATATATATATATATATATATATATATATATATATATATATATATATATATATATATATATATATATATATATATATATATATATATATATATATATATATATATATATATATATATATATATATATATTGTAATATCCCCAAAAGGCTAATTAAATTTTTACGAACAAAAGGCAACAACGCAACTGATGTGGCAACAGCATGATATTGCGAATGCATAATTTAAATACTGCATTTTAAAGAAAAGTATTTAAGTCTGTTTTGCAATGTTGACTAGTACGCAATTTAAATCCCTGACTACATTAAATTATTACAGGTGACCTGAAATGTACTCACTTACCTTACTTTAAAGGCTTCTACTTTAGCTTACTAAGGATGATTAATTTCCTGGGTTATCAGGATTAATATATTGAGGCGTGAAAGTCTAGGGCAGGAACAGGTTGTGTAGGTTCTGACTAGGCGTTAGGACATTGTGAACAAAAACGCAAAGATTCGCAAACACTGAGTCTATTTAACAAAGCTTCCCATTTGACAAGTACAGTGGAACAGACAAGACATTCTGCACAGACATCCAGGCATCTTTCATTATGCGGCTGGGGTTAATCTTACACATATGGGGAATGCACCGGCATAAAGAATTTGGATCGCTTGGGGGGGATAATGGCCTGGTGCGTATCGAGGTCTCCTATGTCACTCTCAACCTCTACAGTGGCGTAGGGATTGATATTTGCATTTTGATTTTCATTATTTAGGTCTTAAAGTTTTAATCGTTCATCTTTTTAATTTCATCTTATTACTGTGGGACTGATTGAGCAACACCGCAGAACAGGTCACCACACTTGGGCATTCATTTGAGGTTCACCGGCTCCTCCCTCTACGTCCCTTATACGACCATTAATGACTGGGTAATGACGCATTGCGCATTTGGATTGCCTCTTCCACCTTCCATTATGCTAAATAAATTTAATCACCGTGTCCTTGGACTAAGCCTCTCTGTGCGAGGTCTCTAATTTTCGGATGCGAGCAAGTCAGGAAGCAGAAGGTTCACCCAAATACCACTTGCAAGTTTTCTTGTTTTGGACGCGTAGGTTGTATGAGACGCAGGGGAAAGGCATTGTTGTAATTCAGGCCAAATCACTGTTCACTGACTAAACGGCGAAGATGACAAATCTACTATTACCTCACCCAATGTTATGACATACTTACAATGCTTTCAGCTAATTACTGACCTTTAGGTTGCCTCTTCGCCCTATTCATACCTAGGTTGTAAATTCGCGAAGTCTTTCATGGACTATAGCCTCTTTTATGAGGTCTTTGATATTCGGATTTTGGCACTTCGTAAAGCGAAGCTTCACCTGAAGATCATTCGAGATACAAAGAGAACAGTTACGTAACTTGGTCAAAACACCGGGGAAGGTACTTCACTTAGTTTAAATCCCTTTCCTTGTCCGCACCGTCCAGTCCACGCCACATATGTTCAATCTAAAGTCTCAAGTTTAAACACACAAAGGAGAGCCCAGAAGTCTGTTTCAGGTACAGAATAACTTAATCGGGAAATGTGCAAAACAATAACGTAACTAACTTCAAGTTTCAGTTTCAAAGTGCATTAAAATGGTGCCACATGGCTGACATCAAGTTTCAGTTTCAATCTTACACAGAAATGAAATGACATGCCTTTAGTTTAAGTTTCAGGCTTCAATTTACATCATGTAGAAATAGATATTGTTGGTTTCCCGATTCAGATTTAAATTGTATTATGAAGAGCTACATAATTCTGGCTTCATGATTCGGATTTAAATTATATAATAAAGAGCCACATAATTCTGGTTTCACCATTCTGACCTAATTTGAATTAAAACGAGCTTCAAACTTCTGGTTTCATAATTCAGACTTAAATTGTATCATAAAGAGCTACCTGATTCTGGTTCCACAATTTAGATTTAAATTATCTTATAAAAACCTCCATACTCCTGGTTTCACAATTTAGAATTCTCAAGTAAAGACAAGATGTTAATTTCCCAAATACAAAAATAATTTCTTTAGGTGGCGCGAGAGCAAATAGCATTTTCAATCTAAAGTTTTCAGTTAAATATAGTTAAATGCGGACAAGCCGCCTATTTTCAAATGCAAAAAATAATTTCATCAAGTAATACACCAGCAAGGAAAGTTACTGAGTTCAAGTTTCAGTTTAAATATGATTAAGTGGCCACAAGATTTCTGCGTTCGAATGCAAAGCAGTCTCATTAAGGAACACAGACAAATAAAAATTCGAGGCTTTAAATTTGGCAAGGTTTTAAATGTAGAAATAATTTCTTTAACTAATATACCAGAAATAACATTCCAGACTTCACGCTTCAGTTTAAATATATTAAATTTGTCAACATTTAGACGCGCAAATAATTTCTACACATGGTATGCAGACAGTTAAAATTCCAGATTTCAAGTTTCAGTTTAAATATTAAATTTGGCAACGTCTAAACGCGCAAATAATTTCTCTACATAGTATGCAAACAGCTAAGATTCAGATTTCAAGTTTCAATTCAAATGTTGACTTTGGCAACATTAAACGCGCAAATTATTTCTCTACATAGTATGCAAACAGCTAAAATTCCAGATTTCAAGTTTCAGTTTCAATATTAAATTTGGCAACATCTAAATGCGCAAATAATTTCTCTATATATAGTATGCAAACAGCTAACATTCCAGACTTCAAGTTTTAGTTTAAATATTAAATTTGGCAACATCTAAACGCGCCAATAATTTCTCTACACAGTATGCAAACAGCTAAAATTCCAGATTTCAAGTTTCATTTTAAATGTATTAAATTTGGCAACATTCAAACGCGCAAATAATTTCTCTATACAGCACGCAAACAACTAAAATTCCAAATTTCAAGTTTTAGTTTAAATGTATTAAATTTGGCAACATTCAAAAGCGCAAATAATTTCTCTATATAGCACGCAAACAACTAAAATTCCAAATTTCAAATTTCAGTTTAAATCTATTAAATTTGGCAACATTCAAACGCGCAAAAAATTTCTCTACACAATATGCAAATGAACAAAACTCCGGCTTTCAAGCCGAGTTCAAATATATCGCATATGGCGACCTTTTAAATGCACAAGGGAATTCTGCTACTAATACACAAATAAATAAGATTACAGGCTTCAAGTTTAGTTTAGATATATTGATCGGGACGGAGTGCTAATGATTAAACCCATATGGCGAATACCTATTGACAAAGTTTCTACATATCCAACTAGTATTGAGATATATCGTTTTGCGGACTTTGCGCTTGCTTGAATAAAAGGGGGGCGGGCGATATAAGTTATTTGCAAAGGTACACTCACCGTCTTTAGCGCTGACCCCTTATTTCGTCTGGTTTCTGCTGCTTCCAGCTAGTCTGCCGAACTATCAGCCGTGTTGAAGCAGCCCTGAGTCTCTTATTATCTCTGAACAAATTTACTGGATAGTTGGGAACCTGGGCTGTATGGAGCGGATACAGTGAATGGCCTCCGGGGCGGCGGGCCTGTGCTTAGATGAATGCCACTATGTATGGGCGGCAACAACTGCCAACACACAAGGCAAATGGATTTTGCAGAGGAACACCCTGTATGAGCCAGTGGAGTCGACACGTATTGAAACTGGCGCCAACCACTTGATCTGGGGTATTTCAAGCTGTTTGGGGGGGAACGGCAATTTTTTTGCCAATAGACAAGACTAAATGGGTTCTACAGAGAAACACCTGTATGAGCCAGTGGAGTCGACACGTATTGAAACTGGCGCCAACCACTTGCTCTAGGATATTCCGAACTGTATGGAGACGGCGATGATGAGGTAAGACCGATCTGAGAGCTAGATACAGTCTGCCCCACTGTGCAAACACGGGTCGTTTTATATGAAATCCACTCCCCTGTATGTGTAGGAACTATGAAGAACAGACATAGCCATTACGATTGAAAATATACCAGTTGCGTACACAATTATCGACTTTATTACTGCCTACGTGATCTGCAGCATGTCACTCTAGTCTTTTATAAAAACTTGTCTTGATACTCACATATATTGTTATGCGTCTTCTTCTAGTTAAAACTAAATTTTAATACACATATTCTATGTACAATAACCATTTCGCAAGTGTACCTAGTTGCGAATGCCCCACTGGTTCTCCTAGTTATTAACAAAAAAAAACATTATTCGTCTCCTTCCCTCTAATTACTATTTGCATAAGAATAATTACATGCTTTTACAGCCAAATTACGATAATATACCCGCTTGCCACAAGTGTGTATGAATCTGCACATATGCTTGGCAGTCTAACATTCGCAAATTCTTAATAAATGATTAACTGGCTACTCCTAAAATATTACCTTATTGTAGAAATTTCATTAAAATATGCACAAAGTGTCACAGAACTAAACATGTCCAATGTTGCAGAAATATGTGTTTTATAATAACGGGGTATCTGAACAATCGCAAGGGATGCCGCTTCGGTTCACATAATTATAACAAACGGCTAACCTTTCTCTAAATGACATGTGTTTTTTTATTAAATTATTAGCGTCTCTCCTCTTTTCTTCTTAAAACTTCATAATACATTTTGAGTGAGCAGTTACAATATCTCATCTCAATAATAGTGCTAAAATTACAAGGGTAAATGGCAAAGTTTACTAGACGTGAAAGCAAGTGGGAAGCTATTTCTTTTAGAAAGAGACACCTATAATTAGAATACGTAGCTCATAAGCTGCCTATTTCCAAACATTAACATAAAGATTAGCGGTCCATACATAATCCGCAAGCATTGTTCTATTTTCATTGTTTGTAAGAATGTGCAGGCCATATGACCCTTCGTGTTTCTCACGGTATCTCTAGCTTCGACCAAGTATAATTGCCTTCCAGATACTCGAAATCACACTTAACACCCCTTATGCAGAGAAGAACCCAGAGTCTTCTAGATGCAGACACATTAAGTGACAACATTATTTTCCAGTTGGTGTCGACAAAATTAACCTTTTATCGGAGCATGAGGAATGTCTGTATTAAACTACACAGATACGTCTGTGTCTTCATCTCAGTACGGGATATAGAAATATAAAAGTATTGTATTGCGAAATAATTTTAACTTGTCGAGTTTTAGGGCCTAAATAAATGTTGACTGAACAAAATGAAATGTAAATAAGCGAGAACGTCTCAGGATATATATATATATATATATATATATATATATATATATATATATATATATATATATATATATATATATATATATATATATATCCGACCGATAACTCGAAAAATAATGGACCGATCTTGATCAAATTTGGTGAGTACCTTCCTTCTGCAAGTGGCTTTGATAAGTTCGTTAGGCAGGAAAATTGGACCAGGTTTTCCCGGAAAGTTTTGTGTTTTCTTTCTAAAACAAATTATATCTCCGGAAATAACAAAGTACGGACAACAAAATTTGGTATGCGTGTTTGTATTATAAAGAGTGAACCCTGGGGCGCTGGGCGGGGTAGGTAGTAGGAAGGAAATATGAACAGAAAATGCGAATAAAACGGGCTTGAAAGCTGTCTTTTTCACATCTTGAAGCCATATCCCCCTTTAACCCTGCCTACCCCGCACAGCACCCCTATTCCCCCAGGTGCAGTAACTTCTTTGGCGGGTATGAACAAGACATTTTTCTTGTAGTTTATGCAATGAGGGTGGTTGTATGCACGCGAGGGAGGAAGGAAAATCCCCACGGCGAAGCAGCCACCCCCACCCCTTACGTATGTCGAGCCGGGGGGGGGCTGCTTCGTCGTAGGCATTTCCCTTCCCCCTTCGTGTGCATACAACCATCCTCGTTGCATAAACCACAAGAATAACTTCTCCATACCCCCCAAGGAAGTTACGTGACCTGGGGCGAATAGGGGTGCTGTGCGGGGTAGGCAGGGTTTAATGGGGGTATGGCTTCAAATAGACAGCTTTCAAGCAGTTTTCTTCGCATTTTCTGGTCATATTTCCTTTTTACTACCTACCCCGCCCAACACGCCTATTCACTTCCAATCCCATATTTCCTTGGGGGGTGTGAACAAGAAAATTTTCTTGTGGTATATGCATCTTAGTAATGTTTCTGAAAACAATTTTTTGAAAAGCGTTCGGGAGCTAATCTGCAAATTTACGGAATTTTCATTAAATCCTTCAAATTTCAAGAACTCAATTTGCTATTAACGTAAGCTTTGTTGGTTAGGACACCAACATTTAAGTTTATTTTCGGAAAATTTTGGTATATTTTCAAACCATAAGTAATTTTGATAAAATATAGTACATTGTTTCTACTACATAGGCTATACCGATAATCAGATTGATGCCTGCTCACATTTGCTATTAAAAACATTTTTATGGAAATTCACTCCCATAACACATTTGCTGCATCCAGACTTGTGAAAAATGTATGATCTGCATACAGAAGATGGGGTAAGTCGATGACATTTGAAATATGATTGATGAACAGATTGTATAACAAGGGTTCCAGAACAGCTCCCTGAGGAACACCCGATCTAGCCAAGACCCCCACGGACTGACACCCATGATAGGTTAGGAAACCAACATTTAAGTTTATTTTCGGAACATTTTTGTATATTTTCAAACCATAAGTAATTTTGATATAATATAGTACATTGTTTCTACTATATAGGCTATACCGGTAATCAGAGTGATGCCTGCTTGCATTTGCTATTAAAAACATTTTTATGGAAATTCACTTCCATAACACACTTGCTGCATCCAGACTTTTGAAAAATATTTATATATTTTCAAAATTCACTTCCATAACACACTTGCTGCATCCAGACTTTTGAAAAATGTTTATATATTTTCAAACAATAAAGTTATTTCGATGAAATATGGTACATTGTTTCTACTATATAGGCAACCATGTTTGTTGCCTGCTTTCAGCAAAGAAAGACATTTGCTATTAAAAACATTTTAAAGAAAATTCGCTACCATAACGCACTTGCTGCGTCCAGACTTTTATTAATGTATGCTTTCTTTGTACAAAAACTAAATTATATAAATAAATAAAAAATTTCAGGACGCAGCAAGTGCGTCATAGTAGTTAATTTTCATAAGAATTGTACACTACAATTATACGGCATATTACTAAAGTTAATACTTTAAACTAATACAGACCTTGAAGATTGATCTTAGAAGGTAGTAGTACGGGCACATTTGAAGAATTCTTTCGAATGTGTTACCATCGATATATCTCTATTATCAAAAAAATCTTGTGTTCTAACTCCTTTTGAGAAAAATACCCAAAACTCATACATTAATCAAACTGGAATCGATCATGCAACCTTCTGCGTAGAAGACAACCACGCTACCACTGAGCTATCTACGGATATGTTAACTAATGTTCTGTTTATAGGTACTTGACACCGACTTCATGCCCGGGATATTATAATACAAGTATACATAACAATTAATTACAGAATTAGTAGATTGCCATTGAAACACATTCCACAACTGTTTCGGTCTTATATGACGTCTTATGTTTCAGTTTAAAGACAAAAGACACTGTTTTAGAATTTAGAAGCCGTTCGGTAAGCTACAAATATAGTATATTTAAAAAATTGACTGTTAAATAACAATCACTTGGCAAATGTTTAGTTTCATGTTGTCAGCCATTTTTCATATTTGTGGCCGAGATTTCACGATTGTTGGTTCGGGTAGTATGTTTTATGCCTGTTATTTATTTAGTTTGGTTACCGTTGATATATGGTTTATACCTGTTGTACGAATCAATCTACGTGTGGCAGTTAACTACTCTGTCTGTCAGGCATTGGACTTTAACCAGTAATTCGTTTCAACGCATGTCTTTTCAGATTTTATTTTAGATCTGGAAAGAACTCTAAATATTGTGTACCAAATTGCTTAAAATTCACAACATAGGTTTATTTACACCATTTACTTACAAAAATATAGCGTTTTAAAAAATATTTTTGTATATTTTCGTGGGAACAAAAAGGCCTGTTATAGCTGATATACGAAGTCGTCCGAGGACTTAATACAATGAAGATATGTGCCAAGCTTTGTTAAAATCAGTTGAGTATTTTTTGAGTTATTGCTCGGATACATACATCCATATATATATATATATATATATATATATATATATATATATATATATATATATATATACATACATACAAATCAAAATTTTAACGGACCGTGATTTTGGGTTCGAGGGACCCGAATTCACGCTCATCTGAAGAATTTTTTTCAAGAGCTTTTCATCATGACCTCTCTATTAGCGAATTTTTCTTAATGGAAATTCGCTAAAATATAAATAACCAAATGTCTTATTTAAAGAATGTAATATAATTCTTGTTCTTTTTTGTCAGAATTAAACCTTGGATCCTTTTGGCCCACAGTAACTCTTTGACAGTTTTTTTACACCTTTGTGTGTACCATTGGAAACCTGATTCCTCTGACAAGAGTGACACTGGAACCTAAAACGATTTTGTTAAAAAAAATATTATCTAAACAACTCACCTTATGCTCTGGCATTGCGCACAATTGCATAAGAGACAGTCCTTTGCCTGCAATCAATTGTGGCTGAATGCTAATCAATCTGAAGTGTTATCGTCTAATTTCATTTTGATCTAAAAGTTTCCAGTAATATTTACAATTGATATAGATGCCAAGCTCTTCCAGTTGTATGTTATTTCACTTGCACCTACATCAATTCTAAATAGAGCTGGAATAATTTAAATCAAATTGTTTGTTAACAAACCATTACACAAATTAAACATCAGCGTCAATGAGCACAGATAAATATGAAATTTAAACATAAACATTGGGAGAGGTAAGAGCTCTCAATGTAATATGTGATCCTATGACATTCTGAAAGGCTGACTATTGTCAAAAACATGTGATATACAAGTAGATACATAGCAGGATTACTAATTATATATATATATATATATATATATATATATATATATATATATATATATATATATATATATATATATATATATATATATATATCATGATTCTAGACTGTTTATCGGCAATGTAGGGAAGAGCATCATCTAAATGCAACAGAAGTATCTTTAAATTCTTCAGTTATTGCCTGTGAAGAGCCATGGAGTCATGTTCCTGAAACTGTATTTCCAAATTTATGGCGAACTGTATACTGGAGCACACAGTTTCTCACCTGGTAAGTAGTGATAATATATTTTCTGCTCATCTTGTCGGTAACACCTTTAATTTATAGTAAGAAAGTTGTGTGCTGTTCTGAAGACTCTTGTCTGAATGCTGAGGTTTTCTATCTGAAACACTCGACATTGTCAAAAATAGACATTCTAAAACAGAATTTACTAGAAAACGCATACGATTAAAATCACATGCTAGGTAACATTGGAAACGCCCAAAAACCAGCGACTGTACCACAAGAACAGGCAGAGTCCTCGTAACAGCAGACTGCCTTCTTACCATGCATTAAAGGTGTCACTGACAAAATCAACAGAATTTTTAAAACCCATAGTATCAAAACTATCTATCAACAGAGCCAAAACAGTAACGCTTATGAAGTCTTTAAGACACAGGAGTTGTAACTTCTATCAATTTTCTTATACAGCATAGTCTAGTAAAAAAGAAAACTAAAAATATACAATGCTTTTAATTTTAGGTTAATAATGCCCATGATGCAGTCTTATATAAAAGCTGGTGATTTTACAATCAAGGGGAAACTGAAATCAGCTGTCATAGATAATGCAATTTATTATGGATCATACTTGCTGATATGTGGAGTTCTTTTGATATACCTGTCACTAAAACCTGATGTTTATTTAGACTGGTAAGTAATTGGCAGAAAGTTAAAGTTTTCTCGTTGCACATTTGTACTAAAAATATTGTTGAGGGTATTAGTGTATATAAATTCAGAAATATTTGATCGTAAATAACAGCATCTTACATTTTAACAACAGCTTAAGGTAGACGTTAATCAATATAAACTAACATAAAAACTATGCTAAGTATGCCTTTACTTTTATTAATAAGTGATATTTGTTTATAAAGAAAACAATTAAAATGTGCGAATGGTAATTATACTGCAGCCAATACAATCTGACGACACATACAAAGAAAACAAACACAACTTAGGAGGTTTTTTTCAAATCTACATATAATGCCCTTAATGTTTGTTTTTTATCCTCAGGCTTGAATAGGAATTATAAAATTGTGTACTTTTTTTCAAATATTCATACTTTTAAAGAATGGAGAAACCTATATTTATGTTCAGTTCCCATATGTTAGATTAGAGACTTTGCCTAGTTTTAAGTGTTTTTGTATTGAGGTGGCAAAAAGTCGCTTGTCAAAAGTACACATTATTTCATGTTGATTACTTTTCTAATTAGCTAATTTTTATAGAAAAGATTATCTAATGAAATGATGCAAAACTTCTGAAAAAGTGTTTCAAGTGAGCTGTGAATTAGAGCTCTTAGAACTCATTTTAAAGTATGGTTCAATTGATTTATTTATTTACTTATTTATGACTATAATTGCATAATACTGATGGTATTGTGGATAAATGAATGAAACAAAATGTTCGAACAAAACATTTTATTAAAACAAACCACATTATATATACATCATCATGTATATATATATATATATATATATATATATATATATATATATATATATATATATATATATATATATATATATATATATATATATATATAATAGTAAGCAGTCTTAAATAAAGTTGTGAATTTTCTGCTGTGCATTCAGTGGCACTTTTTGGTGGCTAGACTTGTCGTATAATTTTGTGATTTCTACCATAGGATCAGTGAAGTTTGGTAGCTCATAGTGAATACTGTTAAATTATTTACTTTTACTTCTAAGGTCTAATATTTGAGGTTGTTTGAAGTGAAATTTGGGAATAGTTGAAAAACCTTATCAACAGTTGATATTGGACTGATAAGAATTAATCTCTTGTTGGTTTCTCCTTTGATAAGTTCTGAAGTGATTTCAATATTTTGATTGGTATAAATAGTTGTATACCAGGGGTGTCCAATAATTTTGGTGATCTTGGCTTGTTGATCCTTTTGTTCCCCTGAGTTGGATTGGTGAGGTTACAATGGCTACCACGTGCACAACTTGCTTAAATATAATAGAATCAAGTGATAGAAGCATAATGTGCGATAGTTGTTGTGCTCATATGCATTTCACTGAGGCTTGTTGTGGACTTGCTGCACCTGAAATAAAAGCTGTTGTCATTCAAAAAAGGACATTGATTCATTTTTGCCCTGAGTGTCGTGAGACATTCAAGAGCATCCCAGTAATGGTTGGGAGAATGGAGAGAATGCAAGCTGATCTGGATTGACTGAATAGGGAGCTGAGTGAACTAAAAAAGTGTGACACGGATCTGATAGTGCATGAGGTGCATCAAAGAATGATTTAGACAAAGAAGTTGATGTGTTATAGTGTGACGGAGTCCAATTCCACAGATCTACAGGCACACATTGATCATGATATAGGTGTTGTGAAAGGTATTTTTGATGCTCTTGGTTTGGGGGGTGACAAGGACAAGATTGTCAAAGTCCTCAGAGTTGGGAAGACTGCATCTGGGAGAAAACCACGACCGGTTAAGATTGTGTGTGAAAATCCTAAGCTTGTTGCTAAGGCCATCAGTAATAAAAATTAATTACGTGGAACGCCCCACTCTATCTCACACGATCAGACAAGGATGCAGCAGGATGCTTATAAGCTAGCGAAAAAAGAACTCATGGATAGAAAGGAGAAGGGCGAGGCTGATCTGACAATTAAGTATATTTCTGGTGTTCCAAGCGTTCTAAGTGGGCGAAAAAACGAGCGGCGTCCCCATGAAGTGTATACTACCAAAATGTTAGTGGGCTGAGAACAAAAATTCTGGAATTGTGCAGGGCTGTGGGTTGCTCCTGTTATGACATTATTATCTTGGTTGAGAGTGAACTTAGTGAGGATTTTTCTAATAGTGAACTGCAGTGCGGTCCTTACAACATTTTTAGATGTGATAGATCCAGTTATACGAGTCACAAGGTGAGGGGCGGGGAGTCCTTGTATTTATTAATTAGATATTAAATTAAATCTTCCACGGTGAAGTTAGATACTTGGAAAGTGGAGCAATTGTTTGCGAGGTGTCACCTTGGTTCTACTAAACTCATCATTGGAGGTGTGTATATTCCGCCTGCTTCATCATCTGATCTATATATTACGCACTGTAAGACTACTCAATATGTTATACAGAGATATCCACAACATGAAGTGTACCTTTTTGGAGATTACAATTTACCTGGAATTATTTGGTCTAATGTTCAGCATGCCGTACTGGTTGACTGTCCTGTCTCATCTGCAGCGTTTTATGTTGCAGTGTCATTTGGTTGCCTTAAACTGTTCCAGATCAACCAGCTGCCAAATGGTGGATATGTTTTCTTGGATTTTATGTTTGCTAGTTCAGCGAATCCTATTTTTGGAGACTGCACCCATCACAGAAGCTTTGAATGTTGCATACAATTGCAGAACATATCGTTTGACACCCTTCACAGTGAGGAGTACTATTATGACTTTCGTGGTGCCGATTACGGTGTTCTGAACTACTATCTTGCCTCAGTTAACTATGTACTCTTATTCTCGGGATTGGACGTGAATGCTGGCATTAGTGAGTTCGTGCCAGTGAAAAGATTTAAAAAATCTAGGTTTCCTAAATGGTTTACAACTGAATTGCGACATATAACAATTCTAAAGAAAAAACGCTTTTCAAAAAACTGTTTTCAGAAACCTGCCTAGAGCCCCCCTGGATCCACAAACCCCAAGAAAAATTTCTTTTTCACACCCCCCAAGGAAGTTACGGAACCAGGAGTAAGTAGGGGTGCTGTGCGGGGTAGGTAGTAAAAAGGAAATATGAGCAGAAAATTCGAATAAAACGGACTTGAAAGTTGTCTTTTTCACATCTTTAAGCCATATCCCTCTTAAACGCTGCCTGCCCCACACAGCACCCCTATTCCCCCAGGTGTCGTAATTTCCTTGGCGGGTATGAACAGGAAATTTTTCTTGTGGTTTATGCAACGAGGGTGGTTGTATGCACGCGAGGGGGGAAGGAAAATCCCCACGACTAAGCAGCCACCCCCAACCCTACCGCAAGTCAAAGCACGGGGGGGGGGGTCTGCTTCGTCGTAGGCATTTTACTTCCCCCCTCGTGTGCATACAACCATCCTCGTTGCATAAACCACAAGAAAAACTTCTTGTTCATACCCCACAAGGAAGTTACGTGACCTGGGGGCGAATAGTGGTGCTGTGCAAGGTAGGTGGGGCAGGCGGGGTTTAATGGGGATATGGCTTCAAATAGACAGCTTTTAAGCAGTTTTCTTTGCTTTTTCTGCTCATATTTCCTTTTTACTACCTACCCCGCCCAGCACCCCTATTCACTCCCAGTCCCGTAACTTCCTTGGAGGGTGTGAACAAGAAATTTTTCTTGTGGTTTGTGCATCCAGATGGGGTCCTAGTAATATTTCTGAAAACAATTTTTTGAAAAGCGTTCGGGAGCTAATCTGCAAATTTACCAAATTTTCATTAAATCCTTCAAATTTCAATAACTCAATTTGCTATTAACGTAAGCTTTGTTGGTTAGGACACCAACATTTAAGTTTATTTTCGGAAAATTTTGGTATATTTTCAAACCATAAGTAATTTTGATAAAATATAGTACATTGTTTCTACTACATAGGCTATACCGATAATCAGATTGATGCCTGCTCACATTTGCTGCATCCAGACTTGTGAAAAATGTATGATCTGCATACAGAAGATGGGGTAAGTCGATGACATTTGAAATATGATTGATGAACAGATTGTATAACAAGGGTTCCAGAACAGCTCCCTGAGGAACACCCGATCTAGCCAAGACCCCCACGGACTGACACCCATGATAGTGGACAACACTAGGTTTGTATGTGAGTGGGCCATATCGGCCCTCCACCGCGACCTTAAGGTCTATTGTGGCGTGGACAACACTAACTCGATCAGAAAGATAGGATCCCATAAGCTTTAGCAAGTTCGGTGAGAACCCATGTTATCCAGTTTCCTTAAAGAATATCGTTATTTAATCTACCAAAGGCCCTGGAGAGGTCCAGGTAGATAACATCTGTCTGCGACCCATTGTCCATGGCTGCAGATATATATTCACTTATGCTTATTAAGTTAGTGATCGTGGATCGGCCCCTCACGAAGCCATGCTGAGCGCTGCCAATCACATTTTTTACCGCAAACGAAATCATCCCATGCAAGACAATCTCGAACACTTTCGCAAAGTTGTCCATTATACCAATTTGTCTATGGTTCTCAGTCAACGTAGAATCACCTCCGTTTGGAACCAGTAATGACTTCGCTTTCTTCCAGGTGCTAGGAAAGACAGAAGACCCCAGCGATATATTGAACAGTATAGTCAAGGGCTGAACAAGTGTGTAAGCACAATCCCTGACCAGAAAAGCTGGAATTTGGTCAGGGCCCGATGTGTGCTTCGGTTTGATCTTAAGTAACACGCATCAGACCTGTTCTTCCGAAACCCGTTTGATATCCAAGCCAGTCCCACCACTGTAGCAGGGAACGCAGCTAGACGCATCCGAGCAGGAGCCCTGAAAAAACTGCAAAAGCATTCACTGCATCTGCATTGCTCACCCCCCCCCCCCTATATGAGGGCGCAGACTGTCCAGATTGACTTTTTTGAGGTTGGCATACCTCCAGAAGCTACCTGGATCAACGCGGATATTTTTCTCCACCATCTTCTCATAAAGCGACTGTTTAGTTGCAGACAAGACCCTGTCGCGCCTTCTAAGTCTCCTGAATATCTCATAGTCGGCAAGGTGATTTGATCGCTTAAAGCGTTTCCAGGCCTGAACTTTTCTTCTTGTATAACTGATAAGTTTTGGGTCAAACTAGGGTGGGTAACAGCGGTGCACTCGTGAACGAGTCCTGGGTACGTAGAGGTCAATGATTGAGTACAACAAAGCATAGAACCTGTGGCACGCTTTGTCCACATTTGAGAACTGGGTAAGTGAAGTCCAGTCAACTGAAGAGAGGTGGTTATATAAACCAGGAAAATTGGTTTTGCGAAAGGAGTATCTGAAGGATGTAGAAATATTCACAGCGTGTTTGTTCATCGAACGTTCAATTGTAAGTGTTATCTCAAGCACAGGATGATGACTGTCCTCGTCCACCAATATGTCAGAAGCACGATGCACACAACCTCTCGCATTAGTGAAAACAAGGTCAAGAAGTCTGCCGTTGGTATTTCTGATCACATTCAGCTATTTCAAACGAAAAATGCCCTGCAATGAAAGAATGATGCGCACTTTATTAGTAACTGGAGCTCCATCTATATAAGTAGCATATTCCGGAACATTGAAGTCGCCCAAAATCAATACCTTGGCCTTCAAAAGAAATTCGCAGGCACACAAAGCATCAAGAAACACGTTGAAAGCAAAAGCAGTGGTGTTAGGCACCATATAAGTCAGAATAACGAACAGTGGAGAATCGGTTATATATTTTGACGCAAATAATATCTATCAGTGGTAGATTGATAAGATCCACATTAGAGATGTCCACAAGATTTGCGTTATAGGGCGAATTGACGGCCAGTAGGATACCCCCACCCCTGCTAAGACCAGTTTGCTCAAATTTCCTGTCCGACCTGAAAATGGTATAACCACTTCCAAGTATTTCAGAGTTATCGGTGTCTGAGTCAAGCCACATCTCAATAAATGCTAGTATGTCATAATTACAGGAAAGTTCAGCGTTGTACAGGGGGCCAAGCTTATTTTTAATACTCCGTGGATTCTGCAGATAGGCGGATAATTCCTGCCTACAAAAGTTATCGCCGTCGGGTCTGGGGACTAACTAAAAGAATAGGCCCTAGGTAACTCCTGCCTGTCGTAAAAGGCGACTAATTGGAATCAAACACTGGCGGGGGTCTTGTCCATGTGGGCCTGGAGGGAGGCGGATATCTCTGGGGAGTGATGTACACCCGGATTTTGAGGCCTCCACTCTGGGCTTATAAATGGATGGTTGCCCGCGCTTGGTTGTTACTCGGGAGCGGAATTCCGGATGGGTGCCGCCTTGGGTTGAGTACTGGCGGGTATCGTGTGTCTAGACGACCCGTAGGGGGTTGACAACTCTGATGAGTGGTAAACACCCGGAGTTTGGGGTCCCCACTGTGTGCTTCGGAACGGACGAACGGCCTCGCTTGTGCGATGCTCGGGAGCGGGGCTCGATGGGATGTCGCCTTGAGTCTAGCACTGGTGGGTGTCGGGTCTAGACGAACCCGGAGGAGAGCTGAGATCTTTAGGAGTGGAATAAACCTAAGGGTTGAGGCCTCTTCTGTGAGCTTCGAAACGGACAAACGACCTCACTTGGATGCTGCTCGGATACAGGACTTCATGATACTGCACCGAGTCAAACACTGACGGATGTCTGGTCCAGACAAACTCGGAGAGAGGTTATATCTCTTTGAGCTTTGAGACGGGCAAGCGACTTCGCTTAGATGGCAGTACACCTATCAAACAAAGTTTCACCTCGCAGGTGTCGTCTCCTGTCAGAAGCTCGATTTGTTGGGTGAAATTTAAGCTAACGCTGGCAGGTGTTGGACCTGGACGAACCCGGAGGTGGCTGGGGTCTCTAGGGGTGGATTATACCTGGAGACTTGGACCTACTCTGTGAGCATCGATACAGGCTAACGACCCTGCCTGGATGCTGCTCGAGGGCGGGACTTTATGATACCGCCTCGAGTCAATGAAACACTGGCGGGGGTCTGGTGCAGGTGAGGATGGGTGGAGGCAGACATCTCTGGAGAGTGATATGCACCCGGAGTTTGGCGCCTCCACTGTGGCCTCAGAGACTGACAATTGGCCTCGCTTGGTTGTTACTTGGGAGCGGGGTTCCAGATGATACCGCCCTGGATTGAGCCCTGGCATGTGTCGTGTGTCCAGACATCCCGGGGGCTCTGATCTCTGATGAGTGGTAAACACCCGGAGTTTGGAGTCCATACTGTGTGCTACGAAATGGACGGACGGCCTCGCTGGGGTGATGCTCGGGAGCGGGACTCGATGGGATGTTGCCTTGAGTCTTAACACTGTTAGGTGTCAGGTTTGGAAGAGCCTGAGGGGAGCTGAGATCTCTGGAGATTAGATGCTGCTCGAGAAAGGGACTTCATGATACCGCCTCGAGGCAAACACTGACGGATGTCGGGTCCAGACGAACTCGGAGAGAGGTTATCTCTCTTTGAGCTTCGAAACGGGCAAGCGACTTTACTCAGATGGCAGTACACCTGCCAAACAAACTCTCACCCTCAAGAAAAAATCGACTCTCTCAGGGAGCTGGAATTGATGGGTGAAATCTAAATAATTAGACGTGAGCCACAATAGACCTAAGGTCGCGGTGGAGGGACAGAAATAGCCCACTCACAATAAAATCTAATCTAATCTCTCTATTGCCTGCTACTGACACATGCACATCTGTCTGTAATTCCTATGTAGGAAAAACAGCCTTTAGCTTGGCCAATGCTATTCTGTAGGACGAGCACTCATCATGATTTCACGTGTAATGGCCAATGTTATATATATATATATATATATATATATATATATATATATATATATATATATATATATATATATATATATATATATATATATATATATATATATATATATATATATATATATATATATATATATATATATATATATATATATATATATATATATATATATATATATATAGTGTTACAAAGCACTTCAATAGACGTAGGTGCGGTGTTGCCACATCTCCAGAATTTCCCCAACATCTGGGAATTTTTGCACAATCTGGCAACACCGCCTCCCCACCCCCCTGGGGGTGCCTGGGGTGACCCCCCTCAGGCGAAGTCTCAACCCTCTAGGACCAGAAATAACGAAGTTACCAACTTGTACCCCGTCGGAACGGATAACTGAGGTCTGCACATTCCGAACACCCTGTATATACACCCTGTATACGTAGACAACCCTTACACCCTGTATACGCAGAGAGATCTTATAGTTCGAGAAACACCTCTTGTGTGACATAGGAGTGGTGACCACATTTGGATCATCCTGTATATACATCCCCCTGTATACACACGGGACCGATCTGTATTCACAGAACCTTCTAGTAAAAGAAGGTCCTGGAACGTTCTGGAATGGAATGCTCTAGAAAGGAGGGGAAGGTACGGCGAGTATATAAAAGCGGAAGCAAGCCAGCCCGAGTTAGTTGAGTTCAGTAAGAGAATGTGGTAGTGACTTGAAGAAGCAGTGTAAAGTGTTAAGAGAGTAGTGACTGTAGTACCAGATTAGTGACTTTTGTTGAGAGTAGTAATTGTAAGGCCAGTAAATGAAGTGTTTTGTGAGAGAGACATTCTAGAAATTTTATTGTATCCATATTTAGAGTGTAAATAAAGTTGTTTTGTTACAATTAAAAGTCTCACTTATCCAGAACCCGGAGAAAACGCAACAATTTGGTGTCAGAAGTGGGATAAGTGAGTGAAGAAGTGAACAAGCAAGCTAGCTGTAAATGGTAAACACCAGATCGACTGACTACGACAAGATGGCTGAAATCAAAGAGTTGATGGACTTACTGAAAAAGCAACGTGAAGAAGACGAACAACGACGACAAGAAGAAGAAAGAAGACGGCGCGAAGAAGACGAACGACGGCGGCAAGAAGATAAAGAAGACCTCAAGAGGCAACGCGAAGAAGGCGAACAACGACGACAAGAAGAAGAAAGAAGACGGCGCGAAGAAGTCGAGAGAAGACGACAAGAGGAGGAACAGAGGCGACAAGAAGATAAAGAAGAGCTCCGAAGTATGTTCCACAATATAAGAGTTGATGTAAAAGAAGAAATTGAACAGATCAACGAACAAATAGAAAATGTGGACAAGAAAGTAGAAAATGTGGACAAGAAAGTAGAAAATGTGGACAAGAAAGTAGAAAATGTAACAGAGGATTTGAATAAACGATGGGAAGAAGTGGAAGGGTTGAAAGAACAAATGAAGATGATGATGAAAGGCACAGAAGTCAGACATAGAGAACTGACAGAGCAGGTGATGGGCCAGACTGACAGAACTCAACCAAGAGGAGTTACTGGAATGTCCCCAGTTCAAAATCGTCGGGAAGAAGATATGCCAATCGTGCAGCAGCCTCATGGAACTTTGAAGCCGCCGACTTTTGACGGAGAAACATCGTGGCCCATGTACAGGAGGCAGTTTGAGGCGGCAGCTCTCAGCAATGGGTGGAGCGAACAACAGGCAGCAACTGCTCTAATTCTCTCGCTTCGAGGTAAAGCCCTAGAAATCCTCCAGAACATCCCGGAGTCGAAACAGCAAAACTACTTAACAGTGATACAGGCCCTAGATTTGAGATATGGTAACAAGTACATGAGCCAGGTCTACCAGACACAACTAAAGTCAAGGGTCCAGAAGCCAAATGAGACGCTGCAAGAATTTAGTGCCGAAGTGGAGAAACTTGTGCGACTGGCATATCCCCAAGCCCCAGAAGAATTTGTCAACCAGATAACCGTCCAGACCTTCATCGATGGGGTACTTGACAACGAGATGCAACAAGCTTTAAGGCTCGGAAGATTCAAAACACTTACAGACTGCGTCATCTATGGCTTGCAATTTGAAGCAGCGAAGAATGCATCTCAACCTCGCCGCAACAGGCTGCGCGAAGTGAAGGAGATAGAGGACCATGCAGACACGACAGAGGAACTAAGGCGAGAAATCAAGTTGATGAAGGAAGCCATAAGCAAGCTCACTGCAACGGTTGGAGCACGTAGGACGAAAGCAGATTGGTCAGACATAGAATGTTACAAGTGTGGTAGGAAAGGACACATAAGTAGGCAGTGCTCACAAACCCAACAGGTGGCATGCAGAAGACAAGAATACACCAACAGGGAGCGCCATCAGGGAAAACGACCTGACGCCAGTGTAGGTGGGCGACACGTGGCATGCGAGACCCAATGCCCCAAAGTCAGGGTCTCCACTATCCGACGCTGCCGCGAGAGCCTCGTCATACCTGGCAGCATAGACGGAAGACAGTGCAGTTTTACCATCGATACTGGCGCCACTACATCCGTTGTACGTCCAGACATGTTGCCAAACAGGTCGGCACTCACGACCAACAAACAGCCTGTGTTGGAGACGGCAAAAGGAGATAGGATACCCGTGCATGGAGAGGCCACTGTTTACATTAGGCTGGGCAGTACTGAGCTACAGGTAAGGGCTGTTGTCGCAGAAATCGTCGACGAATTTATTCTGGGCCTGGATTTAATGGAAGAGTTCGATGTCCTTTCAGTAGACTTCCAGAATAAGATCTTGAAAATCGGTAACGAAGAGTTGTATTTATCTCCACCAACAGGCGAAGCTAATCCCAGGGTGAGACTTATTGTCGACGAAGATACACGGATTCCTGGTAACAGTGAGAAGATTGTCAGAGCCAGGCTAGAGAAGAAACTTGATGGTATGACTGCTCTCATAGCGGAGCCCCTAAAAGATAGGCATGATTGTGCCCTCGTCGCACGATGCTTAGTAGACCCGAAGAGGACAATACCCATAAGAGTGGCTAACGTACAAACTAACAGGGTCACATTGAAGAGAGGTGAAGTTATCGCCACTTGCGAACCCATTGACCGAGTGACGTTGTCCAAAAACGTGACACCCACTGCATTAGACAGAAGACTGCCAGTAGAAATGGTAGAGCGGTTCAAGAATTCTTGGGGCCAATTGAACGACATGGAGATGGAAATGGCCCTGAAGTTCGTATTGGAGGAGGCCGATATTTTCGCTCAAGATAAAATCACAGGTCGTACGAGTCTAGTGCAACACAGAATTAATACTGGCGACGCAAGACCAATTAGACAGCCGCCGAGAAGACTGCCTTTTGCCAAGCAATCAGAAATCAAGGCGATGGTTAACGAAATGCTGGAAGATGGTGTGATCGAGGAGTCTAATAGTCCTTGGTCGTCCCCAGTAGTTTTGGTCACCAAGAAAGATGGCACTATGAGATTTTGCGTGGACTATAGAAAGCTGAATGATGTCACCAAGAAGGACAGTTATCCCCTGCCCCGGATCGACGACACTTTGAACACTTTGGCCGGATCAAAGTGGTTCTCTACATTAGACCTGAAAAGTGGCTACTGGCAAGTAGAACTCCATAAAGACGATAAGGAGAAGACTGCTTTTTCAACCGGGAATGGGTTGTACCAATTCAAGGTCATGCCATTCGGCTTATGTAATGCCCCTGCCACCTTCGAGCGACTAATGGAATTAGTGCTAAGAGGACTGACATGGGAAACATGCCTGGTGTATCTCGATGATGTCATGGTGATTGGAAGGACTTTCGATGAACACCTGTCGAATCTGAAACAAGTTTTCTCCAGGCTGAGAGGTGCCAATCTGCAACTCAATCCCAAGAAATGCGTCCTCTTCCAGAAGAAAGTATGTTTCCTCGGACATGTCGTTTCTGAGAAAGGGATAGAAACCGATCCAGAGAAAATAAAGGCAGTAAGAGACTGGCCTGTGCCGAAGAACAAACATGAGGTCAGAAGTTTTCTGGGACTTTGCAGCTACCACCGACGCTTTGTGAAGTACTTCAGCAGCATTGCGAAACCTCTACATAGCCTAACTGAAAATAAGGCCGAGTTCATCTGGTCACCAGATTGCCAACAGTCTTTTAGGGAACTCAAACATCGTCTTCTCACTGCTCCTATACTGGCTTATCCTCAGGACGAAGGACTGTTCATACTGGACACTGATGCTTCCCAGTATGGCATTGGGGCAGTACTCTCGCAGCTCCAAGCCGGAGAGGAAGTTGTGATAGGCTACTTCAGCAAAACGTTCGGAAAAGCAGAAAAAAATTACTGTGTAACCCGGAAAGAACTGCTGGCAGTTGTAAGATCCATCGAACATTTCCACAGCTTCCTGTACGGAAGAACATTCCGCGTGAGGTCAGATCACTCTGCTCTGCAATGGCTTCTGAACTTTAGAAATCCTGAAGGACAGATAGCACGATGGATAGAGAAACTGCAGAGCTACGACTTCCGGATTGAACATCGAAGAGGAAGAAGTCACGCCAATGCAGACAGCCTGTCGAGAAGACCATGTTCAGTGCATGAATGTAAATTTTGCGAGCGACAAGAGAACAAAGAGATCGACAAAGTAACTCATCAGATCAAACAACTGGTGGCAGGACAGAAGAATAACACCGATCTAGACGTAAATCTTGAATACATCAGAGACGCACAGAAGACAGATCCAGACTTGAAAAATATTAGAGAATGGCTACAAAAGGGGAAAAGACCTGAGTGGCACGATGTGTCCCGGTTTGGGGCGGGGGTTAAAGGATACTGGCTACAATGGGACTCATTGTGTCTAAAGAATGACATGATCACTCGAAAATGGGAAACTGCCGATGGTAGAGACTGTATATACCAGACCGTTGTGCCAAGTGAGTGCATAAGCAGTGTTCTTCAAGAGTTACACAATAGTAGAAGTGGAGGCCACTTTGGGGTCAACAGGACTCTTGCCAGAGTGAGAGACCGCTTCTATTGGATAAACTGCCGAAGAAGCGTGGAAGAATGGTGCAAAAGGTGTGACCAATGTGCTTCAAAGAAAGGACCAAAGACCCGATCCAGAGGAAAAATGATGCAGTACATCTCAGGTACACCGTGGGAGAGAGTTGCCGTAGACATCGCAGGACCTTTTCCCATCACAGAGTCTGGGAACAGATACATAATGGTGGCGATGGACTACTTCTCGAAATGGCCTGAAGTTGCGCCGATCCCCAACCAAGAGGCAACGACCGTAGCAGAAGCCCTGATGGAAAATGTCATATCACGGCATGGCGTACCCTTGGAGATTCACACCGACCAGGGCCGGAATTTCGAATCAGAGGTCTGGAAGAGCCTAATGGACTTGCTAGGCATAAAGAAAACGAGAACAACGCCACTCCACCCTCAATCAGACGGCATGGTAGAACGGCATAACAGGACCATCAATCAGTATCTTGCTATGTTTGTCGACGAGAATCAAAGAACCTGGGACAAGTTGATACCTCTGTTCCTCCTAGCTTACAGAAGCTCTCAGCATGAATCTACCGGCTACACTCCATCCATGATGTTGACCGGCAGAGAGATGCGGTTACCAATCGACATGACGAGACCACCACCGAACGAGGACATAGCGGACCTAGCTACGTTACCTGAGTATGTCGCCGACCTAGAAGGAAAACTGCGCACTATACACAGATGTGTCAGAGATAGGCTCCTCTTAAGCAGTGACCGGATGAAGATGCGCTTGGATCGCAGAGCAACACCCCATACATTCAAGGAAGGTGATGCAGTGTGGCTGTACCAACCAACAAGGAGAAAGGGCCTCAGTCCCAAACTTCAGAAACCATGGGAAGGGCCATACTTGGTGACTAAGAAAATTAACGACCTAGTCTACAGAATCCAGCTGTCTCCAAGAACTAAACCCAAAGTTGTTCACATAGAGAGGTTGAGTCCCTATCGGGGCAACGAACCCCCAAGTTGGCGGCCGGTAAATACTGTTCGGGACGAACAGTCTTAAGGAGGGGGGCAGTGTTACAAAGCACTTCAATAGACGTAGGTGCGGTGTTGCCACATCTCCAGAATTTCCCCAACATCTGGGAATTTTTGCACAATCTGGCAACACCGCCTCCCCACCCCCCTGGGGGTGCCTGGGGTGACCCCCCTCAGGCGAAGTCTCAACCCTCTAGGACCAGAAATAACGAAGTTACCAACTTGTACCCCGTCGGAACGGATAACTGAGGTCTGCACATTCCGAACACCCTGTATATACACCCTGTATACGTAGACAACCCTTACACCCTGTATACGCAGAGAGATCTTATAGTTCGAGAAACACCTCTTGTGTGACATAGGAGTGGTGACCACATTTGGATCATCCTGTATATACATCCCCCTGTATACACACGGGACCGATCTGTATTCACAGAACCTTCTAGTAAAAGAAGGTCCTGGAACGTTCTGGAATGGAATGCTCTAGAAAGGAGGGGAAGGTACGGCGAGTATATAAAAGCGGAAGCAAGCCAGCCCGAGTTAGTTGAGTTCAGTAAGAGAATGTGGTAGTGACTTGAAGAAGCAGTGTAAAGTGTTAAGAGAGTAGTGACTGTAGTACCAGATTAGTGACTTTTGTTGAGAGTAGTAATTGTAAGGCCAGTAAATGAAGTGTTTTGTGAGAGAGACATTCTAGAAATTTTATTGTATCCATATTTAGAGTGTAAATAAAGTTGTTTTGTTAAAATTAAAAGTCTCACTTATCCAGAACCCGGAGAAAACGCAACAATATATATATATATATGTATGTATGTATGTATGTATGTAACTATTTTTACTTTTGGATACCTCTTCTTTGGAAGATAAACCTCATATTCATCTCCCAGATTGCCTTGTATCGCTGATTTAGTATCCTCTGCGTTTCCATTGCTATATTCAAGTACTATTCCATTTTTTATAGTCTTTCCCATTTGTATATCAATATTCATCTCCACTGGATCAATTTTTGTGACCATTTCCTTCAGCAATTCATTATTAACTTTTTTCTTTTCTTTCTGCTTTATAATTAATATTTCTTTATTTTGTGTAGCACCCTTTAAGCACTCTGGAATCGCTCTTTCTCTTTCCTCAATTAATTTACCTTTTCTCTCTAACATGTGTCTAACACTGCTTAGTTCTTCACTAAGATTTTCTACCATAAGACACACAAGTGGCAATTTCTTCACTACCCCCATGCAATCATCACAAAAAACAGCAGCATCCTCTTCTGTATTGGCATACATTTTTGTTCCGATGGTTGTAATGCAGCACATTATATATGTAGACAGCACTGACATGAATCACATCTATTATGTTTATTGTCTTTTATCTCTCCTGCACATTTGTTACACTTTTGAGGCTTTCTGCTGAATGCAACCTCAAACTACTAACAGACCTGAATTATCATTTCCATTCTATCTCAGTCACAATATTTAAAAATATTAAACCTGAAATAAAAACTTAAGAACTAGGCATTAACACTAAAATATCATCAGCTAATAAAGTGCCACACAGCAAAGTTTAAGTCAACCGTAGTAACAGGAAATTTAAAAGACCATGTAAATAGTTACTTAAATAATGTTATTTATATCGGGGACAGGTAAAATGAGTAAAACAATGCATGCACACTCAAAATATACATACAGTCATCTAATTTACACAAGCTAATATTCATAAATGATGTAAAAGTAAAAATAATGTAAAACATCTTACTGAACGTGGAGACGAGCAAATATCCAGTAAAATTTCTATGTTTTGAACCTTAATTGCACAAGTTCCAGCATTGTTTTGAATCAACAAGGATGGAAAGCTGTGAACAAAATGAAAAAGATAATTAAAACAGATATATAGGAGAAATTAAGCCTGAAAAAAGGAAATGTCAATAAAATGCTGAACACAGTTTTGAAACTAAAACAATTTGACGTTCAAATGAATAAAAGAGGGCGTTTCTCAAATAAATAATATGAAAACTAAAGAAAAGTGAAAAGAACTATGTTAATTTCACAAGTATAAACTTTCAAATAAACTAAACAAAGTTTTGATGTTTATTATTAAGATATTACAATCTTATAAATGGGAGGATTGCTATAAAACCACTACTACAAACAAGTTAATTTAATGTGCTATGTAATTTCAGGCATTTAAAATCAGGGTATTCAAAGCTTTCAAGTGCTTTGAAGTTTGTTAAAAAACAGTCAGATTAAACTTAATCTAATTGAAATAGATATGCAATGAATAGCTTACCACTCATTAAGAATTAGATTTTTTGATAACAGTCTTAGTTTAAAAATATAATAAGCGAAAGACTTAAAAATATGCATGTAAAGTTGAAATTTTGGTAAACATTTATACAGTTGACATGCATGTCACAATATGTCAAAATTTATACTGTGCAATTATTTATTGCAAATAATTGACAAAGTCTCTTATGTTTGGTTTTTGAAGAAAGAGGACGCTAATAAGACGTTGCTCCCAGAAAATAAAGAAATTTCTGGATAAATTAAATAAACAACATCCAAATATAGTATTAAGCCATAAATACCTTTATAAACTACCGTTTGAGTTAAAGCGTCAGTCAGCAGTGTTTAAAACAACGTTGAAATGAAAGATATAACATTTAGGTGACGCTACTGCGGCGTCATATCCAAGAAAATAAAATTATAACAGATAATTATAAAAACTAATAGCCAGAAACTATATAAACAGGTCAAGGACCATTGAGAAACAGGTAGTGAGTGAACTTTATAGTGAAACAGCAAGTTTAAAAGTGAAAATCAGAAAGAAGCTACATACATCGTCAAGGAACAAGATTGATGTGCTTTTGTCTATAAACTACAATTGAAATCGAAGATACAAATACAAATTCATTGTCCGAATCAATAATGAATTCTGGTAATAATTAAATGTCAACCAGGGAGTGATAGCTGAAGTAAATGACAGGTACCAATATTTAAAATACTAAAGCCCTTTTTGCTTATGAGAGTTGTCAAAATTATAAAACTTATGTGAGGTTAATTATTGTTTGTAAACGTAAAAAGGTTATATATATATATATATATATATATATATATATATATATATATATATATATATATATATATATATTGTGCTGAGAATTGCAAAGGCCATATAAAGTTATAAAAACAAAAATGAAAACCCTTACGGAAACTACTATGATAATGTTAAATTCTGATTATTGATTAAAAAATTGGGTGACCAGATTAGTAATGGGGGGTAGTAATAGTACCACTGGTCAATAGTAAGTAAAATACTTACGGTTTACACGTAATGCATATGGGTTATCTGTATATTGTATACATATCCACATCGTTCTACATATTTTACTGTACACTAAAACAGAAAACAAAATAATAACATTAAAATACAAGCACATTCACTATTATTGTTAGTCAGTGTTATTTGGAGAAGCAATGAAAGATATATAGCCATAATTTGTTGAAATGATCATTAATTATAATTCTTAAAAAGTATAACTAGCAATTTGGAAAATATCTCAGTTAAAGTGAAATTAAAAGAGCCAAAAATCTATATGTAGATAGATTGAAATATTAAGCATGAAATACATACCAAAGAATTATGTTCTAAATCAATTACCTGAAGGTAATGAACAAAACAAACCCCTGTATGATGTTTTCAATATGTAAATTTAGTTTTATTTATGTGAACAATGAACTGAAATGTACCCATATATGTGTCTGTGTTTGTAAAAACAATGAACTGGAAGTTACTAAAAACAGTTTAGTGTTCTGGAACTTTTAATCAAGATTACAACATGAACTGAATTAATGTTAGAAAATTATTGTTGGTTATGTTATGTAGAAATAAGGTTAGGTCAGATGTCAATTTTAAGAATAGAATATCCAACTTACTCGACGGTTCCAAGGAGAATATCTGTCAAACATATATTAATTAATTGGAAGAGAGAATACTCTGATCAGACAGGAAACCCCAAATGTTAGATGGATTTGGGCAACATTTCCGCTTTTGTTAGGATTTTATGGTTGGTTGTTGATGAAATTCAAATGCCAGAGAGAGTCATTCTTGCTTCCCATTTTAAATATAAATATTTTAAAGTATAAATTGTGCAAGGAAAATTCAATTTGCCGCTAAAACAAAGAAGAGACGTTACATCAAGTTTTTAACGTAAGAAAGTACGAGATAAGCAGTAAATATATGAAGAATACTTACATTTGAGGATATCCACTACCATTAGCGAGGAAGCCAAGGTTAGAGATTTATTTTGTTTAATGTATATCAGCTCAACAAGACAAATATTTCAATAAAAAGACAGCACATTCTGTCAAATATCATTTTAAGCAAATGTGTTTATGGGAAATTAAGATTTCAATGCATAAAATAGAAATCTTATAGGATATATTAACCATAGTTCAACATTGCGAATACAGAGGGAGTGCAGGTCATGGATCCATATTTTATTAATCAGAACATTTGAATGACAGCCGAAAATTCGAGTACTAAGATTAATCATTGTAAATTGATAATATTAGTTTGACAAATTATAACAACGGATCCGTTTAGGTTTTAAATTTGAAATTGTGCCAATAAAATTTGTTTAAGAATTTTGAAACATAATTCTTTGAAACAAAATAAGATAAAATAAGGTTACTATAAATATTTGCAGGCTAATTTTTCCCTATTTTAGCAGAACTCACCACTGAGATAGCGTAAGTATAGTAAAATATTTGAATACAATTTATTTGACATAGAGATATATATATATATATATATATATATATATATATATATATATATATATATATATATATATATATATATATATAGTAGAAGGATAGGCAACCCAAATAACCCTGAGATAGCTTAAATCACAATTAATACAAGAGTCATAAAACATTTTATTCAGATAAAGTTTCACATTATAAAATATACAGAGTCACCCATAACACATGGTGTAATATCATTATCATTTTAAATATCATTTTTCCATTTAAAAAAAAATATATACATTAAAATAACATAATATTATAATTAAAAATAATACAAAAATATATAATAAAAATTCAATAATTAGTATAATATATATATATATATATATATATATATATATATATATATATATATATATATATATATATATATATATATATATATATATATATATACCTAACACACACACACACACACATAAAAGATACCTCTATTAATTTTAATCAGGAACTGTTTTAGTAGTGTGGTATAGATATTTGAAAGTGATATAAATGTATGTAGGGGAGAGTCTGGAACAGTGGCCACCTTTTTATCAAAATATCAATAAAAACCATAATGAACTTTTTTTTTATAGAATTTGATACATCTAAACAACAACCATTATATTTTTTTCAGCTATAGAATGGAATGCTATATAAATATATATAATTTCCTAAACAGTAGATTTGCTAGAGTAATGGTTTAATTTGGAAAAAAATTCTATTACAAGAAGGCAACAACAAAAGCAACTTAAACTTATTCACTTTCACAATGACAGAGTTAACAGACATTATACATAGATAAACTGATGGAAAAAGAAAATAAATTTGCTGTTCAAGTAGTGCCGCCTACTTTTACAGGTTTAGAGAAATCAAGTACAATATCACTAACTGGAACTCTGGCTAAATGAGGAACATCGGGATACGTGATGTCGCACCCATGATGCCTCAAAAATGTAACACTGAATTCATCAGTGTCTTTTAAACTTTCTATTACGCGCCCAACATAATATTTTATTATTTTTTTGTATCAAACTTTACAAGAACAAAGGAGTTTGCACCAATATTCGCTATATCATTTGCAACGGGTTAATCATCTTCGTCTAATGCAGAAAACAAACTTACATCATCAGAGTCGTTTAACTCAACTTCTAGATCTCTTAAGCATTTTTCGGATTCTGTATATATTTGGTTTGTTTTTTTGCTGGTGGTGTTGTATCAATTAGGCAGTCCGGAATTTTTCTTTTCACACTGGGCTGTTTTTTTGGATTAGACTTTCAATGAGCTCCTTTCAGTTTTTCTTCTTCGAGCCTTTTGAGAATCGGTGTGCTTGTTAATATTTCAGTTTTTTCTTTTTTCTTTGGCGCCTTTTACCTGTCTCTGAAACCTCAATGGGAAATGGTTGCAGAAGAGTAGGAGAAATAAACTGCTTCTCTGGAGTTCTACTTCGTGAAGTTGAAGATGCTGATGGCAAAACAGTGAGAGGAATAAACTGCTTCTCTGGAGTTCTACATCGTAAAGTTGAAGATGTTGATGGCAAAACAGTGGGAGAAATGAACTGCTGCACTGGAGTTCTACTTCGTAAAGTTGAAGATGTTGATGGTATGCTCTCAAATAACTGTTGTTCGTTGTTAGACTGGTCTTCCAGTAGGTTGATATTTCTGAGCTTGTGTTCTTCACGCTCATTTACTTCTGTTCGTATATCTGTTACAGAGGCCGCCATGAAATCTTCATCGTTAAAAATGTTATTGTTAAAGGAATATATATTCCAGTTGACCAAAAACCAGAAACATAGTTGCCAGTCATGAAGGCAAGTGGATAAAATTCTCCTAAAATTTCTGAGATGTAGATACTAATTCTTTTTTCTGGATTGTTAAGCAACCACGTTTGACAGCTTTGGTTATAAAATTTTTTCAAGGGAAAGTAAAGGCTTTTGTCCAATGGCTGAAGTGTGAGTTTCATGGTTGTCCATGATCAATAAGACTGGTGATTCAAGTCTTGGTGATTCAGCCATTGTGCAAAAATTTCCATGTGGCGGATTTTTTATCATGTAATCTTTAAAGTTCTTTCTTGGGTATATTAAGAGTTTTTTGTCACTTGCTTGCTGTTTTTACAGCAAGTACACAATTTAAGGTTATGTTGATTTTAAACAGAAAATCTTGAAATCCAGGCCGGTAACTGTGTAAACATTGCAAGTGCATCATTGGTACTCTCTGTACTAGATCGAAGCACCTAATCTTTTCAAATGAGAAATTCGCGAGATGGTGGCCACTGTTCCTGCCTGGCCACTGTTTCAGACTCTCCCTTACATATGTTATAAAATATTATTATAATTTGAGAAACTGAAACTTGTATGATTCAAATAGTAGTCACAATATATAGGGAAATTAAAAAAATCCATAAATATCAAAGGAAGGAACTCACAAATCCCTTTTGAAGCATAAGAGTCAATAGCCGGGAAGATTTTATGTAAAACAATATTATACGCAACTAGTAATACACATACATACAGGGAAAGTAACATAAATACAAGATAATAAAACAAACATATTTATTTATTTAAAATCATATTAAATACATAAAATTTGAACATACAGGGTGTTTAAAAACCAAAATCCACACAAATATAAATAAAAACCTCATTATATCTGATAACCATATATAAATTAACAACATATATTCACAACATTTTACATAAAACATTATATAGGGTATTTAATACAAAATTTAAATAAATACCCTTTCATATTTCAAAAATATACCCTCTAACAATAAAATTATCGCCTAAACGCAAGAGCTGTGTAAATCTTGAGAAAAAATAATATAATTATATAAAATTACTACAATTATAACTTGAGACAAAATGTTTATGTTCAGCATAATATCAATATAATTGTCGCCTAAACGTAAGGGCTGTGTAAAGCTCGATCAAAAATAATATAATTATATAAAATTACTACAATTATAATTTAAGAAAAACTTGGGTGTTTGCCATAATATCAACAGCAAAAGGTTTTCTCAATGAGGCACTTCATGGCTTTCGAGGTGGTAAATCAACAGTCACAGCACTGGTAAACACAAAAAATAAATTAAGCGAAGTGCTGGACTTTGCTAATATGGCACAATGCATATATTGTCAATTACATAAGGCGTTTGACACTACACATGAAATATTGCTAACCAAATTGGAACACTTTGGTATTGGGGGTTTGCCACTGAGGCTGATGAAGTCATACCTTACCAACCGCTACAAAGAGTGAAGCTAAGGAAACAGTACTCAAGCTGGGAGCCACAAAGCTGCAGTATACCCCCGGGGTTTGCTGTTGGGGCCTCTGCTATTTATTGTATATACTGTCACATTTGTCTATGAGAATTAAGTTTATGGACTTTGTTTATTCTATGGTCAGATGTCAATTATAAAGTGTGTTGGTAAGAGCGAACACTCTGGAATTATATTTCTAGAAGGGACCAGAAGTGACAGGTATAGAAAACTGTAGAAGGTCTAGAATCTCTATGGACAGTATAAATAGACGAGCGGTGCGCAGAGTAAGTCAGTTCAGTATTAAGTTGGTGTGGTGAAGAAGTGATCATGGAGTATTAAGCGAGTCAACGGTAAGTGTTGGTGTTTAAGAAGCGATCATAGAAGGCGAATAGTGGAATATAATTCTATTGACATTTAATAATAGAAACATTTTAGTTGATACTGGTGTTGGAAAATAGTTGCTTATAATAAATTAGTAGTTTGAAAAGCTGTGTTTTGTTAGTCAACGAATCCAGAACCTCATAGAACGTAACAACTGGTGTCAGAAGCGGGATTTTCAAGCTGCTAGTGGAAATATTTTCCAGAATATTCGTTGAACAACGTGAAAACTTCTAGAATCTCTGGAAGATCAGTGTCAGCAGTGATTCATAACTGGGTGTGTTCTTTAAACAGAATAAACTGTGTACCAGCTTTAAGTACGTCTATGCCTAAGACACGTAGTGCAACAGCCAATATGGACGCCCAGCTATTGGAAATGATTAAAAAAATGGACGAAGAAGCTAAATTAGGACGAGAACAAGCCAGAAAAAGAGACGAAGAAGCCAAAGAAGAAATGAGAAAAATATGTGAAGACGCCAGAAGAAGAGATGAAGAATCCAAAGAAGAAATGAGAAAACGAGATGAAAAACCCAGAAAAGGGATGAAGAGGCCAGAAAAAAGAGACGAAGAGATCAAAGAAGAAATGAGAAAAAGAGATGAAGAAGCTAGAAAGAGACGAAGAAGTCAAAGAAGAAATGAGAAAAAGAGACGGAGAGACAATAGAGGAACTGAGAAAAAGGGACGAAGAAGCAAAAGAAGAAATGAGATGAAGAAATGAAGAAGCAATGAAAATGCTACAAGAACAGGCCAGCAGAATTGAGAATATTACTTTGTGTCGACTAACGTATGAAGCAGGTAAAAGACGACATCTTCCAGCAAGTAGAAAGCAGAGTAAGGGGTATCAGCGATGATGTACATGACAAGCTGACGAATATATAAGAGGAAGTGCATCAGAAAATACAATCACTAGAAAATAAGTGCGAAACCCTAGCCAAAGGAAACATCAGGCTCGAAGATAGCCCGGTTGCAAGAATTAATGTCCCCACATTTGATGGCCCAGTCCCGTGGGGTATTTATCTACGCCAATTTGAAGCCACTGCTACAGCAAATGGTTGGAGCGAGAGAGAGAAGGCGACTTCGCAAATTGTGGCTCTCAGAGGAGATGCCCTAGATGTGCTCCAAGGTATTTCAGGGAAGAACAGGACAGTTTTGACAGCATTAGATATTACCCAGAAATGAGATTTGGCGACCAGAATTTACAATAGCTGTACCAAACTCAGTTGAAAAGTGGCTGTCAGAAATCGGGCGAAACTTTGCAACAATTTGAAGCCGACGTTGCCAGACTAACACGATCAGCTTATCCCACTGCTCTGGTGGAATTTTTGAACCAGCTGTCGCTGCAAACATTCATTAACGGCATCAGGGATACCGACACTCAACAGGCGCTGAGGATGGCGAGACATAAAAACTTAAACAATGCTTTGGCACATTCGCTAGAATTTGAAGCTGCCAAGCAAGCTTCTAAAAGCAATCTGAAGCCCACACCTCATAAGGAGCCAACACAAGCTCATCGTGCAAGTGTCATACGCTGTTGGAACTGTGGCAAGGTGGGACACATAAGGAGTGAATGCCGGGCCCCAAGATCATCTTCAACCAATGCACAGGAAAACTAAATGCAGCCAGCTTTAGGGGGCGAGAGCTGGCTGCCCACCACAATGCCCCGAAGTTGACAACTATTGCACTGGTCAACGATTCTGACAACACGCTCAGTGTAGACAGATACATCGGCGACAAGAAGGCTCAAATGGTTGTAGATACTGGCGAATCCAGAACGATTATCCGTCGTGATATAGTACCAAGATGGCGGGTAAGAGAGCCAGAAAGAATCTACAAAGTGACCGCAGCTGGTGGCGAACAGATTCGTGTATTTGGTAAGACTGAGGTCAAGCTACAAATTGGAGCTTGGAAAACCAAACAGCGAGTCATTGTTGCCGCCATATCAGACCCCATTATACTTGGACTAGATGTTCTACAAGGTCACAGTGTCAAGTTAGATCTCGAGAACAATGTTTCAAATATCGGTGATGAGGAAGTAGTCATGTCGACTGTCAATAACCTTGCTATTCGGAAAGACACAGCCAAAGAAGATGTCGTTGTGAGAGCCCAGAGTGAAAGTATTGTCCCAGTGAAGATGGTTGGAGACATTTCGGGACAAGTGGTGGGTATTATAGAACCGGGAGACAACAACCTGTTTAAGAAAGCTCTACTAGTCGGTAAAACTCTCAAGCAAAAGAGCTGGCAGCTGTCAGTATAGCCAACCTTAAGAGCTTTGATCAGAAGATTTCCAAAGGTTTCGAAATCGGAACATTCTCGCCAGTAACCATCATACGGTATTGCCACGACCAAGAAGACCCAGCCTCGCCCATTCCGGATGAACCACTTCCAGAATATCTACATATCTACATGATGTCTTAGCAGAAGCTAGTAGAAATGTTTCTTTACGACAAAAGCAAGCAGTGGCTAAACTGCTGTTCAACCGATAAGAACGATTTTGGAAGAACAGACCTAGTACGCCATCGCATTGAGACTGGGACATCTGTACCAATCAAGCAACCACTGCAAAGGGTACGATTGGCAAAACAGCATGAAGTTGACACCATGCTAAGGGAGATGAAGCAGGCACGAGTTATAGAACCATCGCAAAGCCCTTGGGCCTCTCCAGTAGTGTTAGTTAAAAAGAAAGATGGCTCCACAAGGTTTTGTGTAGATTACCGCCCGTTAAATGATGTTACTAAGAAATACAGCTATCCACTTCCAAGAATTAACGATACACTTGATACACTGGCAGGTGCAAGTTGGTTTTCGACATTGGACTTGAAAAGTGGCTACTGGCAAGTCGAGATTGAGCCCAAAGACAAAGAAAAGACTGTGTTTGCCACTGGTAGTGGACTGTGGCAGTTCAACATCATGCCATTTGGGTTGTGTAATGCTCCAGCCACTTTTGAGCGTCTAATGGAGACAGTTCTGAGAGGTCTACACTGAAAAACATGCCTCGTGTACGAAGATCACATGAAGAATGTCTAACAAGTGTTTCAGAAATTAAAGGGAGCCAATTTGAAATTAAATCCGAAGAAATGCTGTCTCTTTCAAATAGCAGTCAAGTACTTAGGCCACATTATCACCCCAGATGGAGTCAAAACCGACCCGGAGTAGACAGACTGTATTATGAACTGGAACATTCCAACCAATGTTCATCAGCTAGGAAGCTTTCTGGGCCTCTGCACATATTACCGCCGTTTTGTAAAGGGGTTTGCTGACATCGCGAAACCTTTGCATAAACTGACGGAAGAAGCACCCTTCAATTGGACCAATGATTGTGAAAAAGCATTCGAGACACTAAAACAGTCTCTCTGTTCATCCCCGATTCTGACCTATCCCCAGCCTGGTCACAGATTTATTGTCGACACGGACGCGAGCAATGTTGGTATTGAAGGTGTTCTTTCACAAGAACAGGGAGGCCAAGAGAAGTTTGTACGGTATTTCAGCAAGTTTCTTTCCAAAGCAGAAAAGAACTATTGCGTGACGAGGAAAAAACTTCTAGCCATTATCAAGACGATGGAGCATTTTCACAAATATCTATATAGCCAATAATTTCTCCTAAGAACCGACCACGCTTCCCTACGCTGTCTTCTTCAATTTAAAAATCCAGAGGGGCAGATGGCGAGGTGGCTTGAACGCCTTCAAGAGTACAATTTTACCATCGAACACCGGCCTGGACGACAGCACGGCAATGCCGACGCCCTATCTAGGAGACCTTGCCCACCTAAATGCAAGCATTGCATCTCTGCCGAAAACAAAGAAGTGTGTAGGAGGACAACGGTGCAACCCGTTAACCGATGGAACCCGCGGAGGGTAATGGAGGACCAAAAAGAAGACCCTGATATTAAACCAATATACAAATGGAAGGAGACTTGCCACGAAAAACCCACTTGGTCAGAAGTTAGTGATAAAAGCGTTGCCACCAAAAGTTACTGGGCCCAGTGGGACTCCATTGAAATCGAAGGTAATCTTATTGGCAAGAATTGGGAGTCAAAGGATGGAACCCGCATATTGAAGCAAATAATCCTTCTGCGGTCAAGAGTTAGGGAGGTAATCCAGGAGATCCGTGGCGGGGCAGGTGGAGGCCATTTAGGGGTAAAGAAAACTTTGGAAAAGGTCAGAGAACGTTTTTATTGGTTACGATGTAGAGCTGATGTGGAAGAATGGTGCAAAACCTGCCAAGCGTGTGCATCCAGTACGGGGCCTAAATCAAAAACCAGGGGGCGAATGAAGCAGTACAACGTGGGAGCCTCTTTCAAAAGAATTGCAATCGACATAGCTGGTCCTTTCCCTAGAACAGACGCAGGACATCGCTATATGCTTGTAGCCATGGATTATTTTAGCAAGTGGCCAGAAGTATTTGCGGTCCCGAATCAAGAGGCCACCACCGTTGCAGAAGTATTGGTGAATGAGTTTTTCTGTAGATTTGGCGCACCACTAGAGCTCCATTCTGACCAAGGACGGAACTTCAAGTCGCCTGTATTCCAGAAGGTTTGTGAGCTTATGGGAATCAGGAAAACGAGAACTACACCCATGCACCCTCAATCTGACGGAATGGTGGAAAGACTCAATGCTACTTTAGAGTCCCACTTAAGAATATTTGTCAATGAACACCAAACGGATTGGGACCAGCACATTCCACTATTTCTACTGGCATACCGCTCGGCTATACATGAGACTACCAGACATACACCGGCCAGCGTGGTTTTTTTGCGAGAGTTAAGACCCTCCTGGTCTCATATTTGGAAAACCCACAGATGCTCCACGGTCAACTGATGAATACATAAAAGATTTGGAAAAGAGAATAGAAGCCATCCACTCTGCTGTCAAAATGCGTATACGAGTAGAAAGCGACTGCATGAAGACCCGGTATGATGTGCAGGCTAATTCAGCTGATTTTAAAGAAGAAGATCGTGTGTGGTTCTACAATCCAGTACGACGCAAAGGACGGTCACCGAAACTGCAGAAATTATGGGAAGGTCCTTATAAGGTGGTCAAAAGGATCAATGACGTTGTCTATCGAATTCAGAGGAGCCCGAAGAGCAAGATGAAGGTGGTCCATATGCACAGACTTACGCCATTCCAAGAAATGCCAGAATTTGATCGGGACTATCGAATATAAGCGGGGGCAGTGTCACATTTGTCTATGAGAATTAAGTTTATGGACTTTCTTTATTCTATGGTCTATGGATGTCAATTATAAAGTGTGTTGCTAAGAGCGAACACTCTGGAATTATATTTCTAGAAGGGACCAGAAAGTGGAGAAGGTCTAGAATCTCTATGGACAGTATAAATAGACGGGCGGTGCGTAGAGTAAGTCAGTTCAGTATTAAGTCGGTGCGGTGAAGAAGTGATCATAGAGTATTAAGCGAGTCAATGGTAAGTGTTGGTGTTTAAGAAGCGATCATAGAAGGCGAATAGTGGAATATAATTCTATGGACATTTAATAATAGAGATAAACATTTTAGTTGATACTGGTGTTGGAAAATAGTTGCTTATAATAAATTAGTTGTTTGAAAAGCTGTATTTTGTTAGTCAACGAATCCAGAACCCTGTAGAACGTAACAATACAAATGAAAGTGTTTCATCTGATGCAGTGTCTCTCTATGCAGATGATACCTCATTTGTTAACATTGGTAAAAATAAATTTGAACTTGATGTGAGAATAAGTGTCACTATGTCAGAAGCAGGAGAATGGTTCAGAAATAATAAACTGAAACTGAATGTGAACAAAACAAAAGTCTTGAATATCAGCTTCCACCAACTGCAACAAAGACAACAACAATCTGTGAAAATACTTGGCGTGTATATATGGTCAGGTTTTCGCTGGTCAGTGCACATTGAAAAGCTCCATGGCACATTGGCGTCGTGTCTGTATCTGTTGAGTCGTCTGATGACCATCAGTAATTACCAGACAGTATTGACAGCTTATCATCCATGATTCCATAGTAGGGCCACCTATAGTATCCTAATATGGGGGAGTAGTCCTGTAGTGTCTGAAATATTTCTCCAACAAAAAGCTGCAGTAAGAATAATCTTTAGTGGACAACCACACAAGTTGTAGAACCTTTTTTACAAAAACAGGTAACCTTACAACCTTTTCAGCATATATTGTAGAATGTGTCTTATATATTTAACCAACATCATGAAGACTATAACCAAAATGGTGATTACCACAAATATGGTACTCGGGGCAGATATGACCCTTACCATATAATTAAAAGAGCTGAGACTGGGGTGAATTGCTGGAGGTCAAGTTCTTTAATAAAATCTCACAGAAAATATGATCAAAAAATAAACGAGAATTTAATGGAGATGCAAGGAGATAAACGCTCTCCTGAAGTATGCATTTTATTCTGTAACTGAAAACCTTAATATAGATATTGAGTGGATGGAGGAGTGTATCTAATCTAATCTTATATATTTGGTATTTGTCTGACAAGGCTGTGTAATTTTTGCCAAAATCAATATTATTATTATAAAAAAAAGAGAAAGTTGGACGCAGCAAGTGTGTCATGCTAGTGAATTTTTATTAAATGTTTCAAATGAATAACTCAATTTGCTATTAACCTAGAAAGTTGAATTTTGGTATATAGTAAGGTCTTTACTCGGGCAACATAACTGCGAAACGTCACAAAAATAACGTTATTTGTTCAGATACGGTTTTTTTTAGAAAACCTTTTTTTTTTTTAATTTTTTTTTAGAAAAAACTGGTCCGGCTGGACTGACTAACGCACTCGTCCGTGGTCTTGATTAAATAATGACATGTGTCAAGTTTTGTTCAAATCAGTTTAGTATTTTTGGAGTTATCGCTCGGATACATACATAATTAATTTAATATATATATATATATATATATATATATATATATATATATATATATATATATATATATATATATATATATATATATATATATATATATATATATATATATAGAGAGAGAGAGAGAGAGAGAGGTGCCTGGCACGACAATTTCGGCAATGTACCGGCACACAGTGTATAACGCGACGTCACGGTAAAAATCTGCGATTTTCTGCTAGCTTCCAGTATTTGAAGATGGAATGCAACGTTGCCAGGAGTTGTAAGGTCCAAGCTTATTTAATTTTAATTACAGATTAGGTATATAATTTGAATTTTATGTATTGTTTTAGCAGCACTTTGTGTAAAAAAATATTTAGACAGTTTTTGCACAAATTTTTTTGTGCATCCGTAGAAATCATTTTTTGTACGATTTTTTTGTGAAATTTTGGGAATAATGATATATGTTTAATAAGATATTGTAAAAAAAAATGTTATCGGATTTTCTTCAAAAAATTGTTTGTGAATTTTCTTGAAATTTTTTTCAAGATTCGTCGAAAACATTTTTGTGCATAATTATAAGGTGTCCCATTATATTTGGACCCTTTATAAACTAATATAACTTTTAAAATAATTGATCTAAAGAAATGCGGTTTTCGCCAGTCTTTCTTATTTTTATAAGTGTGTTTCTTGGAAATATGTCTAACCCAGACGTTGTGACGTTCAGGAATTACATGTTTCTGTGTATCTGGATCTTTTTATACCCACTTCCGCATTAACCGGAAATGACAAAACGTATTTTCAAGGATAGGGTAACCTTGTAATCTTAAATGGAATACCCGGTATATTTATCCACAGTTTAAAAGCCCAATCTTTCCCCTTTCCAAAAATGCCATACTTGTTACATTTATTATACAGTGGTGGTTTTGCAAGCCTTTAAAATAAATATAGCGTTTTATCTGAAATATACACCAAAAAAAAATTGTGGATGCGGCAAGTGCGTTATGGCAGTGAATTTTCATAAAAATGTTTTTAATTACAAATATATTGCTCTAATGCGAGCAGGCATCAATTTGGTTACCGGTATAACCTATATAGTAGGAACAATGTATCATATTTTATCAAAATAATTATTTGAAAATGTACAAAAATTTTCAGAAAATAAACTTTAAATGTTTCTTAGAAAACTGGTCTCCTAGCCAATGAATCTTAGGTTAATAGCAAATTGAGTTATTGAAATTTGAAACATTTAATGAAAATTCGCAACCAAAACGCCCTTGCTGCGTTCATTCAAAAATGTTCCGAAAATACAGTTAAATGTTGGTTTCCTAACAATACTTACTTTAATAGCAAAATGGAAAATTGGAGGATTTAATGAAAATTTGCTACCAAAACGCACTTACTGCGTCCAGATATTTCTTACAAACATGCATCATATTTCGATAAAAAATGCTAAAATGCAGTGACGAATTTGTTCTACGAAAATTAGCTAAATATAATAGACCGTTAAACCATAAATTTCACTAAACCTACAGCGAAAACATCAACTTAACTAAACCGACAGCCAAATCATCAGAGAAAGGGTCTATTTGAAATGAATTTTCTGGGAATATTTTAGTAAAATGAAGAACAATTACGATTGAAACTAAGACTTCAGGCTTTGTAAAACATTATTCTTGAGACATTTTCCTTCCATAGCTCATATTAGTTTCTTAGCCTAAATATTACCAGTTTTGACGTTTAAAATCGCGACTTTTGACGTTTTGAGGAAAACCCAAATTTATTTTTCTTTAAATGCCTGTAACTCTTTTGTCCTTTAACCTACAGAGCTAAATTTTGGTAGGTAACTTACCTATAATGATATAAACCCGCGTATGAAATTTGGTTTCCTTACTTGGTTAATTCCGGAGATATAATTTTTTTTCGATTTTTTTCGAAAGAAAACACAAAATTTTCCGGGAAAACCTCGGCGGATTTTCCTGGCTAACGAACTTATCCAAGCCACTTGTGAAAGGAAAGTACTCACTAAGTTTTATCAAAATCGGTCTATTTTTTTTAAGTTATAGGTGTGACACACACACACACATATATATATATATATATATATATATATATATATATATATATATATATATATATATATATATATATATATATATATATATATATATATATATATATATATATAAATATATATATATATATATATATATATATATATATATATATATATATATATAAACATATAAAGTCTGAAACCGACCTCGGATTTGGGTTCCAGGAGTCCTAAATAGCGCTAATTTGAAGAAATTTTTTTAAAATTCGAAAGTCGGGATCTCCCCATTGGTGATTTTTTTTAAAGAAAATTCACTAAAAAAGGAATGTTTCGCAATGTCGGCTTTGGAATTAAAGACAGCTAACGTCAAATTAGTTTAATGACAAACAATAACATTTTACTTGAATTGCTACTTACGATAATATACATGTCCTCGTCGATTAAAAGCATTGTGGCTGAATACTTATTGAGAAATAAACAAAGCATAAGCATTACTTAGAAAAGATGTTCAAAGTGATGTCCATCAACTAGAATACATTTATCTGTATGTTTTACAAAGTTGTCATAGCTTGAACCTAATTGTTCGGGGGTGATATTGTTAAAGACATTTCGAATATTTTCTTTTGTATGTGTGTGTATGTGCATATGAAGAGATAATGTGCATTATCTGTCCTGCACCTAGTGTTAAGTACTGGACGTATAAAGCCTATTGAGGTGAGTGCGTATACATGAGTGTATATGCGCTCGTGTATGTGTGGAATGGATATGTATGTAAGTTTTGATTTTAAGATATATTTTTAGTAAACAGCAATGGTATAGGGAGATAAAAGAAAAAAGATAAAGCGCTCGTTAGATTAACATTCTTAAGACATGTTTTGCCATAATGAAAAGCAAGGTCAGATGCATCCTTGTTCATTTTGAAGATTGACAGTGACTGAATGAGCCTGTTCTCAAAATCAAAACTCTAATCAATATATATATATATATATATATATATATATATATATATATATATATATATATATATATATATATATATATATATATATATATATATATATATATATATATCATGAAATATCCTGGTATATTAGCATATTATTTTCTTTCGGACCCGTCAGCAATTAGTCATTTTATTGGCCTTTTAATGTTTATTAAATAGCTCTCATACGACAGGTGAAATGCCAGATAGGGATTGTATTTTTGTATTTGTTATGCCCTGTATAGAATTAATATTAGATAACATTAAGAGAACTATGCATAAGGGAGATTTCAATATGTCATTTGAGACGATAAAAACGAACCACGTTAAAAGATTTTCACACGATTGCAGGGGGTATAAAGGTCAGATCTCTAGACATAATGTGGTTCTCTGTCATCAACACCACTTAATAGTTGAGTGTGAGACATAACTAAGGGTAACTAATTGTCAGTCTCGAGTTTTAAAAAGCATTTCGTAATAACTTTCATAGATGAAGATTAGAGTACCATGGGAATATTAAAACGATGTCTGGCACGGACATTCTTACGGAGAAACATTATATTTTTAAGACAATGCTTGCTGCTTGTGTGTAAATCTGCAATTTTCAGCAAATATGTTAGGCCATAAGTTAGCTTAAGTACTGTGAAGTTCCCTTGTGTCGCAGCCATAGGTGTGTATTTGTGATAATCAGACATAATCTGTTTTCAATGAGCACATGAATGTTTAGTAATTTAAAACGAAAAGGAAATGTTTGTGCTAATATCCAGGCTCTGCCAAGCAAACAATCAATTGTGACGATGATTTTTATCGAGGCCTGATTAGTCGAGAAGCCAATTAGCATTTGAGTCTCACTTACGGCAAATTGCCAAGCAATTCAACTAGAAATAATAATGATTAATAATGACATTTATTTCCCCAGTTTCACCTCTAAGAAAAACCGCATGTGTTTAATTTCTATCATTTTAGAGCAATCAAAATAGCCAGTACACGTTGTTTACATAAAAACCTCTCGTAAAGCTTCACGTAAGCCTGATATACCATGCAATACACAAACCAGCGAAAGTAATCTCGTGGATATTTAGCAATTACTACAGTGTTGCCATTGCAAAAATAGGGGATGCGTTCTAAATAAGAGCCATGCGATTAACGCATGCAATCTTAATGGGAAGCGCTGTCCGAAATAACGACGCAAGTGTCACATGTTTTGATGCAAGCGAGTATCCCATGATGTTTATGAATTATTTAGCTGGCAATTCAACTACTTTTACGCAATTTTAAAATTAGCTGGAAAACTTAATGTGTGTTTATACATGCAAAGTTCTTTGGCAAATCAGGGAAACTCGGAAATAGTAATATACAGGGACGTTCGCAAAATAAGTGAAATAAATGGAGCAGTGAATTATTAAAATTATATTTTAATTAGAAGAAGGTATACTACAAATGTAGTGAGACAGTTTTTATGTGGGCCATCTGTTTCAAAGAAATGCGAGCCAGCACGGACGCAACAATTAGGTCGATAATTATGTACACGGGCGATATATTTTAAACCGTAGTGACTGGGCCTGGAATTATGTATTCTCACGCTGAATGCGTGGGGGATTGATATAAAAGCACATACGATTGGAACGGAGATCAGACTTCATCTGTCCCTCAGAGTGGTCTGACCTGCAAAGCTTTCTTCGAACTGAAGGTTCTTAAGCAGACTTGTGGACTATCCTGTTGGAAAACCCTACGGCTAGTAAGCAACAGCATACTCTCGCAATGATCGATTCTGGCTGATTGGTGCTGCTGTTGAAAACTGTGGTTTTCCTTGGAATTGTGTCTGCCTTTTGAACGTCCGTCTGCTAAAAAGTTCCCTGTGGTTATTAGGCACAGCATAATATCGCAATGATCGATTCTGGCAGATTTATGCTGTGTTGAACACTGTGGGGTTCCTAGAACCTCGTCTGAAGTCAGCCGGCCATAGTGCGGAATTTCTATAGGTAGTAGGTGCAGTATACAATCGCCAAGCTCAATTCGTGTCGGTTTATACTGTTACTGAAAGCTGTAGGCTTCCAAGCGACTCATCTGGGGTTTCAGTTTTTCATAGTGTAAGCGGAGAAGCCACGGACAGAATGTCCGAGTAACAGCAAACGGTGAGTGTACCTTTAAAATGACATATGCTATCGGTGTCCCTAAATTGTTTGCCCAATTTGATATATTTAAACGGAAACTTGAACCCTGTAAGTTTATTTGCCAGCATATTATTTAAATAAATTTATTTGTGCATTAAATGTTGCCAAATTTAATATATTTAATCTAAACTTGAAACCTAGCGTTTTATTTACTTACATATCATGTATAGAAAGTATTTTTTGCATTGAAATGTTGCCAAATATGCCATATGTAAACTAAGTTTGAAACCTAGCGTTTTAATTGTGAACATATAATGTACAGATATTATTTTTTTGTTACCGAAATCGGCGTATTTAGACTAAACTTGACCCCTAATATTTTAGTTATTTTTATTTGTGCATTAAAAGTTGCCAAGTTCGACATATTTAAACTAAAACTTGAGAGCTGAGATTTTGTTGATTTGTATATTATCAAAGCGAAATTATTCGTGCATTTGAATGTTGCCCAATTTAGTAGATTTAAACTAAACTCGAAATCGGGAATTTTATTAGTTTGAGTAAAATTATTTGTGTGTTCAGAGTTGCCAAATTTGATATATTTGAATGAAACTTAAAGCCTGAAATTCTATTTGTTGCTATATTAGTTCATGAAACTAATTGTGCACTCAAAAATATCACCAGACATGAAACCAGGAGTTTTATTTGCTATAAGTTTTAATAAGGTTAGTTGTGCATTTGAATGTTTTCAAATTTAATATGATCAAACTATAACTTGAAATCTGGAATTTTATCTGCTTGTTAGGTAAAGAAATTATCTCTACATCTAAAAACGTTGCCAAATTTAATATATTTAAGCTAAACTTGAAACCTAGTATTTTAGCTGGTTGCATATTATACGTAGAAATTATTTGTGCGTTTAAATTGTATAAATTAAACTGAAACCTGAAATCTGGACGGTTATTTGTTTGCTAATCATGTAGAAAAATTATTTGTGTGTTCAGATATTGCCAAGTTTGATATATTCGGACTAAAACCTGAATTCTGGAATTTTAGTTTGTTTGCATATAATGTGGAGGAATTACTCGAGCATTGAAATGTTGCCAAATTTAATATATTTAAACTAAACTTGGAACCTAGTATTTTTGTTGGTTGTATATTATATGTAGAAATTATTTGTGCATTTAAATTGTATAAATTAAACTGTAACTTGAAATCTGGACTGTTATCTGCTTGTACGGTATGTAGAAAAATTATTTGTGCGTTCAGATGTTGCCAAATTTAACATATTCAGACTAAAACTTAAAGTCTGGAATTTTGATTTGTTTGCGTATAGCATAGAGGAATTACTCGAGCATTGAGACGTTGCCAAATTTAATATATTTAAACTAAACTCGAAATTTGGAAACTTATTTGTTTACATTATGTCGAGAAATTATTTGTGCCGGTAAATGTCACAAAATCTGATATATTCAAACTGAAACTTGAAGCCTGCAATTTACTTTGTTTGTATGTCATTCAGATAAATTACTTCCGCATCTGAAGAGTTGCCAAATTTCCTGATAGGTAAACTGAAACTTGAAATCAGAAACGTTACTAGCTCATGCCGTATTTAATGAAATTACTTTGCATTTGAAAACAAATATCTTGTTCACACCTAATGGAGTTTAAATCTGAATTGTGAAACCAGAATTATGTAGCTCTTTATAGTATAATTTGAATCTGAATCGTGAAACCAGAATTCTGTAGCTCTTTATAATATAATTTAAATTGGAATCGCGAAACCAGAATTATGTAGCTCCTTATAATATAATTTAAGTCTAAATCGTAAAACCAGAATTTAGTAGCTCCTTAGAATATAATTTGAATCTGAATCGTGAAACCAGAAGTATGTAGCTCTTTATAAAATATAATTTAAATATGAATCGTGAAACCAGAATTCTGTAGCTCTTTATAGTATAATTTAAACCTGAATCGTGAAACCAGAAGTATGTAGCTCTTTATAATATAATATAAATCTGAATTGTGAAACCAGAAGTATGTAGCTCTTTATAATATAATATAAACCTGAATTGTGAAACCAGAAGTATGTAGCTCTTTATAATATAATTTAAATCTGAATCGTGAAACCAGAAGTATGTAGCTCTTTATAATATAATTTAAATCTGAATTGTGAAACCAGAAGTACGTTGCTCTTGATAATATAATTTAAATCTGAATCGTGAAACCAGAAGTATGTAGCTCTTTATAATATAATTTAAATCTGAATCGTGAAACCAGAAGTATGTAGCTCTTTATAATATAATTTAAATCTGAATTGTGAAACCAGAAGTACGTTGCTCTTGATAATATAATTTAAATCTGAATCGTGAAACCAGAAGTATGTAGCTCTTTATAATATAATTTAAATCTGAATCGTGAAACCAGAAGTATGTAGCTCTTTATAATATAATTTAAATCTGAATCGTGAAACCAGAAGTATGTAGCTCTTTATAATATAATTTAAATCTGAATTGTGAAACCAGAAGTACGTTGCTCTTGATAATATAATTTAAATCTGAATCGTGAAACCAGAAGTATGTAGCTCTTTATAATATAATATAAATCTGAATTGTGAAACCAGAGGTATGTAGCTCTTTATAATATAATCTAAATCTGAATCGTGAAACCAGAATGAAGTAGCTCTTTATAATATAATTTAAATCTGAATCGTGAAACCAGAATGAAGTAGCTCTTTATAATATAATTTAGATCTGAATCATGAAACCAGGAACATGTATCTCTTTATGATGTGGTTTAAATCTGAATTATGAAATCAGAAGTATGTATCTTATTATAATGTGAATTAAGTCTGAATCTGGAAACCAGAAGTATGCAGCTCTTTAGAATATAATTTTGAATCTGAAACTTGAAAACGAGAGGTCCGTAGCTCTATATAAGATAATTTGAATTTGAAATCAACAGTATCTAGTCTTACATAGTACAATTTTGAACCTGGATCGGGAAACCAGCAATATCTAGCTCTACATGAGGTAATTTTAAACCCGAAACTTTCAACTGAAGGTATGTAATTCCATCTATGTGTAATATTGAAACTGAAACTTGAAGTCAAAAATATGTGGCACACTTTTAATGCACTTTGAAACCAAAACCTGAAGTTAGGAATCTCATTATTTTATATGTTACCTGATGAAATTGTTTTGTACCTGAACATACATCTTGGCTCCCCCTTTTGTATTAAACTAAAACTTGAAATTGAGAATATGTGGTGTGCACTGGACGGTTCGGAAAATAAAGCAAAGGGATATAGAATAGATGGAGTACTTTCCCCTATGTTTTGACAAAGTTGTGTAATTATTCTCCTTGTGTCTAGAGTGACATTCAGGTGAAGCCTTGTTTCACGAAGTGCCACTATCCGAACATTTAAGACCTCCAGTGAGGCATAGTCTATGAAGGACTTCGCGATTTATCACAATTTTGCATGACTGAAACGAGAGGGCAACCTGAAGGTCAGTAATTAGTTGAAAGGCTTGCGATACACGTCAAAATATTGGGCGAGGTAGTAGTAGGTTTGTTACCGTCTCCGCTTAGTCAGTCAACAGTGATCTGGCCTGAATTACAACAATACCTTCCCCTTGCGCCTCCTAGAGCCTATAGGTCCAAAACAAAATACTTGTCAAGCGGTATTTGGGTGAACTTTCTACTTCTTGACCTGCCAAACCTCCGAAAATCTAAGACCTCCAGTGAGGCTATAGCCCAAGAAAGGGCTCGCGAAATATCTTAACTGTGGCACCATGGAAGTGGAAAAGGCAACCCAAATGCGCAATGCGTCATTTCCTAGTGACCAATGGCCACATGAGAGACGTAGAGGGAGGAGTCGGTTAGCCTCAAGTATATGCCCGGGTGTGGTGTCCTGTTCTGCGGTGTTGCTCAATCAGTCCCACGGTAATAAAGCAAAGACAAACCAAAACTGAAATGTGAACGATGAAACCAATAAAATCTAAATAATAAATATTGAAATGAAAATACCAATCTTTAATTCTACACCACTGTGGGAACTGAGAGTGACATCGGAGACCTTGATCCACACCAGGTCATCACCCCTCCAAGCGATCCAAATTTTTTATGCTAGTGCATTCCCCATATGTGTAATATTAGGCCCAGCCGTGTGATTTCTCGTAGCAATAGGGCGCCTAGATGTCTGTGCTTTCATGTCCGTTTCACTGTATTGGTCAAATGGGAAACTTTGTTAAATAAATTAAGTGTTTGCGAATTATAGCGTTTCTCTCACAATGTTCCAACCCATAGTCTGAACAAACACAACCTGGTCCTAACCCTAGATTTTCACGCCTTAATCCATCCTGGTAGCCCAGAAAATTATTCATTCTTAGTAAGCAAATGTAGAGGCCTTTAAAGTAAGGTAAGTGAATATATTTCAGGTCACCTGTAGTAATTTAACGTAGTCCGGGATTCAATTACATATTAGTCAACAATGCAAGACAGACTAAGATGCATTTTTTTAAAAATAAAACATGTTTAAATTAGGTATTACACAATAACATGCTATGTTGCCATTTTAGTTGTATTGTTGCCTTTTGTTTTGTTGTTTTGTGTGTAAAAATTCGTTTAAGCTTTGGGGATATTACAATATATATATATATATATATATATATATATATATATATATATATATATATATATATATATATATATATATATATATATATATATATATTCTTTAACTTGGTCTAAGTTTTGGGGGATCGGACTGTAACACCTGTCTTTCACATACGCCCATATGAAAAAAGTCTGGACGTAGCAAGTGCGTTATGGAAGTGAATTTTTGTAAAAATGTTTTTAATAGCAAATGCGAGCAGGCATCAATCTGATTACCGGCATGGCCTATGTAGTAGAAACAATGTACAATATTTTATCAAAATTACTTATTGTTTGAAAATGTACACAAATTTTCCGAAACTAAACTTAAATGTTGGTTTCATAGCCAACAAGCCTTAAGTTAATGGCAAATTGAGTTATGAAATTTGAAGGATTTAATGAAAATTCGCTACCGAAACGCACTTACTGCGTCCAGATTTTTTTTTCTTACAAACATGCATCATGTTTCGATAAAAAATACAAAAATGCAATAAAGAATTTGTTCTACGAAAATTAGCTAAAAATTATAGACCGTCAAACCATAAACTTCACTAAACCTACAGCGAAAGCATCAACTTAACTAAACTGACAGCCAAAGCATCAGAGAAAGGGTTTATTTGAAATGAATTTTCTGTAAATATTTTAGTAAAATGAAGGGCAATGACGGTTGAATCTGAAACCTAAGGGTTTGCAGAACACTCTTCTTGCAACATTTTCCTTTTACAATCCGTATTTGTTTCACGTTCTTTGCCGAAATATTGCAAATTTTGATGTTTCAAATTGAGACTTTGACGTTTTGAGGAAAGCTCAAAACTTTTTTTCTTTAACTGCCCATAACTATTTTGTCTTTACACTGAGAGACCTAAATTTAAGTACATGGTTCACTCTTTATAATGCAAATATGTGTACCAAATTTGGTTGCCCTTACTTTGTTGTTTCCGGAGAAATAATATTTTTTTAGAAAGAAAACACAAAATTTTCCAGGAAAACCTGGGCCAATTTTCTTGGCTAACAGACTTATCCAAGCGACTTGCAAAAGGAAAAAAAATACAAAAAATCCTACCAACTGACTTTTCTGACCAGCCCTGACATCAGTTTGCCTAACTAAAAGCTAAAAGGAGAAGAAAAATCAACCCTGCCATGTATGAACCTTGTGAGCACAATTAACTTTTCCTTTTAATTTCTTTTAGCTTTTGATTAGGCAAACTGATGTCAGGGCAGGTCAGGAAGGTCAGTTGCGAGGATTGTGTGTGTACACAGCAAGTCAGGGAGGTCTTTTATTTAGTTACAACGACGAAAAACTCATCAAAGTTTTTACTGTCGCGAGATGCTCGTCAATTAGAAGAAAGCAATGTTTAATCCATTAATCACATATACATACATTTTATCTTTCTGCTCTCCTTGTTTATATGCACTTTAACTATGCCAAATCTCACACTGCTTCTTGGGCGCAATGTGCTTAACAAGGGGTAGGTACAAAGTTTTTCTTTATGTATTATAACCCTATAGTTAAAACCACAGCCAAAGCATCAGAAAAGGGGCTCTATTTGAAATTCATTTTCTGCAAATATTTAAGTAAAATGAAGGATAATGGTGGCTGAGGCTGAAACTTAGGGCTTTATAGAACAAACTTCTTACAAAATTCCTGCTACATCGCCCGTAATGTTAGTTTCAAGTTCTTTATTTAGAACATATCAATTTTGACATTTTGAATTGCGACATTTTTGACGTTTTGAGAATAAAAACTAAAAAGCTTATAACCTTTTTTTATTTTAACGTAGAGATTCATATTTTAGTGCATGGTTTTCTTTTTATGATATAAACCCTCGCACCCAATATGATTGAACTAACTTTGTTATTTCCGGAGATATAAAAATTTTCCGAAAGAAAACGCAAAATTTTCCGGGAAAAACTAGTCTGATTTTCCTGGCTAACGAACTTATCCAAGCCACTTGCGAAAGGAAGGTACTCACCAAGTTTTATCAAAATCGTCGGATTATTTATTGAGTTAGTGGTGTGACACATAAATACATAAACATATATATATATATATATATATATATATATATATATATATATATATATATATATATATATATATATATATATATAAACATATAAAGTTATACTGACATGTTATGTCACATTTTAAAGTGTTGTTGTCGGCTTTCAACGAAAACAGCTTTACCACATCGATGTTGTGCTCTATTGTAGGATCCAAATGTTTATCTGTAATATAACGACGCAGCAGCTCATTCTGAATGTATTTCTCAATATCGCTGATTTCATATGAACCATCAGGAATAATTATTTGTTGGCGAGTCTTTCTACCACTCACTGCAGAAAAGTAATTAAACTTATTACATCCACATTCTATGTTTGGTATGGTGTTATATGTGTGGAAGTGTTCAAGCGCAAGCGAATAATCAAGGTTAGGGTTAGGTTTGAATGTGAGTGGTCCATACCGGACCTTCCACCGCGACCAAAGAAAATAATCAAACTGTGGATCTAACACTAACGGTGGAAATATATCCATCGATAGGGCAGACGTAAACCCTTTCAAGGCGAACGCACACGACATGACTGAAACACAAATGTAATTACAAAAACTTTTATTTCAAAAATGTTGAACATTAATGACCACAATTATAAGTATTATATTTTTGATATACATCATGATTATACATTAAAGTAGTCTTTAAGGAAACACTGTAACTCGACTGGTGGCTTCAAGCTTCCATATGAGTCAAAAGTACACAGCTGTGCCACCACGTTTCTTAGCTGCAACCCAATGACCACCAGGCTCCTTGTTTGTTTGCCAATTCATGATGAATGATTCATTTTTACGTGGGCCATTTAATGGTAGAGCATCTCACATGTATACATCTCTAAAATATGGGATTTTCATTTTACCAGCAAATTTCATAAGGTCTTCGTTTGTAAGAGGTCTTGCTGGTAAACGCCCTACACATTTTTTGGTTTATGTAAATAGAACACATAACCGCTACGCTGTTCCTTCGGATACAGACCATCACCCAAACCACTACCTCGCTTACCAACAGCAATAGCCTCCATTGTTTGGTTGTGACGTTTTGCTTCTTCCAATTTTTGTTAGGCTGATTTAGCATCATTAACAGCTTTGGCAATACCTGCAGCTCCACCACCCAGAGCACCTAAGGCATATAGGCCTCCAAAAATCAATGGTAAGAGTGGTAGGAAACCACCGCTTTTAGGTATAGGAATAACTCGAGGTGTCTTAACTTTCTTACAGCCACCAGCATTTTTAATAACTTTTCTCGCTACATGTAGTAAATTTTTCACAGATGGAACTTCTGCACCCACATTTATAGCGTTTCGCATTAAAGTTGGTATGTTTTTAAATGGTATTTTACCACCACACTTTACCTTTTTACTACTACGTCTATGTTTGTTGGTTGTCTTTGATTTCACACGCATACCAAGTTTTCTTTTAGCTTTCATAGTGTTTGTAACACTCCAAGCGGCTAACTTTTCACCAAGACTTGTGTCCTTTGATTTGACTCTTTCCCATGCTCGATTTGCCACCTCAGCAGCTCGATGTCTATAACTTAACTGTTTTGATTGAGAGTAAGCGATATCGTGATCTCGACAAGCACGATCTAGAGGGTTGATACCTTGATCACCTCTAGCTAGACGTACTTTAAGTTTAGTACCTGAACTACAAAACTGATAACCAGGTATGTGTAACTCAACACGCAATTTGTTTATAGCCGTGTTAACAAAACCTTCACCCTGTGACAGCGGTGATACTGCTAATGAGCTGTAATAGATCTGAATATTTATATATGTATGCAACAGCTGTATACAAATTTTAGTTTAGTTAACGATGCGTATTGTAAAACACGTAGGAGCCACTCTACCAGTCACAAACATAGATGATCCTGTTACCACATCATCATCCAAACAGCAAAGGCGTGGGCTTCTTCTACCAAACACAGTTATATGTTTGATATGTGGCCCAAGTGGGTGTGGTAAAACAAATGTTCAGTTTGTTGTTTGAACCAAATGGTTTAAAGTTTGAAAACATATACGTATACTTGTAGTCTTTATATCAACCTAAATATAACATGTTAAAGGAAGTGTTGGAGGCTACAAAAGGTGTTGGGTACTATCCATACAACGAAAACGAATAGATATTAAGATCCAACAGACGCAAACAGCAATTTAATTTTTATATTTGATGATGTAGCCTGTGATAAACAAGATAAAATAAAATCGTATTTTTGTATGGGTTGGCATAAAAATATTGACAGTTTCTAGTTGTGTCAGACATATAACATAGTTCCAAAACAATTGCTACGTGATAATGCTAATGTTGTAGTTTTATTTATGATGAGATGAAATTAATCTTAAACATGTGTATGATGATCATGTAACTACCGATATGAGTTTTGAAAAGTTCAAGCTGCTTTGCGGTGAGTGTTGCCAAAACAAACATCATGTGGTTGTTGTTAAAAATTCTGGTTTGACACAGGGAAGATATCACAACGGATTCGATCACTTTAATTAACTGGAAAACGTTACTATGGATGTGTTTGACATAGAGTAAACATGTCGAAAAAATCTAAAGCTGGTCGTCATCATAAAATAGTAACACCCACAACACAACCACCACCTAATATTCAACGTAAAATAACTGATCTATCGAAGATAATTCGAAAGAAATATTTAGCTCTAAAGCTTGATAAAACTTATAATGATGAAACTTTACGTTTATACGAACCTATCTTAAAACCTTTGAGTGAGATATCTAATACTACATCAGTGTTGGCTACTAGACAATCAGCGACAAAACTAATTATACCTGAAGTTGATGTGAAACCACTGATAAAACAAGAAGTTCTATTCCTTAGTGATGATGAAACGTTTGAGTTGGAAGCAGAAGCACCAGAACCTGAACTATGGGTGATTAAAGCTTATAGACAATTAGATGCTGCTGCAAATACACCAGAAGCAGTTTACGAACGAATCTTAAGTTCAAATCCAACAGCTGTTGAATACTATGTTGATAAATATTTCACGGAGGAACATTCACGTGATCGAAGATTGGTATTACTTATGATAAAACCACCAACACTTGGAGGCTTGGCAACAAACGTATTAAATTTATTATTACTAACATATATGATAAAAATAGACAAATTCTGGTTGGTGACAGAAGATATTATGGTACTAATCATCTGTTGGAATTAATATTTTTTGAGAAAATCTGTTACAGCTGCTATGCAAAATTCGCAAGCTTTACGTGAGTATGCACATATTATGGAAGCTACTAGCCTTCACAGAAAAGAGAACGATCCTAAAGAAGACTTTACAAAAAAGAGTCCTACCAAATATGAACAAGTAATAAAGCCAATTCTACAAAAACAAGCATGTGCTAAACCAAGAGCTTCTTAAGTAACTTCAGGTAATGTATACCATATATACTAAGAAGCAGAAAGAGTATGTATACTGGGATGATATAAACGGGTTGGTTGCTAGACTTCGTCTTTTAGTGGCTTCTCAAGCAGACAGTAATAATGCACTTAACGATGAAATTCAATCAATTATTAAATAATTGAAGGAAGTAGGTGTTATATAAAGAGACAGGTTTATGTTTTTAATCACTTTCAAAACGTCAATCGATAAATTCGGACGTTGTACTAAAAATTTTAAACATCTAAATAGAGTTGTTCAAAGAGAGACATTTCTAAAAACTACAAGTGGTGTTGAACCTACAGATGGCATGAATTTTTTTTTTTAATGTATGGATAGGCGACTATTAAAAGAACAAAGATGAGGTAACACAAAGTATAATTGCTATACTACTTGAAGCTGTACATAAACCAGAGTTGGAAGATTTAAAAAACGAATTTGAAAATAAATTCAAAAAATGTGCTGTTTTAAAACGTGAAGCCTACAACTCATTTTCACTTAAAACTAGCGTTGATCAAACATTACAAAAGTTGGAAGCCCAATTATTGAAAAAATGTGCTGATTTTAAATGTGAAGCCTACAACTCATTTTCACTTAAAACTAATGTTGATCAAACATTACAAAAGTTGGAAGCTCGATTATTGAAAAATTTACCGACTTTAAACATGAAGCCTACAGCTCATTTTCACTTAAAAGTAGTGTTGATCAAGTATTAATTAGTCTCGAAAAGGATATCAAGGAGTACATACATCAAACAGCGTCTACTCTTGATATAAATGCAAAAAAAAGGCTTTTGCTACTATGGATTTTATTGATGCCACAATATCTAAACTACAAAAAGACTATATAAATCTGGCATTTTCAAAGCTCGAGGCCGACCTGAAAAATATGTTTGCTACCAAAGATTATTTAAATCAAACAATCATCTCGATTGAAAATAAACTTAAAAACATGTTTGCTACTAAAGATTACATCGATGATGCAATTAAACAGATAAATAGAGGTTTAGTTCAAGAAGCAGTGACAGCAGTTTGGGTTATGGTGGATAAACATATAGCGAAAATGGAGTTTAGTTGAAATCAAATAAAATAATTTGTTTAGTGTAAAAATGTGTATCGATAAGTTCGGACGCTCTGCAAAGTCTTCGAACGTCTTAAACAGAATTGTACAAAGGGAGATATTTCCAAAAACTACAAGTAGTGATTTTCATTTTACAAAATCACATGCTATGCAACAGAGGTGATTCTGTCGTCCCTGCTAATGGTGTGAATAGAAAATTTGTTGATGTATGGACAGGTGATTATAAGAACAAAGATGGAGGTAACACAAAGAATAATTGCTACAACACTTGAGGCTGTGCATAAAACAGAGCTAGCTGCTCTTAAAAACGAGTTTGATAACAAATTAGAAAAGACAGCTAGCAATATAATTTCTCAAGTGTTGCACGATATTGATATACCAAAGGATAAAACATTTAACTAAGAAACTGAACCAACTGGCCACTAAAATCTCGGCTCTAGAAGCTAAGTGGAAACTTTTAAATCCAACACCACCATGAAACGTAAAACACTTGAACCATCTGATAGTAAGTAGCAAATTATTAATGAGCTATATAAACCAGCAAGAATCAATTTTAAACGTAGGCGTATAATAATCAAAGGTTTAGATGACTTATGGCAGATTGATTTAGCTGAATTTGCAGACTATTACAGGGAAAATTCTGGCTATAAATACATTCTGGTGGTTATTGCTTCTTTTTCAAAGTATGTGTGGACTCGCCCACTTAAATCTAAAAACGCTGAAGAGGTGGCTAAAGCCATGTCTGATATTTTAGCTGAAGGTAGAGTCACTACTAATATCCTATCTTATATTGGCCGAGAATTCTATAATGTTAAATTTAACGCCCTATTGAAAACTACAACATTAATCACTACTGCACTTATAGTGTGAAGAAGGCTGCAATAGTGGAAAGAGTCATACGTAGTTTAAAAGAAGATATACAAAAACTTTAAAACTTATTTGGTTCCTACAAGTGGGTTAATACACTACCTGGTGTCACAGCTACTTATAATTCGACTGTCCATCGAACAACTCGTGTAAAGCCTAAAGACGTTAACCGAAAAAATGAAGAAGTTTTAAAGTGTTTGATAAAAATAGACTTAAAGTGGCTGATGTTCGCATTACCAAAGCTAAAACGGCATTTCAAAAAGGTTACACACTCCGTTGGTCAACAGAGTTATTTAAGATTGTTAAAGTTCACCTCACAAATCCAGCACTTATTTACTGGAAGGTATGCTAGTCATGCCTATCCGTGGAGGCTTTTATGAAGAGGAACTACAAAGTACTACATCCCCAGATTATTATTTAGTTGAAAAAGTATTAAGAAAAAAAGGCGCTGTCATTTGTAAAATGGCTTGGCTTTGATAAAGCCCATAATTTATGAATAACTAGTAAATATATAAAATAGTTTTTCTTGTATAATTATGTATTACTTGGCAATGTATTCTATAGTAAAAATAAAATATATTTTTTCAAATATGTGTTTATTAATAACCCACCTACAGCTACAATAGAATGTGTTTTAAAACACAGCTTAGGAAAATAAAAACTGATTAACATATCAACAATAAAATCCATTTCCAAATTGAATAATAACAATAATGTGTAAGGAGAAAAATTAAATAAACACTTAACCTAGATGGAAAAATAATGAGCTGCCCTGAAAGCGATCTAGATTTTCCCAGTATTAAGCTGCCATGTTAACAACTAATTTCAGGCATCGTTTATGGGTGAGAAAAACATTTCAACAACTAATCGCGAAAGAGCAGTCCGCGTGTTACTCTTCCCTGAGGTCTTTGTGACCCCAAGCAAGTGTTTTATAACTACCTGGTATAAGGTAGCGTTTATCATCGAAATGTGATAATGCCACCTTATTCGCCAGTTGTGTATACACATCATGCATTCTAGTTTTAAACATATTCATATGCGTTAAACACACCCTTCGTTCACAAACACATTCCCATCATCATCTGTCGTTGTATCGCCCCTACTTTCCACAACATTTCTGTAATCATCTGCGCTTTAATCTTTTTTCGTTACACACACTCTTACAAACCTTTAGCCTTTTTCGTTAAAATACCCTCCCCGTCAACCATGTAAGATTTAGCACCCGTCCCAACTACTTCTTATAAAATTGTACCCTTATGCTCGTTTTTCATTCTACCTAACACACTCTCATTCACAGGTATGCCGTGTGGGTTGTCAGTAGCATAGTTGGATGTATCGAATCTCTCGAGATCCTGCATAATATCATTGTACATGTTTTCTGCCTGCTATAATAATTAAAGAGTTAGTGTCCGTGTATATTAAAATTACTTTATTGCCATATTTTTGCTTGAGGTTATTATATAAAAAGTCATACACGATGATTTTTTATATGTCAAGTATTGTAAAACCAACATATATAGGCCTATCATATGTCATGTGTGTCCTATCCATCTGAATGGCAACAAAGTCGTGTGTGCAAATGGAACAATTTTTATATGTTGGTTTATTGATGTGGGTTGCAGCTCCCGGTTTACGTTCTATATTATCCCAATGGGTCACGAGTTTTCTATCGTTTTATCCAAATTTTCCATGGTTTTACCGAATACCACGTTGTTCATTAATTTTAAAAAATGTTTTTGAAATTAATTTTTGGCCTGATTACGTAATTTTGTATTTTGATCTATATAAATTTTCAACCATGGAGATTGCCTAAAAGTCACTACACGATGAATCTTTGTTAAAACCAGCTGGTGTGCTAAACTGTTTTAAATTTCTATAGTGAATAATATACTTTGTTTTATTATTTAAATTTGGAATAAGTTTGGGAATTTTTGATTTTGAGTTTGGGGGATGATCGATTCTGGACAAAAGGGTAAATTGTTATGTAGGTCGTGTAGATGTTCCGGATATTCTAAACAAACTTTCAAAACACAGCCAAACTCATCATTATCCCCCAAATTTTAAAATTTGAATTTCGATTTTGGTTAGCCAGCGGAAACCCCCGACCCCCAGATTTTGCTGCATCCCTCACCCGTCCAAGTTGTTGTGTGCAAATGGGCAATCCATGATTTAGGCTTTGTTTTGCCATAATTAGGGGTGTATTGGTTGTTTGCTACTGTTTGTCTAACACTACACTGACTGACACCCCATCGTATACGTTTTTTGAAAAAATGGTGACTCTCTATATCTGTTAGCAACTCCATTTCCACCCCTGTAGTCTCGAGAGCAGCATTCCAAGCAAGAGATGAAGCTGTGACATGCTGACAAGGATCAAGATTGTACACTTTCAAACAAGCATTCCTAAAATTCTCAAACATGTAAGCGAAAAGCAACACGTCGGATTTTAAGTATAAATCTAACTAATCCCCCAAAGTTTAATATTCAAACAACTGCCATAATTTACATGCACGTTCGTAATCAGCCTGTGTGATATACTCACCTCTTAAATTATCAAAAAAGTATGTTTTGGATGGTAGCTTAGTTGGTTTCAACTTTAAAGGAATCAACATACGAATATGGAAATATGCTCTTCTGTCGAATCAATTTAAATTTATTTATGTCCGCGAAATACTTCTTAACTTCCCTACATTGATCGTTATGTAAATTTTTCGCTAATTTATCTAAACTTTTTGCCATCAATCTGAATGAATCTAAAAATCTAAATTTAATATGTGTCTTTGTCGTTTTACCATCTTCCGTCTCCATCTGATCAACCAAAAGATATTTACTGAACGTGATATATCGCTCTTTATTTTGAGCTATAACATCTAATTTGGAATTGTATTCTGCTAAATCTTTGGTGAAGAGATGAGCATTGTAACCGGAGAGATTGTGGAAAAATACCGGAATACATTTTGGTGCTTTATAATTTAAATTACGGGTGGAGTGATCCTGACCGCGATAATTATTAATTTCAAACAAATGATTGTGGTCAAGTACTTTTTCCTCATCGAAGTCGAAAGGTCTTTTGCAAATGTGACATATTTTGAATTTTGAAAGTCTTGTTCTTCAGTTAATGGAGTCATAGGCCAAACTTTACTTAAATGAATTTTCTAAATCTCTTTTGTATCATTTTCTAGCCGCTCAACGAAAACTTGAGCGGCGTCCGGACCACGATATGTTTCAAATTTTGAGAGCGAGTCATCGAAAAAGCATTTAATGTGGTAAGCAAACGAGTATGGTATATGTTTATAAGTCTTTTGTGTAAAAGACTCGCAAGAATTTTGGGGTTGTTCCGTTGCCAAATGGGACAAAAAACCAAAATCGGCATAAACAACAAAAGGCACACGCATTTTTTTTTCTCAAAATCGTTAAACCTAAGTAAATTGTCAGGTATGCATTTACCATATTTATCCTTATGTAAATCGGTGGTGGGTAAATTGATTCTGACGTGATTGCAGTCATATTTCTGATGCTCTACTAATTTTAATTCACTATTGAAAAAGACTAAACAACCATGACAAAAATCTTTTGGTGGTAGGTTTTGAAATTTGTTTTCTCACAAGACGAGACATATCTTTAATCAAATAATAGTGGGTGTTGTTTTCAACCTCATCAACCAAAAGTAATAAGTTGCTATGTCTTGTCTTGCGAGAAGCTGTAGAATGTAAGGGGCCACAAATATCGGTTTTAAATTTACCATTATCAAAATGCTTTTCCAGTCCATAAACGTTGACTGATATTTCATTCTGCTGTTCAAATTGTGCAAGTTGATCGAGAGTTACAGGAAACTCAATACCTGTTAAATCTAGATCGTTCTCATAGGGCAAATAATGATTACTGTCATAAGGATGATTGCTGTGTTCAACGGGGTGGAGGGCTGCCAGAATTGACCACATACAGCACCGTTCATCGTTCTGTATATTCAGTACAGCCTTCTTGTTAGAGATTGACTTTGGTAGCTCTATATAGGAATTATCACCGACTGGAGAGAATTTGGCAATGTTAATTTATAACTAAAGCCACTGTTTCAACCCCCAACCTATAAAGCAACAAAAAATCTATAAGTAGCTATTTACTGCTTTAACAAACAAAATATGGATGTTTTGGAGTTTGACTAATATTCAACATGTTACAGTTCTCATATTAAATTAGAAAAATGCAAACACAAATAGAAACTAATAATAACACATTGTATTTAAAAATAATGCTTTACCGCTTTCATGGTGTTGGAGCTCGGTAGCTTTGGTTTTCATGACGTCCTCGAGTCTCTCCACTACTTCGGTTAACTCTTCTGGTGTAGTGATTGGTGTTGCCTTATTGTTGAAGCTTTTAGTTTGCTCAAGCTGTTTCACAGGTTGTCGGTAAGAGCCAAACAACTCGAGGCTGTTTTTACTGCAGGAATTCGTCGCCATCTATCACTACACCTTTAGCCGGTATTCTATGAGTAGTCAATCTGATGTTAAAGGCGTGCTCAATGAGTTGGATTCCATCCTCAGCCTCTATGCAAGCTCTGTTTTTATGCTCTAAACTGAGTAAATGGGGTCCAAATGATGCCTGTAAAGAAAAAAACAAGTATCTGGTTGGTCGAGTACTTAAAGACGATAGATTCAGGTTAAGTTTTTCTTTGTGTTTTATGTTTTAAACTAGGTTAAATTGATTGAATAATAATTTTATGAAAATTCGCCAGCAAATAATGTTAGATTTTAAACATAATCAACAGGTATTCTTATTTTCAACATTTTTTAATTGTTTGAGTAATTACTTACTTTATATCCTGGTGACATATGAAATATCTCGAAACAGCTCTTCTTTTATATGGTCCTGCCTCTTCCCACACAGTTGCCTTTTTCTTTGTACCACAAGGTGGTTGGTGGGCTGAGTATGGTCCTATAGGCTGCGTGTAGAATGCTATAAATAATGCAGCCTTTAAAACATTTTTAGAGTGTATAAAAGACGCGTAAAAGTGCTAATCATAGGTTTTAAACTACTGTATACTTGATATAAATGATATGAAAATTTGCTATTAGTGCTGAACACAGGCTTATAATCTCTTTAAGTGCTAATCATAGGTTTTAAATCACTGTATGCTTGATATAAATTATGTGAAAATTTACTATTGGTGCTGAACATAGGTTTTAGTAGCTAATCATAGGTTTTAAATTACTGTATACTTGGTGTTTACTTTAAAAAAAATTATACGTGTTGTATGAGAATTACCTTAAATTATCATAGAAAAATTTATGGTACATAATTTAAGATACATAATGGGGGTTATAACATACGTTTTTTAGAGGGTAGTGGTGTGTTGGGGTGCCTTCTTTTATAGTGTTTTACCAGGAGGTCCCTTCGATTGAAGACGCTGAAGCAAATTAAACATTGGAGAAGAGGGCTTGCATCACCACCCACTCATTGTTTTTTTATGCCTATTAAGCCCATCTTTTTGGGAGAAAGACTTACATTTATTACACTTAAACATTTTAATAATGGTAAATTTAAAACTTACTCGGAGAACTTTACTGAATGATTGTTTAAACTGAACTCTCAAGCGTGTTGAATTTTTACTCGTATTTATACCTGCATCTTTAGCGCGTAAATTCATCGACGTAAACAATGTATCTGTTGTGTACACATTACAGTCGAGACTGATAAACACCTTGTTTTTCTCGAGACTTTATCATCAAGAACCTCGGCCGCCCGAGCTTCAGCAGCGTATCTCTTGAACACGTGACCGTTCGACCACCGAGGCTATGCAACGATTGTTTGTTTGCGCGAGGTTTTCATCCGTAGCATATATGGGTAACATCTAAATACAGAATCAACAAAATGTTTTAAAATATTTTTTATAGAGACGTGAACCTTATTTTGTTTACAATATTCAGTTCATGCTTTCGTTGCAAACGTTTTATAATATGAATTTGTACAAATCATGGTTTGGCCCAAACGTCATAATTTTTTTATAAAAGCAATAATTTTGTAAAAATTTCCTTCCCAAAACATCGATCTTCTCACTATATGCTACATTTTCAGTCTGAAAATGTAATTGGGACCATTCATCGGGCTACAAATATAGTGGATTTTAAAAATGTATTGAATCCCCCACTTAAAAAACAATAAGTTTTAGAATCGCATCATTTTTAATTTCATGCCTCTGTCATTCTGACGCCGTGCGAGATTTTCTGCAACAATAAAATGAGCGTGTTATCAAAAGGATGAGGTTTGATAGATTTGTGATATTTTTTGTTTTTGCAGGCTTTATTCATAGGAAATGATTATTTAACTTAAATAGATATCCACCTGTTTAACAAAAATTGCATGTAATTTAAGGTTTAATAAAAAACAGCTGTATTGTACTTATGTTTTATTAATTAAAAATGTTACAAAAGTAATATTTCCTAATAATTAATACATTAAAACGTATTGTAAGCCACCCTTTCTTTAATTACATGATGATATTTGCTAATAAACCCACATACTATACATAGATCCTCCTGATATTTTTGTTTCGCGATGAAACAGTTAAACAGCCTGCAAGCTTTATCCCAAACAAAATCCAGCAAGAAGACAACCTTATATTGCATTGTTTCCGAAAGAATAGATAAAAACATAGGAGAAAGAGTTCTTATCAGTTTTTTTTGAAGAAAAATTTAAGTTTGTTTAGGAAAGTTTTTGGTTCTCCAAAAATAATAAACCTGTTTTATGAAGTTTTACCTAAGTTGTCTCTATATTTTAACATTTTTCAGGCCTAAGCTAAAAGCGATAGCTTCATCAGCCAGCAACACTTGGGGTCTGTTTTTGTTGGTTCTTCTGCTTGGTTATGCTTTAGTGGAAGTACCAAGAAACTTATGGCACAATTCAAATCGCAGCTTTGTATTGACCCAGTCTTATTTTAAAGCTGCTAAATTAAGTTCCAGTAAATGTGAAGCAGAAGAAACCGTTGATGATGTCTTAGAGGTAATGTTTATAAAAAATATATTCTGTTAATGATGAAAAAAAATAGATATAAAATTCTTTCTTTACAGTCTTTGCATGCTGTATCATTCTCAATTAAGCCTGGCCATCCCTTGTATTCGAACCTAGAAACCATTCTTCAGAAAGTGCCAACTGAATTGAGAGACAGGATGAATAGAAGGAACTATTCCTTAGGCACAGATGGAAACGAAGAACCTTCCAGTGATGTTTTGCCTAGTGAAAAGTCACTTATTAGACTTCACAAACAGGTAAAAACATTTCCAAAAGATTTATATATCAAATACATGCTCACTTCCTGTTGTAAAGTTAATATTCCGTTCAACTTCTTTCAAATGTTGTCTGCTTATTTGTCCGCATTAAAAGTTTCATCTTCTTTTTTTACTTCTAGACCATTAAATCACTTCAAGTTCTCCAAAGAACAGAAACCCAATGGAACATACTTGTTGAAAAAATCATAGATTTGGAGGATATTTTAAAAAATCAAATATCACGGGATAAAAGATTCAAAAGAACATTTGAAAAAGAAAGAAGTTGGTTTAATATAACAATGTACACCTCTACTGTTGGTAAGCCGCATTCTGCTTTTTTTCCTTTTATTCTTGCTTGTATATCAATCCTCTTCTGTCTTATTTTAGAGTGGTATTGGAAATGTATATTTTATGGCTATACCCAAAAGCTGTTTGCTATTATAGCTGGCATATCCTCAGCGGTTGTTGTATGGTCAGAAGTCACATTCTTCAATAAACAGCCTGTACTGTCAGTTTTTGCAATAATTGTGAACGTAGCTAAAGTCAACTATGATTATTTCACCATAGAGGTATTAATAATATGCAGTGTGTTATCTAGATTTATTAAAAGTAGTCTAAAATATCTTTGTGCAAACTGTTTTTCAAGTTAGGGTATTCTTCAATGAGTCTACAAAGGATTTTTTAAAATAAATTTGAATGAGCCAGCTTTCTCTTAAATAATGCCTTTGGAATTTTTCTCTAACACCTAAAACGGTTTTACAATAAATTGTTAAAGCAGGTAAAATAGTCCACGCCAACATTTTTCCTTTGCAATGCAACACACCACTGATGTCACGAACCCTGATTGTTTGTTCGGATAAATGCTAATATATATTTTACCGTAGACAAGTACATTTATTTTTTTCGTCCCTTTTTTTTTTGGTGCATTATCTTTAAAAAACAGTTTTTTATAAGTACTGTACGACAACTCGATCGGCGTTTCTGACGTCGGCAGTTCCCCAATTCTGGTGGTTGTGTGTGAAATGAACAGTGTGGTATTAAATTTTAAAATTTTGTATCCCCAAATAGTTAACATGTTGAAATAAAATAAACGCCATTGTGTTTGTGGAAATTATTTCTAATAGAGAAACTTATATATTATTTTAATTTTTAAGTTTTTATAGCCTCATTAAGTTGTGCATGTTAGCCTAAATCTGCTAATTTGTGAACTGTTATCTATTATAAAAGTAGTTATTATTTTTACTGTTACCAATTTTGTTTAAGGTGATGTCGACTTTGATCATTTTGTACCTATGTTTCTGTGCTTATTCCACTGTACTCAAAATAAGGGTTCTAAACTTGTATTATTTAGCACCTCATCATCAAACGAACGAGTACAGCTTGATATTTTCTGGTATGATGTTGAGTCGTCTCACTCCACCTTTGTGTCTTAATTTCCTTGGACTGATACACATGGACAGTCATATTATTACAAAGCAGATTCTGGAAACACACTATACACAGGTTAGTTGTTTTATAGCCATTTTTTTTAAATTAAAAGTAAAAGTTTGAACTAGAAAAATAATTACTTGAAAGATAAGTTTTACCACCCTAAAAGAAACTCGCAGATATGATTTTTAGGCAAAATGACAAAATTTATCTACCCTCTTGAATCAGTATCGTATAGTATATATATATATATATATATATATATATATATATATATATATATATATATATATATATATATATATATATATAATACAAGTATATTGTCATAGAAACCATGAAGGAATGCTAATATTTTATTTGATTGGATATGTAAAAGTTGATAGACAAGATTGTTTTATATCATACAAGCTAACTAAAAGCATATAAAAATATTGAATTTTATCTGTAACTGACTAAGAAAAATAGTTTTACTTTTTGATTTTATTGTATTTATTACATAGTTGATTTTAAAAACAGGCCTCTATTAGGGCAAACATCTTGCAGACATTACATGCAGTAAGCTGCAAAGTGAATTAAGAGGGCGTGTTCATGCTCGTTGTTCTGTCACTTTTAAATTCAAATGTCGCGCGCTACACTGACATAGAGTAAGTGTTACTAATGGTTTCCGCCAGAAGACCAGAGAGGGGGAAGAAGAATGAGAGAAGGGAGAGAAGCTTGCATCCCTCTGCCACTTGTTTTTGAGTCCTTGAAGAGGCAAGAGGTCTCGAGAAAGCGAATTGCTTTCAACCCCTTGAAGAGACACGAGGTCTCTAAATATCCATTTTGTTTGTAAGTCCTTTGGGAGACACGAGGTCCCTGGAGGTGTTGTGTGTGAATACAGAAAAACGAAGCTTATGTTCCTGCATTATTGGAGAATAAAGGTAGGTAACTTTGCTTATTGTCAGTGCCCTATTTGTTCTGTTTTTTTTTGTTATTCATTATAAAATAAATACACGTGGTATTTACATTTGGCCCATCGACCGGATTTTTATAGTTGTTTTGTTTTGTTATTAGTTGATACAGTCCATTTTTTGAAGTAATTTTACTTGTTTCCTTTAGTCTAGTAAATTTGTAATTGTTTATTGCCGTGTTGAGTCATTTAATTTCAAGGTGACGTTATTGCTTGTATATAACTAGGTACATACTCGAATTGCATATTGTTGAAATCACGTTTGCATATTGTTTAAATCGCGTTTAGGAATTTTTTTGCGTTGAACAATGGAGTTGATTCAGCTAAAAAATAAGCGCGAAAGCGTTTATAGACGAGTAGAAGCCATATTGCACGTGGCTCAACAGGTCAAAATAGACGCAGTAGTGGATTTAGATAGGTTGAATAGATTTGAGGTTCGTTTTGAGGCGTTGAATGAGTTGGTCAATCTATTTGATTCATTGCATTTGGACATCGTGTCGGTAGTTGATCGATCAGAGTTGGAGAGCGAGCATGAAATGCAGAACAAATTCGATGAACTGCAATACTCTATAAAAACTATCTATCGAGAACTGAGAGGTTATGCAAATAAAGCCGCTGAGAATCAAGCTCGATCCGTTTTTCACGGTAGTTCGAAATCGAGTCGAGCATCGAGTAAGTCGCGGTGTTCTGTCAAATCATCGAACGCTCGATCTCTCAGTGAAAAGGAAGTAACGAACGCAAACGCGATTATGTCAACTTCAAATTTAAACAGACATTTGAGGTTACCGAAAATCGAAATGCCAAAATTCGATGGAAATTGGAAAAACTGGCCAACCTTTTATGATCTGTTTAAAACAATGATTCATGAGAACGAATCATTGTCAGATATTGAAAAGTTCCAATATTTGAGTGCTTCGTTAGTGAAGGATGCAGCTGGCCTAATCAAGAATTTACCGCTAACGGGAAGCAATTATGGGATTGCATTCAAGTCTCTGGTCTCAAGGTATCACAATACCCGGGTTTTGTTGACCAATTATTGGCAGGGTATTGTACAGGCCCCCAAAGCAAATAGTGAATCTGCTTCTTCCCTACGAACGTTGTTGTCTGTATTCAGTGAAAATTTGGAAGCGTTGAAGCAGTTTGAACATGACATGTGGGATTTCACTAAATTCAACATGTTGCTGCAAAAGGTGGATATGAGTCTTAAGCAAAAATTTGAGCTTGAGTTTTGCGAATCGGACATTCCCAGTTTTAGTAGTTTATGTAGATTCTTGGAAAAGCAGTGTAAAGCAATGGAGACAACTGCCTTAACTTCCAATTATGTGACTAATAGAAGGCAGCATGTTTCAGCAACCACTGCTAGGCCCGCTTCGTCCTTTGTTACCAGCACAAAGCTTGTATGTGCTTATTGTAAGGAGGAGCACCCCATGCTCAAGTGTGATGGATTTCTATCTTTATCCTCTCATAAACGGTATACGTTCGCAAAAAAGAATAATCTTTGTTTTAACTGTTTATCAAACTCGCATGCCAGCAGGGAGTGCAAGTCATCAAGTTGTCGTGTATGTAATAAACACCATCATACATTATTGCACTTCCCAAAAGCACCGGCATCGGGAGATGAGAGTGACTCAAACAAGCCACCTGTGGAAGAGCCACAAGGTGCAGAGCAATTGCGTGTGTTGGCAAGTGTGGTAAAAAGGGAACAGTCCGTGTTACTGGCAACTATAATGCTATTAGTACGAGATAAAAATGGAAAGGTTAGGAGATGTCGAGCTCTCCTGGATTGTGCGAGTGAGGCTAATTTCATTTCGCAGCAGTGTGTTGAAAAATTGGGGCTCAACACCTCATCTCGTTCAGTGATGGTTCAAGGCTTGAACCAAATGAGCTCGCTTGCTAGCCAAGGCACTCTCAAATGTCGAGTAGAGTCCATTTATGAGCCAACAAAGTTAGAGTTGGACATGATTGTGATTCCGAACATTTGTTCCAAGATCCCTTCTGCTAAAATTGAGCAGTGCCACTGGCAACATATTCAGAACTTAGAGTTGGCAGATTCAGAGTTTGGTATACCAGGGGACATTGAAATTTTGTTGGGTACTGACGTTTATGCTCATGTGGTTAGACCTGGAATAAAGAGAGGGCCTCGAGGTGCACCAGTGGCCATCAATACTGTTTTTGGTTGGGTGCTTATGGGCAGTGTAGAACAGTCAAAGTCTCATTCTGTTGTGAATAGTTTATGCACGTTGGTCGACTTGGATCATACCTTGAAACAGTTTTGGAGCTTGGAACAGGTACCACAAGGTTTAGTTATGTCTCCGGAAGATAAAAAATGTGAGGAAATCTTCAAGAAGACTCAGCACCGAAATAGTGCTGGGAGATATATTTTAAATATGCCCTTTCGTGAGGGTACTCCGTGTTTGGGAGAATCTTTCAGTGTTGCATTGAGGCGGTTTTACTCCCTGGAAGCACGTCTTAGTAGGGATCCAGCGTTGCACAAGTCCTATTCGGAGTTTATCAGGGATTATTATGAGTCTGGCCATATGTCTCTGGTATCAGATGTAGCTGTGGAACCATCTGATGCATACTATATTCCCCATCATTGTGTGTTGCGTCCTCACAGCCTTTCGACCAAACTGCGGGTGGTATTTGATGCTAGTTCCAAAAGTACGAATGGTGTATCTCTGAACGATACGTTGTTAGTGGGAGCGAAGTTGCAGACAGATATTGCCACTGTGTTGTTGAAATTTCGCTCAAACAAAATTGCATTTACTGCTGACATTCGGCAAATGTATCGACAAATTTTGGTTGTAGATAATCATAGGGATTATCAAAGAATTCTCTGGAGGTTCTCAAAGGGGGAACCTGTACAGAAATATCGCCTTAATACTGTCACATATGGGGTCTCCTCAAGCCCACACATGGCAATCCGAACAATGATGCAGCTTTGTGATGATGAGGAATCATCTTTTCCATTGGCAGCAAAGCTAGTTCGGTCCGATCTCTATGTGGATGATGTAGTCAGTGGAGTCGACTCATTGTCAGAGGCTTTTGAGTTGCAACGGCAATTGATTGGGTTGTTTGCTAAGGGGGGTTTTGAATTGAAGAAGTGGGCCAGCAATAATTCGAAACTGTTGTCCACAGTATCAGCTGATAGTCAGCAACCTCGATCGTTAGATTTAAATGATCCATCAGTGTTGAAAATTTTAGGATTGCAGTGGTGTCCCATAGGTGATACATTCTCTTTTAATGTTGAACCTATTGATCGTCCGTGCACAAAACGAAATCTTCTTTCGGAATTGGCAAGAATTTATGACCCCCTGGGTTTTTTGTCTCCTGTTACCCTGTTGGCAAAATATCTTATGCAGTGCTTGTGGGAGCAAAAAGTGGGATGGGATGATAAGCCCTCAAAGGATATTGTTGGTCAGTGGTCTCAGTATAAATCACAACTCAGTGCGCTAGCAGGTTTATCAATTCCCAGAGGCGTAAAACACGATAATATCATCAGTACAGAACTCCATGGGTTCTGTGATGCATCGGAGCGAGGGTATGCTGCAGTTGTTTACTTAAGACAAGTATCAGAGGAGGGTCAAGTTTGGATCAATTTTCTGTGTGCCAAGTCCAAGGTATCACCTTTAAAAAGAATATCGATTCCACGTCTCGAATTGTGTGGGTGTTTATTGTTGGCAAAGCTTCTGGAATTTGTGTGTCGGGTGTATGAAGGTCGTTTTGAGTTTAACTCTATGTATGCTTGGTCAGACTCTATGGTGGCACTTGCCTGGATAAAATCATCTTCCAATAGGTGGAAGACCTTTATCGGGAATCGAGTAGCAAGCATACAAGAGAAGATTCCGCCAGAGTCATGGCATCACGTAAGTGGACAAGAAAACCCAGCTGATTGTGCATCGAGAGGCATGTTACCTTCTGGGTTTTGTGAGCATCCACTATGGTGGGCGGGACCCGCCTGGCTAAAATTGGCAAGAGAAAATTGGCCCAAGTCGTTGCGTTTTGAGCCGCCAGAAGAGTGCCTGGCGGAGCAACGAACTCTCCCCGTACTAGTTACTTTGGCAAATGAGGAGTGGCTCAGTAAACTTTTGAATCGCTTTTCGCATCTACGGAAAATTCAGGGTGTTGTTGTATATTGTCAGCGGTTTGTGCGAAATTGTAGGGTGTCTCCATCTGACCGAACTACTGCATCTCTGACAGCCACCGAATTACAGGAGGCGCTTCATATGCTTATCAAATGTGCTCAAGGTGAAGTATTTCAAAGGGAAATAGCATCCTTGGTTAAAGGTGAGAGGTGTGCGAGGGCAATAAATAAGTTAGCCCCCTTTCTGGATACAGAGGGTATCCTCAGGGTGGGCGGTCGCCTTCGTCAAGCTGATGTTCCAGTTGAAGTGAAACACCCTATATTGTTGCCCCGCTCACATCGTCTCACCGAGTTAATCATTGCACACACACACCATGTCAATTTTCATCCTGGTCCTCGCACATTGCTTCATTTGCTTTCGCAACAGTTTTGGATTTTGTCCCCTCGGAGAGCTATTCATCATGTTTTGTCAAGGTGCTATCGTTGCTTTCGAGTGAATCCTACTCCCATGGCACCGATGATGTCTGATTTGCCAGTTGCCAGGGTTTCTCAGTTGAAGCCGTTTTCACACAGCGGAGTTGATTTTGCAGGTCCAGTTTTTGTGACACAGGGCAGATATCGAGGTGTCCGAAAGGTGAAAGCATATATTTGTTTGTTTGTGTTCATGGCAACGAAGGCCCTCCATTTGGAAGTAGTGTCTGATCTTTCAGCTGAAGCCTTCTTGACAGCTCTTCGGAGGTTTGTGGCTCGCAGAGGAAGATGTGACAATTTGTATAGCGATAGAGGTACCAACTTCGTCGGCTCAAATAAGCAGCTCTTAAACTATGCAAAGGGGGCAGCAGATGCTTGTACCATTAAGTGGCATTTCAACCCCCCATCAGCTCCGCATTTTGGAGGTCTGTGGGAGGCAGGAGTGCGCTCAGTCAAGACTCATTTGCGAAGGGTGATCGGTTTGCAGATTCTGACCTTTGAGGAAATGTCCACGTTGCTTGCTCAAGTGGAATCAGTTTTGAATTCTCGACCATTGTGTAGTGCGAGTACTGATCCAAATGATCTGTTAGCCCTATCCCCAGGACATTTTCTTACAATGGAACCGTTAGGTGCTCCTCCTGATGCTGATTTGACTTTGTTAAGTATGAATCGCTTGTCACGCTGGCAGCTGGTGCAAAGGATCCACCAGGACTTTTGGCGCCGCTGGAAGAACGAATACCTGCATACACTGCAGCAGCGTGGTAAGTGGGATACTGTGCAAACGTCCCCCCCGATCGGAGCTTTAGTTGTGATTAAAGATGAGACTTCGTCACCTCTTGTTTGGAAGCTCGGACGCATTATGCAACTATACCCAGGCCGTGATGGTATAGCTCGGGTAGCTCAAGTTCGCACTAGTAGTGGCACTTTTGATAGGCCTCTGACGAAGTTATGTCTGTTGCCATCGCAGTAATACGTCTGCCTTGAAATTTTTTGTACAGTTAATTATAAATCCAATAGCTTCAGTTTTTTGTTTTTTGTGCTTATTGTAAATTTTTGTTTTGTTTGTTTATTTGAGAAACAATATAATTGTGAAAATAAATCCTTATTTTGGTGGGCGGAATGTTCATGCTCGTTGTTCTGTCACTTTTAAATTCAAATGTCGCGCGCTACACTGACATAGAGTAAGTGTTACTAATGGTTTCCGCCAGAAGACCAGAGAGGGGGAAGAAGAATGAGAGAAGGGAGAGAAGCTTGCATCCCTCTGCCACTTGTTTTTGAGTCCTTGAAGAGGCAAGAGGTCTCGAGAAAGCGAATTGCTTTCAACCCCTTGAAGAGACACGAGGTCTCTAAATATCCATTTTGTTTGTAAGTCCTTTGGGAGACACGAGGTCCCTGGAGGTGTTGTGTGTGAATACAGAAAAACGAAGCTTATGTTCCTGCATTATTGGAGAATAAAGGTAGGTAACTTTGCTTATTGTCAGTGCCCTATTTGTTCTGTTTTTTTTTGTTATTCATTATAAAATAAATACACGTGGTATTTACAGGGCGGTTCAATAAAGTGTTTAAAATACACTATATTTGTAGCTCGTTGAACTCTCGCATTTAAAGACTTAGACTGAAAATATAGTATATAATAGATAGATCAATTTTTTGTCACAGAATTTGCTCAAAATCATCTTTGTCTAGAATAGGTATCCCAGAATAAGTTTCTTAAATTTCAGGTCTTTTGGATTCCAAATAAAAATGTAATGCAAAGTGAAATGTAAAATATGACATACCTTAATTATTTAGTCAATATGTATTATCAAACTAGCGCGTTTCGGCACCATTTGTAGACTAGCTATTTCCTAAGAGATGGCGTAATAAAAATCTTAGTTTGCAAATACAAACATGATAGTATTAGCATTTTATTTGAATATGTGAGAAGTTACCATGAATAAAATAAAAATGTAAGTGAACTCCGCCCACAGCTTCTGTAAACGTCGGTTTATTTGTTGTTTCCTCTTCTATTTAAAAAGCCAATTGGACTGACCTATAAAAGCTATCCGACCACCTCGTGTCTTTTCTATGTTTAAAATTCAAAATAATAAGTATGCTTTAATCATTGAAATGCATTGAAATGAACTTACACTGGAAGGGACCCGGCCGTGCTTTTGCGTATGAATCGATTTTCTGAGGTACAGGTGAGATCGACAATAATAGAAGTGGTTATCTCTGTCAAACACACACAGATAAGGCTTATTTGTAATATTTGTATAATTATAACATTTTTCTACCTGGTTTTGTTGTATCTGTAGACTAAAACGTTTGCTGACGCTAACAAGAGTTTTAAAATAATTTTATTTGTTGTGAGTTGTGTCAAATTGTAATTGTGATCAAGGATTGAAATATAACAAGGAAAAAAAGTCTTCAAATGAGTGCGAACTAGGGTCCTTAGAACTCATATCCGGGGTCAATTTCAATTTGTGTGAGTGTGTGGGGGGGGGGGGGTGTGTGTCCGTATAATTATGAGGACAAACCACATGCATGGACGTGATTTGTCGGGTCTTCCCAACTTGTCGGGCCATACACGCGTCCCGACAATTTAGAGACGTGGTTTTTCGGATTCTCCACCTCTTAAATAGTATAAATAACTAATTTTCTGACGATGTCCTGATATACATATTATATGCATGTGTGTATTTTTGAGTTCGTGTTACTAAAATTGTAGGACCCTATAAAAGTGACTGATAAAAGCGACCTCCGTGGTAAATTTTTGAAACAGACGTAATTGTGTGTAAGACCCGACAACTGTTTGGTAAAATTTGTGTAAATCCCGATAAACATGACATTTTTTTACCTCGTACAGGTAGTAAATGACCTGTTTTCAAGTGATTTGTCCCTGGTTTTATAAATAGCGTCTCTGTTGTTATTTTTTACTGCTTCATCTGCAAGGGTTATTGACGGGGAATAACGGTACATTATTTTTACTTGGGCACTGAAGCAGATGCGGTGGGTTTTATGTAGTATGTTATATTTCAAAGAATATTGAGATATTCTTAAACTTATTTATTAGGGAAATTTCATAGAAAACATTGGTTTTTTTTTTTCAAACGAAACAGAACTCCTATTTGGGATGGAATGGAAACATTAGTTTATATATTTTTTTACATACATTAATTTATGTAATTTATGTATGCGCAAGACACTCTAACAGGGAGGCCTGAACCACCTGACCTGACCTGAACTGACGTGACCTGACATGGCACGACCTGACCCAACCTGACCTGACCAAACCTGACTCTGACGTGATCCTGACCTAATGTGACCTTAGTAAAAGCGTATGAGAAAACCCAAGAAAACCCAAAAAACATGCATTTTACAAAAACAAAAAAACAATGTTATTTTGGTATGTGTATGTGACCAGCATGGACCAATAATGTCAATAATTTGACACAACAAATTACCATAACGTAAAAACAAATCCACACCATAAAAATTGTATAAAATTGCATATAAGGTGGTAAACATTATCTATCAGCGGTCGAAATCACGTTGGTGAAACTGCAGACGAGAGGCAAACTTATTTTAATTATTAACTTTAATTCTAAAAGAGGCTGACAAAACAAAACTAAAAAAATTCGGGACGCAGCAAGTGCGTTATAGCAGTGAATTTTTATAAGAATTGTACATTATACAGCATATTAGTAAAGTGAATACTTTAAACTTACACATAACTTGAAGATCGATTTTAGACGTCCTGGTACGTGCACTTTTGAAAAATGAATTGTTTCGAAAGTGTTACCATCGATATCTCTCTATTATCAAAAAAATCTTGCATTCTAACCCCTTTTGAGAAAAATGCCCAAAACTCAATCTTTTATGAAGGTAAAGAACTAAATTTTGTTTTATTATCTGTAGTTGACAAGTGGTAGGGGACTTTTCCTTTACGTGATAGTATAGAATTGTTTCACGCCCGAGGAGCTACCACCCCTTACATCAAGGGGCCGGTGAAGTCCCAACGGACGTTTCCGGTTCTGGTGTATGAGTCGGTTTCCCCTATAAACAAAAATGATGATGACTATATATATATATATATATATATATATATATATATATATATATATATATATATATATATATATATATATATATATATATATATATATATATATATATATATATATATATATATATATATATATATATATATATATATATATATATATATATATATATATATATATATATATATATATATATATATATATCAGATATTTAAAAATTGCTTTTGAAAGCCTTCGCAATTAGTTTATTGCTTCGTCAATCACTAAAAAGAATAGGTACTTGTAAAGATACAATAATTAATATAGGAATGTAGAATATACTTACCTACAAGAAATTGAGTAAGTATTTTGTACCTTTCTATAATAATTATTGAATTTTTACTTGTATTCTTTCCTTTTAGTGACCAACGAAGCAGTAATGTATAATAATGATCACTGTGGAAGCTTTCAAAAGAAAAAACGTTTCTTTTAAGCAGCTCATATATATATATATATATATATATATATATATATATATATATATATATATATATATATATATATATATATATATATATATATATATATATATATATATATACATATATATATATATATATATATATATACATATATATATATATATATATATATATATATATATATATATATATATATATATATATATATATATATATATATATATATATATATATATCGGAATAAGTGAAATGCAAAATTCGCTGTGTTATTGTTTCGGCCAAACATAGAACGCTATATTCCATGTCAGACCGCAAAATTTAGGCTGTACAGTGATGATAAGTAGATTGGTAATTGGGGTTCCATTCAACATTGCAAAATGCTAGTTGGTAACATTCAGCATGTCTAACACCAGACGATTCGAGTCATTTAGAGCATGACCAAATAGATTTTGAAGCAAATTATATCCTACTATAATGAGCCTAGAAAAATTTCTTTGATTTTAGATGACCTCCAATTTAAAATTTAATGCGTTTAGAAAAGAAATGAAACAAGAGTGTATATTTAGAATTGTTTACAATTATTTGCAAGAAATTAATAACGAATGTATTTTCATGTCAAAAATTAGAAACAAACAACTAAAAAGAATTTTAGAGTAGTTATGCCAGTCAGGTTGGTTTTATAATCATCTGACTCTAAAGTATTGATTGCATACGCGCCAAAACATTAACACGTTTTAGAACAAATATCATTGGAAAACTTTTAAAATTCTTGATACAATAAAAATAAATAAAATAAAAACTTCTGAACGCAGCAAGTGCGTGGTGGTGGTGAATTTTTATTAAATGCTTCAAACTTGGATAACTCAATTTTCGATAAACTTAGAAAGTTGAATTTTGGTATGTAGTAAGGCCTTCCCCAAGGCAACATTTCTGCCAAATATCATTAAAATCGCTTTGTAACTTTCGGAGAGAAAAATTTTTTTTCGAAAGAAAACTCAAAATTTTTCTGGAAAACCTTGTCCAATTTTCCTGGCTAACGAACTCATCCAAGCCATTAATAGAAGAAAGGCACTTGCCGAGTTTCATCGAAATCGGTGACGGTGAATTATTTTTTGAGTTATCGGTTGGATATATATATATATATATATATATATATATATATATATATATATATATATATATATATATGTATGTATATATATATATATATATATATATATATATATATATATATATATATATATATATATATATATATATATATATATATATATATATATATATATATATATATATATATATATAAATTGAAACTGACCCCGGATATGGGTTCTAGGGGTCCTAGTTCGCGCTCCTATGAAAAAAATTTTGCAAAGTCCCACCATCGATACCCCTCTATTAGTGAATTTTTTTAATAAAAATTTACTAAACATTCATTTAAATGTATACTCAAAGTTAGCCATATAATGTGAAATGTATTTTTCATTACATCACATGGTTGCTTATTTGCTTTCTTCAAGAACTGGTTTATTACGGACTTTGTTTGGCTGAATTATTGTCAGGTGTGCTGTTCAAAAACTAACAAAGTACTAAAGTACTTTCCACTCGATTAAATTTTTAGTGCACTAATTGGCATTTTAAGTATGAAATTTTGAATAAATTTGATCTTATGCACAGAGATTCATCCAGTATAGAGTAAATAAAATTGAGTAGTGAGTTGAAATTAGAACTGGCAATTCTGTCAGGGCAGCAACCATCTCTGCATCTTTAACCCCCTTAACATATGTAGTTTTAACATACATGGAATAGTCTAGGATGCAATTGTGTGATTATATTTTTGTTACATGAAGTCTCCCAATTTCTATATTGAATCATCTTAAGTGACGTGATATAAACAAGAAATTAAACATGTTGCATCCATCAAGGCAGTTCATCTTAATATTCAGTGTTATATAACTTCTAATTATGCGTTTTCTTGTAAAAGAAGTTTTTCCTAATGGACAGTTATTTTCAAATTGACATACAAATTTAAAAAATGCAGACACAAAAATATTTGCAGAAATTTGTCAACAATATCCAGGCTGTCGGTACATCACATACTTTTTTTACTAAGTAATGGTGAGTTTCTTATTATTTTAAGTTTTGAGTATAAATTTTAGCGAATTTTTATGTATCAATGGTGAGGTTTTCCAAAAATTATTTCAAATGAGCGCGAACTTGGGCCCCTAGAACTCGAAACCAAGGTTCGTTTGAATTTCTTTATGATTATACATACATACATATATATATATATATATATATATATATATATATATATATATATATATATATATATATATATATATATATATGTATGTATGTATGTATGTATCCAGCCTATAACTTAAAAAGTTGTTAACCGATTTTGATAAAACCCGGCAAAAACCTTTCTTTTATTAATAGCTTGGATGGGTTTGTTAGCCAGTCCTATCGCCTAAAAAAAAAATTGTATCTCAAAAAAATAACAAAGTGATTTTGATGAAATTTGGTTGGTATGTTGCCCTCGTAAATACCTTACTACTTACCACAATTCAACTTTCTAGGTTTATAGAAAATGAGTTATACAAATTTAAAGCATTTAATGAAAATTCGCTACCATAACGCACTTGCTGCGCCCCGAAATATTTAATATTTGCTAAGTAAAGCTACCTAATTATAAACAGATTTATTTGCAGTATATTATTTTACTTATTGTCTTTTTGATAAGTTTTTGATTACTTATTTGCTTTTCCATGCAGATAATGGGTCATATGGATGTCATAGCTATAATATCGAATGGATTCAACATATACTTTCCTATGGCAATTTTAGTTTTTTGTCTGGCAACATATTTTAGCCTGGGGTCAAGGATTTTGACGATGTTGGGTTTCCATCAGTTTGTAGGGGATGATGAGATCACAACTGATTTAGTTGAGGAAGGCAGGGAGCTTATTAAGCGGGGTAAGTAATGAAAGGAAAAAATAAATAAGCCGTATATGCATACTACCTATGTGATTTTAGAAAAAAGAAAGCGCCAACGATCTGAAGAATCATCTATGCGAAGAAGGGAATTCCAAGAAAGGTTCCCAACATCAAATCGTTACCGTTCTAGGAATAGCAGTGATGCAAGTAAATAATTTATAATTTGCATTAAAATATTTAGATAGTCATTTTTAGTGAATTGTCATTAAGAAAATTAACTAATAGAGAGAGGTGAGACTTTCGGAAAAATTGTTGAAATGAGCGCCAATTAAGGCCCCTAGAACCCATTACCAAGGTCAGTTTTTATATGTATATGTATATATATATATATATATATATATATATATATATATATATATATATATATATATATATATATATATATATATGGTAAGAAGCCTAATGCAGGTATTGATATTGAGTCTGCTATTAAAAGTGATATATAGCACTAAGTAAACATTAAAAGTTATGTTTTTGTTTTTTGTATAGAAAATGAGCTAATTAATTATAAGAAAATTAATTATATTAGGTTAGATTCAATGTAAACAGAGACAATTGAAAGGTATTGTGAATTTAATGTGAAAGTGACTACCAATTAACTATAAGAAATTTGAAATGTTTTGTTAGATATAATGTAAACAGACAGTTAAAATTTGAATTTAGCGTGTATATGAACACTGTTAGTGTACTTACTCATGACTTAGGTTCCTTCAGGTCAACCTCCAACACAGTAGGGCAGCCACGGCGGGACTATTGGTGGCTCTGAGGAACACAGATGTGGCCCTCATCCAGGAACCGTACTCCTATAAAGGAGAGATCAAGGGACTCGGCGGAGCTGCTGGAAAGCTCATCTACAGCTGATCCAGCGAGAACCTGAGTGCCTGCATTTTTGTCAGGGAAGGGATAGAGTTTCTGCCTTTAATGAATTTCTGTTCCAGGGACCTGGCAACGATCAAAATCCGATGTGGAGGAGCGGATGGGCTGAGGGACATTATTGTCGGATCCGCCTATCTGCCAGGGGACAGCACTTACCCTCCTCCACCCAAGGAATTGGAGCTGCTGATGGTGGGTAGCAGAGCGGGTGGATGGTAGACCATCGTCGGCATGGATGCGAATGGGCACCATGAGTTGTGGGGAAACTTGGACACAAACTCTAGGGGTGAGGCACTTTTACAATTCTTTATGAAATTTAATTTAGACATATTGAATAGAGATAATAAACCAACCTTCGTCACAACACGGCATTAGGAAGTTTTAGATCTAACAGTTTCCACCCAGTTTCTGGGTGACTTTGTTAAGAACTGGGCTGTGTCTGGGGAAGTGAGTAGCTCAGACCACATATACATCCGGTTTGAAATCGCCAAAGTCCAAAGACAAACGGTATGGTACCAGGACCCCCACAAGGCCGACTGGGAAGCCTACAGGGCAGACTTAGCGGTGGAACTGCTATTCAATAGACCTTGAGATTGTGGCAGCCCAAGTGAGAGACGCAATTACCTCGGCCTATAACGTCAACTGCCCCCTGAAAATGAGGGCGTCTACCAGGAACATCCCGTGGTGGAAAGAGGACCTCAGGCAAAGGAGGACGCAGATTCGTAAGCTGTTTAACGTAGCCAAAAGATCGGGAGCATGGGATGAATATAGACACGCCCTAACGACCTATAACCAAAGACTGAGTGATGCCAAGAAGGAGTCGTGGGGGAGGCACTGCGAGGAAGTGGAGAACACGTCCGACAGTGCTCGACTACACAAGATCATGTCCAAGGACACTCAAACCAACATATGCTCCTTGGAACATCCACGGGAGGCTTTACACGCTCGGGGGAGGAAACTATGGAAATTTTACTCCACACGCACTTCCCCGGCTGTAACATAATAAACCAATCACCTCCGAACTGGGAACACTCAGAAATATAGGCACCTTATAGGGGGGCATCTAGAGTAGACTGGATAGTCGCTAAAGAGGTGGTTACTGGAAGCATATCCCCTACACTGCTGACAATATGCATACAGAGTAGGAGTCTCGACAGAAACATCACTGCACCAACTGGTGCTGAAACTGGAGAATACGCTGGAGAACAGGGAGGTGGCGCTGGGGGGGCCTTCCTAGACATAGAGGGGGCGTTCAGTAATACCTCAGTCCGATCGGTTCTGGCAGCTGTCAGGGAGAGTGGAATAAAGAAGACCTGCTGCAGGTGGATCGGTTCCATGCTCAGGGACAGGGCGGTGTTCACCTCACTCGCAGGAGAGACTTGCTGGCAGGGGCCGCAGCGGGGTGTTCTCAGGGGTGCGTTCTGTCTCCCTTGCTCTGGTGCCTAGCCGTGGACGCCCTGCTGGTGAGTCTCTCGGGCGGGGGGTATGAGGTACAGGGCTATGTGGATGACATTGTCATCACTAGTCCAAGGAAAGGTTACACAGTCAGTTAGGGAGCGCATGCAGACAGCACTGAAAGTGGTGGAAAGGTGGACGGATGGTCAAGAGCTCGGGGTGAGCCCCGAGGAAGCACCTGTCATACCGTTTACGAGGAGAAGGAAGTGGGAGAGCCACAGAACTCTCACTCTATATGGTAGGAACATTCCAATGGCCAGGGAGGTAAAATATCTTGGGGTCGTATTGGATTCTAAGCTCACCTGGAATGGTCACGATGAAAAAATACTGCGTAATACATGACTTTAGCCGTCACTTGGCGGCTATATGGAAAAACGTGGGGACTAAGACCTAGTATGGCCCACTGGCTGTACACAAGGGTGGTCAGACCATCGTTAACATATGCGGCACTGGTCTGGTGGCCTCAGGTGACACAATCCAGTGCCAAACAAAAACTAGGCAAGATCCAAAGGATGGCTTGCCTAGGCATCACAGAGTCCATGTCTGCCCCCCCCCCCCTACACTTAGTTATAATGTGGGAGGGGGCTGGTGTTTATTCGGTAGGACCGAGGGTAAGTCATAGTATTTCCCTCGGAGCACATGCAACAGTCTTTCAGGCCGAAATGTACGCCATTCGGCACTGTGTGCGGGAGAACAAGAGGAGGGGCTACACCAACAAGCGGGTCCTCATACCCAGAGGCAGCTCTTAAGGCCTTAAGTAGCCCACAGGTAAATTCCTGGCAGGTGAGTGAGTGCCGAGACGAGACGAGCGACCTGGCTGGACAGAATTAGGTCTCCCTCATCTGGTTGCTGGGTCACTCGAGGGTCAAAGGGAATGAAGAAGCTGACAGTCTCGCGAAGAGAGGGTCATCAGAACCATTTATGAAACCAGAACCGGCTCTGTGCGTGACAAAGAGCACTGCCAGGGGAGCCATTAAGTCCTGGGTCAGAAACCAACACAAGGTGTACTGGGCAGACTGTCCAGGGCTCAGACTTGGGAAGTCAATAATTGACGAACCCAGTTCAAAAACAGTTGTGGAGCTGATAAATCTTAGCAGAGGACAGCTCAGAAACATAACAGGTGTCTTGACGGGACACATGGCCGTCAAGAATCACCTGCATAAAATGGGCCGGTTAGAGGGGGTCCTCGCATGCAGACGCTGTGGCGAGGGGGAGGAATCAGCCCAGCACATCTTGTGCGAGTATAAAGCTCTGGACCACAAAATACAACTGATCTACTGTCAGTCTAGACCGGAGACAGAGCATTATAAAACTTACCCCACCAATCGCTGTGCAGACTACTGCATGCACAATAAGCCAACGGTTGCAGTGCTATAGGGGCGGCAAAGCTGTGGACGAGATCTGAGGGGGGAAAAACCATTGGAACAAATAAAAACAAACTGCAGTTGTAGGAGAACACAAATATAATTGGTTCAGGTTTCAATTTCCCATATCCGGTATCTTCGACGAGATTGTTAACGTTAGAAACCGATGCGAACAGCAGCTTCACAATCATCATTAGTGTTATAATCGAAAAATATTGATAAAAACTTGGAGAAAAATCCACCATATTGATCAAAACAACAGTGCAAACCCACAGTTTCTCGTGCACATGCCTTTCTAGCCAAGAAATAGGCCCCGATAGTGAATTGTGATCGAAAATATATATATAGCTAAATTGACGCTACTTGCCATTAAGGTATTTATCAAAATAGTAACATTTTAAACATAATTATCGTAACTACTGATCGAAATAACCCAAAAGCAATAACACATTGTCAATTAGAACAGCAATAAAGATTGAAATGTCATTTCAAGTCTCTAAAATTCTATAGTAGTAGATTTTAGAATGGTAGAACAAGGAGTCTCATATAAATCTCTGTAGATGTCGCTACTCTGCACTAGTGAGAATATTAAATTGAGAATATCATCCATTTTGTCTAAAACGGTATGGGAAGTTGAATCTTGTGAGAAGCTAACAGTTGAGAGAAGACAAATATCGTGCTAAATATAAACAGTAGTCAGTTCGAACTGCAAACTAAAGTCAAAAGAGATTTTGTAAATTTAAAGGGACAATAGCTATAATTGTTAGAAGGATCCAATAAGTAAATTAATGTCAAATCAAAATAAATTGTCATGCTAGATTAATTAATATTGTTGTCAATTCTTTACATTTACGAAAACAGGTATAAATATAGAAGTTAAAAAGGTTTTTAAATTCTTATACATTGCATATCTCATTGCCTAACAAGGTACATAATTTGATGAAAGGTCCTACAGAAAATTTAGGTTTGAAAAGTGATTAAAGGTAAGACTGCAATTGCAACCCGCTACATACCTGCAGAAAGGAGTCAATCTAAAGCCATGGACAAATAAAATAAATAAAAAGGTATATTTATTAAAATACTCATATAAACATAAATTATTTTAACATTGGATATAATTCTTAACAATTTACAAATTTTTACTTACATATATACATATAGGTGTTCTAAAAGGATCATATTCTGATTTATTAATTAAATAAAATAATATAGTGAATCCATTACTCAAATAATCAATATAAATATTATAAATAAAGAAATTTAAAGGCACCCAACAATTTAAAATTTGAATTTCATAAATATAATACATAATATGCTTTATAATACCAAGTATGCAGATGTTTGAGTCTAAAACTCTACAAATACTACACTTAAACACAAACATTACATAAATATCTACATAAAATGAAAATATACACAAATTATACCCACATTACTAACTATAAATCATATTAATTGACACCAAATCATGGGTCATAAAACACCACAACAAACACTTAAGTCAGCCCCAGTATGTATCTGTCTGTATGTATCTGAGTGATAACTCAGAAAATACTCAACTGTGTTGAACAAAATCTTTGGACTACACTGCCAACAGCTTCAACTTCAATCAATTTAAAATTTTCCAAATGACTGAAAACATTTTTTTGTAATTAATGTTAATATAATAAAAGAGAAATAGAAAGTTGACCTTTGGTGGAGTAAGGTATTTACAAGGGCAACCAAATTTCATCAAAATAACTTGTTTTTTTTTGAGATACAAATTTTATTTTTTAGAAAAATTAATTTTTTTTTAGAAAAACTGGTCTGATAGGGCTGGCTAACGACAGCAATTATTGTAAAACTTAATAAATGTAAGTAATGTCAAATTTGACGACTGTAACCTAGCAACAGATGACTTGCAGAGCGCCCAAGGCATACCCTATGAGACTTTAATGTTTAATAAAATCTTCAAGGGACATAATTTTGGTTTGATCTCAACTCTACAAATCTCAATTTTCTCAAAAACGGGTGGTTTGTCGAAAAATTAACAAGAGAAAAAAATAGAAAATTTAATTTGCTATAAAATTGATGAACTTTAACTTTTAATTAGGTTAGAGTTCAAAAAAATCAAATCATTAAAAGGGTGACCCACCCCTAATTCACCCCTTTTTGAGTTTGTATCTACTTCAAATTTTTGTCAAATAACGATGTTGATAAAAGAAAACCATCTACCAAATTTGGGCGTTTTATGTCGCACTACTGCAGTACCGCTGTTTCTTGTAATTATTAAAGAATCTTCTTCTTCTTCAATATCTCATCAACCATGGGTGTCAGAAAAATTTTATATAAAAAATCGACATATTTTGAGGTCCTCTACACGCACACATTCTGTGTCCATTGTGTTGTGACTCACCCTGTCTGTGTGTGTGTGTGTGTGTGTTTATATATATATATATATATATATATATATATATATATATATATATATATATATATATATATATATATATATATATATATATCTGTGTGTGTGTGTGTGTGTGTGTGTGTGTATAACTCGCTCGTTATGAAAATATTCAAATTTTTATGATAATAAGGCATACAGACGTGATTAAGACACTAGTAGGTAATGTGACACTTGAGGCAGAAGTGGAGGTGGTAACCACCACCGTCACCAACCTCCATCACCACCACAACCTCCACCACCGTGACGTCATCACATCTACGTCAGCCAACGGACAAGTGACATGTGCCATTTGACAGCTCCTTCCTGACTGCTGACTCGTGACACCAGCAAGCAAGGGTTCAAGAGCGGTGTACAAAATTCTTTATACGAGGTATGTTAGCACTATATACTATGGCAGATGGAACCTAACTGAGGCAGATAGCTGCATGCCGTTTGTTGGCAAGCCTAATGTTGGCAACGAAGGACTCATTGACCACACCCCAAGACCGGTTTAGTTTTAGAGTTCCTGATGTTTGTGTGGCTACAGCTTCAAATCTTAATGTAAATATGTGTTGTTTGTTGTATGTATGGCTACAAGTTCAAATCTTATTGTGTAACATGTTCAAAAACTTAATGTGTGTCGCTACAGGTTCAAATTTTTATATATATATATATATATATATATATATATATATATATATATATATATATATATATATATATATATATATATATATATATATATATATATATATATATATATATATATGTATATGTAACTACATGTTCAGAAACTTAATGGCTTTGTGTGGTTACACGTTCAAATCTTTATGTGTGTAACTGTAACCTTGGTCAAATTCAGTTTTAGATTCAGATTGAGATCCAGATCAGGTTGCACAAACTTTTTTTTTTTGGTTTAGAGGGTACCTGTGGTGTATGTGCATGTGTGGTAATAGGTTCAAATCCTGATGTTTGCGTGTCCACAGGTTCAAATCTTAATGTATGTGTGTTGTTTGTTGTATCTGTGTATGTATGTACGTTGTTTATTTGTTTGTCTGGTGTATGGCTACAGGTTCAAATCTTTACATATATATGTAACTACATGTTCAAAACTTAATGTGTTTGTGTGGTTACAGGTTCAAATCTTTATGTGTGTAAGTGTGACTAGGTCGGATTCAGATTTAGATGTAGATTAATATTCAGATCAGGATGCGCAAACCAACCTTTTTAGTTTTTGGTTTAGAGAGTATGTGTGGGGTATCATTTTACTCGTCTCAGTAAGCAGAATTCAAATATGTCGTATGCGCATGCGCAAACCAACTTTTACTCGTCTCAGTAAACATAATTCAAATATGGTGGTTAACACATGTGCAGACCAACTTTTGGTTGGTAAGCCATTACATGTCGATCATTTAGAGCAAGCAATTTTTATGCTTACAGTTCATTCTGCTAAAATTATTTTATTATGTATCTTAAGTATCTTAAGGTAACATTAATTTAAAAATAAAAATATCAAGAGTTATAAAGTACAACACTAAGAAGAGAACAATTATTTGTTTCAAACATTCATATCCTGAGCTAGTTTACCTAACAAGTCAAACTAATTATCTTGAGGTGTAGCTTCCAATTTTGTAAGTCATCACATGCCAATCATTTGTAACCATTCGCTTAAGTTTTATATTTACAGTTTATTCTGCTAACATTAATTTAAAAATAAGAATACCAAGAGTTATAAAGTACAACACTAAGAAAATAACATTTATTTGTTTTAAAACATTTATGCTAGTTTACCTAACAAGTCAAACTGAATGTCTTGAACCGTAGATTGCAATTTTTGTAAACCAATACGTCTTATCATTTCAGAGTAAACTATTCAATTGTTGACGTGTAGATTTCAATTTTTGTAAATCAACATGTCTCTACCATTTCAGAGTAATCTTAGTCATGTGACCAGTCAAACTAATTGTCTTGAGGTGTAGCTTTATAAACATTATTTTAATACAACAAAAAGCGTAAAAAAAAAGAAAAACATGCAGTCAAATTATTTTTGATTTCTACATAAGTGAATTTAATCAGAAATATAGTCAATCTTCAAGAATTCGAAGTAAAAGTATAATAACATTAAGAACAAACATTCCGACACCCGAAGTGATCCTAAACGTGTTGTATGGTCCAAATTCTGTAAATCTGTTTAATAGAATAAAGACAGAAATCAATTACCTTAAGGAAAATAGAAACGACATACATAGCAGATGTGCCTGAGAAGTGTATTCTGAACTTTATTGACTTACGTAGTTTTAAATATAACAGTCTATGTAATAATATCAAAAAACTAAAAAACATAAATTTTAACAAATACTTTACTTTATAACTTAATTGGGTCAGTATAACTCAAATTAATGCCTGACCCTTAATGTATAAACTATATTAATACCAATCAATCAAAGCCAGTGTGATTTAATTAATATTTGTTTATTGTTTTCAATTTAATGAAGGTATAAAATGTATATGAAAGATAAAATTTAACTTGGCTGCTCAGTCAAAGGCATAAGTTTTAATACAAATTAAACACGGCATGTGCTTTAGCACTTACACTTGGTAGGATGTAAAATGTACAAATAAAAATCAAGAATGCAGTAAAAAAATCGGTTTATTCAAGATTATTGAGTTTATATAATGCTGATTGTAGTGAATTTACCAAATTTAATAAAAATATATAAAATGATTAATTATAGGTGTTCTGATGAGTTGTGGTCAAATTATTGATGTATTGAAGAGAAAGTGATACAGATAAAGAAATTACTTAGCTACTAGTTTCATCCATTGGTCGTGTCGTCCGGACTTCTGCCCTTGAGGTGGTAAGTCAAGTCTGCCTAGGTCAGAATGCTGCGGGGGCCTCACGGTTCAGTATACTATATGCATATTCTTATGGGAGCAGCTTGAGTGGCGTTTTCCTATAGGAGCAGCTTCATAGTGACGTGAAACACTGGATGTTTCTCAAAGACGGATGTTGCATTCGAAGTGAGGTATTCATCTTCTCCAAAAATGACAGCTATATCTCCTCCAAAAACAACGGATGTTGCTTATGAAACGACGTGTCGCTTACAAAACGACGGGTGATTTCTCCAAAACGACGTGTGATTTCTTCAAAACTACGGATGATCTTCTCCAAAACGATGGGGTGGCTATAAGAATTCAGGTGTATGAGTGTCGCTTCAGTTCTTTATCGTTTACATAAGGTAGCCTGTAGCATGTTCCGTTTAAGTACAAAGCGTATCTACATGTTAATATCTAATAAAAATTAATTGACTTTTAATATTCGTTTTAGGAACTCTACCACAAGCCACCATAAAACATAGGCATTTATAATGAACAAAGCAATTGTTGAAAGTAAATTCAGTACGGTAAAATATCAGGCAATCATAATTAAGAAAATTTGACAAAAGCAATTGTAAAATAAGCGAGCATTATATTTTTCTCTTACCTATTTAGGCATGCTGCCTTCTTTGAATAATTAACTACGTAATAGCATGTTCTGAGGTTGACTTTTGAATAAGAAGAGAACGTGTCTCGTGTTTAGAACGCCTTTTAAATGTTCCTTATCTTGACACATACTCGATCAATTGAGCTATCGCGTTTGCAGATTCGTTCCCACTGAGTCATAATACGGTAGAGTGACTGACTACGAACTCGGTATGCCACGTCGATGACTCTGACTGTACTAGTGAGACTTATTCAGGAACCTTATAGTTTGGAAAAGGGTGGTAACACATGTAACATGTTACAACTTTTTTTCTTTACATATAGCATCTGATTTTATTTAATAAGTGTTAGTGTATGGAAAAGATTTATAGAAATATACTCATTCAAAAAATCAAAATCTGTAAACTACCAAGCAACCAGTGCAACACAACCGACCAACATTTAGGGGCGTAGAGATACCAAGCTACCTACAAGCGGGCCCTCTGAATCTATGATGTTAATGAGGTGTTAAGAGATTGAATGGATATGTGTTTGTATTGAAGGCTTGTAAGCTACGTACAAGTGGCCCCTCTGAATCTATGATAGTGATGATGGGTTAAGAGATTGAATTGAGATGTATTGAAGGCGTAGCGATTTTTCACTTGAGTCATTGTCATTCTAAAAGTATCAGAACAAAAACTGGGTCCTTTACTCTGGTGTATCTTGCTCAGTAGGTCCCAGACATCTTCGAAAACAACGTTCTTTGCTTTTCTAAATGACAAGTGAGCAGCCCCCTTGACGAATCCTTCTGAGTTAAAGGTAAACCCCACCTTGTCTTCGGGATCGACATCATGGACTATGTGGGTCACAACGTCTTTAATACGATCTTTTACCCACTTCTCTGGATCGTTGACATTATCAGGTATATCTTGCAGCCTAAAGCATATGCTTCGTCGATCAATTTTAAACTTCTTATTGGAATTCACTGTGTCTTCAAGTATTTGGAATGCCATTGTTTCGTGCTACACAACTGGCTGTTGGTTAATGACTGAAGTTTAGCTTCGTGTTTGTTAAAGACTAAAGTTTAGCAGGTACTTATTATTTTCACCTTCACTGTTGGCTAATGACTGAACCTTAGCGGGGTGGTCCTCGTCTTAATATTCACTGTCGGTTAAAGACTGAAATTTAGCCTCATATTTACCTTGGCTACTACTTAAAGACTAAACAGGGTAACGATCAGGAACCGTGATTTTGGATGACTCAGTCTTCTTGCAACGTTCTTGCACCTTCTGGTAACACTCTTTACAGTAAGTTGTAAAACTGTAAGCAGGGATGCCCTTTTGGTCGATTGTTAATTCGTAACTTACCTCATAGCCTTCTACCTTATTACATATCTGACAGAGAGGCTTTCTAGCATCTGCTCGACATTCAGAACAGGAACCTCCGAAGAAACAACTAGGCATGTTCACTGTTTGATGGTTGAACGATTAATGATTATGGTCGGCTTTAAGGCGCTTTTATATCCTTTGCATTCAAACTTAATCTGGTGCTACTAGTTGAACACAAATATTTTATCTTTTCTTAGTGTTGTACTTTATGACTCTTGTTATTTTGACAGACAGGACATACAGGGCTGACAACTGTCTAACAAGCTGTCTAACAGGACAGACAGAATGTCTAAGGATTATACAAGGGGGCTGCTCACTTGTCATTCAGAAAAGCAAAGAACGTTGTTCTCAAAGACGTCTGGGACCTACTGAGCAAGATATACCAGAGTAAAGGACCCGGTTTTTGTTCTGATACTTTTAGGACGACTCAAGTGAAAACCTCTACGCCTTCAATACATGTCAATTCAATCTCTTAAGCCATCATCACTATCATACATTCAGAAGGGCCACTTTTACGTAGCTTGCAAGCCTTCAATACAGACACATGTCAATTCAATCTTATAACCCTTCATTAACATCATAGATTCACAGGGGCCACTTGTAGGTAGCTTGCTATCCCTACGCCCCTAAACGTCGGTTGGATGGTTGGTTGGTTGGGTTGGGTTAGGTTGGGTTGGGTTGGGTTTGGTTGGTTGGTTTTGTTGTGTTGTGTTGCACTGGTTGCGTGGTAGTTTACAGATTTGGATTTGTTGAATGAGTATATTTCTGTATATCTTTTCCATACACTAACACTTATTAAATATATTCAGATGTTATATGTGAAGAAAAAAGGAAAACTATTTGTTAAAATTAATATGTTTTTTAGTTTTTCCATAATATTACATAGACTGTTATATTAGTATGATTAAAAGTAAATAAATCAATAAAGTTCTGTATACACTTCTCCTCAGGCACATCTGCGATGTATGTCGTTTCTATTCCGGCCCCCTAAACGTTCCTCTAACATCCTGTTGTAATAGGCAACCAACTCTTTGGTTTTCTTTTTTTTTACGCTTTTTGTTGTATTAAAATAATGTTTATAAAGCTACACCTCCAGACAATTAGTTTGGCTGGTCACATGACTAAGATTACTCTGAAATGGTGAGATGTGTTGATTTACAAAAATTGAAATCTACATGTCAAGACAATTAGTTTGAATGGTTAGTTTACTCCGAAATAATGGACGTATTGGTTTACAAAAATTGCAATCTACACTTCAAGGCATTCAGTTTGACTTGTTAGGTAAACTAGCATGAATGTTTGAAAACAAATAATTGTTCTCTTCTTAGTGTTGTACTTTATAACTCTTGGTATTTTCATTTTTAAATTAATGTTAGCAGAATAAACTCTAAGTGTAAAACTTACGTGAATGGTTACCTGAACATGTTGCTCTAAAATGATTGACATGTGATGACTTACAAACTGGAAAGCTACACCTCAAGACAATTAGTTTGACTGGTCACATTACTAAGATTACTTTGGTTCAAGACATTCAGTTTGACTTGTTATGTAAAAGCTCAGGATATGAAACTTTGAAACAAATAATTGTTCTTTTCTTAGTGTTGTACTTTATTTTATAACTCTTATACCTTGACATACTTAAGATACATAATAAAATAATGTTAGTAGAATAAAGTATACAAATTACGTTTAATGGTTACATCGATACCACCAAATTTGAATTCTACTTACTAAGACAAGTAAAATGATATCCTACACATGCCCTCTAAACCAAAAACTTGAAAAGTTGGTTTGCGCATCCTGATCTGGATCTTAATCAACCTCTAAATCTGAATATGATCTGGTCACACTTACACGCATACAGATTTGAACCTGTAACCACACAAGCACATTAAGTTTTGAACATTTACACATATATGTGTAAAGATTTGAACCTGTAGCCATACACCAGACAAACAAATAAACAATGTACATACATACACAGATACAACAAACAACACACATACATCAAGATTTGAGCCTGTAGACACGCAAACATCAGGATTTGAACCTGTTACCACACATGCACATACACCACACATCCCCTCTAAACCAAAAAAAACTAGCAGAGCTGGTTTGCACATCCTAATCTGGATCTCAATCTGAATCTAAATCTGAATTTGATCTGGTTACACTTACACACAAAGATTTGAACGTGTAACCACACAAACTCATTAAGTTTTTGAACATGTAGTTACATATATATATATATATATATATATATATATATATATATATATATATATATATATATATATATATATATATATATATGTATAAATATTTGAACCTGTAGCCACACACATTAAGTCATGTTACACAATCAGATTTGAACTTGTAGCCATACATACAACAAACAACACATATTTACATTATGATTTGTACCTGTAGCAACACAAACATCAGGAACTCTAAAACTAAACCGGTCTTGGGGTGTGTTTAATGCGTTCGCCATTGCCAACATTCGGCATGCTGCTATCAGCCTCCTAACAGTTAGGTTCACACATTAGAGCCTTATCTATCGTTCCCCACTATATCTCGAGTTAGGAAGCTTTTTTTGCCTACTTTGACATTTATTTCTGACCTTAAACCAGATTGCTAAAGTCCTTGTCGGAAATGCTAAATACAACGAGAGTTGCCAACAATCGGCATGCAGCTATCTGCCTCAGTTAGGTTCCATCTGCCATAGTATATAGTGCTAACATACCTCGCATAAAGCATTTTGTACACCACTCTTGAACCCTTGCTTGCTGATGTCAGGAGTCAGCTGTCAAATGTCACTGCCCGTAGTTGAGATGGTGGTGGTGGTGGAAATGGTTGTGGTAGTTGGGTGTCCTAAGGATAGTGATGCGGCAGAAATCCAGGGTCATTTATCTGGAACCCTATGTCGCGGATGAGAACGGGATGAATGACATGAGGGTACTTTACAAGGCAATTGTTAATCTAAAGCAACTTGTGCTTGAACATGACAAAAAAAATGACAATAGCAACCCCAGAAGGTCTGAATAAAGAATATGCAAGGAAGATACTGGAGTGTGTTTTTAGAGGGAGTGGAGTCAAAGTGACATATTTGGTGCCTCGCCATGTATCACTAGAGCTAGCAGAAAAACAAACCAGGCGGCAGTGAAAACAGAAGCTAAGACGACCTGAAGAAATAGTGATGGTAAAAGTGAGTAAACAACAAACATATGCGGATCTGCTGGAAAGCGTTAAGCAAGGAGTAGATATAGCAAAAGTAGGTATCAAAATAAAAAACATTAAGAAGGCAAGAAGGCGGCCATGTGATGCTCACGGTCGAAGGACAGGGACAAGCGGATGTCTTAAGAAGGGAAATAACAACAAATTTAAAAGAAGTGGAAGTCCATACAAGAAAGAGAGAGATGACTTTCTTCATTAGTGGAATGGATGTGACAACCACGGAAGAGGAAATGGTTTCGGTCATGAAAGAGAGCGTAGAGGTAGGGGAAGAACACATAAGGATTATTTATCTTAGACTGGGCAGATACGAAAATAAAATTACAACAATAGCAATGCCAACAGAGGCAGCAAAATTACTTATCAAGAATGGGTGGATAAAGGTTGGGTGGCTAAACTGTGAAATTAAGGAACAGGTTTCAGTAATGAGATGCTACAGATGCCAAGAATTTGGCCTTAAAGCGCAGGACTGTAAAGATGTAGATAGGGCAAACAATTGCCTAAACTGTGGGGAGAGTGGTCATAGTGCTAAAGATTGCAAAAAAGAGGCCTATTGCATGAAGTGTCGAAAAGAAGGACATAGGGCAGACCAGACGAAGTGCCCCCACTTCAGGAAAATCCTGAAGGAGGCTAGGGCAAAGAAATTAAATAATTACTAATGGGTGGCAAAAAGATACGTATACTGCAGGCAAATCTGATGAACGTGAAGAACAGTCACGATATGGCATATGCTGTGGCAGTGAAGAGTGAAGTTGATCTGGTAGTCGCAAGCGAACCAAATAGAAAATTAGTGGGTGCAAGCAGTAGCTGGATTAAAGACAGAATGGTAAGTGTTGCGGTCCTCTTCATAAACAAGAAATAGAGTACGTGACGATAAAAATAGTGGAAGGATATGTCTGTCTTTATATGAAACAATTCAAGATCTATTGCTGCTAAATATCCCCGAATATTACACTGGAAGATTTTAAGAGGGAAGTGGATGCAATGATGAATGACAGTGTGCAGGCAGGTGGTGAGAGCATAATTCTGGGGGACTTAAATGCCAAATCTCATCAGTGGGGATCAAGTGTTACAGACTCACCCTAGGGGAGAATATGTAACAGAATGGCTGGCGGCAAGAGATATGGTAATAAATAACACGGGAAATGCACCAACCTTTATTAGAGGAGACAGCCAGTCTATTATTGACATCTGTTCGACACAACATATACCATCGAAGATCATGGAATGGCAAGTACTAGATGAAGAGTCCTTGAGTGATCATCGCTTTATACAATTCGAGATCAAAGGATGTGGAAATGCTAAAAGGAACATAGAAAGGAAAAAAGTAGAAAACAATTGGGAAGCTTTTAGAACTATACTACAATGGAGAGTGGGAAATTCGGAAACCACAGAACAGGAACCTGCACAAGAAGGCTGTAGATCAGTGCTGAAGGAAACACATGAAGCCAGCAAGGTATACAGACGGACGGGAGGCAAAGCTTTAGTATCATACTGGTGGAACACAGATATTTATATACAAAGGAAAAAATGTAACGAGAAGAGGACAGCGCTGACAAGGTACAACAGAAAAAGGCGAGATGGGCTGGAAAGAGAAAGATGGAAGGAAGATTATAAACAAGCAAAGAACGATCTGAGAGTAATGATAAATCAGTCCAAGAGAAAGAAATCATTGGAAAGAGCTATGTGAAGAACTGGAGAGGGATATGTGGGAAGACGCTTACAGAAATGTCACAAGGCGTATGACAAATCAGGTACCCGTCGAGCTGACAACAGAAAGGAAGAACATGATAGCAGAACATTTGTTTCTGAGAAGAGTAGATGAGGTGGGCGTAAAGGAAGTAAGCCAGGAGACGAGGTGGTTCACTATGCGAGGACTGAACGAGGCTACCAATGTCATGAAGACCGGAAACTCACCAGGGGTTGATGGAATCCCTCCAGAGGCAGTTAAAGCAGTTCCAGAGTGGATATTGTCTGTGCTAAATGTATTTTTGCGGATGCAGGAATTTCCAACTGAATGGAAATTAGCTAAACTGATACTGATCCTGAAAGGGGGAAAGTCCCTAAACAATCCATCGGCATACAGGCCTATCTGTTTGCTGAACACCTTGAGCAAAGTGTATAAATGGCTTATAAGAGAGGCTTGGCCGATAACCAATAGGGTTTCAGGAAAGGTGTATCAACGGTGCAGGCCATCGAAGCTGTCATACGAACAAAGGAAGAAGCTGGCGAGGAACTATGTGTGCTTATAACGCTGGATGTTAGAAACGCCTTCAATACAGCCTCTTGGAGCTGGATAATGGCGGAACTTCACAGTAGAAAATTCTCTCAATATTTGATACGACTAATTCAGCACTATTTCAACACCAGGAGAGTGCTGATCGAAAAAGCTGAGGAATTGGAAATGACTGCGGGAGTTCTGCAGGGCACAATTTTGGGTCGCATTCTGTGGAATATCCTGTATGACAATGAACTACGTATGAAATTGCTAGAAGGTTTCACGTCCATTGGTTTTGCAGATGATCTGGCGGTTGTAGTGTGTGCAAGAGATGAAGGTGGGGTAACATTCAGAGCGGAGGAGTTGATAAGGCGAATTAGCGTCTGGATGTTCTACAATGGGTTGAAACTAGCACCAGAGAAGACAGAGGTGGTGATCTTGAAGGGCCCAAGAAAAAGGTAAAAACATATGCTTCTATGTGGAGGGAAGAAAATTTGCACCTACGAAGGCGGTACGTTATTTAGGGTTATTGATAGGCCACAAATGCACATTCAGAGAACATGTGAAGGCATTGGTGAAGAAAGCAAAGGAGAAAACATCTACTCTGGGAAGAATAATGCCCAATGTGTGGATGTTCTACAACGGGTTGGTACTAGCACCAGAGAAGACAGAGGTGGTGATCTTGAAGGGCCCAAGAAAAAGGTAATAACATATGCTTCTATCTGGAGGGAAGGAAATTTGCGCCTACGAAGACAGTACATTATTTAGGGGTCTTGATAGGCCACATTCAGGGAACACGTGAAGGCAGTGGTGAAGAAAGCATAGGAGAAAACATCTACTCTGGGAAGAACAATGCGCAATGTTGGTGGTCCGTGACACTATAAGAGGCGTATGCTCGGGGGATTGGTGACTTTTATACTGCTGTATGCGACTCCCATATGGTGTGTGATTCTGGGGAAAAAATATGAGCAAATGATGGAAAGAGTACAGAGAAAGATCCTGTTAAGGATAATTGGTGCTTATAGGATGGTGTCTGCAAAGGCAGCTCAGGCTATCGCAGGAATTTCACCAATCAAAATACTCACGTAGGAGCGAAACTATCTCCACTAAAGCGAGGAAGGAGATAGAGCAGAAAGGAGGGCGGAGGCAAAGCAGCTGAGTCTGAGAAAATGGCAGGAGAGTTGGGACAGAAATGACAGTGTGGGTCAGTGGAATAAAAAGTTAATCCCACAGTTGGAACCGTGGGTCCTGTGTGGGCACCGTAAGGTCCATTACTTCTTGGCGGGCCATGGATCATTTCACAGCTATACACAAAAAATAGGGAAGACCAGGGATAACATCTGCATTTACTGTGGTGAAATAGACTCTCCGGAACACACAGTGCTGGTGTGTGAGAGATGGCAAAACATCAGACAAAATGTAAATCTAAGCATGGGACTCACGTTGTCCACCGGAAACATTGTGGTGCAAATGACCAGGAGTGTAGAAAAATGGGATACCATACAAAAAATGATAAAAGACATAATGAAAGAAAAGGAAGATGAAGAGAAGTGCCACCAAGACATTCCAACAACTGCAGCTCATCCTTGAGAGAGAAGACTGACAACCCGGTGCACTGAACATATGTCCACAAGAGACAGTTCCAGGGTGAAGCGAGGGGGTTTTAGTCGGTAGGAGATCCACACTATCTGGGTCCCCTTCCCAGGTGCCCATGCAGGGTTTCCCCCTTAAAAAAAAGTGGGTGGTGGTGGTGGAGGTTGGTGGTGGTTAACCCCTCCACTGTCTGCCTCAAGGGGCGCATTACCTACTGAAATTGAATCCGAAAATTATAAAAAAAACTTAAAATTATAAAAAAAATATATATTTGATCTAAATTTTCATAAAATTGATTTTAATACCAAATATGTGTGTGTTTTTTTTTAAGAAAGCAGGCATCAAATTTGGTCGCCGGTATAACCTATATAGTAGAAACAATGTGCCATGTTTCATCAAAATAACTTTATTGTTTGAAAATGTACAAAAAATTTCCTAAAGTAAACTTAAAGTGTTCCAAAAAAAACGGTTTCTTGGTTAACCTTATAAGTTAATAGCAAATTGAGCTATTCAATTTTGTAGCATTTAATGAAAATCCGCTACCATAACGCACTTGCTGCATCCCGAATTTCTTTTCTTGCAAACTTGCATTATATTTCGATGGAAAAAGCAAGAATGCAATAACATAAGGCATGTTAGATTAAAAAAAAAAGAGTGAATTTGTATCACCAACCATAGGCCACCCTGTGATTGTAGAAATAACTTTTTAAAATGTAGCTCAAGACACCCTATAATTATGTATACAATTTTTTTCGTATCTTGTATAATAACAGATATATTGAGCTTTATTGATTTTGTACGAAAATTCAAAAAAAATTATATACCATTATACGATAAACTCTATAGGTAAGACCACTGCCAAAGCATCAGAGAAAGGGTCTGTTTGAAATTTTCTGTAAATATTTTAGTAAAATGAAGGACAATGACGGTTGAAACTAAGACTTCAGGGTTTGTAAAACAATCTTCTTGAGACATGTTCTTTCTATAGTCTGTATTAGTTCCAGGTTATTTGCCTAAATGTTGCCAATTTTGACGTTTTAAATCGTCACTTTGACGTTTTGAGGAAAACCCCAATTTATTTTTCTTTAAATGCCTATAACTTTTTTGTCTTTTGACTTAAGAGGGCTAGATTTTAGTACGTAACTTACCTATAATGATATAAACCCGCGCAGCAAATTTGGTTGCCCTTACTTTGTTATTTCAGGAGATATAATTTGTTTTCCAAAGAAAACACAAAATTTTCCGGGAAAACCTGGGTCGATTTTCCTGGCTAACGGACTTATCCCACCTAAGTGGTGTACTTGCAAAAGGAAGGTATTCACAAAATTTAATGAAAATCGACCCATTATTTTTTGAGTTATCGGTGTGATACATATATATATATATATATATATATATATATATATATATATATATATATATATATATATATATATATATATATATATATATATTGAAACTGACCCCGGATATGTGTTCTAGGGGGCCTAATTAGCGCTCATTTGAAGAAATTTTTTCAAAATTCAAAACTGCATCTCCTCATTAGTGAATTTATTTTAAAGAAAATTCACTAAAAACCAGTATCATCTGTTTGAATGCCACTTAAAGTTTTACCTACAGCCACAGCAGATATTTTCTAAGCAGCATACTCAAAAACAGAGTTATCAATTCCAATATGAGGGAAAAAACAGTAAAAGTTTAATTTGCAACAATTTTTAATCTGAAAACAATGTTAATGTTAACTAGACTAGCTGTGTAATCCGGGTGTATATGCAGTCATCTACTGACATTCAATTTTAAAGTTTTATCTACAGCCACAGCTGACATTTTCTAAGTGGTGTACTCAAAAACAGAGTTATCAATTCCGCATATACACAGCTAGTCTAGTTAACAAACCTATGTTTTCAGATTAAAAATTGTTGGATATAAAACTTTTACTGTTTTTTCCTCATATTGGAATTGATAACTCTGTTTTTGAGTACACCGCTTATGATGAATTTATTAAGAAGTGATTTATGAATTGCAGACGGTATTACTTATTAGGAGTAAATAATGTTTCAAATTATAATGTCTTATACAACTAAGTTATTATGCAACAAATAAATATGTTCATTTTTATTATTATTATTTGCAGTTCGATCAATGGCACAGTTAGAAAATATGGATAACACTCGCTCAAATCTTCTACAAGAGTCTCATCCTCTAGAATCTTATGAACGTGCACGCTATACTGATGATGTAGACACACGGTTTCCCCCAGATCAGGACATAGATTCCAGATTTGGAGCCAGTACAAGAATCAATGAGAGATATGATTCACAGGAGCTGGAACCTCGCTTCTCTGATAGCTACCAACTTGATGGTAATTACAGAAGAGTTGGAGCACCACCTAGGGGTATCTTCGACGATGTTTAGCATGCTAAGGATGATTACCTTTAAAAACTTCTAAGTCATTTGTTTTTATTTTTTAATTTATGGGTAAATGTAATTGTTCAATGAAGTTTACCGTTATTGTTATGAGTTATTTATTTAGGCATAACAGGTAGCTTATATAAAATATCTTGTAGTGTATCTATATTTTTTAAGTAAATTTATTATCAATGACTCCTAACTTTATCTATTTACTAACTATAAATTAATACTGGTAAAAGTCTACTGGAGTCTCTCTAAAAGGTTGAGATAATATTGAGTCGCAGATTGGTTAGGTCCTGTTTATGTTTTGTATTCAAAAAATCTACTTCCTACAAGAATGCCAAAGCAGGAAACCCTACAAAAGCGTTTTCTTGATACTGGTGATTGATTAAATTTGAAATCTCAAATTGACTATAGTGTATCTTTAAACTGATCAACCATACTAAAAATAAAAAAGAATCTACCTGTAGGTGACATATTTTGGTAGCTGCAGACTTTTTTATCTACAAATTTGTATACAACCACTGGATCTTCATTAGGTACTTTTTCAACGTTTATCTACATAAGAATTATTTTCTTCTACAGAGTTTACTATATCTCACTGTCTGCAACAGTGATACGTGTAACCCTAGGTAAATATAGTAAAGGCAATGTGTGTATATTACCTTTAGACCACCATACTAGTTAGCCCAGAAAATTAAATTATTCGTAGTGATTTCAACACCACTATTTAACTAACGTTATGTGAATCATCCTTTGACTATTTCTTAAGAAACATTAAACTGTCTGCATATAAATCACATTAATATGGCATTAAGAAAATAAGTGAATTCATGTTGGTTAAAGTTTCATGTAGAAAACTAAACAACTACCAATTTAATCAATTTTGGTAGAAAAAAGATCCCGACTTTTAAATTTTGAAAGAATTTATTCATAAAGCGCGAACTAGGACCCCTAGAACCCATATCCGGGCTCCGTTTTAATTATTATATGTTTATATATATATATATATATATATATATATATATATATATATATATATATATATATATATATATATATATATTTGTTTATTGCATGCACAAACCTAGCTATAATTTTTAATAATAAAAGTTTTCAAATATACCTGGAAGTGAGAATCCATTTTCTTGTCTCAGCTACATTCAGCATTCAGATACAGGGGGTAAAGTGCAGACTATAATTTTCAGTATCTTTAACAATTTTATGTACATGGCCACTCGCTATTCTTCTACTATTATCAAACAAACCCCTATATTTATACAATAACTTTTTATTATCATTTTCGATCTTTTTCTCATATATACATATACATACATACATATATATATATATATATATATATATATATATATATATATATATATATATATATATATATAGCATGCACAGACCTAGCTATAATTTTTAATAATAAAAGTTTTCAAATAAATACCTGGAAGTGTGAATCCATTTTGTTGTCTCACCTACATTCAGATACAGGGGGTAAAGTCCAGACTATTATCTATCTGAACCTGAAATTTAAAATAATTTAACTATATGTATTCGTCAGTGAATGGATCAAGACATCATTTAAATACCAAATAAGACATAACGAATTTTTGTATTGTACATAAATTGAACAATCCAAGAAAATTAATGAACTGCCTAACAATGTACAAAGTTATAAAAGTGATATAAATCCCAAAGACAAACCTTTGTAGGCAGATATAAAACAAGCCAGTGAATGGACAAGTGTCATAAACTGTCTTCGACGAAGTAAAAAACTAGTGAATTTAAAAGCAATGTCTTTAGTAATAAATTTCATGAAAATTTGTGAATATGATTAAGGAAAATATATATATATATATATATATATATATATATATATATATATATATATATATATATATATATATATATTAGAGGTGTACGAACCCATGTTTTGTTCGAACCGAACTATGAACGAACCCAAGAAAATATGTTGCCTCGAACTTCGAACCTCTGAAATAGTATGTCTAAGGTTCACAGTCGAACTTCGAACTTCTTAAAAATTAAAAATCGAACATCGAACTACCCAAGATTCTTCAGTGTACATATATCATTTCCTTAAATACCAAATTTAGGAATATTGTAACATACCATATTTGATATGTAAAAGATTCCCATTCTTTTTACAAAAAGGAAGGGTTCAACAAATTTGCAGGTTGATTGGGTGAAAATGCCTTCCGGTGGTGATCATTGGGGAGATGGGTCCACGTTAAATCAAAAATACAAAAACAAAAAATATTTGAAATTTTTAGATTTCTAGATCTATAGATAAGCTCAATTATAAATATGTTGCTGTTGTTTGGCATTGGCTAGGCAGTTTTAGCAAACAAATTGAGAGGTTTCAAGGTGAGCATGATAGGTATAAAATAACCACTTAAAATTTGAACTTAATATATTATATATTATTCTTATGAAAATTCACTACCATAACGCACTTGCTGCATCCCGAACTTGTCTCCTGATTGTGAAAATGTAACTGTTTTGGCTCATTGTGAAATAAAGCATGTTGAAACCAGTGTTTTCGAAAGGCAATCTGCAATTATCCTCATAAATTCTGAAAATTTACATTACCGATCGCCTTCGAAACCTGCCTCATAATGTTGTTACTCAAAAAGGTGTTGGGAGGCTAGGATATGTAAGAAAAATAATTCTGTGATTGCTAAATGGCTCCGTCGTGTCGCAATGTGTCCCATCAACTGTCAAAAAATGCATGAGTGAAATTGCCTAAAATTACTCTATCGATTCATTGAGACCGATAACGAGTTTAAAGCGCCGCTACCGAGTTAACGGGGCCGCAACTTCGCTACCTTTGGCAGCATTCAATGCCTGTAAAGTTATATTTCGAAGTAGTATGTATATGTATGTATATATATATATATATATATATATATATATATATATATATATATATATATATATATATATATATATATAGGGTGCTTCACGGTGAGTGGCCTATTAGACGTTTCTGGGAAACTACATATATTTAAATTCTGAAAATTGGTATCCGCACGTTTTTGATACTGATCTTTCTAACTAAAATATTTTCAATTAGCCTGCACTTCCGGTTATACCGGAAGTCGACACAAACTTTGTTTTTTAAAATGGAACACCCTGTATATTATTAGCTTTTTGAATTACACGTTCAATTTAAGAGCCACTTTATGACAACACATTCGGGCTAGTTCGTATCGTTTAGGATTTATTCGCCATTTTGTAGAAAAAATTACGATTGGAGCGCTTTAGAAAAATTCCAATATCTTCAAAGACTGGCAAGATAGAAACATGCGGTTTTCACTATCCCATAGAACGTAAAAATTCCTACATACTGTTATCGACACAATGCGATTTTAAGATAACTGTTATTTATAACATATATTTGAATTTGAAAATTTTCAATCAGAGATAACTTGATTTTTTTCAATGGAATGGTACCCATATGTCCCCAGCATCTGATTCAGCGGTAAATTCCCTATCTTTTAAGTATACATTACCCTATACCTATCTCTTCTAGTTTTCTCAGAAAATTGTTTTGAAAATAGTAAATGTTAGCGGGGCGATGTCATTTTTTTTGTCTGTAACAAAAAAAATATAGTAGAAACAAAAATATTTCATGTTCAAGTTAAAAATTCTAATAAAGAAATATTGTTACTGTGTTTGAAAATTATGTATTTAAAATATTTAAAAAAATTAAAAAAATTCTAAAGATAACAACAGTGATATTACTAGCTTACACAATCTTATAAATCCTCGAAGTATTATTACAACACGAGTGACAAAACAACTCACACCTCCTAAACTAGTAACAGCTCAAAATGTCGTCCATTAACACTCAAACATTTTAATATTCGTGTCGTAACACCGCTAGTGGTTGCTGACAGAATCTCATTCCTATCTAACTTTTCAAACCGTCTTCTTATTCTGTTCTCTGATTCTTCCCGTGAATTGACGGGCGTATCATATACTTTGGTTTTTATCTTTCCCCAAAGATGGAAATCAAGCGGGCTAAGATCTGGACTTCTTGCTGGCAATTTCCAGGGACTGCACTTTCCAATTCATCTATCTTCAAATAGATCGTCGAGTGTGTTAGATATTTCTCGTGGAGAGTTAGCAGGAGCTCCGTCATGTCGATACCAACAAGTTCTATATTCTGATCATGGTAAATTGTCTAAAAATTCTGTAACTATTGTTCTTAATATTTCCATGTAACGATTACAAGTTAAGCTCTCATCATAAATATGATTGAATGAAACACATTGAAACTTAATTTTACTTGAAATCCCCTTTCCCTAATAGCGTGAGGGTTTTGATTTGCCCAAACATGACTGTTATGTCTATTGAAAACTGCTTCATGAGAAAATTTCCATTCATCAGCCCATATAATAATTTTTTTAAGTCATCTCCTTGAATATGAATTAACATCATTTCACAAAACTGGACCCTTTTACTAGCATCTTCTGCAGAGCTTGCACTAAAGTAAACTTGTAGTTTTGCATTTTGTGCTTCCACAAGATTCTTTCTACAGAGGAGTAAGGAATACCTATATCGTTCATTGCAGTGTAAATAGAGGCATGTGGATATGCTTCGAAATAAGCCAGGACAGTTATTTCGTTATCTTCATCTCTAGTCACTGGACTGGGATTAACTTTGGGTGCCTTAAAAGTAACAAATTCTAGGAAATTTGACTCAATCCTTCTAAATTTCTTTTCACTTATGCGTGGCAGATTAGAATTTAACTCATTAAACCTTCTACATGTTCTACTAATAATTCGGTTACATTCTCCATGGATGTAAAATAAATTTAAATAATCTGCATTGGAATAATGATTATGCATGTTAACTGTGAACATTAGTACATTGAAATTTATCGAATAATTTAGAATGACAAGTATGTAATATAAATTGTTCATCATGGCACACTTGCCTTAACGTTGACGTTCAACCACAGTATAAGGGAAAATTGTGCTGTGTTATGTTTTTGAATGTCTCTAAATACCTCAAAAACTGTCCTTTTTAGCTATAGGAAATACCCAATATAGGTCGGAAAGTTATCAAAAATGGAATCGGTTGGAACTGGAAGTTACTGTATGTCCCTTTTAAAATAAGACACTTATTGAAGGCAAAAGTAGTCAAAGGTTGGCGCCACCCCGCTGACCATTAATATTTTCAAATCAATTTTCAAAGAAAACTGTATTAGATAAGTATAGGGTAATGTATACTTAAAAGATAGGGAATTTAATGCTGCATCAGATGCTGGGGACATATGGGTACCATTCCATTAAAAAAAATCCAGTTATCTCTAATTGAAAATTTTCAAATTCAAATGTATGTTATAAATAACAGTTATCTTAAAATCGTATTGTGTTTATAACAGTATGTAGGAATTTTTACGCTCTATGGGATAGTGAAAGCCGCATGTTTCTATCTTGCATATCTTTAAAAATATCGGATTTTTTCTAAGACGCTCCAATCGTTATTTTTTCTATAAAATGGCGAATAAATCCGAAACGGTACGAACTAGCCCGAATATGTTGTCATCAGGTGGCCCTTAAATTGAACGTGTAATTCAAAAAACTAATAATATACAGGGTGTTCCATTTAAAAAAACAAAGTTTGTGTTGACTTCCGGTATAACCGGACGTGCAGGCTAATTTAAAATATTTTAGTTAAAAAGATCAGTATCAAAAACATGCGGATACCAATTTTCAGAATTTAAATATATGTAGTTTCCCAGAAACGTCTAATAGGCCACTCACCGTGAAGCACCCTATATATATATATATATATATATATATATATATATATATATATATATATATATATATATATATAAGGACAAGTAAATATGTCAAATTAGTGCGTAAGAAATTTTGATATGTTAATGATTACAATAATAAGGATGATTAAGGATTGATTTTTTTGTTGATGAAAATAATAATGTTAGAAGTTTTCAAATACAAACAATGATTTGACTCACCTGGCTAAAATGCAATAATTGAATTATCGAAAGGAAATGATTCTCTCTTAACTAATTTGGTGAAATCTATAATGCTATTGGCTTTATCTGAAACAGAAACAGTAATTGGTTGATAAACAGATTTGAATGAAATTAACAGATTGGATTCGTCATATAAAACAAAACGGAGATGAATCTTAATTTCCGCGATGATGAACAAAGGGGGGTTCTGAAGGAAGCCGATGAAGACAACAAGCTAGTAGCTGGCAGATGAATAAATATCCTTAAAAAGTTTAAATAAATGCGTAAACAATAGTGAAAGTGCAATAAAAAGGTTATACCTATCAGTAAACAACATCAGAACAACTTCTAGCAAGAATACCAATACGTATAGCGTAAATAATAGTGAATAATGGAAAATATCAACCCACGCCATGTTTAAGATCCAGGTAATTCAATCCAAAAGAGTAATAAAAAGTGCAGTATAATTCCAAACAAGATTGTAAACATCGATTACCATAATAATATGTCAATTAAAGAAGCTATGTCATTTCTGAAGCAATTTTGTCAAGTTTAAGAATATAAATGAAATCTATATCAGAAGTACTAGAAAGGACCAAAAGAGGGCGCTTCGTGGGACATCATGTAAGACATATCAAACCTTTTCAACCATTTTGATTCAATCTCCTAGGTTACCTGATTAACCAAAAGCAAGGTTGTTATGATAATTATTGCAAATGAAATCAATTGGATTCGTTATAGAAAGTAGAGTTAAATTTTAAGCATCATATTGAAAATAATAATAAACAAAATTAGTAATATCCTTAACAAAAGCTGGCATATTTGTATTTAAAATTAAAAAATGTAAGGGATCCCAATTAAGCTTTTAAACTTTAACAACTAAATAAAGTAAAAATTAATTAAAGATAAGTCCTTAAGAAATTTTGATGACCAGAATAAATAAATTTGTTTTTAAATTTAAAATAGTATATTTTTGATTGTTTCATTTTTCTACTACTGTTGAAATATGTCTGTCCATTGACTAATCAATCCTCAAGTGAGTAGATAGGTTCAGCTAATAAAATATAGAGGCTACAATTAAGAATTTTCGACCTTGGTGAACCCAAATATAAAACAGTCCCTGTTGGAGAAAGAGTAAGTCAACTAGAGCTAGCTGTGGTAAAGTAAATTGATACATAAAAGGACCATGTAAATATTTATTTTAGTTAGAAATTCTTTTAACAATAGACGTATAATCAAAATTTTACTTTGACATTCAAAAGCAATATAACTTTAGATATAAATGTACATGTAGCGAGTGTCCTGAAATAAACAGACATTCGTGTTTAAATTAATATTTAATTCAATATTAAATAAAAAACAAAAGGCGCCCAACATAAATACGAAATAAAACAAGCAAAATATTTACAAACGCCTTTATTCAACACATATTTATTCAATAATAATAATAATACATATATTCATCTAAAATATACACCTAAAAATACATAATATACTATATAAATCAACAGAAATCCACACAGAAACACTCACAATAAAATTTCATGGAGCATTTTGGAAAAGCATATAATTATATAAAAATTTATTAAATTAATACCTAAACGTCGGAGCATTTTTAGAAGTCAGCTATTTATATAAAATTTCTATAAAATTGGCGTTCACCTGGGTAAAGCTCAAGTAATTTTTTTCTGTAGTTAAAAGGATACATAAAATTAATCTAATTGTGCCCTAAACGTTAGCAATATTTGCAAATCATATTAAAAATACCAATTTTGTGTCAAAATATAAACAAATAAACGAAATAAACATGCCTACACACGCAAACAAAGGGGATCAAGCTACGAAATAGGGAGTTAAGAAGAGCCGTGATACTTCTTGGGAAAAGCAAACCAGAGAAGAACGAATTACCGAGGAAATCATGGAACCTGTAAAAAAAGTCTCATGGGAAGAAATTTTACGAATAGAGACAGAAGAAGAGATACCGGTGGAGGAAATGGTAGAAGTAATACAGGAAGTGGTACAAGAGCCAGAAAAACAAAAGACAGAGATAGAGATACTGATGGAAAGGATGACGACAAGTTTTGCAGACTTAAATAAAAATAATGAAGACTTAAAAAAGGAAAATAAGAAAAACTTAGAAGATTTAAATAACAAAAATAATAAAAAAATTTGAAGGTTTGAGACAGGAAAGTAAGAAAAATTTTGAGGAATAGAAAGAATATTTAACTAACAAAAATAATCAAAATTTTGAAGATTTAAATGTGAACATCACAAAAAAATTCGAGAAAATAGAAAACAAAATAGAAAAAACCTCACAAGAGATGGGTGAAATTAAAGAGGAACTAAAAAGGATGGTAGAGACGGAAGAAAGATTGTTTAAAAGAATAGAAGACATAAAAAATAACCATGACCTAGTCATGGAAAAAGTGGTCTTAGGTATTCAAGACACCAAAGAACAAGTATTGCTAGAGATGGACTTGAAAATACAGGATGAAAAGGATGCTAGGAAAGCTGAGTAGGACATCATCAAAACTAACATTAAATATGTCCACAATGAAGCTAAAATAAGGTGTGATAACATTACACACGAAATGTGAGAAGTTGTCTATCTCCAGAACAACAAAATCTACCAGGTAGACCAAAATATGCCATGGATTAAACTGAATAACGCAAAAGAGGTACAAAACATCTTACAGAACATACAGGGTAGAGAGGTAAGAACAGTAAGTGGTCCTAATATTGATTTTAATATCAAATTTTCGAGGAGAACCAGTAAAATACACCCACACATAAAGCCTTACTCTGGTATGTCAGCAAAGAAGCAGAAGTCGAAGATATGGAGGACTTTGAGGTGAAATTCATAAACCATTTCTAGGGAGAGGCGATACAAGACCAGTTTAAAGAAAAGCTATACTTTGGGAAACACGATCCACGAAAATATGATTCTATGTCAAATTATGCTTTAATAATCTACAATAAAGCACAATTTCTAGAACCCAAAATGCGAGTCTAGGAAATTGTATTGTATATCTCTCGACATTTTCCTTTGAACGTGGCAGAAATGATCGCCACACAAAACATCAACAACATGGATAAACTGTTAAAGTACCTGATACGTATAGAAAGAACAATGGGGTCCACACAAAATACCTACAAAGCAAAAAGGGGTGCAGATAATCAAAAATACAACAGAAATACTGGACAAGGATACAGAAATCCCAGGTATGATGACGAAAACCAAAATAAAAACAGAAATTATCAAAATTATCGACAAAATTCATATAATAATGAAAATCAAAGGAACAACCCTAGAAACGAAAATAAAAATTATAACTATCCTAACTATAATAATAATAATTACCAAAGAAACAATCCTTCTAATAATCCAAATAGAAATAATTACAACAGGCCAAACTATAGTAATAATCGGTATAACCAGAATGACAATAGGAATGCAAACCGAGGAAACAATGAAAATTTAATCAGATAAGGTACGGGCAAGCAGAAAAACCAATCAGAAAACAAAATGATAATGACGAACATAAATCTAATCCTCAACAAAATTTTTAAATACAGGGCTTTCATTAATTCCCGAACCCCACGTGACCGGATTCTGTCTCTCTCTTAGTGGAATATGATTTTATGAGTTGGCAGTCAAAAAGTAACCAAAAAAACCACTAGACTAGACCTCTTCAGCCACTCAAAAGCCCTGGTTCTCTAAATCCTGTGACAAGGCCAGACTTGAAAAGGTCAAAGCTCACAAAACACTTCTACACAATCCCAGTCAAGAAAATCGTCAAGCATTTAACGATGCAAGAAACCGCTATGTCCGCATTCTTTCTGAGGCAAAAAACTCGTTTAATAACCACATCAAAAACAAAGTCCTCTTAAGCTCCAACGGCGGCAAACCCTTCTGGACTCTTGCTAAATCTATTGGGAATAATTTCTGCAAAAGCACGTTCCCACCTCTTGTCTCAGGGGATGAAATTGTTTCTACCGTCCTGGGCAAGGCTGAACTTTTTGCTTCGTTGTTCGCCGGCAATTCTACTCTCAACCCACCTCCAAATGTTCAACCACCAACAGTCCCCAATGGCGCGCATAAAATGAGGGATATCATTTTCAAAACTAAAAAGGTACAAAAGATGCTCTCTTCTCTTAATACCAGGAAAGCCTCTGGCCTTGACGAGATCCCAGCAATTGTTCTCAAAAAATGCGCACCAGAGCTTGCTCCTGTCCTGACTCGTCTGTTTCAGATATCTTATAATAAAGGCATATTCCCTAGTAAGTGGAAAACTGCTCGAGTACAACCCATCCCCAAGAAAGGATCCAAAGCGCTTCCTAGCAACTACAGGCCTATTTCTCTCCTTTCAGTCGTCTCTAAAGTGATGGAAAAGTATATAAACACCGAATTACTAAAATTTCTTGAAAAACACAGTCTAATCCACGACAGGCAGTATGGATTCCGTCAGCGCAGATCGACTGCCGACCTCCTTTCCTTTGTCACCCATTCTTGGAACAAGTCCATGGAACAACACTGTGAATCCCAGATTGTTGCTCTAGACATATCCAAAGCATCCGACCAGGTCTGGCACGCAGCGCTGCTTAATAAACTTCCGGCCAATGGCCTACCACCAAAACTCTGTATGTGGACAGCAAATTTCTTCTCCAACAGGAGCATATATGTTGTTGTGGATGGCCATTCCTCTAAACTGTATCCAATTAATGCAGGAGTTCCTCAAGGTTCAGCTTTAGCCCCTACTTTGTTTCTTCTCCACATCAATGACCTCCTCTCTAGCACATCCAACCCAGTTCACAGCTACGCGGACGACAGCACCCTCCATTCAAATATACAATATTCTAAGCCTGTCTCTTTAGCCCAATTAGATGAGGATCGCAGACTCATGGAGGGTTCTGTCTCCGTGGATCTCCAAAAAATATTACACTGGGGAAGTAGAAATCTTGTACAATTCAACCCCACCAAAACTAAGTCTTGCTTTCTTTCTCACAAGAGATACACCAGCCCTAGACCCATCACAATGAACAACCAAGTTATTCAAAGTAATGAGTCCTTTTCTCTTGTTGGCATTTCTGTGGATCGAAATCTTAATTGGCACCAACATGTCACATCAATTGCAGAAGCGGCTGCTAAGAAATTAGGTTTCCTCTTCCGGGCTCGCAAATACTTTTCTCTATACCTTATATACTTCACAAATAAGGTCAAACCTCGAATACTGCTCCCACATCTGGGTTGCCGCTGCCGCTTCTACACTCGCTATCCTGGACTCCATTCAAAAGAGAGCTATACGTCTCATCGGTGAGCCTACCCTCACCCAAAGGCTGCCATCCCTTGCCCACCGACGTGCCGTTGGTGACCTCTCTCTCTTTTATATATATCTGCACGGGCACTGCTCAGAGGAGCTTTCCTCCATAGTTCCCCCACCTGCAGCCCCCAACAGATCTACCAGGCGAACAGAGCGAATGCACCCTTTTACTGTGCAGGTCACCAGACTTAGAACATCTTGTTATGCCCGCTCTTTTGTCCCGAGGACTTCCAAGTTGTGGAATTCCTTGCCGGCACATGTTTTTCCTTCTCCTCCAAACCTTCAAGTCCAGAATTAACAAGCTGCCTCTTTCCTCCTTGTCAACACCCACGGTACGATAGTATTTAGGCTGTAAGCCCTCGTGGTGTGTTGTTGAAATTAAAATAAAAAAATTAAAAAGACCCTAAAGTTACTAAATCGATTGACAGTTCAGTCCATTGGCGCTCAGTTCCCTTTTGACCGGTTATTTTGTATGTATATTGTGCAGTTTCCAAGTTCGACCAGTGTTTACCTTCTTCAAATAATTTTCTATCTGTTGGACAATAAAAATAAACAGTTTTTATCAAAACTTAGCATTTTCATTGCCTTTTTACGTAAGTTAAAAGTGTAGGTATGTTAACGTTATGTTGTTGACGATATTCGACATCGCATGGAACAAAACCCTACCAAATCTGTTTGTTGGAAATCTGCCCAAACAGGTACATATTTGTTACATGTTACACAATACACATTCCTAAAACCGTAAATAATCGGACCTCAATTTGTTTACGTACATTACAAAATTTTGATATCTATACAAAATAAAAGAAATATTTTATTATGTTTTTAATTTATTTTTTTAACAATCAATAACAGTAAACCATACATGAACAGGCTTGCTAATAAATACATTTAAGACATTTACTGTTTCAACTTATTATAATTTTTATATTTTTTATAAAACCCCAAAGGAAATATGAGACAACAGTGACATCTTAGGGATTTCATTAATTCAGGTTGTACAACCGTGTATGCCGGGTTGCCTAACGTAGGGCGGTCTCGTGGGGTTCGGGAATTAATGAAAGCCCTGTATAAGCGAACATTGTAAAATAAATAATATAATAAACTATAGTCATCCAAGAGAATTTATAAATTTATCGAAACCAGATTTACAAGAAAATGAAGTTAATATAGTATTTATAACAGCAAACGTAAACAATAATGAAAATAAAGTTAAGATATTAATCTATACTGATTCTGAAGCCTGATTAATAAACAAAGAAATTGTGGAAAAATTTAAACTAGATAATTTATATATATATATATATATATATATATATATATATATATATATATATATATATATATATATAATATTCCAAAAATATCTCTAGTAAATGCCAAGGGCAGAAAAATCAGTGAAGGATCAAAAGTAATTATGGTAAAATTAATCCTAAACGAAAATACAAACTACAGGGTAAATGTTAATCTGATAATCATAGAAAACATGGATTACGAGATTATAATAGGATCAGATGAATTAAGTGAAGAAAATGTGAATATCAGTTACGAACTGAATATGGTAGAAATAAATAATGAGAAAATGCACATGATGAATGAATGATAGAAGTAAAGATGGTGTAGCGAAGAATATAAAGAAAAATAATAATATGGAGTATGGGCGATTCAATGAGTTCGTGCCAGTTATTGAAGTTATATATATATATATATATATATATATATATATATATATATATATATATATATATATATATATATATATATATATGAGAAAAAGATCGAAAATGATATTAAAAAGTTATTGTATAAATATAGGGGTTTGTTTGATAATAGTAGAAGAGTAGCGAGTGGCCATGTACATAAAATTGTTAAAGATACTGAAAATTTTAAACCGAAAAATTATCCTATTCCATATCGATACCGAAAAGAGGTAGCAAAAGAGATCGACGAAATGTGAGAGCAGGGTGTCATAGAAAGATGTGATACACCTTATATTAATTCCATAGTAGTAGTGAAAAAGGCAGATGGGGGCATTAGATTGTGTTTGGATGCATGAAATATAAATAAATTAACAACTCCACAATATGAGGCACCAATAGGCATAAAAGCATATTTGGTATGATAACGGGTTCAAACATTTTTACAAAATTGGACCTAAAACATAGTTTTTGGTTAATTTCATTAGAAAAATCATGTAGGGATTATACAGGTTCATGATAGATGGGTCTGTATATCGTTTTATAGTAACTCTGTGCGGATTCCAGTCAGCGTGTGCAGCGTTGGTCAAAGCTTTAGATAAAATATTAGACAAGTATGAAGAGTTCGTACTTCATTATGTAGATGACATTTTAATTTATTCTAAAAACATGGACGAACATTTAAAACATGTTGATTTAGTTTTGAAAATTCTAATAAAAGAGACCTTAAAATTAAACATAACAAAATGTCAGTTTTATAAAACACAGATAAAATATTTAGGGTATAAACTAGACCAAAAAGGGGTAAAAATGGATGAGGAAAAAATCGAGTCAATTTTAAACTATAGTCCTAAAAATTTAAAAACTTTAAGGGGATTTCTGGGAATTTTAAATTATTTTAAAAGGCTTATCCCAGATTTGTCAAATAAAATACTACCACTGGTAGATTTGTTTAAAAATATTGTAAAATGGAACTGGGGTAAGGAACAGGAGGAAGCTTTCATTAATATTAAACAAAATGTTACTAAAAACTTAGAAATATTCCACCCAGATTATGAAAAAAAAATTATATTACATACAGATGCATCGAGAAATCGATTTGCTGGGGTTTTATTGCAAAATATACAAGATATGGAGGTACCTATATGCTTCATATCAAGTGTAACAAAAAAGCATGAGAAAAATTACAGTGCCACCGAATTAGAACTAGCTAGTATTATTTTTTGTGTAACAAAATTAAAATTTTATTTATTGGGAAATGAATTTATTATTGAGACTGACCATGCATAATTAATCAATATAATGAACAATAGGCTTATGAACAATAGAGTTCATAGATGGGCTGTTACAAGAATACAATTTCAAAATTAAACATATTAAGGGAAAATTAAATATAATTGCAGACGCCCTAACTAGCGAAGGTGGAGATAAACTCGATGAAATCAGAAAAATTCAAATAGGGCTAAATATTTTTAAACAAGAAAGGGTTTTATTTTCACGAGAAAAAGTAATAATTGATCAAGTAAATTTAAATGAACAGGAGAAAAGAGGGGCAAAATTAATTGAAAGTATATACATAAAAGAAACAGGGAATTATGACCAATTTATTGTCACAAATGGGTTGGCCAAAGAAATGTTAGAACATTTACATATAGAAAATGGTCACGTGGGAAAGAGTAAAACTTGGTTATTGTTTCGAGAAAACTATATATCTATAAACGATTATAAAATCACTAAACAGGTAACAAGAACTTGTGAAATTTGTCAGTTTGGAAAGTGGAAAACCCACAAAAATCAAAATTATCCAAAATCTATTATATCGACTAGACCATTGGAAATAGGAGCAATGGATTTTGTTTCAGACCTTGTACCTAGTTGGCAAGGAAATAAACATATATTAATAATTGTTGACCATTTTTCAAAATTTATTCAAAGATACCCATGTCAACGAACAAATTTCAAAAATATTCAGAGATGCATGAGAAAATGTTAAAGATTATGGAATTCCGGAAACAATGATAGTAGATAATGCAGAATATTTCCAATGGGATAAATTTAGATCTTGGTGTCACGAAAACAACATAAATGTACATTTTACTAGTACTCGTCATCCTCGGTCTAACATATCCGTACGATATATACAAGAAATTTTAAAATATTTGAGAATGATGGTGCATAATGATCATAGGCAATGGCAAAATAATCTCTATACAATAGACAAAATGACTGATAAAAGTCCACATACCATAATGGGAGAAGCACCTGTATTCATTTTTAAGAAAGTCAGTCCTGAGAGAAATTGGATAGGTCAAAATAAATTGTCATATGAACAAATTGTAGATAAAGTAAACAAAATCAATGTAAGACGAGCCGAAAAATATATAAAAAGGGGTGTATTTAAGCGAAGATAAAACAAGAGTTTAGAAAGGGATATTTAGTTATTGTCAGGGCATTGAGAGTATCCGATTCTCAGAAAAATATAAGTGCTAAACTATTAATGCCATTTGAAGGTCCATATGAGATAATTACAGAAAACCCAACTAACAGCTGTGAACTTAAAAATCCACAAACAGGGAAAATACGGGGAATTTTCAATATAAAAGATATATTTAAATTTAGGAATTAAACAAGAATAATAATAGGGTTGATGACACGAAAGATTATAAAAAAATCTATATCTGGGGGAAAACCATTTACAAAAGCCATTTTTAAATTAAATAACTAGATATACTTGATTCTAAGTGCTAGAATAAAGTAATTTTCATCTGGGGGAGTTGTATTGATATTTAGCAATATCAAACATAAATTATTAGCTACCTCACGCACAGCTTAAAACTAAAAACTTAAAACTAAGTACTTACAAGTAAACTAGAATATCACTTATCACTCATTAAAATACTAAGCGTTTGTGAACGATAATTGTCAAAACACTAACACTGCCACTAAATGTCAATGCTGTGGAAAACCTGGCAGCAACTTAAGTGGATATCGAGGGTGGTATTGTGCAGAATACTGATCCCAGTCAAAACGGTTGGTATAAAATATTGGAAAGCATTGCCAATAAATTGTTGAAATCAATCTGAAATGTAGAAATAAATATTTAAAAAAACAGATATGATGAGAGGGAAATTCACATACTAGGTGTAAATAAATATCGATGATGTTTGTGTATGTGTGGAAACAAATAAAATGGGTAAAACAAATTCATATGCACTCAAAATATAAAGACACTCGTATAAACCACACTAGTAAAGCATTTCAAAACAAGATGTAAATGAAATTCATATAAAATAACTTACTAAAGATGCAGATGTTTTCAAATATCCAGTGAAACCAAACTATAATACAACACTGCATTTTTTTTGTCCAAAAAAGATCTGTATTAACAGCATGGCAATCTAAAACACAAACATTATAAAATTATTCAAAAACAGATATATAAAAAGACCTGTCTCAGACAATATATGGAGAAAATGGTTCTTAAATTAATTTTAAGCAGTGTAAATAATGTATCCAGACAGACACTCCAAACAGTAGTGAAATTTAAAAGACTTTTTCAAGCTAGAGTAAGACATTTAAGAAAAAATGAAGTGTAGCTTGAAATGAATATAAACTGATAAACAAATAGGAGTAATTTGGTTAAATAATAGTTTATACATGCTTGTTAAAAAAATGAAACGTGTTATGTTGGTTATATATATATATATATATATATATATATATATATATATATATATATATATATATATATATATATATATATATATATATATATATATATATATATATATATATATATATATATATATATATATATATATCTCTGTGTGTGTGTGCGCGGGTGCGTGCGTGCGCGGGTGCATGCGTGCGCGGGTGCGTGCGTGGGTGGGTGCGTGTGTGTGTGTGTGTGTGTGTGTGTGTAGAAAATCTAAAGTTTGTACTAACCTTTAAAAATGTTTTTCATATTCTTAAAATAACTTAAAAATTTGATAAATAATTTTATAGGTAATTTAAGTATTTTAAGACTTGTTTTTGATGCTGTTGTTTAAAATAATTTAAAATATGTCATATTTAAAGTTTTACAAATAGGGTTAAGTGAATTTGAGGTTTATACCAAAGACATTGACAGCATTTCATTTCTAAGTTGATGTGTACATAGACAGAAAAAATATTTCTATGCTCAGAAATGTGGCAGTGAAATTTCTAGCTTGCGTTGGATTCAATATTTTGAAATGAAAGTAAAAATTGAAGCAAAGTTAGCTTTCTTCAATTTGGTTCATCATAGCGAGAGGATGCCAGTGCAATTTGTCACTGCAAAAAAGTTAAAATTAAGTAGAAAATCGGCCAAATAAAGTATGAAAAGTGTTGAAAACTATTAATTAATCAATAGTATGTCCCCTGTTTAAGAAATAAGCTCAAAGGAAGTACTGCAAGAAAAGATATGCAAATACCAGAATAATAATTGACGCTATAGACGCTTTGTTTGAAGTGGTAATTCCACAAGATGGCTCCCTAGCAAAGATTGGATTTCTACGACGCCAACAGCAAGGAAGAAATTAGGAAGTTCAAAGGTATTAAAACTTCTGTAATAAATAAAAAAGGGCCTTTTTTAAATAGAAGTAAATGGAACTTTTAAATTTCGCAAATGAATGTGTGAATGGAATTTAAGTCATTGATGTATATAAACCTTTAATCTGTTTGTAGTATTAAGATTTTGATCAAAGATAAAACCGAAATAAAAAGAGCTCAAATAGGAATATAAGAATTTGTTGAATAAGTAGTGGTGTAAATTTGTTGATTTTGTTATTTCTTTACCATCATAAAGTTGGGATAAAACTACTATACATATAAAATTTTAAATGAGGTATTATTATTTGAGAACGTGAGAAATATATCCAATTTTTTTTATTTGGGCAAATAAAAGGGAATTAAATAATCGTTAAATTCATTAATTGTAAAATCATAAAAAAGGCAACTCACTACATACCCTAGCAGTATGGGGTTAATAGTCGGGCAAATATAAACATATATAAAATTGAAAAACATACATAAAAAGATCAATAACAACAAACATAAAATGAAACCCATTTTATTTGCAAAATCATTTTATATCTACATCAGATATTTAAGATATTTAACATAATTAATATAATTGTCGCCTAAAAGTGGGCAGCTCGATCAAAAATCTTATAATTATTAACTTATATCAATATATATATATATATATATATATATATATATATATATATATATATATATATATATATATATATATATATATATATATATATACATATATATATATATATATATATATATATATATATATATATATATATATATATATATATATATATATATATATATATATACTACAAAAGTTGGGTATCTTTTGTTCTCATTTTGTTTATTATAGTTTTAGGTAAAATTAAATAGTATTTTGTTATGAGGACATAGGTAATACAATAAATATACCACTCCAGACCGGGCCAGTAACTTTTTCAAACAGTTTCTGATATATCTGGATTTTTCAAAATTTGATTGCCAGGGAACTGATGAGGCTACCACAGTACTGATTAAATACATAATTCATTGGAAAATATAAGATTTATTGCAACTTTGAGCATATTAAACAGCAAATATCTCAAAACCAAATAATATCACACATCTTTAAGAATCAAATCACATTATAAAGTATTATTAAGATAACCTTTAACTGTAGTAATGTATGTACTATCAGTCTTCAAAACAGTTTTACTGAAATCATTTTAATAATGACTTAATAACACCGAGGGAGTTTCCTTAATAATAGATAACATTTTATTAATAATTAAATTAAAAAATATTTAACAAACATATTTTTTTCTTTAATAACGTAACTAGTCATCGTAACAAACATAAATCAACAAAAAAATTCTTTTAAAAGTTAAAATGGTTACTTAGAATAATACAAATTCCTTTTTAAAAACATCAATTATCTCCTTAAATTGGTAAAATACCATGTTTCCCTTCATAACTAGGCTTGGCACAGGTAGTTTTTTTACTACCTGCTCTACTGGCACATCTGACACATCACTTTCATCAAGCTTACACAGAGTACTGTTGGTGTTACAAATTTTGAAAAAGTCACTCTCAATTCTCCATCTCCCTCATCAACAGAAGAGCAGGTTCCCGCATAATGAATATCTTGTTGTGCCTCTGTGTAGTCGGTAACTCCTGGCATAGATTCATTGCATTCGAAGCTCTAATTACTATTATTGCCTCCCATATAGGTGGAAACTGGCAGAGTGTCGTCTTCTGAGTGTGTGAATACGGTCCAAATATTCAGATGTGTATCCGGAACTTCTGTCTCATACTTATTTCTCCATATTTTATATTTGTCCACTAGTCTTCCAGATATTACTTTTGTAAATACTGCCTTTTCTTATCGTTCTTCGTTTTTGCATAATTTTTCGAGTTACAGCTTCACTAATATATTTAATTCTTGTTTTTGGTGTTTTTCTACGGATTTGATGGCCCTTTTTAACTGTTTCTTAATAAGTTTATACTTTTGATTCTGACATATTAACTTTATTTTTAAGTTTTGACATAACATCATTCATTTTTATTTGCTTGTTTCTGTGCTTTCTTTGCCTTATGCTTCTCTTTTTTGTTTTTTGTGCTCTGGTCTTCGGTAGTTACTCAATTTTGAGCACTAATTGCTCCAGGATCTTCAGCTTCATCGCCGGTGGAAGGTGGTGCGTCCTGTCATATAAGGTTAGGTCAGGTCAGGTCAGGTATGTATTTCAGTTCAAATATTGTTCACGCCTATAATCTGTAGAATACTTTTTACACTTCCTGGTTACTCTTTCTTCCCAAGCTGTCATTTGTTGAATACTCTTTCTTTCTCCTTTCTCCCTTTTTTTTAATGCCTCGATCTGTCTTCCTTTATATTCCGCTAATTTGATAGGGTATTTTTTAATTTTCAGCATCTCTTTTTTTTTTCTCAATATTTGTTCTCTAGTCAATTTTCGCTTTTTGTTAACTGGCAGCATGATGTTTTGATCTGAAATAAGTAAAACAAATGTTTACCTACTATAATATTTGTGATGAAAAGGCTCTGAGATAAAAATCATCAGTACCATGGTAATACGCCAGTCCTCTATCAAAACATCGGACATGGTACTGATGAATCGGACACAAATTTGGGGTTATAATTTAAAATAAAGTTTTTGCTGGTATTTTCCATTAATAGGATGCAACTTTTCAATATATTACGTATAGCCTTATATAATTCATAACGAAATATATGTACGTAAGGAAATAACTACTTACCACAGTACTGATATTTTGACTGGAACTATATGTGCATACTCCATAACCATGCTGCTCCCACTGTTTTCTAAATGGGTGTCGTGCAAAGGGAGCGCTGTGTAGATAACTTCAAAACCAACACTCAGAATTGAACGAGGACTTGACATTTGAACTTGAGTGTTTCACGAGAATTTTGAATTTTAACATTGCTCACAGAACTGACGAGTAAAAGTGAACACAAGGTTCATCATTTTTTTTAAGAGAACTATTATTCGATTATATGGTAAAATATGGAAAATACATTAATTCAGTGTTTCATAGTTTCAAGTGAAATAGTAAGATTTACAATAAATAAATATTTTAAAATACAATAACTCAAATATGTGATTATGGAGTTGTGACACACCAGGGTACTGATGTTTTGAAAACTTACTGTGTTATTTTACAAACGTGCTTTTGAAAAAAAAAACATCAAAATTGGATGGACCAGTAAACGGGGCTTGGATCTTTTGTAATATAATGAAATATTTAGAAAAAATAATAAATTCCCTACTCTATTGACTGATGGCATCAAGTTGCCCAACTTTTGTTGGTATATACATCCCATCATCAATTAAACGTCCATACATTGACCATTTACCATCATTCTGACGGCCACCACCATTTGGACGTCCATGTATGGAGCTCATATTTTGTGTCATACAGAGTGAGTAGAACGCATGTAACATGTAATACTTAACCATAGGACAGAATTTTAAAAGGATAAAATTGGGAGGTAAATCGCAATATTTATATAATATTAGATCAGCAGATTTCCGCTTTTTTAAGAACTGTGTGATATTAGCCTCCATGGCACCAGCCTGTGCGGCACTACCTTGCCTGTGTGGCTTACCGTCTATGACAACGTACAGACAGTAACAAACTATGTTCTTTTCAACCAGCCAGCTTTGTGGCAATACCCCAGCCTGTGTGGCACATCCTGAACTACCAACCCTATTCGACCCTGTATAAAGTTGTGTTGGTCTTATGTCTTCCACATGCCCAGAAACCTTTTCTGTCTGTTTGGTTTCATGTAAATAGAGAATTTAACTAATCACTTTAACTATCTAAACCTGTACGTCATCAAAGCAGTTCCTGGAATCTTTGGCCTGTGTGGTACCTGCCTTCGTGGCTCCAGTCACTACCCATCCTGTAAGGCATACTGTAACTTGTAATTAAACTTATAATTGAATTAGTTTCTGATTATTACCCTTCATAGCACGTGCCTGTGTGGCATTCCCTTAGTTGGTGATACCGGCTTGTGCAGTGCGTCGTTCCAGCTCCTCTTGAATAGCGTTCATGGTATACCTTTTACCTTGAAGTAGCCTTATTCTATCTGATTTAACCTTTGTGGCATCAGCTTTGCCTTATCAAATCAATACTCTTTAAACTTGAGTATGTGCTGCCTATCATGTTTTTTCTTTGATGTAATTACATCCTGTAATGTGAGACATGGGGTACCTTGGGTGGCGAATGATCACTGCTGAAAAGAGTGAAGCGCCAATCTGACTACCTTGACCTGAAAGGCCCCCGGTGAATCGACTGGTAATGTGCATTCAGATGCCATGAGTGTTACATTCCAGTCTGGAGATTTGAATACTAAAGCTCACCTCAGGCTTGGTCGGAGAGCTGTAGACCACAAAAATGTCTATTAAAAAAATGGTCATCTACATTAACCCGGGGAGAGTCTGGTGAGATATCACATACCCCAGACGTTTTGAAAATGGCGCCATTCAGTCTACTTTCTATTTGTGGCGCCGGGACGCTCAGTATCTTCCACTCAACGCATTCTGCAGCCATAGTAGTAGTTGTTTGGAATTTGTGTTCGCCACGTGTCGAGATCCGTCATCAAAGTGCATTGGGGTATCAGATACCCAACCACACAGGTGAGTATATTAATATCTACTCGAATTATTTCATTTTGTCTATTGTTTACATCAGATAAATATTATAGTTCTTGACATGTTATTATCGTGTCTGTCGAATAATAAGAATGAAAACCAAATAATGATTTTTTGCAATGCATTTTCGTAGACGTCAAGAATCAGAGAAAAGAGTCAATAAATTTTCTCAAGTAGATTAGAGATTTTGTAGTAGGATGTGTATGTTTGTTCTAAATTTCCAGTTATAGTGGGATTGTATGAACAAGAACAAGCGCAGTTGCTGGCTCTTTGAAAAGAAGTTGATGCCGAAGCAGATGTTATTGGCAGTGAAAGTGGGACAGAAACTGATTGTGAAGGTGGTAGCAATCAAAATTCTGGGGTCAATAGGTGTGCTGTGGGGGGTAATCTGGATTTCAGGGAGGTATATATGCAAAATATTTAAAATGCAGCTTATACAGGTCCAGCTGAGCCGTTTTTTTTTTTTTTTTGGCATTTTCTGCTCATATTTCCTTTTTATCCTCTTCCCTGCCCAGCACCCCCCTATTCACTCTTGGTCCCGTAACTTTCTTGGGGGTGGTTTGCAAGACATTTTTCTGTGGCTTGTGCATCTAAAGAGAATTATTAGCATGTTACTGCAAAAAAAATTAAAAAGGTTCCCGTCCCGGAAACTGCAGATTTGCCTTTGAAACAATTCCCCATGCCTTGGGGTTTTTATGGATTTAGAATGAAATTATTAAAAAAAAATGATGTTGTTTACGATTTGTTTTACTTTTAATTATCGAATATACAAAATGTTTTATTTCAACAAAAAGTAAGTATGTTCTTGGCTTGTTTATGTGTTTTATTTTCAACTGATATTATCACAAGGTTGCCCTTATGATCAACTTGAGCAGATGCCACTGAATTCTAAGTTGATTTAATTGAGGGTCATGTGCCATATGATGTCACTGCTTTTGTGGTTGAGACAGGCTATATGCGTAATATGTTCTACATTAAATAAGCTATCTTTTGATGCTAATTAGAATTATTTTCGGACTTTGTTCGCTCATTCTGTCTTTTAAAATGTTGTGTCCTGAGTCCCTTTAAAAACTACACTTCTAAAGTACTCATTTATTCATTATACTTCTAAATATTTAATCGTTCCTTATTTGAGAGTATACTTCTAAAAACTGTTCACCCACAAAATTACATCGTGAAATAAGCTGTATTTTGATGTAACACAACGGTAATGTAAAACACTTTACATAATTCGATTTTTAAAATAAATAGGGTCGATGCGCCAGTGGTCAATCTTTTTTGGTGATCTACGGATGTACGTTTAAAGAACAGTGCTTCTAGAAGTTAGGTTATGCATTCTTCTTTAAGCCTGTAGTGCATACACTTAACTTTTACATGAGAAAGATTTAAAAAAACATAAATGAATAAATTTTTACTATTTTATTTTTCTGAAAAATAGCACTTTTAAGCGAATTTTTATTTAAAAAAAAAAAAAAAAAAATAAGCGTGAAGTTGGGCCACTAGAATCCTGAAAGCAAGGTCAGTTTGAATTTTTATGTTTGTGTGTGTGTGTGTGTGTGCGCGTGCGTGCGTGAGTGAGTGTGTATGTGTCCAACTGATAACTCAAAAAACAGTTAACCAATTTTGGTGAAACTGGATAAGTGACTTTCTTTTATCAATAGCTTGGATGAGTTCGTTAGCCAGCCCAATCAGACCAGTTTTTCTAAAAAAAATTGATTTTTTCGGGAAAAAAAAATAGTATCTCAAAAAATAACAAAGCTAGTTTGATAAAAACTGGCAGATATGTTTCCCTGGTAAAGACCTTACCACATACCAAAATTCAACTTTCTGGCTTTATAGAAAAATTGAGTTATTCAAATTTGAAGCATTTATTGAAAATTTGATTCCATAATGCACTTGCTGCGTCACGAAATTTTTTTTAGTAGTCGACCACTCTTATGTCAGTAGTCGGCCATGCCTACACCAGTTGTCGGCATGGTTAAAAGTGCCAATTTTCGCAAGGCTCATACTTGCCCAATTTGTTGGTTTTCATATGAGTTATTATAGGTAAATGAATTTTAAGAGATAGGTAGCAATAAAAATAGGTTTGTCTCAGGGAAACAAAAATATATTCTCATAAACGACAAAAATAAATATAAACTCGTGAAAAATAATAAAACATACATATTCCTTAGTATTAAATAACAATGTGTTGATTACATAAATTGCAGTAAAAGTCTAATTGCATGACATCTTCATAGGTCTGCCCTGCCAGTTCTGTGCATTTTAGGTGAAACCACCTAGGACACATATCACAGCCGATATTTTTATTGCCTTCCTCTTCTGCACCACTGTCAAGTTCATCTTTGCACGAGCCACACTTTTGTTACTTTTGCGTGACTGTCGCTTTCGGTTCTTCAAATAATTTATTTGTTTCGGTTTCCGTTTCTTGCCTTCCAACATATTTTCGTTATTTTTTCTTTTAGCTAACTCCCGTTTCCTTTGCTTAATTTTCTCTTGTTCTTCCTTTTCATTTTCTTTATTAATGTAGTAGGTTCTCCACGCCATTGCAGAAATTGCGCTTGCGGTTGATCCTGACTTAGGCCTTTTCGACTTTACTATTGGCCTAGGATATTTTAAATGTTTGTCAGATGCAGGCATGTTTTTTTTACGGCACCAGATTTACATGGATCTTTATCGCTGCTTGTACCATTTAATTAAATCTCGTTAGCTGGTATCTCCCATACTTGGTTGTCGTTCTCATATTTTCGTATGATAAAATTTGCATCTTGAATTATAGTTTCTTGGAATTCATCACAAGCAGAAGTCGTTTACTCAAAATTTGTCTCAAACGTATGTTGACTCTTAGAGATGCCCTGCTAAATATAACTGGTGTGCACAGACTATTGAACTGCTTAGGCATCTGGACATAAACTTTACGTGGGAAAAAGTATCTTATGGCTAATCTCAAATCAGGCTATAATTCTGCAAAATTTACAGGATAAGCTACTTGAAACTGACCGTCAGTTAGTCGCGGGGTCTTCTTATACAATACTGTACACTCGACTGATATTTGGGGCACAATTTTTCCACCCTTACCTTATGTTAGGATTGCTGTCTAGCTCGGTGTGCATCCTGGGTCAGTTACGAACCTCTTCAAGTATATTTTTTAAGTTAACAGCTAACAGTATCAATCACGTAATTAGTCTTGATAGTTTCTGTACAGTCTGTAATATGAATAAACCAGAGTCTTTGGGGCACATCATGTTTGAGTGTCTGGTCTACGAGCCGGTCCCCAATTCAACAGTAAAAAGTTTGAAAGATTATGATGGCCTGGCCTGCCTCTTGTCAAGTTCGTTTCTTTATTATGGAGAGGTGAGGGCGAGGGAGAATCTGCAAGTAATATCTGCATTACCACGATCACAAAATTTCTTGTTTCTTTCAGTTGTTAATTTTTAAGTTTATATCAATGGGTTTAAAAACGATAACTTTTGTAATTATAGAATAATTAGTTAGGTTAAGTCATCCAAACTCTTGTAATAAGTTCTATCTTACTACAAATAAATTTTGATTGATTGATATTTTCGTATGATAAAATTTGCATCTTGAATTATAGTTTCTTGCAATTCATCACAAGCAGAAGTTTGATTGCTATGTTGTAACCTATCTTCGAATTTTTTCAATTCCAACAATATTCTATCTACATCTTCCGCTCGATGATGAAGGTTGGATTTAAAGCTCATTAAAACTTTGTGTACACTCAAAATCGGCAAACGTTAATACCGCTTCTTGGCTGTGTGTCAAAACGTTATTAATATTTTCTTTTTGTGTTAATCCTCATTTAAAGAGAGCAACAAATGACATACTTTGTCACTTTCTTCGATTTTTGAACCTATGCTTTCAATTTCTCTTATAATGGAGTCAAACTTCAAAAAATGATCCTCTAACTTGTCATTTTTTGTACATTTTAGTCAATAATTTCTTCTTCAACGTTAACTTAGTAAATACACTCTTTCTCTGAAATACATCTTCGAGAGATTTCATCATTTGTTTTGCGGTTTCTGCATCTTTAACTATTTCAAGGTGCTTGTCAGTCAAACACTGAATAATAACTGATTTGGCTTTAGCATTTTTAATTTGAAACTCTTCTCTTTAATTATCATCTGTGAAGTCTTCAATACTATTCACCAATGCAACCTTCAATTGTTTTTCTTCTAAAAGGGCTGACACTCTGAACTTCCAATTATTAATAAAATTATTTGAACTCAATAACGGATAAATAACTGTAGAATTCATCTTTCTTAATTCGTGTAGAAAAGATAGCATGCGTCTTGCGCTAAACTTTATCTTTTAATTATCCATTTTAATCTAATTAATATTTTCTTCTATATCTGAGCCCATAAACTGTAATTGATTGAGGATATCCGTGGATGCTTTTGATTATTATATTAATTAACCAAATACGTTTTTAAAACCCTTTAATAACTAGAAACATAACACTGTTTTCTTAATACATTGTGCATAACATTAACTTGATTTATTGTGTCATTTTTTACATTATTACTTCTTATTATTTTTCTTTTAAGGTAATAATAATAATAATAGCTACCTATATGATTTATACAGAAAGAAAAGGAGCACAGAGTATACATTATTCTAACAGATATAACCTTTTTTAATAGAAATTTATTAATTTGATCAATCTGTTTAATTTTGACCTCAAATCAAGCAAAGATTAATAACATGAAAAGGTAAGGCTATTTTTCACCGTTAAATGAAAAAAAAAAATCAAAAGACCCAATCATACATAACTTTTTGTGAAATTTCCAACCACTCAGGAATATTATAATGCATAAAAATGATATATTAAACAAAAATGCTAGCCCAAGCACAGAACCCTACCCATGAGATGAGAGAAAAATTTAAAATCACAGCAGTAAGTAAACAATTTTTGGCATAATTTCGGGATCTTCAATATTAGCGTTTTATTATTATTATTTTAAATAAAGACGCAATTGACTCTCATGCTCTACAATTAAAAGTGCTATTAAGGTATAAAATAAAATAAATAAAAGAAACCACACTAAATACCATAGCAATATATATATATATATATATATATATATATATATATATATATATATATATATATATATATATATATATATATATATATATATATATATATATATATATATATATATATATATATGTATATAATAATAATAATAATTTATTAACGGTCTGAGCCAATTTACAGATTAATTTACAACCAAAAATCAAAATAACTATAAACAAGCTAATAATATAAACCTAAAAAATATTTTCTAACACACTTTTAAATTCAGCAAGGCTTACAAAAAAAATATCAGTTTTTTCACAATATTTGTTAGCATTTCTACAGATTCTTGGAACTGCAGAATGAAAAGTATAATTAACACGATAAAAACTCTCATTAAATAGACCATGGTGTCTTAAGGTTCTGGATGGAACACTAAGCTTAATCATAGCTAGTAAGTCAGGAGAATCTACAACACCATTCAGCAATTTATATAAAAAGCAAAGGTCAAAATTAACCCTTCGTTGTTCGAGAGTAATCAAATTTAATTGAGTATAAAGTTGTAAGTAGTCAATTTGGTCAGTTACGATACCCATCTTATATGCCACAAACCTAAGAAATCTTTTTTGGACTCTTTCAAGTAGATCTTTATGTATCTGATAGAATGGTGACCATACAATGCTGCCGTATTCAAGCACAGATCTGACATATGCACAGTACACAGATTTTAAACAGTTTACATCGGAGAAGTCTGCCAATGTTCTTTTCAAAAATCCCAGCATTTTCAAGGATTTATTTGTAATTAATTCAATATGCTTACCAAATGTCAAATCACTACTAAAGTACACTCCCAGATCTCTTATCTGATCAACCTTTTTTAAGACAGTATCTTCCATTTTATAATCAAAATTTAAAATATTTTTCGATCTAGAAAATTGTATATAGCAGCATTTACTCTTATTTAACAACATATTATTATTCCTACACCACTGGATCAAATTATCTATATCTGCCTGTAATTTCAAATTATCTTCAGGAGTTTTAATCTCAACAAACATCTTCAGATCGTCTGCATATAAAAGTGTATCTGCATATTCAAAGCAGCGAGTCACATCATCAACAAATATGTTAAAGAGCAATGGTGAGAGATGCCCGCCCTGTGGCACACCCGAAGTCACATCGATCTCTTTAGATAGATAATTTTTTATTTTAACTATTTGTTTTCTATTAGACAAGAAGTCCCCAAACCAAGCAAACAAATTTCCAAAAATTCCAAATTTTTGCAGCTTTATCAATAAAATTCGGTGATCTATCTTATCAAAAGCCTTTGAAAAATCGGTATATATCACATCGAGTTGACCTCTCTCCTCAAGGACCCGAGACAGGTAATGTTCATATATTAGTAAGTTTGTAACAGTGGATCTACCTTTAACAAAACCGTGTTGCTTTAAAGTTAACTGTCTTTCAACAAACGGTCTTAGTTTATTCATTACAATATTTTCAAATATCTTAGGAATTAAACTATTCTTTATTATAGATCTGTAGTTTTTTATATCAGATATGTCACCCTCTTTATGGAGTGGATCCAAGAACGATATCTTCCAAGCATTTGGGAAAACACCCAACTGTAGTGACAAATTAAAGATCTTAGCAAGAATATCCGATAAGATACATTTACATTGCTTTAAAAAGCATACAGGAATCAAATCTGGACCAGCACCTAAGTTATTATCAAGCTGCGCAATGGCATCAAACCCTTCCATTATTTCTATCCTCATTACACCCATGATCGCATTATGAGAGAACTCTTCACTACAATCTACAGAAACACTATTGTTATAATTGTTATAAACTGACCCAAAAAAATCTGAGAATGAGTCAACAATTTTATCTACATCTTCTATCTGTGTGTCATTATATTTCATTACTTTAGGAATACCGAATTTGTTTTGCTTTGATCTAACATATCTCCAAAAACTCTTACTATCTACGTTTATGGCTGTTTGAATATTATTTATATAGTCATTATAACAAATCTTAGAAACATTTTTACACTGTTCTCTTAATCTACTAAAAATACTATAATGATATTGAGAGTTGCTAATTTTATAATTTTTGTGTGCTATTTTTTTGTCAATAACAAGTTGTCTCAAGTCTGCGGAATACCAGTGTGGAAACTTTCTATTTCTAGTTCTACATTTGGGAACAAACAAATCAATGGTTACAAAGAGAACATCATAAAAACGATCCATCATTACATTGAGGTTTTCAGAATCTAACAAACTATCCCAATTAACATTAGATAAATAATAATTGATGCCAATGAAATCTGCCCTATCAAAATTATAATATAAATAGTCATAGTCTATCAAATCAAGATTTTTTCTACAGACATCTAGGTTTATCTCTAGCGCAGGATGATACTTGTCCAATTTCAGAAATGGTTCAGCAACTGATACATTGAACCTTACCATATTAGAAAAAACTAAGTCCAAATAGTCTCCAAAAATATTACTAATGGAGTTAATCTGATACAGTCCCCAGTAAGCAGCTACGTCCGATAGAATCTTACATTTCTGAGACACATGCCCAACTGCCATTGATCCATATTCATCGTTTAACCAATTTACTCCAGGAAGGTTGAAGTCTCCAGCCATTAAAACATAGTCATAATTAACTAAACTCAGAACATCTTCCACACTAGAGACATATTTTTCGTATATTTCAACCGATGAATCAGGAGGAATATAAACAAGACTTATCAAAATCCTTAATGAATCCCATGAAATCAAAACCATTTTGTGTTCGATAGTTTCTTCATTAAGAGACAGTTCTACAGATGGAATTGATGATTTCACAGCTATTAAAACACCCCCTAGATATCTACGTACACTAGTATTTTTACTTCTATCACATCTATACACTAAAAAATCGTCTAATCCTAATTCATTATCAAAAAATTTTCATTAAGTCCAGACTCTGTAAAGAGAATCAGATCATACTCTGATTTCTCCGTAGCCAGTAAAAGATCTCTTAGTTTCGTCCTCAGTCCACGTACATTTTGATAATATAATTTTATCACTGATGAGGGATCATTTGAGTAAATTCTTGCCGGTTTTTTTCCATATCCACTCTTTGTGCTCTATTTTCCTCACCAACTCGCATCGGTCTACCTTCCCTGAATACTCTGACAGCAACACCTTCACACCATTTGTCAGGATTCAGCAGCTTTTCAAGATAAGGCTTGGTAGTAGAAACTTTGAATGAACTATAGATTGTTGGATATCTCGAAGGAAGTTTCTCTATCTCAGTGGTCAGCTGAAAATTATTCTTTACGTAGTTACTCAACTCTTCTTCAGTTGTCTCTGGATGGAGTCGAGTAACGTGTATTGCCACTTTTTGATTAGTTGGATTTCGTTTTGGTGCTGTTCTCAGAAATTGATCTTCTGATTGAGTATTTCCAGTACCGATAATAATCTTAGCAAAATTTCGTTTCTGATAATTTTTTTCTGTGACTTTTCGATGTTGTAGTCCATCAGTAGAATTAGTTTGTTCTACTGTTTTTGTACTATTGCTTATAATTGTTTGTTTGCCGATTTCATTCATGGATGAAGAATTCATTAAAGTGTTTTTAGTACTACCAGTTGACAACATCGGAGAGACTAAACTCACAAGCTCCCTATTTGAATCAGTTAGATTTTTCACCTCACTACTTAGTTGCGCAATCATCGATATGGTTTCTCTTCTTAACAGATCCAATGAGGATTCCATATCATTTCGTGGAGTAACAACCTCATCATTGTTTGTTTTGGTCATCAGTTTTTTTATTTCCTGTGTACAAATATTACAGGCATATATCAAGATCCTCTGAGACAGTTGCATAGCTCTAACCTCTGTGCTAGTTAGTTTGGAGCATTGTATACAAAACTTAGTCTGGCAATAGTCACAAATTAATATTTGTTTTTGATCATACTGTATAAGATCAATTTTGCATGAGAAACAATTATTTATCATTTTCTCTTATTTATTTATAATATCTATAAAAGACAATATCAGCTAAAGAGAAATTCAATTTCTTAAACCACAAAATAATCTTATCTTTTCTTCTGATAATCCCAATACAAAAACTTCACAAATTGAAATATTTTCTCTATATGTTCAAATTTAATCAAACAAAATTAGCCATAACAATCCAAATAACAATGTCTACCACTCCAATTTTCACATTAACAGATAAAGAAAAACTTTCCCTAAACAACGGTATCAAACTTTTATATTTTTTCTACTGAAAAACCACAAAAATCAACAGTTAAATGAGAGCAGAATATACCTGCAACAACACTCACACTCCAACTCAATTATTATATATATATCTCAATATATATATATATATCCGATAACTCAAAAAATAATTAACCAATTTCTATGAAACTCGGCAACTGCCTTTCTTTTATTAATGGCTTGGATGAGTTTGTTAGCCAGGAAAATCGGAGAGGGTTTTCCGGGAAAATTTTGATTTTCTTTCGAAAAAAAATTTTTTCTCCGAAAATTACAAAGCTGTTTTAATGAAATTTAATGGATATATTGCCTCAAGAGAGATCTTACTACGTACCAAAATTAAACTTTCTAATTTTCTAGAAAATTGAGTTTTTCAAATTTTGAATTTTCTTCAAAAAAATTATGTTCTCCGAAATTACAAACTTATTTTAATGAAATTTGGTGGATATTTTGCCTTAGGAAAGACCTTACTACTTACCAAAATTAAACTTTCTAAGTTTATAGAAAATTGAGTTATTCAAATTTGAAGCATATAATAAAAATTCACTACCATAACGCACTTGCTGCGTCCCGAGCTTTTATCTATTATCGATTTTTTCAAAGAAAGGCACGTATATGCTAATTGATAATATAATTTTTATATGTATTTATTGAGGTGTTTGTTCGTTTGGGGTTTTAAATGGTCCAATTCACAGTCATTCATAGAAAATTTAAAAAATCGAGTGTTTACCTCATCACTAGCACATTTTTTTCGTGTAAAAATCCTTTAAAACAGTTCTAAAAGTTCCTGCTGGTGTTGGATAAACATAATAAATTGTTTATTTTGTCCTTTTCAAATATATGGTGAATGCCCCAGCCAAGTTGTAAAAAAGAAGCTGTACAAACTGGAAAATTAATTTTATTTATGGATAAAATGTTTGACTACGAAGCCGTGGAAGGGCCACGATAAAAAAATTATAATTGCCACTTTAATCAGCCAATTAGCGCTAATTGCGACTTTAAGCTGGCAATTAGGCTAATTGTCATTTTAAACTGGCAATTATAGATAATTGCCAGTTTAAAGTCGCAATTAGTCCTAATTGCCAGTTTAAAGTCGCAATTAGCGCTAATTGTCAGATTAAAGTGGCAATTATAAAAAAGTCGTCGTGGCCCTTCCACGGCTTCGTAATACACTAATAAATCTGATAAATAATTCGCCTAATAAATTATTTTGTTGTAACTCCATTAACTTAACAAGATAGTTCACAAGTCACAAGTTCGTTTAAAGAAATGTCATCCCTTGCAACCTCACGACTGTCAACTCTCAAAAGTCAAAGCTATCTAGATATGCATATGACCTTGGCAGCCATGTGCGAATCTCTCTCGAGACACTCGTAAAATATTTGACTATACCTCCTAAATTGGAAACAATGAGCTAATGGCAAAAAGCCACAGCCATAATTCGAACAACGACAACAACAAAATGGGGATCGTTAAGATGTCGTTTTAGGCCAATAGATTCTCTCAGAGTTTGTTGATCTTGTTTGAAATCATCGTGATTCAAAATATAATCAAAAACTTCTATTAACCTGTTTCTGTTTGACAACACTGTAGAAACTATCCTAGAATAGTGTTGGGCACTGACTGACTGATTCGACTCACTGAGTCGACTCCCACCAATGAATCAAGTGAATCGACTCAGTTGCTGATACGACTCCCGAGTCCGAGTCACTGACTCACTCTCAGGACTCTTGGTCACTGAATCCGAATTCGATTCACGATTCACCACTCACCGACTCATCTCATGATTGAATCGGCCTCAGAGATTTGAGTCTGAGACTGAGAATGGGAGTCGCCACCTCGCAACAAGAATGGGTCGATTCCGATTCCGATTAGGGTCTCGTACGTGACTTTTACAAAGTGGAACGATGATATGGTCAAGGTCAATGCCATAAAGCTATAAGCCATCTTGGCGCCTAAAAAAGATTACCTGCATCTGCAATCCTTTGTGCTCGAGAAACGCCAAAGCTTTAATTATAATTATAAATTATTGAGTATAAATTCTTATTCATACTAAGTATTAAAGTCATTTAATAGTATTAAAAATTATAATTTTCATAAAATAGACATAGGTATCTTAAAAAACATTGTTCAAAATAAAAGGACAAACCTATAAGAAGACTCCTTTGTGCATTCTGATTATAGTTAATTTTCAATGTTAGTTGATTACCTATTAATAGCAGTATTCTTTTAAAATGTTAAAATGTTTTGTTTCATTATAACTTACACTTGCCGTTATTTAAGATATCTATAGAATATTAACAATTCACAATAGACGTATACCTACTCTTTTTTCCCTTCTAGTGAATTTTCTTAGAAAAAATTCACTCTTGGGGAGATCTCACCTTTTGAATTTTGAAAAAATTTTTTCAAATGAGCGCGAACTAGGACCCCTAGAACCCATATCCAAGGTCAGTTAATTTTTTTTATATGTATATATATATATATATATATATATATATATATATATATATATATATATATATATATATATATATATATATACATATGTATGTATGTATCACACCGATACAAAAAATAATGGGCAGATTTGGTACGTAGCTTTACGATATTAAAAGTAAACTATATACCGAAAAAAAACGTTATTAAAAAATATTAATATTATTAATATTAACTATAATATATATATATATATATATATATATATATATATATATATATATATATATATATATATATATATATATATATATATATATATATATATATATATATATATATATATATATATATATATATATATATATATATATATTATATTTACCTGTTACATTCAGTTGCCCTTGGAATCCTTATTTTCTTTTAGTTAATTTTGCATGAGACTCTTTATAAAAATGTATAAATATATTGTTTTTTGTTTTAATCTTTTTATATTAATAAATTATTAATAAATTTTAGAGCTTGGGTTCATGAGTCGAAAAATGCACCACTTTGTTAATAAAAATTTGTATGAGTTTTATTACGAGATTCAGGGGTTTTTTCTTAACAATAAAATGGATTTCAAATACAAATGGATAATTTATTAACAAACAAATAGAACAGTTTTTTAAAAATTAGGAAAAGAAATATTGCTTAACTATAAAATTCTTATTAATATTACAAATTCTTAACAATATTCAAACATACCTTGAAATGTAGGTACAGTTCTTTTTATTTATTAAATTATTATTTTTTGTTAATTGCTTTATAGCTATTGAGCTACATAACATAAGTTCCAGTCACCAACCTTTAAATGTCACTTGAACTATTTGCCTCCATGTGTTTTAATAGTTATTCTATCCACTATACATTTGGGTTATGTGTATAGTTTCTGGGTCTAATTTCGTTTTTACGGATTCTTCTTTCGATCAGATGAAGATAAAAAAAGAATCCCTTGCCTAGTCAGTTGACAGTTTGGTTTTTTATTTTTATTTAATATTTACTAATTAAATTCCAACAAGAATTCATTAATTTACCATATATTCTCCAGTTTCCATTGATTGAATAATATTTGTTCCAATATAGCTATTAATAATAATCCGATCGAAAAATAAACAGTAGGTAAGTTGACACTTATTTAATTCAACTCATTCAATTCAATTCGATTAAATAAATCGACATTTATTTTATATAAAAAACAGAAAAAAATTGAATTAGCCTCCTGACGCCATGTTAATTATAGACCTGCTTATTTAGGATATTTTTTTACATTACAGCTATACTTTAAAAGAAAGCTTGTTTAAAACTGCGTATTTTGATACCCCATACATGTGGTTTCATTATACCGTATGTTCTTAATTTTAATGGCAAACTTGCTATTTTCAAAATTGACAATTGTCATAAATATGAAAATTACTGACCGCTAATCTTTATAATACACCAATTATATAATGAAAAACTTATTCTAGGCAATTTCCTGATTACATAGAGCTATTTTACATGTGATTTGGTTCAATGATAATCTTATAATCTATACATGAAATTTGTAATTCTTTTATCTGTTGACATTTCAATTTCCAGTCTAAAATTGTTTATAATAATCTACTTACCTACAATTATAAATTTATACAGTCATCAAAAATACAATTTAATACATTATTATATCAAATATTATACACAAGCCGTCCTCTCGTAACATAATGTTCGACAATTGTTAAAAGTTGCATTTTTCTTTCATTTTCCCTTATTATTGTTGCTACTATGTTACTCTAGAGATTCATAATGATATAATCAACCAAATGCTTTCAAATTATTAAATCTGTTTTGATTTTACAGGTATTATCAAATTTTGTAGAAATTCCGAAATGCCATATTATGTAAATGTTGAAATGACATGCACTATCAATTTGCAAATTATATGGACGTGACACTGATATGGTCCACAATATATATATATATATATATATATATATATATATATATATATATATATATATATATATATATATATATATATATATATATATATATATATATATATATATATATATATATATATATATATATATATATATATATATATATATATATATATATATATATATATATATATATATATATATATATATATATATATATATATATATATATATATATATATATATATATATATATATATATATATATAGTTACTATTTATGGTTTCTGTCAATTTTGATCATGAAAATTGCTGTGGAAAGGAGTTTTCCTTATTACGTTATAATTGTATTGGACCTCACCTCAAAATAACAAGTAATCTATAATATGTCAATAATTTCTGATTGCCATACCTTCATATAATTCTAATCATGTTGTGTTTGTATTTTTCCACACATTTTATCCTATTTGCTTCCTAAATTAATTGAATTTTATTGTTATAGTGCCAAAGTTTATCACTCTGACGATTTCTTTGCTGCGTTTAACGCACCTATCAAGATGGAGACGTGATTCAGCCACGGAATGCTGATCTTTTATTTTAATTAGCTTCAGTGATCTCGTCTACTGCTTTATTAAATATAATATTTTAATTTTGAATGTATAGTCTTTGGAAAATAAACATTTTTTATGTAAGTTACACGCTTTGATTTCAAATACTAATTTTATATGATATTTTTGATATTATCATGCATTAAGGTGTTTATTTTTATTTGAATACTTAGCCCCTTGCATGCTTATCGACTTTTTTTTTTAAATTCCCCATTTTTAACCAGTCTCTGGCAAGACATACTGTAATAAGAATAACGTAAATTTCCCAAGGTTTTCTCTTTCCATTTATCTAAATTTAGATGCATTTCTGGTACATTAAAATTACCATAGCAATATATATATATATATATATATATATATATATATATATATATATATATATATATATATATATATATATATATATATATGTTTCGGGTTTTATAGCGGCCCAAATTCGCGTTCATTTGGAAAAGTTCAGGACGCAACAAGTGCATTATGGTAGTGAATTTTTATTAAATGCTTCAAATTTGAATAACTCAATTTTATATGAACTTAGAAAGTTTAATTTTGGTATGTAGTAACGTCTCTCCTAAGGCAAGATATCCGCCAAATTTTATTAAAGTAATTTTGTAATTTGCGGAAATTTTTTTTTTTTTCAAAATAAAATTCAAAATTTGAATAACTCAATTTTCTATAAACTTAGAAAGTTGAATTTTGTTACGTTGTAAGGTCTCTCCTAAGGCAATATATCTATAAAATTTTATTAAAACAGCTTTGTAGTTTTCGGAGTTTTTTTTTCAAAAGAAAACTCAATATTTTCCCGGAAAACCCCGCCCGACTTGCCTGGCTAACGAACTCATCCAAGCCATTAATAAAAGAAAGGCACTTTTCGAGTTTCATCGAAATCGGTTCATTATTTTTTGAGTTATCGGATATATATATATATATATATATATATATATATATATATATATATATATATATATATATATATATATATATATATATATTGCTATGGTCTGGCTTTTCAATTAATGATTTGTTAATTACTAATTAGATGCTGATAAACACTTAATTGCAGCATGGAACTGTTTTTTTTTTCTTCTAATAAGCTACTCTTTTATGAAATTCTGTTGTTTTGGTTGATTAGCTTTAACTGTTTTATTTATTTTCAGTCATTATCTTCTTGCTTAACTACCCCTGGCAACTATATTATTACCAGGCACCTTCTCCTGTGGACCAGGCACCTTCTACCTGTTCACTCCTCAACGTTCTCCAGCTGACTTCTCTATTGGTAATTGTCTGTACCGACCACGAGCCACTACATTTACTTGTTTACTCTACGACGCTCTCCAACTGACTTTTCTATTGGTAATTGTCGGTACCGACCACGAGCCACTACATTTACTTGTTTACTCTACGACGCTCTCCAACTGAATTTTCTATTGGTAATTGTCGGTGCCGACCACGAGCCACTACATTTACTTGTTTACTCTACGACGCTCTCCAACTGAATCCCAATTTTACTGTCTCTCCGAGCAGCCCTCGCCTTATCGGCTGTTTTGCCTTCGACCTGGCCAACCGATCCTTCCTCACCATAAATCTCACCACAAGTGTCTTATACCATAAATCTCACCACAAGTGTCTTATCACTAGATAGCAAACCATACAAAAATTGTTTGTTTCACTTTATCTTGCTTTTTATTTCACGATATCTACTGCATTATCAATATATTTTACTTTAACTTAATACTTATTCTTTTAAAATAACAACATAAAACCTCTTTAGATTTCCATTTAAATTATATTCCTTTAGTTATATTGCACTACTAAAATAACTTGACCATTATTTCTTAATATTATTATTCTAATTTCTATCCTATGTCTATACATAGCTATATATATATATATATATATATATATATATATATATATATATATATATATATATATATATATATATATATATATATATATAAACATATAAAAATTGAAACTGACCCCGGATATGGGTCTAGAGGTCCTAAATCGCGCTCATTTGAAAAAATTTTTGCAAGTCTCACCATCGATACCTCTTTATTAGTGAATTTTTAAAAATAAAAATTCACTAAAAAACGTTTGGAAAGTCTCACCATCGATACCTTTCTGTTAGCAAATTTTTAGAAATAAAAACTCGCTAACATGGCGTGTGTTTGTTTAGATTTAGAACAAATAACATATTAAGCTGCATGTACCTAATGAAATGTTTTAAGACATATTTCTCATTTATTCCATACTTATTTAATAAACGAAAAAGTTATACAATTTATTTGTTTTATTACTATTTTATTTCATTGCATTCGTAACTAACAAAATCAAGCATATATTCCTTTTGCCGTTTAAATATTAAGTATTGAAAATACAACTGAAGGCGGCTAGACATGAGGCAAGTTAAATGTTAGGGATAAGCTTTTTATAGCTGTGCGTTATTATTTTCAGGTCTGATATTTTCACTTTCTCTTTCTACATCTACAATATATAGGCATGTTAGGGTTTTGGGTTTTAGGAGTCATAAATCATAAGACCCATGTAAAACTAGAGTGGTTAAGAATTAAGAGTAAGAAATACCCTGGTGACTGGCGACTTATTTTACGTTACGGCACGTTGTAGATTCACGGTCAGGGAGCGGTTCAAGATTTGAGAGTTACAAATCACAATACATCAATAGGATTCTTGCTACTCCGATTCAGTTATGGACGGCTCATGAGTCTTGAACGAGGTGAGTCGACACCGATTCCGATTCAGTCATGACGACTTCGAGTCTTGAAACAAATCATTAAATCATGAGTCGATGACTCGGATTCGGAGTCGACACAGTGAGTCGATTCATTTCAGTGAGTTGAATCTTGGGACTCGACTCACTTCGTAGAAGTAAAATTCCACCTTACCAACGCTCACATTAGCAGCGGAGTCTGGCCTCCGAGCACGTGATTTTAAGCGCGGTTTTAATTGGTTTGCCAGGGCGCTAATGCTTGTATGCATTCAAATAAATATGTTCAAGTATGGTCCAAAGTCGAAAATATCTGAACCGGGCCTCTGTGACGTTACACAAGCACAACGATTATATATATATATATATATATATATATATATATATATATATATATATATATATATATATATATATATATATATATATATATATACATATCGTTGACACAAGCACACAAGAAGATCGCGTTGTTTTGGTAATATACTTCTCAGCAGCGTTGCCGGTTGTAATTGTAATTGCAGATTTAGAGAATTTTTATATGAACATGGTTTGAATAATAATTAATAATATGAATAAGTATGACTTTAATATTGAATATTGGATTAAAGTTATATGTAACTAACTGACTACTTGAATAGGGAGGATGTAACTAATTCTGACTACGGAGGCCCGGCCTCCTCTGCGTCTTAAGAGAAACCTCCACTGCTATTTACTGGCAGCGGTATAAAATTAAAACTTATTTGAATTTGTCAAATGAAATCAAATCAAATTTTCCGCGTCTGACTTCATTCATTCATCGCATCCGCCATAGGCGCTCCAATATTGTTCAAAACGTCAGCATTGGCGTTTCCTTTCTATAGGGAGTGTTCTGTGTTCTCGTTCTCATCTAATGGGAGAGGAGTAGAGGGCTGCATGGCTTCGTCTATTTTCAAATGCAAACCCGAACGTCAAAACTTAAAGTAACCGGGTAGATATCTACCGTTTACCGAATGGTACACAGCTGGCTTTATGGTAAAAACTTCAGGACGCAGCTAGTGCGTTATGGTAGTGAATTTTCATAAAAATATTTTTAATAGCAAACATGTTTTTTTAAGAAAGCAGACAGCGATCTCTATAGTAGAAACAATGTGTCATGTTTCATCAAAATAACTTTGTTTGAAAATGTACAAAAATTTCCGAAAGTAAACTTACAGTGTTCCCGAAAAAACTCGTTTCTTGGTCAACCTTATAGGTTAATAGCAAATTGAGCTATTCAAATTTGAAGCATTTAATGAAAATTCGCTACCATAACGCACTTGCTGCATCCCGAATTTCTTTTCTTACAAAGATGTATTATATTTCGATGGAAAATGCAATAACATAGGGCGTGTTCGATTAAAAAAAAAAGAAAATTTGAATCACCAACGACTTATGGGCCAGCCTGTAATTGTGGAAATATTTTTTAAGGTGTAGCTCAAGACACCCTATAATTAATTATACAATATTTTTTTCGTAACTTGCATAATAACGGATATATTGAGCTTTAATGATTTTTTACGAAAATTTGACAAAAAATGATATACCATTAAACGATAAACTCTATAGCCAACACTACTGCCAAAGCATCAGAGAAAGGGTCTATTTTATATGAATTTTCTGGGAATATTTTAGTAAAATGAAGGACAATGACGATTGAAACTAAGAGTTCAGGCTTTGTAAAGCGCTCTTCTTGAGACATTTTCCTTTCATAGCTGATATTAATTTCAAGTTTATCGCCTAAATATTACCAATTTTGACATTTTAAATCGCGACTTTGACGTTTTGAGGAAAACTCAAATTTATTTTTCTTGTCCTTCAACATCCATAGCTAAATTTTCGCATGTAGCTTCCCTATGATGATATGAACCCGCGTACCAAATTTTGTGGCCCTTACTTTGTTAATTCCGGAGATATAAATTTTTTTCGAATTAAAACTCAAAATTTTCCCGGAAAACCTCGTCCGCTTTTAGTGAATTTTCTTAGAAAAAATTCACTAATGAGGAGATCTCGCCTTTTGAATTTTGAAAACATTTCTTCAAATGAGCGTGATCTAGGACCCCTAGAACCCATATCCGGGGTCAGTTTCAATTTTTATATGTTTATATATATATATATATATATATATATATATATATATATATATATATATATATATATATATATATATATATATATATATATATATATATATATATATATATATATATATATATATATATATATATATATATATATATATATATGTATCACACCGATAACTCAAAAAATAATGGGCCGATTTTGATAAAATTTGGCATGTACGTTTCTTTTGTAAATGGCTTGGATAAGTTCGTTAGTCAGGAAAATCGGACAATGTTTTCCGGGAAAATTTTGAGTTTTCATTCGAAAAAAATTCTTATCTCAAAAAGTAATAAGCCGATTTCAATAAAATTTGGCATGTACCTTTCCTTTGTAAATGGCTTTGACAAGTTTGTTAGTCAGGAAAATCTGACAAGGTTTTCCGGGAAAATTTTGAGTTTTCATTCGAAATAAATTTTTATTTCAAAGAATAATAGGCCGATTTTGATAAAATTTGGCATGTACCTTCCTTTTGTAAATGGCTTTCACAAGTTCGTTAATCAGAAAAATCGGACAAGGTTTTCCGAAAAAATTTTGAGTTTTTATTTGAAAAAAAATTTTATCTTAAAAAATAAAAAATCTATGATAACCAAATTTGGTAGGTAGGTTTACGATATAAAAAGTAAACTATACACCAAAATTAAGATTTCTATGTTACAAGAAAAAAAAGTTATAATAAAATATTTTGTGCCAGATCATTTCTATGAAAATTCACTACCATAACGCACTTGCTGCGTCCAGGCTTATTTCTTACTAACGAACTTGTCCAAGCCTTTACAAAAGGAAGTTATGTGCCAAATTTTATCAAAATCGGCCCATTATTTTTTAAGTTATCGGTGTGATACATATATATATATATATATATATATATATATATATATATATATATATATATATATATATATATATATATATATATATATATATATATATATATAAACATATAAAAATTGAAACTGACCCCGGATATGGGTTCTAGGGGTCCTAATTCAAAAGTCGGGATCTCCCCCTTAGTGAATTTTTTCTACGAAAATTCACTAATAGATCCGGAGCAGTAATTTTCGAACGCTTTTAAATACGTGGGTGATACGTGGTAACTAAATGACAAACGCTAAACTGTCAAAGGCTCGTCTTTGTTGTTTGATGATATTTTGGGTTTGAACTTTGAAGTAGTAATATTAATATATCAGTATTTATATTGAAAAAATAGCTTTAGTTAATGTTGTAATATTAGACAGCGATAGCGACGAAGAGTTACGACTTATTATACATTAAAAAATTACAAAAAGAAGCGCCGCGCCATTGAAAATTATGTATCTTATGTTCCCCACACTTTTACACTAACTACACAGAACACAGAACATTCCCTAGGGGGTGTTCTGTGACTAACTACTATAAAATAAACATCCACTAAATGCCAATACAAAACCTTCACCTTCCTTCAAGAAACGATTGAGAAATGAACGAATGAAAATAAAAAACCTTAGGGTATTGGTCTTAGACCAGAGAGAACTTAGGACACGTAACAAGACCGGCGGAAGTGAAGCAATTTGGTACCAAACTCTCTCGACCAGCGGCGTAACCTTGGATTAGTCATGGATGCAGCACACAGAATAGTGATTTTCACTGTTCTTTTAAGTGCCTCTTGATTTAGTATACATGGAATAATAATGATAAAATTATGCTGGAATCAACCTATAAAAATTCGGGACGCAGCAAGTGCTTTATGGTAGTGAATTTTTATTAAATGCTTCAAACTTGGATAACTCAATTTTCAATGAACTTAGAAAGTTGAATCTTGGTATGTAGTAAGGTCTTTTCTAGGGCAACATATCCACCAAGTGTCATTAAAATCACTTTGTAATTTTTTGAGAAAAATTTTTTTTTCGAAAGAAAACTGAAAATTTGGAAAACTCAATTTTATATAAACGTAGAAAGTTTAATGTTGGTATGTAGTAAGGTCTTTCTCAGGGCAATATATCCACCAAATTTCATTAATATAGCTTTGTAATTCTCGTAGAAAAAAATTTTTTTCGAAAGAAAACTCAAAATATTCTAGGAAAACCTTGTCAGATTCTTCTGGGTAACGAACTCATCCAAGCCATTAATAAAAGAAAGGCACCTGCCGAGTTTCATCGAAATCGGTTTAATAGTTTTTGAGTTATCGGTTGGATACATACATACATATATATATATATATATATATATACATATATATATATATATATATATATATATATATATATATATATATATATATATATATATATATATATATATATATATATATATATATATATAAACATATAAAAATTGAATCTGACCCCGGATATGGGTTCTAGGGGTCTTCAATCGCGCTCATTTGAAAAAATTGTTTGCAAGTCTCACCATCGATACCTCTCCATTAAGTGAATTGTTTTTAATAAAAATTCACTGAAACGTGCATTAATAAAATACTGATATTAACCAAAGGAATTTAAGACAAATAGTACATTCAGAAACCATGGATATATAGATTACAAAATATATAATAAAAAATCAAATAAAACAGTATGCATCTGTATTAGATGAAATGAGAATACAGAGATGTTTTTTTAAGAATTTTACATTTCCTAATTTCTTTATACTTAAAAAAATCTCGGGACGCAGCAAGTGTGTTATGGTAGAGAATTTTTATTAGATGCTTCAAATTTGAATAACTCAATTATCATAAACTTAGAGAGTTTAATTTTTTCAAAAAAAATTAAAATTTGAATAACTCCATTTTCTATAAACTTAGAAAGTTGAATTTTGGTACGTTGTAAGATCTCTTCCGAGGCAACATATACAATAAATTTCATTAAAACATCTTTATTACTTTCGGAGAAAAGAATTTTTTTCGAAAGAAAACTCAGAATTTTCCCGGAAAACCCCGTCCGTTTTTTCTGGCTAACGAACTCATCCAAGCCATTAATAAAAGAAAAGGCATTTGCCAAGTTTCATCGAAATCGGTTAATTATTTTTTGAGTTATCAGACGGATACATACACACACACACACACACACACACACACATATATATATATATATATATATATATATATATATATATATATATATATATATATATATATATATATATATATATATATATATATATATATATATATATATATATATAAACATATAAAAATTGAAACTGACCCCGGATATGGGTTCTAGGGGTCCTAGTTCGCGCTCATTGGAAAATTTTTTGCAAAGTCTCACCATCGATACCTCTCTATTAGTGAATTTTTTTCAGACAATTTTCCATAGGAATGTGCCATATGTACGTTTTATTGATTCTTTGCGATTTAACCACCTACATCAAAGTGAAGAATTACCGAAACGAATTTTCTTCAACATCTCGACAAATAGTTTTTTCGAGGGAAAAATTACATCACATTCATAAACTTTAGACGATTTACCATAGGTATAAAGCATTTTTTTGTTATTCTTGGTTTATATAATATATAATATCTTATTTACATGTAAATGGAAAATCACTAAACAGTAACTTCTGTATTATTTTAAATAACATTTAGCTACCTGTATTCATGCCTCTATATAGATGCAACATTTTCTTTCCTTTAATATAACTAATTAAGTATATAAACTAACATAACATTATTCCCACAACGTAACTTTTGAAGGGCACACCTACGCCTATGGAATATCATGGCTGGACTTGATAAAGTGAAAATGTAATTAAATATTTCACATTGAAAATCACATATTTTTTGTTTGCATTTTCAAAAATAATAATGTGTCACTAATACAGTAAGTGAAGTGGGAACATTTTTTTTTCCTATTTCAACAATTAAAGCATAAAAATGTAAGGAACGTTCTGAAAGTAATTAGGTTAATTTTATATCTTACCTGTGAAAAGTAATACCGGGCTCTTTTTTGTCACTGTGGCTATTGCAATTGAAGGCGGCACAATAAACCATTGTTCTTAATACAAAATATTCACAATTTATTGCAAAAAACACTAAATATACCTACTTAAAACTCTGGTACCATTCGCTTTGTTTGGCTCCACAGCATAAAATTGCTTTACGATTCGGGCACACTTCGCCTACACGCGTTAAATCTCGTGTTACGTGTCCTAAGTTCTTTCTGGTCTAAGGTATTGGTATTAGACAATGACGTTCTTTATGTCATTGCGTATTAGTATTATTATTTATTTACATCCAGTTTATAGGGTAGACTTTAGACAATTTGTATAGAGATTCATGTTTGTTCTCTATATAACTCAATTTACCGACCGTTTGGTTCGGTACACAAATCCTGCACCAGGTTGATGCATCGGGTAGATATAATATATATATATATATATATATATATATATATATATATATATATATATATATATATATATATATATTCGAACGATGAACAGAGTGACCGATGACCGATTACATTTTCAAACGCTTGCGGTGTAACCGATATCTACCCGGTTTCTTTTCGTAAACGCCTACTTTTGTCAAACTAACCACAGACACAGAACACTCTGTTCTGTGAAACTAATAAAATAACCTAATTCTATTCAACCATTTAGAATTTAGTCTATTTCTATTTATTATTTTAGGTATATCTTCGAAAACGAACCAAACAAACATAAATATTTTTTAAACAATGGCCACAAGTAACACATCTGCAGTCTTGGATGTGGCTGTAGAAAATAAAGAGATAGGATCAATTTTAAAAGAATCCAAAGACACTGATGAATTAAGTAACAGAGTAAATACACAACAAAGCAATTACTTGGTAGGTGTGTAAATAATGCTTGCCATGGAACTATACTATAATTATTCTAGGAACAATCTCATAGCCTTGAAAGCTTCTCAGCAATACAGGATGTAGAGAATCTCTCAGAATTGAACATAGATGAAGATTCCGATCTGTGTGTTAGGGTCGACAGTCCTCAGAAGCACTTAGAAACTTTAGAAACTTATATCACCTTTAGAATAATAACTAATGTGGCCAGAATTGAATTTCCTGAAAATGAGTATATTGTCCGAAGGAGATATAATGATTTTGTGTGGCTTCGTCAAAAACTACTTGAATGTCACCCTTTTTGTATAATCCCTGTATGTATTCTCAATATTGTTTGATTCTATCGCTTTTGCTGTAGATTGGTATGATTACAATTTGCATTACTCAAGCACACATTCAAGAGGAGTTAATATCACATAGTGGTGCTGCTTCCTACTCTCAAATTGCTATAGCAAATTGTAAAACAAAAGTGGCCTATAATGTGATGTGCAATGAATCTGTGAATTTGCAGGTTACCCAATGGTCAGTTTTAGAAAAACCGACTGCTGATAGAAAAAGCTTACCGTCTTACATGCATGTCGATATAGTTTTTGCTGTGTGGTTATGTCCCAGACTGTGTGGAAGTTAGTTGGTCAGGGTGGGGTTATTTGGTAGGCAGTTTATTCTTCCTCCAAACTTCTGTGGGGGTGGATGGTGATGTAGTTTTCTCTTCCCCCTAACTTTTTAATTGTGTGAACTGGGCATCTTTTGGGAGAAGTGTATTTTGGGAGAAATGGGAGAGGTTGCATGATGTCTGTTTTCTAAACAATGCTAGAGTTTCTCCTTCCACTGAACTTCTGTGGGGGTGCATTATGATGTGGTTTTCCATTCCCCTAGCTTTTTGTTTGTGTGAACTGGGGGCTTCTCATGGAGGAGAAATTAGTGGGTAGTGTGATGTCCGTTTTTTTTTTTTTTTTGAAACATGCTTACAACTAACCCTGTATGCATTAATCACGAGAGAAATATTATGGTTTCAACCCCCAAGAAAGTTACGAGACCCAGGGCGAATAGAAGTGTTGTGCAAAGTAAACAAGATTACCAGGAAGTATAACCACAAAAAGTGAAAAATGCAGCTTATGGAAGTCCAATTAAGCTAGTTTTTTTCACATTTTGCATTTATATGTTTTTTTTTGCTCCCTCAGGACTCATCCGTGTCTTTGCTGCCCCGATAGCACTGCATTCTTTGGCTTATTGTGCATTGCATCAATATTTCCTTTTAATCTTCTTCCCTGCCCAATACCTGTATTTGCTCCAGGTCCCGTGATTTTTTTGTGGGTTGAAAACACAATATTTCTCTTGTGCTTTATGCATACAAGGGTGCTTCTAGGCATGTTTATAAAAAACAAAATCTGAAAGCTGACTGGGATTATCTGCAAATTTACCAATAAATCTAATAAATGCCTTTTTATGTTAGCACAATAGTAAAGCAAAATTAAGATACAAAACAAACTTTGCTAAATTAATTTGTTGAATTATTTTTTATACTTACGTGAATTATAGTCCCACTTTTTTCTAGTAAGTTAAGTAAAAAAGTTTAGTAAGTAAAAAACCTAAAATATTTAATCAAGAAAGCTTGTACTAATCATGAACGATTATTGTATTAGTAGCAAAATCGACCAACTATTTTCACAAGTTGTATCTTTGACCATAAACATGGGATCGTAAGTTTGAAATTCAATTAGAGAATTTTTTAACGAAACTTCATTAAACATTGATACTGGCCATTGATACAACTTTTAGGGGACATAGTTTGAACTCTTCTCAAGATATTTTTCAGTCTTACAGTCAAGATCTCATTTTTTTAATGAAAATTTACTAAAAATGAAGCGAAAGTTTCATGCCTAGTACAGACTTTGTTGATTGATTTTTGTTCTAAAATTCATGTCATACATTTAATAGGTATTTGAACAATGAAGCTACAAATGACAAATTACCATAAAGGTTTTTTACTATACAATTGCGCTAGGTAATGCATCACCATCTGTGGAAAATATTGGTTCATGAGGCCATTAGGTAGAGTGTGACAGTTTTTCAAGCGGGTAATACTTAGTGGCACATGCCTGTAGTACCCTTTATCAAACACTTCTGAATTATTATTATGCATCTTGTTAAACATAAATAATATTGAAGTTTGGGTTTTTCAACTGTAAAGTAAAAGTCACTGATTGCCTTTACATTTTATAGCCTACTCTTGCCTTGAGAGTTTAAATGTCATAAATAATTTGAACATAAAATGTTAATCTAGCAATTTATTGCGATTATTGTAATACTGCAAGAAGAATTACTCAAATAGCTAGTTCGATTGAAATTTATTGCGGAAAGAAATTCTTAAATGGCTAGTTAGGCTAAAAGCAATGTGTTTGTACCTAGTAATATATTAGAAGCCGCAAAAGATGTGATATGAAATCTAATAACTGGCACAAGGTAACATTGGTACATAGATTTAATGAAGATATCCTCCTCAGATACATTTTTTGCTTGAAAAAGTGCATAAGAGATCATTTTTATGGGCTAAATATTAAATGCTGAAAACATTTTAAATGGATATGAGAACATAGGCTTATCAAGACGAGTGAAATGAAAGCATTATATTTTTATTGTTTCTGTTTACATTTTGAAGGCATTCTATTTTTATTATGTTTGGGTTTACTGTTTCTGTTATGTTTATTACAGATTTAATAAATTTTACGCTTTCTTAAATAACAACAGAATGTACGGATAAAAAGTCAGCCATTTTTGAAAAGGAAGACATGAAAAATTCTTATCCAAAGCACCTGATATGAATTTCTACTCTTCAATGTTGTATTGTTGATTGGTGTTTCCAAAGCCGGCTGGTGTGACAAATTGGTGAATTTTACTATTGATAATATTAAAGACAATCGATGATGGTATGTGCATTTCTTATTACCTGATGCAAAAACAAACAAGTTGAGGACTTTACTATTATTAAAGACAATTATGCAGTGGATGTTCTCGATCTTTATAAAAAACATTCTGCTTTTTTCCCTAGTGAAATAAGATATGTTTTCTATCTTAAAACAACAAAAAATGCATTGTCCAACCATTACGGATTAATACATTGTCTCGGATGGCGTGTTTTATTACAACACACTATAATTACTCCATCCGGAGGGAGAGAAATATACAGATCACTATTAACAGAAGGTCTTCTGCCACTTATTGGCTACCTAAAAAAATATAGGTATATCATAGTTACACCCCAAAAAAATTTTAGGGGCAAAAAACTCTTAAACATATTGAAGCAGCTACAAACCTTAAGACATAAATAAGTAAACAGAAGGTGCAAAAAAACCTTTAAATTTTACAAATAATATACCTATAATATCTAAATCTTCAGGTACTACAACTGCTAACAATTTGCAAGTTTTGGTATAAAAAAAACAGCTTTGTAATATTTCTTTGAATAATACTACTGACCTTACTAATAACCTCGACTTCCATCAGTTCAGTATATTTAATAATTTAAATTTTTATAAAAGTAATAAAAACAATAGAACCTCGGTAGTTCAGTGGTAAGAACCTGTGTCTCTGAACCGAAGGGTACAGGGTTCGATCCAACGGTTCTCCTTTCACTTGTTCAGTACATACTGTTATATTAACATCAACCGAGGTTGTGGCATTGTATTCGACCAAGTTTCTGCGCGCCCCGCCCTCAGAGAGGGCGTAAAGCCGGCGGTCCCGTGTCTATGCGATGTTGGGCACGTTAAAGATCCCTACCCTCCTTACAGCAAGGGAAGGGTTCGGCAAAATTTCCAGGATAGTGAGGTGAAACTGCTCCCTGGTGTCGGTGATTGGCCAGAGTCGCGGAAATATACCGGCTTTTAACAAACAAAAACACACACAACACAATAATAACTATCAATAATAGATATTTTTAAGTTGTATTTAATATGTTTTGTGAAAGTTGTTATTCTCAAAAATAAAGAAGCTCAAATCTGTGACATTTCTCGTATTTATCTATTTGACTGGATAATGGATTTTGAAAACAATTTGGTTTATTTTACAGTTGCTAAACTCAAACTTTGATTGCCTAAAGTGACCATAGTAACCACATTATTATCATGAAGTCTTGGATATATTTTTTTTAATATAAATTGTTGATATTAATCCTACCTCAAAAGAAAAAGCGTGAAAATCAAGGTTTATAGATTAGATAGGTTGTCTGGTTACTCTCGACCAATCAGAGAGAGGAGGGGCAATATGTCACATGTATTCCCAATTTAAATCTAGTGGATTAATAGTGCATTGAATATTGAAATCAGGCGGCATTTTTATGTTCTCCTTTCAAAGTTATGTTCTTTTTGAACTTATAACAAGATTAAATATTTATTAATAAGTTGAAATTAATATTTTTTTTCACATAGTAACAGTAAAGGTATTGAAATTTCAGGATATTAATCGATTTCAAATTAATGGAATCAATTAATTGCTATACCTTATAAAGGATTAAAAAACTTAATTATTATTTCTGAAATTATAAATTCATAATGCCTCAAATTGGACAGAATATTTGTCTTCTTAACCCGAACCTGGGTTTTTAGTTTTTTTAATAGTTACGTATTTTACTGGATATTGCTCAATTATTAACATGCAACTAATCACAATTAGTAAATTCTTTAAATTTATAATACTTCCGTAGGTATGTATTTTTACCCATACAAAATAGTATGTTTATAAATTTAGCAAAAAACTCAGACATCTTATACCTAATTTTAAAATAGTAGTAAATTGTGCTAGCCCAATAAGTAAATTATAAATATATACTTGGTAAATTTTCAGATGAGCTTACAGAAGGCTTTTAGAATTATTTTTTCAGTGCTTAGAACCCACCTTGGATGCATAAACCACAAGAAAGGTTTCTTACAAACAACCACCAAAACAAAATACAGTGCCAGGAGTGAATAGGGGTGATGGGCGTGGAAGAAGAAACGAAAAATGCGAAAAACAGCTTAGCCAGATCTATATTCCATTATTATTATTATTCCATTTTGCAGCTACACCTCCTTAAAATCATGTTTACTCCACACAGAACTGATATTCGCCAGGTCCAGTACCTTCCTTGTGGGTTATTCCCAAAAATTTTTTTTGTGGTTTATGCAATGAGGTGGGTGCATGCATGCAGTAGTGGAAGAAAAACCCTCAGATCGAAGCCCCCATCCCTACCTCTGTCCCATGCTGGCATAGCCCTTCCCCAACACGATAGGGGCTTCTTCCCCTTCTGCATGCCTATAACCACCCTCAATGCATAAACCACAAGAAAAAATTCTTCGGAACAACCTCCAAGAAAGTTATGGGACTTGATCTGTCTGGGATAAACAAGATTTTATGGAGTTGTAGCTGCAAAATGGGATAAGGCAGCTTATATAGGTACAGCTAAGTTGTTGTTTTTTTCGCATTTTTCGTTTCCTTTTTATCTTCTTCCCCGCCAAGCACCCTTATTCACTCCTGGTATTTGGGGGGTTATTTGCAGGAAATTTTTCTTGTGATTTATGCATCCAAGTGGGGTCCTAAACATATTTCTAATTTTCTTAATAAAAACTCTCCGTGAGCTGATCTGCAAATATACCTAATACTTTTATTTTTACTCCTTTTGGAAAAGATAAGAAGTAAAGTTTATGTCCACTTTTCATTGCCTTTTTAGAATTATTTTTGTACATTATTACACTACAAACAACTCCACCAGTCATCTAGACAGATATTTAGGTCAAGTTATTTATTGAGTTCTTGTTTTAAGTATATATAACTTTTTTTTTTCATTAAACACATATCTACATTTATGACGATTCACCGATTTAATTATTTAATATAAAAATAATCTTGAATAAATAACGTTCAATTCGTAATACCGTTGACTCACTGCACAGTTATGTTTACAACACAGCACCTCAAAGAATTAGATATTGTCTTTAAGACAATAGTTTCGATTGAACTGCTTTTCCCTACAAAATAAACATTAAAATAAATCCGTAACTGATCGTATTCGAACATTTTTAAGCGAAGTTACACAAATTTCTAATAAATGTTATTTAAAACCAAAACACAATCTGTAATTATAGGTGTTATTTCCATTTAGAATACACACGACGTATTACCCTCCTTTAGCGACTCTCGCCCCTCAGAGTTACTAGACAATCTATCTAAGCTATAAACCCTGCACGAAAATGGCAATTGTTTAGTGTTTTATTATTCTCTAGCAATCTTATTTATTTTTATATCATAATCCTAATATTTTTTCAGCCTTTGCCAGGAAAACATAGTCTGATAAGACAACTAGATAGGTATTCCAAAGATTTTATTGTATCAAGAATGAAGTCATTGAATACTTTTATGTTGAGATTAGTTCATCATCCTATTTTAAGCTGCAGTGAACATCTCAAAGTTTTTTTAATTACCAAATATCCTGTAAGTTGAAATATTTATGTACTTTAAGCTATAAAATATATAATTAATTTTGAGCCTGATAATACTTCACTATACGAAATTATACAGGCCCTTCACAAAATGGGATACACAGAACATACTATACTGTGGAGAAATCAGAAATTAAAGATATAACTGCATGATTCTCTTCTTTTGAATATACAGCACTTTTTTTTAATAAATCTAGTAGAAACAGTAAACCATTATTTGCAGTTGTTACTATAAGTCCCTTTTACTTTTTGTTGCTAAAGAAACATCATCTGTTTCAATAGTCAGTTTTTATTAGGTAATTATTTTCTGTGACTAATAATATATCATTTGTCTATTTGATGGATAATTATACATTGTTTTATACAAGAAGCCAGAGACTTGTGTTGTACATTAACATGATTTCAAGGTAATAGCCAGAAAACCTTTATCACTACAATTCCAAAATTTCTCCATCTATTACTTCATTACTACTTATTAACCAGGCACCTAGAACTTTCCATTAAGGCTTTTATCTCTACATTTTTTTTTAATCTCAAAGTTTACCTACATCTACAAATTTAATATATAACCAGATATGATATTAGTTTGATATAAATAGTTGCCACAGCTTCACAAAATTTTTACACTGATATTTTAAAGTTTTCCCAACAGCCAATCAATAGGTGTGCATATCTTTTTTTAACATTTAACATCGTAATTGTATACTCTGTGGTATTCATTTACACTGGGTATTTTTTTTTTCGTTCCCTCAGGGCTCGTCCGCGGCCTTGCCGCCCCGATAGCACTGCAACCTTTGGTGGATTGTGCATATACACTGGGTATACAAAAGACACACGAAAATGGCAGTAATAAGAACTCAAATATGATGACAAAATTTATATCTTTTAAACTAAGAGAAACTGTAACAAATAAAACCCGCTTTAAAATGGTTCAGTGATGTTGAATACTGTGCTGTATATTGTATATGCCATTTTATAGACATTCTGTATAACATTGTTTCAGTTTTTTCAAAGTCAGATAATCAGATAATTCATGGCAGCATTAAACCTAATATTTGATATTCCGGCAGATTGTTCTAAGCATCAAAAGACTGATTGGCAAAGAAGCTCTGCCTATAGGAGGTACGGAACGGTTCCTTCCTCAGCTTGAACCAGTGTCCTTGAATCATTGGGCGTTTCCTGACCAAAAAGTTCGGGTGTGCACTAACGAGTTGCGGTTAGTGGTGACGGCGAGGAATACACCTTTTTTTGCATACAGAATGTCAATTTTAAATTACACTGAAAAATTTTCTTTAGCAAACATAGATGTGAACATGTATTTTGTCAATCAAACAAACAGTGACAAAACGACAAACTATAAACGACTGTGATTCTAGAATACTGTGGTCTGTGCAAGCGCAGTCGCAATGCTCGTATATAATGCTATCGCAGCGCAAGGTTTATGGATTAGATAGGTTCTCTGGTAACTTTCGACCAATCAGAAAGTGACGCGGGAATACGTCACATGAAGTCCGAATTTAAATCTAGTGGATTAATGGTGCATTGAATATAGAAACCAGCCGGCATTTATATGTCTGTCTTTACAAAGTTATGTTCTTTTTGAACTTGTAATAAGATTAAACATTTAATAATAAGTTCAAATTAAGATTTTGTTCACATAGTAACAGAAAGTATTGAAGTTTTAGGATATTATTCGATTTCAAAGTAATGGATTCAGTTGATTGGTTTATCTTGAAAAGGATTAAAAATTAAATATTTATGAAATTATAATTTCATAATGCCTCAAGTTAGACATAATTTTCTTCTTCTGAACTGGTTTCTTTTTCTTATTTGTTTTCCTATTTTACTTGATAAGCCTAATTTAATAACATGCAACTTTCACAATAAGTAATTTTTTTAAGTTTATAATATTTAGGTAGGTATGTATTTGTACACATACAAAATAGTAGGTTTATAATTTTTTAAATCAATTTACAACCACAAAACTCCTACATCTTAAGAGTTGTAAAATAGTACACTGAGTTAGCACAATAAGTAAATAATGTTTGTATATAATATTTAAGGAGGTATTTATTTGTATACATACAAAATCATAGGTGTATAATTTTTACAATCAATTTCAAAAGCAAAAAACCATACATCTTGTTACTGATTGTAAAAGAATAAGACATTGGGCTACTATATATAATAAGTAAATAATTTTAACATATAATAGTTAGGTAGGTACTTATTTGTACACGTACAAAGTCGTACGTTTATAATTTTTACAATCAAGTTCTAAGCAAAAAAACTCATAGTAATATAGTACACTGGGTTAGCACAATAAGTAAATAATTTTAGTATATAATATTTAGGTAGGTATCTATTTGTACACATATAAAATCGTAGCTTTATAATTTTTGCAATCACTTTGTAAGCAAAAACTTATACATCTTATATTTGATATTAAAATGCTATATTGTGCTATTATATAATTTCTATTTGATTAGAAGTTAAAAGATCTTTAAAAGCTATTTCACTCTATCTTCAAAATTAATGCCAGCTTCTTTTAGCCCTTTTTCTAGATCAGAAATATGTTGCTGCAGAAAAATTTTGGTGATTTTCATAGTGATCTATTTTTTCTTGAAACACAGGTTTTCAATTTGCAATTCTTGATATTTTATTTTTAAGATATCATACTCTGTTTCTTTACTAAGAGGTGGTCTTTCTGACAAGTCTATGCTCAAAGTTTCCTCTTGACGCTTAATTCCATTAGCTGGTTCTGTGATGTTCAATGATGGTTCTTCATTCCTGCCAATTAAACTTTCCACAATAGCTTTCCTATTTTTATGCATCATTCTCTTGAATCTTTCACTCTTATTATGTTTTTCTTGCCCGTTCAATAGATATAATAAAGGGACAGCTGAAAATAGAAATTTATTACTACAAGTAGGTATAATAGGTACCCTCATAGGTCTTAGGCAAACTTCAAATAATACGTAGGTACTACATACTCTTACACAAAATACATAAATAATCAAAAGCAACAAACACAAACTTTGTACCTGATTTTTTTAGATGCGTTGGTTGTGTATTCATTTCCTAGCCCACAACTCATCTTCAAAATCCTCAGGTATAAAATGCTTACTGCAATTTATCTTTTTTGCAACATGCCAGACACCTTTACGAAAACATTTTATTACCCATTCGTTTTGAATCTTAGGCACTTTAGGAAAATAAAAGAAAGAAAGTGTCTCTCCACTTTCCTTTGCCGTTTTAGCATTATTTTTGCACGTTGATACGTTACAAATTGTTCCACTGGGCATCTAAAAAGATATTTAGGTTAAGTTATCTATTGGTTTTCTTTTTTTAAGTATGTATGTATAATTTATTTCTTGAAATTAAACACATATATACCTATATGATGAATTACCAATTTAATTCTTGATTAAATAATGTCCAATTCGTCCTACGGTTGATTTACTGTACACTTATGTTTACAACATTACAACAAAACACCTTAAAAAATAAAATACAGTCTTTAAGTTTCGATTTAACTGCTATTTCGTACAAAATAAACATTAAAATATATCTGTAACTGATCGTATTCGAAATTTTTTTTAGCAAACACATGAAAAGTTACCTAAATTTCTAATAAAAGCCAAACTTAAACTTTTGGCATTTAGACTTCACATGACGTTTACCCTCCTCGCGCGTCTCTCTCCTCTCGGAGTTACCAGACAACCTGTCTAATCTATAAACATTGGTCGCAGCGTTGGTTAGACCGGCGTTCCTTTCATTTGTCTTGAGCGATATTTTTACAGCTCCCCGCAGCCGGAAAATCAATGGTATTTTCCTCACTATTTTAAACACGTGGATGGGGGACTGCATTGTATATCAATACAACTCCATCGACTGAAGTTGTTCGGAAATATTAACGCACACCTAACCCGAATTCATTCCCCGTTGCTATTGACCTACTCATATTCTCTGCATATGTTAGAAGACGCAGTACCTACTTCATTCCAAGTCACTATTAACCGATTATTCATGAAATCAAGTATATTAAATCGATTTTCACAAAATATGTAGTGTATTAAGACTAAGGGGAAAAATAAAACATATTTAACTGTGCACATTTTGATTATATTTTCGGGTGTGCGGCGCACACCTAGCTCACTAGAAGAAATCGCCACATATATATATGTATATATATATATATATATATATATATATATATATATATATATATATATATATATATATCCTCCAGTGACGATCAATTGTTTCCTTTGTTATTCACCATTTTCCGGAGTGGAATTCGTCTCGTCCTCAGAATCGGCCGCATTGTCTGTATTATTTGCCTTAGGATTGAGACTGTGGTAATTATCATCGACAATAACCTCCCTGAATGCTGTTTATCGTGTATTTTCTACCTCCTCGAAGTCGCTCTCTATATCAGTTTCTGGTGGATTATCAAGAGCCAATTCCTCAGCCAATTCCTTCACCACTTGTTCGTCTGCTAGTAAGAGCTCTTAGTCAGTCAGTGATCTATCCAATTCATGCCAGGGATCCATTTTTTAAAATATTTTTGGGTCAATTTCCATGCAGAAAATAAACGGCAAACTAAGCCTAAAATAAAAATAATTGAAGCAGTTCGGTTCTGATGGTACTTACAAGTTCAGTCATTTATATTCACAAATAAATCTCCCACAGAAACTGGCAAATTAAAACTTATAGTACATGCAGAAAAAAGATTAGGCAAAGATTATTTTAACTTACCTCTAAACCATATTTTCAAAATGTTTAATTATTAATGCTATGTAACACTCGGACCTAGTGCTTCAAATGACACATCCTAACCTACTAACTTACTGACAAACACAACTGCCACAGAACGAAATTAATTTTTGTGCACTACCAACCTAAAAACTGAAATGCAACCAGCTTTACTGGATGGTACTCCTAATGTCCTGTCAGGGCTCCCACCGAATAATATAGCCCAGTACAATAAATGCAGTTGAAAAAAAATGGTATTTAAAAGTACCTTAGGGACACAAGGTTAAATATGTAGTTGTTGAAACTATATCATACTTAAGCCTCGACAATTTTTCCAGTGCAAGTCTTGGATACAATAAGTGTTGCAGATGTTGGTTTTGTCTTTATCCTTCTTTTTTTTAATTTGCTAAAGTGCTCTAAATAACATGTAGTCTATAGTAACGATTTCTGCTTTTTAGGACTTTGTGTTAATACGTAAGCAACGAACTAGTCTAGAACACAAAATAAGACCATTGACTACTATGACCCCTTGCTTAAACCTGAAAAGTCATTATCTTGAATTTGATGACATGAAAACCTACCTTAGCATCTTAGCCGATAAGTTGTCGTGCATTGAAAGAATATCTAGTCGTATTTATAAGCAGCAAAGTGATTTTGTAAGTGAGCTAAACAATCTACATCCTATTTTTACTAGTTGGGCAGGTAGTGAACCTTATTTTGCACATATTCTAAGGCACATAGGAAAGGCTGTGGAACAGAACGCCACTGCACAAAACTCATTACTCCAGAATCACAATGTCACAATAATAGACCCTATTAAAGATTTCCTCTCCTATATAGAAGTAGCTCAAGACACTCTCAAAAAAAGGGAGTCAATACAGTATGCCTATGAAAGTTGTTCGGAAGAATTAACTAAGAAACACAATGAAAGAGATAAGGTAAATTGGCAACAATTTTCAGTAGCTTCAGTGTTAAATAAATCTGTATTTTAGCTAATGGCAATGTTAGATAATCCTTCCCAAGCTGTAGGTGGTTTCTTGCTTTGGAAACAACCAAGCTGTGATGATAAGCTAGAAAAATTAGGTGAGTTGTCTTATTGGATCATATATCATATTCAAATGAACGCCAACAGTATGTAAAGTTATAGGAGTCACAAGTTAAGTATATTATAATCCAATTATGGTGTACTCCAGAACATAGTTTTTGACCGACCACTTTTAGTGAATTATCTTTTTTTTTTAAATTTATGTTGATATATTTACATCTATACTGACTAACATGACAAAAATTCCTTTCACTGATCACACATGCCTTTTAGTTGAAAGTTCTAGACTAAGACTTTAGTTCATTAGTCTGCTAGTGACTAGCCTGTAGTGGTATGTATATGTATTTAAAGTTGACATTGCTATGTCACTAAGTGAAGATTGGAACCTGTGATGAGCACTAAGTGAAGATTGGAACCTGTGATGAGCACTGATAAGTACACATCAGAATTTTTCATCCTCTGATGACGCTAACTTTGTTAGTGAAACGATCGTCAGGTCTTTAAAGACATGTGTTGTGGTGATTTGGGTTCTCCAAGTGTACTTATCAATGCTATGTTAGTTAGCCAGAAACATGTCGATTCAGTGAAGCCAGTCCTAAGTTTTTGTGGTTGAAATAGTCCCTGCATATATATATATATATATATATATATATATATATATATATATATATATATATATATATATATATATATATATATATATATATATATATATATATATAGTGTGTGTGTGTGTGTGTGCGCGCGCTAGCATATATGTGGCAGACTCTGGCAAGTATAGTATCAGTTTGTGATGGTTCATCAATTTGTGATAGTAGTGAGCCAGTCCTAAGTTTTTGTGGTTGAAATAGTCCCTGCATATATATATATATATATATATATATATATATATATATATATATATATATATATATATATAGTGTGTGTGTGTGTGTGTGTGTGTGTGCGCGCGCTAGCATATATGTGGCAGACTCTGGCAAGTATAGTATCAGTTTGTGATGGTTCATTAATTTGTGATGAATTTTTTGGTACGCCACAATTTTTATAGCTAAGAAACCGAATTGTCAAGGTTCGTTTTGTACGAAAAACATAAAACAATGACATCCGTTATAATTAGCTTGTGAGATAGCAGTACTTACTTTGTTTATATAACCATATTTGTGACAGTGTGAATAAAACTAGCAACACGCCCTCTGCATGAGTATTTTCAAATAAGCATTACCATATTTGTGTAAGATTTTTTAAACACAGACAAAACCTATTTGTGATGGATTTCTAAAAATAGAATATGCAGTATTGCTGACTGAATCCTGGCTCTTTTGTAATGCCAGCTGTTCCTTTATTGTGTCTTGAGTATAATCATGTGTGACTAAAAGGTTCATCAGGTAGTTTCTTCTGTCATTGTGGAGTAATAAGGAGTATATTATACTGCTCAGGGTAGTGTTGTGTTTGTATTGAAACAGTTTGATAACCTTCAAGGCAATATTTGTCTTTTATAATAAGAATATGCATTTTAGACCTACAAGATGTCTATTTTAATAATAAAAGGAATGCCAAAGTATTGAAAAGAATACTGAGGCGAAGCTTTATATATAAATAAAAAGACGCGAGGCAGCTAGTGCGTTATGGTAGTGAATTTTCATAGAAATGATCCTGCACCAAATATTTTTTTAAACTTTTTTTCTTGTAACATAGAAATATAAATTTTGGTGTATATATATATATACAGTGTGGAACAGCCAAATGGAATAAATTCGATAACGGATAAATGAGGGCGTGTTGGGAAAAACTCTTGGACACGTCGATTTGTATTTTTAACTGCGCATCTTTTTCAAGAAAAAAAAATTATATAGGGTGCGTCATGTGACAGTGGCCAATACCAACTTTCTTATTTTAAATACAAGCCCCTGTATATTATTAATTTTTTGGATTCTTCAGAAAATTCTAGACATAATTCGTGTACAATGTCCTATACCTATCTTCAACTGTTTCGGAAATATTAAGTATTTTCAGATTTATTACAAAAATTAACATTAAAAATAGAAAATTATTTTATTTCACAAATTCGCTACATTGCATTTAATACTTATTTCCCATTCAGCTCTTGATAATGAGAAAGTAAACAAAAACCATTCCTGCGTTTCTTTTTACTGATATGAAATGAAACAAAAACAAAAACAGTTTTCTTTCTGTTCGTATAAAACTCGTAGCCTTAGCAACTTGTTGTCTGCCTGCATGACAGTAGTGATTAGTGTCAGTGCTATTGTCGTTTGAATTTCGTTAACTGTACGTAATAATATCAGAAAAATGGTTCATTTAACAGAAATGCACAAAATAACCATTCTACAAATGATTGGTTATGGAGATAACACACGGACACAGATGGAAGTGTCTCGCTTATTTCACGAAAAATTTCCAAATTTGCCGCCTGTATCCCAAGGAACAATTAGCAAAATAGAAAAGCAGTTTCGCGAGCTTGGTCATGTGAGACAGATAAAAAAAGTAGCTGCCAATGCAGTAAGTGATGATACAAAATTGGATATTACGCTTGAGTTTCAAGAAAACCCACATACTTCTGGTCGACAAGCAGCCCAACTATTCAACGTTAGCCACACAGCAATTTTTCGAACATTAAAGGAAAGTAAAATGCATCCCTATAAAATGATACCAACTCAGGAGCTCATGGAGGACGATTTCGATAGGAGAACGTATTTTTGTGAACAAATGATGGCAATGTTAGATAACAATGTGATCCAATTAGAAGATGTTTTGTTTTCTGATGAGAGCACATTTACACTTCACGGTCATGTTAATCGTCAAAATTGCCGCTATTGGTCTAATGAGAATCCTCATTGGATGAGAGAGGAACATACGCAATATCCTGAAAAAGTTAATGTTTGGGCAGGAATTGTTGGAAATCATATCGTAGGTCCCTTTTTCATTGATGGCAACTTGAATGGGGATAAATATTTAGAACTGCTCCAAAATAATGTCGTGCCAACTTTGACAAACTTATATCCAGATCCAGCAAACCCACAAGTTCCTGCCAATAAAATATGGTTTCAGCAAGATGGAGCACCGCCCCATTACCAAATCAATGTCCGGCAGTACCTGAACCAAATTTTTCCAAATCGGTGGATAGGGAGGCGCGGATCGTTAGAATGGCCAGCACGATCTCCTGATCTGTCGCTATTAGACTACTTTTTGTGGGGATATGTCAAAAGTATTGTATACAAAACTAAGCCCCTCAACTTAGATGACTTAAAAAGACGAATCACGCTTGCGATTAGATCAGTCACGCCTGAGATATTGAGTAATGTTAGAAGACATTTCTATACCAGATTAGCATGTTGCCAAGATGTTCGTGGCGAGCATTTTGAACATTTACTACATTGACATTAATTTTTTTTTGTTTTTTTAAATTATTAAGAAATAATCAGTATTTCTTATTAGAATTTGTGAAATAAAATAATTTTCTATTTTTAATGTTAATTTTTGTAATAAATCTGAAAATACTTAATATTTCCGAAACAGTTGAAGATAGGTATAGGACATTGTACATGAATTATGTCTAGAATTTTCTGAAGAATCCAAAAAATTAATAATATACAGGGGCTTGTATTTAAAATAAGAAAGTTGGTATTGGCCACTGTCACATGACGCACCCTATATAATTTTTTTTTCTTGAAAAAGATGCGCAGTTAAAAATACAAATCGACGTGTCCAAGCGTTTTTCCCAACACGCCCTCATTTATCCGTTATCGAATTTATTCCATTTGGCTGTTCCACACTGTATATATATATATATATATATATATATATATATATATATATATATATATATATATATATATATATATATATATATATATATATATATATGTATGTATGTATGTATCACGCCGATAACTCAAAAAATAATCGACCGATTTGGATCAAATTTGGTGAGCACCTTCCTTTTGCAAATGGCTTGGATAAGTTCGTTAGCCAGGAAAATCGGCCCAGGTTTTCACGGAATATTTTGTGTTTTCTTTCGAAAAAAAGTTATATCTCCAGAAATAAAGTAGGGCAGTCAAAGTTGATACGCGTGTTTTTATCATAAATAGTGACCCACGTACCAAGATTTAGGTCTGTAAGTTAAAAGACAAAAATGTTATAGGCATTTAAAGAAAAAAAATCAAAGTCGCGTTTTGAAACGTCAAAATTGGCAACATTTAGGCAAAGAACCTGAAACAAATACTGATTATGTAAAGAAAATGTCGCAAGAAGAGTGTTCTGCAAACCCTAAAGTTTCTATCTTTATCTGTTTACATATATACAGGGTGGCGCATTTCTACGGTAAAGCTCAATATAATTGTTATTATACAAGATACGAGAAAAAGTTGTATATGTTAATTATAGGGTGTCTTGAGCTGCATCTTATAAATTTATTTTGACAATCACAGGGTGGCCCACAAGTTGTTGGTGATACCTTCATAAAAAACTTTTGAACACCCTTATATAAATGCATTTTTTATTGAAATATGATATGCAGGTTTGTAAGAAAAAAATCGAGACGCAGTAAGTGCGTTTGGTAGCGAATTTTCATTAAATGCTTCAAATTTCAAATACTCAATTTGCTATTAACCCAAGGTTTATTGGCTAGGAAACCAGTTTTCTTGGAAACATTTTAAGTTTATGTTCGGAAAATTGTTGCACATTTTCAAACAATAAATAATTTTGATAAAATATGGTACATTGTTTCTACTATATATAGTAGAAACCCAAGGTTTATTGGCTAGGAAACCAGTTTTCTCGGAAACATTTTAAGTTTATGTTCGGAAAATTGTTGCACATTTTCAAACAATAAGTAATTTTGATAAAATATGATAGAAACAATGTACCACATTTTATCAAAATTACGGATTGTTTGAAAATGTGCAACAATTTTCCGAACATAAACTTAAAACATTTCTGAGAAAACTGGCTTCCTAGCCAATAAACCTAGGGTTAATAGCAAATTGAGTATTTGAAATTTGAAGCATTATAGGCTATACCGGTAACCAGATTGATGCCTGCTTGCATTAGAGAGACATATTTGCTATTAAAAACATTTTTATGAAAATTCACTTCTATGTCTTGCTGTGTCCAGACTTTTTTTCATGTTTTGTTTATATTTGTGTTTTGATGTCATATGTTTTATTTATACTCGTATATGTATGTCTTTTTTGGCACTTTTATTACTAAATTTTATACGATTTCTGACTTGACATGTAAGATTTTGAGGGCCAATAAAGATGATATGATATAGTTGTCATTTGTCATTCATGGCCTAGACAGAAAAAATGTTTTTGTACATGCTTACTGCATGTGATCAAATTTAATGTTAACCATCAGCTATTAAACTCACATTTCTCAAATAAATCAGTTAACACTAAATGATATTTACCATAAATTTTCCTACATTTCAGATTTTTTTTTTATTCAGGTTAATAATACATCATAAAAACCCTTTAAGGGTTATGTCTGACAACATAATAAAAAAATAAAAAAATTTAACATGTGTAATTGGGAACTAGCTTTCAATACTACATTATGTCTCTATTATCATAGTGTTCTCTTGTTCAGCAAGTACTTTATCTCACTTTTCTATTTGTTTGTTTTTAATTTTTTTTATTTCTTCAGGTATTTCATTGTATAGTTTTATACCATTAAATAGTATCCTTTTTTGTCCTTGCAACCTCTGTTCTTATGTCTAAACATCTTGTACCATAACTATGTACTTCGTTGCTGTGTCTCATTTGCAGTTCTGGTTCAATTATTTCTCCCTGTCTTAGTTTGTGGATGATTTTGATTGTTTCATAATTTGTTAGTTCTGCAATGTCTAATTGTTTAGTTCTTCTGAAAACTTCATTTGTTGGGGTCCAATAACTCAGATCATATATTAATTTTAGGATTTTATTTTGTATCCTTTGTATACTAGATATATCTGTTTTATTGCCAGTTCCCCAGAAAGGAATCATGTACATCAATTTACTTTTTATATATGCCTCGTACAACATTATCTTTTGTGATTTTGGAAGACAGTTTTTGATTTTATAAGCCATTGCTATATATGATGATATCTCCAATTTTAGTTCATTTATGTGTTTAGTTCATTTTAAGTTTTTATCAATGTTTAGGCCTAGGTATTTTACACTGTCTACTTCTTTTATGCTTCTTCCTTTAATTGTAATATTTATTTGGTGTCGTTTAGTGGTTTTCTGTATGTGGATTAAGTAGCATTTCTTTTCATTTATAGTTAGACGATTTGTGTTTGTCCATCTCATTAGTAGTTCTAGATCTTCATTTATCTCAGCTTTGGTTTTCTTGTCGTCCACATTTTCATAGAAAATTGCCAAGTCATCCGCATACATCATTTGTTTCCCATTCAATTTGTATAGGCTCAGTTCGTTTATGTATAGTATATACAGGTATGGTCCTAGAATGGACGCTTGAGGTACGCCACAGGTCATGTGAGTTCGTTCACTTTTCACATCTCCTATTTGTGTGTAGTGCTTTCTATTTTGTAGATAACTTTTTAGCAGCTTCAACACGTTCCCTGTTATTCCCATATCTTCAAGTTTAGCATTCATTATTTCGATGTCTATAGTGTCAAAGACTTTACGGTAATCCAGGATCAGACCTGTTATGCATTCCCCTCTGTCCAAAGCACTCTGCAGATAGTTCATTTAGTTTAACATTGCAGTTGTAGATTTTTGTTTTTGGAAACCATGTTGACAGTTTGTTATGAGTCCAATACTTTCTATGTAGTCTGTTAGTCTTGTATGTATAACTTTCTCAAAAATCTTGCTAAATACTGTGAGGTTAGATATGAACCTGTAGTTATTTGGCATAAGTTTACTTCCTTCTTTAAAGATTGGTGTGTTTCTAGCTATTTTGAGTTCTTCAGGGAAGTGTCCATCTTTGATGTGCTGATTTACCAATTTTACTATTGTCGGTGCCAGTATATGGGCTAATTTTTTTATGTAGATTGGTTTTATTCCATCATAGCCTGGTGACGCATATGTTTTAAGGTTTTTTTATAACTGAGATTATCTCTTTTTCATTTACTGGTCTCATATACATAGACGTTTGGGTATCATACTTTTTTTGTTCTGCTGCTTCTAGACACATTCCTGTGATTGCCTGCGCCAGTGTGCTTCCTATATTTGTGTGGTAATTATTCAAAATGTTCACTATATCTTGCCTACTTGTTGTCTGCAGTACGCCAGTTCCCTTTGCAATTTCTTTTATATCTACTTTCTTTGTGTCTGTTCCTGTTTTCAAATTATTTATTGTTCTCCATATTTTTTTAATATCTCCATCAGCCGACTTTATTTTATTTGTATTGTACTGCTTCTTACTTGCTTCACTTTGTTTCTTTAAAATTTTTTGTTTATTTTTGAAATCAAGTTTTAATTGTTCACTGTAACCATTCTTCACCATTTTTTTATATGCTTTGTTTCTCTGTTTAATTTTGCTGTAAATTTCTCTTGTCATCCACCCTTCATGCGATGAATTTGTGTATTTCTTTGTTTCTTCCGTGGTTGCATTTTTTATCTCACTCTGTATCAATTCTTGAAGCTGTTCAAAGCTATCTATCGGCTCCTTTAGTTTGGTTTTCAAACTGTTGTTTAGTATTTTGTAATCTGTCTTTCTTTCATTTTTTTGTATTTTTCCTGGTAATTTTATTTCTAATCTGATCGCTCTGTGATCACTTAAATGTGTCTCAAATAGAGTAATTTTAGGTTCTATCTTGAAATTTATATTCGATATTATATGATCAATAATAGAATGCTTCTCTGTTGGATTTCTTCTAATGTAATTTTCTATGTCAACCTTATTTAATATTTTGTAATCCTTTCCTGTTAGCATTGCTATGAATTCATTCACTATTGTTTCGTCCTTTTTTAACACATTTATATTCATATCCCCTATTATAATTGACTGTTTTTTATGGTCTAATATGTCTGAGTTCAATCGTTCATAGAAATCTGGTAAATCATTTTGATTAGGTTTTCTATACACTACACTCAAATGCACGTTTAAATCACACAACTCAATATTTAGGAAATTATGTTTATTTTGGTAGTTTTTTTCAAACACTACTTCATGTTCTATGTCACTCCTCAGGTATACCGCTACCCCTCCTCCCTTTCCATTTCTTATCGAGCGCACCGCTACGTAGTTTCTTATGTTGAAATATTTTTCCTCAGACTTTCTCAGCCAAGTTTGTTACTGCGAGTATATGTGGCTGTTCACTTTGTACTAGTAGTTTGAGTTCGTTTTTATTTTTAATGCTGCGTATGTTCAACTATAATATCTTTAGTCTATTTAGTATTTTAGTAGTACTTGAGTTCCCTTTTACTGCTTCAATTTTTAGTTTTTTTGTCTGATTCTGGCTATATCTTCCTCACTATTTACTTCCACTGGCTTACTGTTTTATGTCTTTCACAATAAGATTTTACCCTTGGAAAACCATGCATACCGATATCCCAGTTCCTTCTTGAGTTCTTTCATTTTCTTGAAAAGCAATTGATTTTCCATTGTTAGATCATCATTAAGGTATATTGTGTTTTTCCCATATAGGCCAATTGATTCTGGGGTAAGTTCACCTATGCTTCTTTTTGCGGTCATCAGTTTTCCTTTGTTTCATAATCCTTGAAAACCACCTTCAGTGTTTGCTCTTTGTCTTCGCCTTTTTTTCCTATTTTATAGCAATTTATTATCTCGCTTTCCTGAATCCTCACATTGCATTTGTCACCCAAATTCATAACCACACTCTTTAGTTACTCATTTTTGTTTTTGCTATTCCTAGGCCATTTATTACCACATTGTTTATTAGTCTTCCTTGTTGCTCTCTCGTTATTCTCTCCCTTTCCTGGTTTTCCAGTCGCTCTTTCAAAGTTTTTTGCTCTGCTTTAATAACTTCTATTTCATTTTTGAGGTTTAGATTTTCATCAATCACCTCCTTTAAGTTGTCTAGCAATTTTTGGTATTTGTTTTCAATATTTTCCAGTTTTTGCATCACATCTTTAAGTGTATATTTATCTGAAGTTAAGTTTTGCACCTCTCTTCTCAACTATCACATTTTCCTGGATAGTTTCATTTTTTTCACATTCTAAACACTTCCAGTTATGAGCCCTTTTCTTTTTTGTCGTAGCACATATTTTGTCAAATTCTTCATTAGTTACGGTCGTGCACCCTTTGTGAAATCAAGAGTAACAAAATGCACACTCCAAACAATGAGCATTGCTCCTAATCACACGTTTACATTTTTCACATGTACACGTGTCCGCCATTCTTCAGTTTTTATATTTTACAGACACTTATTCGACAGTGAGTTTTTTAATAATAAACATTAACCACTTTAAACACTGTGTAAACTGGCGTATTCGACAAAAAATTAAATTTAGTTTATGCACATTGAAAGCCAATTCTAAACAACCATGTGGTCACTTAACCTCAAAAATTTTTTCCAGGTAAAAAATACTTTGTAGTATTGTAATGACACTTGACCTAATCTCTTTTATGACTTTTTGTATTTAGTTACTCTTGCCTGACTTATGTAACATGTGTCAATTCTTTTTTACCAATTAAATACACCTGTGTAATTGTAGTTATTATATTTCAGGTACTTATATACCACAGTTACTAAAAAAAGTTGAAATTCAACAGGATAATCTGGAATGCGCAAATGAATCTTTAAGAAGCGACTTACAACGCTGGCAAAATGAAAAGAACCAGTGTGTGAAGAAAGTACTTTTAGACTATGTAAATAGGCAATTGGAATATCATAAGTTGAGTCACAGAGCTTGGGAACAAGCAGCAGAAAATATAACTTCAACAAATATCATGGATGGTCCATCAAAATAATTTTATAATTGGTAGATCTCTTATATTTTAACTACATTCCAGTCAGCTATTTATTAATTATTAATAATTTGACTTTTACTTGTTCTATTATTGTATATATTTCTTAAGTATCAATTTAATCTTAGGGTTAGTTATTGTTTTGTATTTAATTATACATTTTTTAACATTTAAATGTACACTTCTTTGTTGTTCAAATATAAATTTATTTTCATTAATTGTTGTTGCCCTTACTTGGTGAAACCGTTTCATACTAAATACAGATGTAGAGACTTCTTCTCTGACTTCACAAGTGTTGTTTTTCTTCTCTGCAACCAGTTTCGCTGCCTGGCAGTATTATCAGACATGAGAGGATGATGCTGCCAAGCAGCAAAATCTGTTACAGAAAGAAAATCAACAGTTGTGAAGCCAGAGAAAAAGTCTCTACATTTGTATTTAAATTTATTTTATTGGTTGCCACTATAGATAAGTGAAAATATTTTGACCTGTTACTACCAGGTTATCTTCAGATATTTAATGTTTGCTATGTTAACAATGAATATTAAACTGTTAGTTTAAAACTGGAAGAACTGATATAAACTCTGAAAAAAATCTGGTTTTGGCCCTAAATATAATAAATATATCTTACGGGGCTCTTATGTCTTTCCGCACCTGGCTACATGATTTTGTGGGTTTGGTTCAAAATTCAGTTATAACTATAAATTGCGTTATCCAGGGCTCTGTACGAACGACATCTTTTGTGTGGGTATCACTTAAGCGTTGGGACCGGCATCAAGCCACGTGTGTTTGGGTTATACATTCCAATCGTTTTGTTTTACAAGATGGAGGGTCGAAATTTTCGCAAGTGTAAGTATATTTTTTTAGCAACAAACAATAATTTGAATGTAATATTGCATGTTTATAAATTACAATTATAGTAGTAATGCACCATATAGTTATATTAAACAAAAATGTTAATTTCTTGTCAAAGCCAGTCGTTAAACATGTACATACACAGTTGTGTAGGTCCGTTGTTAGTACTTAATTTGCTCTTACACGTTTGTGTGGGCTAGTTGTTTGTTTATGTGTGTTTTTTTTTCTTTAGATTACAATCTAGACGAGCAGCAAGATGTGGATGAACTTTTAGAATTATTGGATAATGATTCTGAGATAGAAGGCAATGACTCAGATGCTGATCCTACTTGGTTTGATGACAGTGCAGTTCCATCAAGAAATCTTGAAGATAGCGACTCAGATTTATCAGATGAGGACAAAATACAATGAGTAAAGCTACGCATCTATTGTCTTGGAAAATCGCATGAACCAAGTCATGTTCCTGCTCTTGTGGAGAAAAAGTCATAAAAAGTACCATACCAAAAAAAGAAAGACCTAAATTTACATGGGGGAATAAGGTATTTCAAAGTACCGAAGATAAGCCAAATAATAAAGACTTTTTAACCAATAGGACAAACGTTGTTGTTAATACTCCACTGCAATAGATTTTGAACAGGCAGTTACATATACGAACATTTATGGTTTATCTAAAAAAGGTAAAATACTTAATACAACTCCGACAGGAATTAAGAAGCTTTATGGTGCACATCTCGTTTTTGGTTGCATCCCTTTGCCGCATTTGCACTGGTACTGGAAATCAGGAATAAAACTGCAAAGTATTATCGACATTTTTACTAGAGATCGCTTTACTTTACTTAGAATGTGTCTTCACTTTGTTGATACAGACAAACCACCAGACAATCAAACTACAAACCGGTTGTGGAAAGTTCAGCCTATAATTAATTCTGTAAGGGATGCATTTTTGAAAATCGACATCAGTCAATAACTACAGTATTGATAAGCAGATGATCCCATTTTCTGACCGTTGCGCTTTGAGACAGTTTCTTAAAGGAAAACCTAGACCGATGGGATTTAAAACATTTTGTGCTTGCATCCTCGACATGTATGACTCTTGACTTTGAGATTTAGCAGAAGCAGTGTACTCCACTTCCAGATATATAATATGGGTTAGGTACTGCAGTTGTTTTAAGGCTTTGCTCATCACTACCAGATTGTAGTTTTGTACATTTTGATAGATACTTCACTACACCATTGCTAATTAATCGGCTCAATGAATTAAAGATTTACAGAACAGTGACTGTTATGAGCGACAGAATTAATAGTGCAACTTTCAAGCCAGACAATCTCATTGCGACTTAGGTGTTTGACATTTAACTTATTAATATATATATATATATATATATATATATATATATATATATATATATATATATATATATATATATATATATATATATATATATATATATATATATATATATATATATATATATATATATATATATATAGATAATATTAACGGTCAACTCAGAACTGGCACTGACCAGGGGAATCTGGCTGTCTAATTAAATCAAACCATTGTTTAATCTATTCGTCACATATTATACATAGATTTTAACTTTCTGTCCTTCTCCATATGAACTTTAACTATGCCAAATCTCACACTCTGTGCACGAAATGTGCCTAAAACTGGGTACAACGTTTTTTCTTCATGTATTAATATATTGTCACAACGAACACTCTGGAATGACATTTATGGAATAGACCAGAAGTGACAGGTGTAGAATAGTGTGGAACCTCTAGAATATCTATAAAGTATAAATAGACGAGCGGGCACAGAATAAGTTAGTTCAGTATTGAATAAGGTGGTGTAAAGTAGTGATCATAGAGTATAAGGCGAATTAACAGTAAGTGTTGTGGTATAGGAAGCGATCATAGAAGGCGATAGTGGAATATAATTCTATGGACATTTAATAATAGAGAAGATATATTTTAGTTGACACTGGTGTTGGAAAATAGTTGGTAATAATAAATTAGTAGTTTGGAAAGCTGTGTTTTGTTAGTAAACAAATCCAGAACCCCGTAGAACGTAACAACTGGTGTCAGAAGTGGGATTTTCAAGCTGCTAGCAGAAATATTTTCCAGAATATTCGAAATATTCAAAGGTGAAAATTTCTAGAATCTCTGGAAGATCAGTGTCAGCGGTAAGTCATAACTGGGTGTGTTCTTGAAACAATAAACTGTTTACCAGCTTTAAGTACATCTATGCCTAAGACACGTAGCGCAACAGCCAAAATGGACGCCCAGCTATTGGAATTGATTAAAGAAATGAAAGAAGAGGCCAGAAAAAGAGATGAAGAAGCCAGAAAAAGGGATCAAGAGGTTAAAGAAGAGCTGAGAAAAAGAGACGAAGAAGCTAAAGAAGCCATAAAAGGAGATGAAGAAGCTAGAAAAAGAGACGAAGAAGTCAAAAAGAAATGACAAAAAGAGATGAAGAAACAAAGAAAATTCTACAGGAACAGGCCAGCAGAATTGAGAATATTACTTTATGTGTCGACGAACGTATGAAGCAGGTAAAAGACAACATCTTCCAGCAAGTAGAAAGCAGAGTAAGGGGTATCAGCGACGATGTACATGACAAGCTGATGGAAGTACGACAGAAAGTGCATTCACTAGAAAAAAAGTGTGAAACCCTAGCCAAAGGAATGATTGTGAAAAGGCATTCGAGACACTAAAACCGCTCTCTGTTCATCCCCGATTCTGACATACCCCCAGCCTGGTCACAGGTTTATTGTGGACACGGACGCGAGCAATGTTGGTATTGGAGGTGTTCTTTCGCAGGAACAGGAAGGTCAAGAGAAGGTTGTAGGGTATTTCAGCAAAGCCCTGTCCAAAACAGAAAAGAACTACTGTGTGACGAGGAAAGAACTTCTAGTCATTATCAAGACGTTGGAGCATTTTCACAAATATCTATATGGTCAAGAATTTCTCCTGAGAACAGACCACGCTTCACTATGCTGGCTTCTTCACTTTAAAAATCCAGAGGGGCAGATGGCGAGGTGGCTTGAATGCTTTCAAGAGTACAATTTTACCATCGAACACCGCCCTGGACGACAGCACGGTAATGCCGACGCCCTATCTAGGAGACCTTGCCCACCAAAATGCAAGCATTGCATCACTGCCGAAAACAAAGAAGAATTGAATCTCGAAGTGTGTAGGGGAACAACGGTAAAACCCGTTAACCGATGGGACCCGCAGAGGTTAATGGAGGACCAGAAAGAAGACCCTGATATCCAACTACAGATGGAAGGAGACTTGCCACGAAAGACCCACTTGGTCAGAAGTTAGTGATAAAAGCGTTTCCACCAAAAGTTACTGGGCCCAGTGGGACTCCATTGCAATCGAAGGTAATCTTATGGCCAGGAATTGGGAGTCAGAAGATGGTACCCGCATATTGAAGCAAATAATCCTTCCGTGGCCAAGAGTTAGGGAGGAAATCGAGGAGATCCATGGCGGGGCAGGTGGAGGCCATTTAGGCGTAAAGAAAACTTTGGAAAAGGTCAGAGAACGTTTTTATTGGTTACAATGTAGGTTGATGTGGAAGAATGGTGCAAAACCTGCCAAGTGTGTGCATCCAGTAAGGGGCCTAAATAAAAAACCAGGGGGCGAATGAAGCAGTACAACGTGGGAGCTCCTTTCGAAAGAATTGCAATCGACATAGCTGGTCCTTTTCCTAGAACAGACGCAGCGAATATGCTATATGCTTGTAGCCATGGATTATTTTAGCAAGTGGCCAGAAGTGTTTGCGGTCCCAAATCAAAAGGCCACCACCATCGCAGAAGTATTAGTGAATGAGTTTTTCTGTAGATTTGGCGCACCACTAGAGCTACATTCTGACCAACGACGCAACTTCGAGTCGGCTGTATTCCAGAAGGTTTGTGAGCTTATGGGAATCAGGAAAACGAGAACTACACCCATGCACCCTCAGTCTGACGGAATGGTGGAAAGATTCAATGCTATTTTGGAGTCCCACTTAAGAATATTTGTCAATGAACACCAAACGGATTGGGACCGGCACATTCCATTCTTTCTACTGGCATACCGCTCGGCTGTACATGAGACTACCGGACATACACCAGCCAGCGTGGTTTTTGGGCGAGAGTTAAGGCTTCCTCCTGATCTCGTATTTGGAAAACCCACAGATGCTCCACAGTCAACTGATGAATACATAAAAGATTTGGAAAGAAGAATAGGAACCATCCACTCTGCTGCCAGAATGCATATACTACGAGTAGAAAGCGACCGCATGAAGACCCGTTATGACGTGCGAGCTAATTCAGCTGGTTTTAAAGAAGGAGATCGTGTAGTTCTACAATCCAGTACGACGCAAGGGACGGTCACCGAAACTACATAAATTATGGTAAGGTCCTTATAAAGTGGTCAAAAGGATCAATGACGTTGTCTATCGCATTCAGAGGAGCCCGAACAGCAAGATGAAGGTGGTCCATATGCACAGACTTACGCCATACCAAGAAATGTCAGAATTCGACCGGGACGATCGAATATAAGAGAGAGGCAGTGTCACAACGAACACTCTGGAATGACATTTCTGGAATAGACCAGAGGTGACAGGTGTAGAATAGTTTAGAATAGTGTGGAACGTCTAGAATCTCTGTAGACAAGTATAAATAGACGAGCGGTGCACAGAATAAGTTAGTTCAGTATTGAATAAGGTGGTGTAAAGAAGTGATCATAGAGTATAAAGCGAATTAAAAGTAAGTGTTGTGGTATAGGAAGCGATCATAGAAGGCGATAGTGGAATATAATCCTATGGACATTTAATAATAGAGAAGATATATTTTAGTTGACACTGGTGTTGGAAAATAGTTGGTAATAATAAATTCGTAGTTTGGAAAGCTGTGTTTTGTTAGTAAACAAATCCAGAACCCCGTAGAACGTAACAATATAGATTATAGATAAAATGTGGTTAGCATTTGACATTGACAAATGCTGAATATTTATTTGAAATTTTAAGCTGAAAAGTGGTAATAAAATGAGTAGTTTTAGCAGAAATTCACAGAGGTTATATGTGTTCTTTGAGTTTCATTACAAAAAAGCATCTCAAAGTAGTCCGATCCGGCTGTTTTTTAACCAGTACATTTTACAGCTACAAAAACTGTGTATATCAAAACTGAAGACATTAGTTCAAGGCTTCTTGAAGTAATCTTGTTTACAAAATCCTTCTAAGCACACATATTGGCTGCCATTTTAAAATGTTTGAGTTTAAGGAAAAAATGCATAGAGGCTATAAATAATAATCTATACAATATAATGAAAAGTACTTTTTATCTTCAGATTTGATCAAATAACGCCGCAAAATTTTGTGTAATGGAACACACACACACAAATATATATATATATATATATATATATATATATATATATATATATATATATATATGAAAATATAAACATTTTAACTGACCATGGAAATGGGTGTCGCGGATATCCACTGTTGCGCGAGTCGGTTGTTTGTTTTTTGCGAATCTTCTCTGTGTCTTCATGTCCAGCTCTATTCCTTGTCACTTAGGTCAGCAATGGATCTGCCCATGTAACCCTTGTTTTACCAGCATTTTTCACTCCTTCCCCATTTTCACCCGTCATTAAAATCCTGGTTTCATTTTCAGCATTATTCCACTCGTTTGTTTGGTTTGTTTTTCTGCTCATTTCCAGCATTTATTATCCCATTGTGGCCAGTGATGTCATTCTCTCTATCAACCATTTTGTTTTCTCCATCAGTAGGTTGATAATAGTATCCTTTTCTAAAATAATTAAATCCTTCGATGCCAAGAGTTTTGTCAATAAACTATTTTCTTGTACAATAAAACACTTTAAATCATTATTTACTCCCTGTAGATGCTTGCATCACCGTTTTGTCCATTTTCAGAATTATCACTATCCTTCTTATCTCCTATTTCAGATACTCTCTTATCAATGTTTATATTTAATGTATTCCCTATAATTTCTTGTCATGTCTATTTTCTGTTTCCTATGACATCCATTCCCTTCTGTTTTAGCGTTCTCTGCATAGTCTTCTAGCACACTGTCTTCATCAACATACACCACATCACTTTGCAGATTTTAATCTTCTTTTGACATCTTATTACCACTTAAATTCAAACTCATTTGCAGACGCTTAATTTTCACTGTATACTCTGAATAAAATAAAAATATAAAGATGTATTCTCGCTTCAATTAGTATAGTACACTGACAAGTTCTAATAAAAGCGAAACCAGTATGTGTTTCTAATTATAGTTAGAATGCATCTCTTAGCTTTACATACATTGCCCCGGTATTAGGGAAGAAAGGGCCAGGGCTGATAATTTACAAAAATGTTGGTTGGTTGTACACAGGCTTTATAATATTTTGTTTATTGGAGCTGCCGTAGCAACATACTACTTGGTTCCGCACTGAGATGACGACCCTGTCATACAACTCACAATATTCTAGTTTATTCTGTTCTGTATATTTATAAATTAAGAATTCAAGTTGTTGCCTTGCTGGTGAAAAAGATGTTTAGCGAAAAAAGCGTTTTTATATAAAACTGTCCATTTTAATTAATAAAATGCTGATGTAAAATACACTGTGCTTAAATTAAACATTTACCATTGTGTTGATTTATTTAGCTGATTCTTTTAGTCACCATCACTTCTAATTTGTTATTTTATTTATTTTCGATCACTCCAATAATCATATATTTGCTAGCCATTACTATCAAGTGCCGAAGCTGAAGTTTCTGGCTACTGGCATGGTCAGTAATAAGCAATCATTGCTGGTTCTTTTTTTTTGCAGCATTAATTCCTTTTTCTCCTCTCCTCTATTCTACCTTTGCAAATTCTAAATCGCAAGAAACTAGACAAAGTATTAAACAGGGAATTACTTCCAAAGACAGGCCTTGCACTGTTAGTTTTTCTAGGTTTTAAACTCGACTCAGATATTTTCACTTTTCTAGAACTTGTGGTTTTACTGGAGGTTGATGCCGTAACATAGTTTCCTTTTTATTAGGTTGCCTAGCATATTAACTTTTACTGACTTCTGATAGAACTAGAAGTTCTAGAAAACTAAAAATATCTTAGTTGACCTCAAAACTTTGGAAAACTAAGAAGTGGTAATTTTCAGCACTCTTTTAACTTTATTAATCTTCTGTTTGTCTAATGGGTAGTCACTGTGAATAACGATGTATGGGTGTTTTATTTTAAATAACCAAGATGATAGCTACTTCTAGTAAAACCCCACTATCTGGACAACTGAAAATATTTTAGCAGGGTTCACAAACAAAAAAAAAAAACAAACTTATGACTGGCAATTTTCATACTGTATCTTCAATTTTTTGTAAACATCCAAGAAGCAGTCATTGTGAATAAGCCTGTATAACCTTTAAAAGAATATTGTGCGTATTGCACAAACTCAGAATATTTTAAGAAAGAATAATAAGTTAATATTTATTTATAAGAATTCACATATATATTTACAATTAAATGAATTAACCTACAATATAATAAATTATTTAAAAACAACTACAGGATTCAAAAGTACATTCATCATGAATTTAGCACCTAAATAAATATAATTAACAATATTTCTTACATCAAAGATGCTATTTTTTTCTAATTTAAATTCAGTCAAGTTCCTATCATAGCAACCATAGCAGCCAATTACTTCTAAACGGACGTAAGGTTTTGTACCCCCCAAAATACCATTAGATCCATTAGCTTCATTATTAAACAACCTACCCCTGAACCAGACGTGATCATTTGGTTTAAGCCTCATAGTATGGTTATAAAAAGCATGATCAGCCAAAAGAATAACTTCGGGACCCTTCCCCCAAATTCCTGTCACCATTCGTACAGATATTTCAAAGACATACTGGTTATACTTTTCTAAAGAACATGCATTGATCGATTCTATTGACTCATAAAAGTTCACACAGTCATGACGTAGATGCTCAGGCATATTTTGACAAGGTTTCATAATGGGTTCTCCATATAAACAATATAAATATTTTTTAACAAAGAATGGGGTTTTCTCAAATAAACTTTGCCAGGCATTTGATACAGTTTTAACTTTGATGTCATTGATGTACCCACTCCAATATACTAGCACATTGTCTAATTGCAAGCATTTAACCTGGGCTATTGCTGTAATTTCTTCCTCGTAACTTGGTTGATAACAGAATCGATGGTAAATATCCCAAGTAAGATACTTTGGTGTATTTTGTGTGGTAAATTCATCATAAACAACAGAAGAATTTAAAAGAATAATAAAACCTATTATTGCGAGGAACATCTGCATGAAAGCTGTATAATGCTTAAAACGAGTTTGAGCTAATATCCACACTATACCAATACCTAAAGCGGTTAGAAAGACAAAAAGTAACACACTCGTTAAAGTGTAAGAACTTGCAATACACCTTGTCAAAGCTAAAACTGGTAGCATGATACTTGTGATACCAATCAATGGCAAAAACAGAATTAAACCAACTAAAGCTAAAGTTCCACGTAATAAACCAAACATTGTTGCACCTTGTGAACTGATAATGCAAATCTGTAGCCAACTTAAGGTTACACAATGAGGAATCAATGTATCATAAATGCCTTTCCATTTTTTTCTTGAAGCTATACGTACAAATAATATTGGAATACAAGCATAAAGTAAGAATCTAAAATTTATACAACACTCAATTCCATTTCCAATCACATAAGTCAGGAGTGTTGGGATTTTTAAATCAAGAAATCTCCAGCCTTGTGTCACGACTGGGTCTGTCTCATAAGGATATTTTGCCAAAACATTAATTCCAAAACTAAGTAGTACTGTGTAATCAAACATAACCTTGGAACACCTTTTAGGCATAAATCCAAACAATGTTATAAAAGTTAAACAAAATCCAATTACTGTTAGTTCCGAATGAGGTATCCATTGCTCTATCAAAAGGGGGTAAACAACCAAATTACATAAGAGAGCTAAAAAGAACTGCCCATAAGGCTTGAGATTATTACGTATATAGTGATGTTCTCTTTGTGTAGAATTTATAGATCCTCCAGAATAACAAATAAACAATCCAGACCATAATTTGAAATTTTGAAAGTCTCGTTTCATTTGTAAAATGTGGCAAGTGGTTACAAACATTATAATTACCGTTACATAATAAATGAGCATTGGAAAAAAGTATAATAGATTTTCTGAACTGTACAATGAGTAAATAAGCAATAGTAATAACAGCTGTACTTCAGTTTTAGCAATGGGTAAAAATGACGACACAGTCCTCAGACTTAGGAATCTAATAAACTTATAATATAAAATTCTTAGCGCTAATAATGGGTGTAGTACTGATCGATGTACTATAGGAACATGATCTAAAGCTTTAAGATCAGGATGTGATAAACATAGTCTGTTGTTAACTTGAGGTAACTGGCCATGTGAATAGTTCACAGCAGCTGAAATGAGGTGATCTTCTGTTAATTTCTCGTTACTTGAATCAGATCTTGATAACCAGTCTATTTCTTCCTCTGAATCACTAAGTTCTTCATAATTATTAACTAAATTGCTATTTATGGCGTTCCCATTTTCTTTCGAATAACCTGCTTCAGACAGTTTCAATCTGCAATCTTTGTCTATTGATAAGATTTTCCGTTGTAGCTGATCTGATGTAATATAATCTCCACCATTGGATAAACTAAAAAAGGAAGATAATATGTTGTCAATTGTTAATTATATGTAATACACTTGTATTGTACATTAGTGCCTAGTACACATGAGCGCATATATATGTAAGTGTGTGAGTAAAGTTGGCAACACTGGTAAGAGAACAAACGACAAGTGTATCTAGAAGCTAAGCAGTAGTTGTTGTAAGAGAGTGATACACTGATCGATCACCACATACACTTTTAAGTATGTAATTAGAAAATAAGTATAGCCTAATATTATATGTAAAACAAGTCTTCTTAAACTTATCTCCACACCTTAACATGGTAGCAGAGCATGGTCAGTGAATATTGTTAATTAGTAAGTACCGTTTGTTTGCTGAGTTCCATTACGAAGGAAAATTCGGGAAATAAAAATGACGAAAAACAAAGTTACGATTCCTGTGTTTGATGCAGAAGATTATAATATGTGGAAAAACCAATAACGATGTTTTTGAAAATGAAAGGATGTGAATGAGACTGTTATTCAAAGAGTGAAAAAAACTACAGATAAAGAAGATTGGGACGAAAATGATCTGAAAGCTATAAACTATATATAGTGTGATATCAAATAGACAATTGGAATTTGTGTGTGAGAATACAAAGGCGTATGAAATAATTAAGAAGTTCGATAGTTTATACATGAAAGAGTCAACGGCATTGCAAATTGTGTGTAATCTTTTTTAGTGACTTTGAAAATCTATAAATGAGCTGGGAAACGCAGGTGCGAGTGTGTCGGAAAAGGAAAAAGTAAATTATATGTTGCATACATTGTATGAAACATATAGTTATATTGATGATTTAATTGACATCTTAAAAGAGGAAGATCTAACAGTTGAATATATAAAAAGTAAAATTAAAATGATTTAAATGAAGCATCAAAAAGATGAAAATTCTGGAAGGGAATCAAATGCATTCGTGGCAGACAAAAGCCGACAGGGTCAAATGTGCTTTCAATGTGGCGAAGTTGGTAAAATACAGAGAGACTGCGAAAATTACGGCCAAGCGGCAAGCAGTGGAGGCACATAGCGATCATAACGAAGCCGTAGAGGAGCCGGAAGAGGAACCTACCGCAGAGGAGGCAGCAACTTCTGTGGACAGCGTGGAGCAAGCGCATACCACGCAAACCAACAAGAAGAGAAGAGCGCATGGGCTACAACGGTTGCTCATCATGGGGTGCATAATACTCAGATGAGTAATGTAGGTTATTAAAGTGACTTTTGGACAGGTTGTACAGATCATGTAATTCATGATAAATACTTTGAAAATTGCTTGTTACTTATAGAACCTGTAAATGTTTATTTGGGTGATAATAGAGGTGTAAAAGCGACGAAAATTGGAAATGTTGAGAGTTACTTTGATGCTTTTGGTAACAAAAGGCTAGTCAATACGAAAAATATATTTAATGTCAAAGACATGCAATCAAATTTAATTAGTTACAATAAAATAACAGAGAAAAATACAATTGTTTCTAAAGGTAAAATGACAAAAACTATTGATGATTATGGTAATGTTACAGCAGTAGCTTTAAAGAAAATGGTTTATATATTATGAAAAGTAAATTAAAATTAGTAGGATTTTTAGTAAATATTGCAAACAAAAGTACGGCCAATATGAATCAAAAGGGAAAAGGGCATTGTTTGTTAAGTCATGTAAATTTTACAGATTTAAATACTTTTACACCACAGTGTCGTACATCTCACTATATTCTACGAGGCTGGCTACCTTTAGCCGAACTTGCTGTTGGGTGTATTCTGTCTGTAATTATAGCGCACTGATGAGCTCTAATGAGAGCGAAACTGGTATGTGTTTCCAATTATAGTCGAAATGCACCTGGCCTTATATAGATAAAGAGCTTGAATCGGAATTTATGAAATGTAAAACGTGTATTGAAAATGAAATGCATAATATTTCTTTTAAAAACAGTAGAGAAAAGGCTAAAAATATTTTGGAGATTATTCATACCGATGTTTGTGGACCTTTTCAAACAGCTGGTTTTAAAAGTGAAAAATATTTTGTTTCATTCATTGATGATTATAGTAAAATTGCCAGAGTGTATGTTGTATACTATAACACAATTTAGCCCCACTGTTGGGGTGGCAGTATAGCTTAAAACAGACCAGCGGATTGCTGACTAGCTGGTCCCTGACTAGCAAGGTGGCCATTTAGGCATGTTGCCTTTCCCAATTAAAAATTAACTATATGATAGCATGTCTCAGGTTGATTCAATAAGAGAGAAGAAGAGTATGTCACGCATTCAGATCGTTTTATAAAGACTTTTTATCTTGCAGGCGTATTCTCATTGAGTTGTAATGCGGTAGAGCAACTGACTACGAACTGTGTACGCTGGCCAAGGATTGTGACGTCACTAGTGGGACTGATTCAGTAGCTCTATAGTTCGTTATAGGTGGTGACACATGGGACATGTTACACATATGTTAAACACATGTGACATGTTACAATACTATGAACTCCAAAGCAGAAGTTTTAGATTGTCTTGTTCAATATGTAAATGAGTGAATAAATTTAAAAAAATAAAAAAAAATAATAAAAAAAATAATTTGAATAGTAATGTTTATAATTTTGCTAGGGAAAGAGGTATTGTTATTAATAACTGGCAGGCTTATGTACAGGAATTACATGGGACCGCATAACATTTTAATAGAAATGTAATGAATATGTCGCGTTGTTTATTGGCGGAAGCAAATGTACATAAAATATATTGGCCTGAAATAGTTTGCACGGCAACTTATTTAAAAAACTGTACGTTATCTAATATGGTTGGAAGAAAAACGCCTTAATAAATATTTTTTGGAAAGAAACCGGATGTTTCAAATTTACGTTTATATGGTAGTAAAGTTTTTGTAAGGAAACCAGAACAAAAGAGAACCTCTAAATGGAATAAAAAAAGCTGATATGGGTACTTTGATCGGTTATAGTGACGTGGGTTATCATCGTGTAATTTTGAATAATAGTCATAGTTGCTAGTCATGTTGATATTGTTGAAGAAAATGTAAAATGTATTGGTTTAAGTGTAAATAAATCTGAAAGGGAAATAGTGAAATTGATGATAATGAAAAGTCTGATCCTGAGTTACTAGATCACAGCGAAAAAAAAGCCTTAGCGATGTTGAAACTGCATTTTTAAACGGTAAAGTAAATCTGAAGTATATATTAGTCAACCAAGGGGTTATGAGGATGGTACAAATAAGGTTTGTAAATTAACAAAAGCTTTGCATGGTTTGAAAGAAAGGCCAAGGTCATGGTATGAATGCCTTGATAAAATTTTGATGAGGGTAGATTTTGAACCTTGACTTCTGTTTGTAGACTTATAAAAATGGAAGATACTATTTATTTATTGATCTTTGCTGACGATTTACTAATTTCTTGTAAAATTAAAGGGGAAATAAAGCCTATTGTCAGAAAATTTTAAAATGAAGGATAGTGGTAAAATTAAAGAGTCGCTTGGAATTACCATTGAGTATGAGTCCTGTAAACAGCGTGGCTCTACCCCCATGGCGTTTCCTGGACGGTCTGTTGAGGGACAAGGAAAAGAGAAGGCGTAGCCTGTTCACAGGGACGAAATCTGGTCAGGAGACCAAAAACTGAAGGAGGACCACTAGGATCTCCAACGTTGGGGTCGCCAGGCCGGCCTAAATCACCTGAGGCCGCGTACTCTAAGCGCACAAGGTCAGAAAAGGAAACACCAGTGGAGAGACTGGCCAGGAGAATTGGCTGTGGGTGTGCAGCCGCGACTAATGGGGAAGGGGCTAATGTGTCCCCACTCTTGCAAGGGAGTCTCTAGTGCAGGCCCTGGTCTTTCGGGAATATCTAATCCGCTGGCTAGGCGTGACATGCAGGTGGTCATCACCTCCAACCGGGCGAATAACTTGGTCTTGGCGGAAGAGGACGAGCCTATAAGGAGTCTGGTTGCGGGTATGTTGGGCGCCAGTCGGCATCCGAGGGTGCCCCATGGTCGGTCCGTATCGGCTTGTGGCTGAGGAGTCAGGAGGTGAACTTAGAAGTCATAACAAGGATGCTTACTGTCAGAACCTCTCGCTCCATGTTGAGCAATGGCAGCACCTGGAGACAGCAGGAGGTCACGAGGCATAGCGCCTCGTCTTCCTGTTAGATCTGAAGTGGTGCGGGGGCTGGATGAGCAGGGGTGGCGGCTGTATTTCGAGTTGGTGACTCTAAATGTAATCAGAGTGCCGATATAAAGTGTGGTCCTCTCGTCCTGCCCTACGTCGAGCCTCAGAAGCGGTACTGGCCAGGAAAGGGCCCCAACCCGACAGCATCACAACTAGTTCACGGGGTAGCTGTGGGTGTGCCTGATCAACCGTCAACATAGCCGGGATGCCACTGGGGAGCTAGCTAAGCTCCTTGTGGGTGGTCCCGGAGGTGTTGTGTTGATCCAAGAGCCTTATGTATATAGGAAGTAAGTTAGAGGACTTGGAGGAATCGACTTCAACATCCTCGTTGCTGGTGGGGCTGAAGGACAATAACCTAGGACCTGTATACTGGCGTCGGGGCATCTAGACATGGTATTGCTGCCGTGACTTGGATCCAGGGACGTCACAGCAGCTATCCTAGGATATAAGGTGAGTAACATTAGGCTTGGGGTCGGGGAGTCGCGGGTCAAAGGACTCCAGGGGCAAGCTGAGGAAGTGGAAACAACAACATAAGCTTTCGATGAAGCTTTCCCCAAGACCGCGAGGGTTAGCTTCCGCCCACTGGGGAGGCAACTAGGGGTTAATGGGACTTAGGTTCCTTCAGGTCAACCTCCAACACAGTAGGGCAGCCACGGCCGGATTACTGATGGCTTTGAGGAACACGGATGTGGCCCTCATCCAGGAACCGTATTCCTATAAAGGAGAGATCAAGGGACTCGGCGGAACTGCTGGAAAGCTCATCTACAGCAGATCCAGCGAGAACCCGAGAGCCTGCATTTTTGTCAGGGAAGGGATAGAGTTTCTGCCTTTAATGAGTTTCTGTTCCAGGGACCTGGTAACGATCAAAATCCGATGTGGAGGAGCGGATGGGCCGAGCGACATTACTGTCGGGTCAGCCTATCTGCCAGGGGACAGCACGGACCCTCCTCCACACAAGGAATTAGAGCAGTTGATGGTGGGTAGCAGAGCAGGTGGATGGCATACCATCATCGGCATGGATGTGAACGCGCACCATGAGTTGTGGGGAAGCTCGGACACAAACTCTAGGGGTGAGGCACTTTTACAATTCTTTATGAAATTTAATTGAGACATATTGAATAGAGGTAATAAACAGACCTTCATCACAACATGGCATCTGGAAGTTTTAGATTTAACAGTTTCCACCCAGTTTCTGGGTGACTTTGTTAAGAACTGCAGGGGGTTAAGAGTACCATAGACTATTCAATAGACCTCGAAATTGCGGCAACCCAAGTGCGAGACGCAATCACCTTGGCCTATAACGCCAACTGCCCCCTGAAAATGAGGGCGTCCACCAGGAACATTCCGTGGTGGAACGAGGACTTCAGGCAAAGGAGGACGCAGGTTCGTAAGCTGTTTAACGCAGCCAAAAGGTCTGGAGCATGGGATGAATATAGACAGGCCCTAACGACCTATAACAAAAGACTGAAGGAAGCAAAGAAGGAGTCGTGGAGGCGGCACTGTGAGGAAGTGGAGAACACATCCGAGGGTGCTCGACTGCACAGGATCCTGTCCAAGGGCACTCAGACCAAGGTAGGCTCCCTCAGAACATCCAGGGGAGGCTTTACAAGCTAGGGGGAGGAAACAATGGAAATTTTACTCCAGACGCACTTCCCCGGCTGTAACATAATAAACCAATCGCCTCCGGACTGGGAACACTCAGAAATAGAGGCGCCTTATAGGCGGGCATCTAGAGTAGACTGGACAGTCGCTAAAGAGGTGGTTACTTGGAGCAAAATCAGATAGGCCATTAGCAGCTTTAAGCCATACAAATCCCCGGGATTTGATGGAATAATGCCCACCACGCTCCAACAGGGGATAGATATACTGGCGCCGGCGCTTACCCTCATTATTAGGGCCAGCCTGGCTCTTGGGTACATTCCGAGGGCATGAACACTGGCTAGGGTTGTATTCATTCCTAAACCTGGGCGTCCAACAGACCAGGCAAAGTCCCTGAGACCAACAAGTCTCACATCCTTCTTGCTAAAAACAGTGGAAAAACTGCTCAACCGGCACATTAGGGGTGGTGTACTGGAAGCATATCACCTACACTGCAGACAATATGCATACAGAGCAGGAGTCTCAACAGAAACAGCGCTGCACCAACTGGTGCTGAAACTGGAGAATACGCTGGAGAACAGGGAGGTGGCGCTGGGGGCCTTGCTAGACATAGAGGGGGCCTTCAGCAACACCTCATTCGGATTGGTTCTGGCAACTGTCAGGGAACATGGAGGTGACCTGCTGCAGGTGGATCGGTTCCATGCTCAGGGACAGGGCGGTGTTCACCTCACTCGCGGGAGAGACTCTGCTGGCGGGGGTCGCGGCGGGGTGTCCGCAGGGGAGCGTTCAGTCTCCCTTGCTCTGGTGTCTAGTCGTGGACGGCCTGCTGGGGAGGCTCTCGAAAGGGGAGTATGAGGTACAGGGCTATGCGGACGACATTGTCATCATAGTCCGAGGAAAGGTTACACAGTCAGTGTAGGCGCGCATGCAGGCAGCACTGAAAGTGGTGGAAGGGTGGACGGTTGGTTAAGGGCTCGGTGTGAGCCTCGCGAAAGCAACCGTCATACTGTTTACAAGGAGGAGGAAGTGGGAGAGCCAGAGAACTCTCACTCTATACGGTAGGAACATTCCAATGGCCAGGGAGGTAAAATTCCTTGGGGTCGTATTCGACTCTAAGCTAACCTGGAATGGTCACGTTGAAAAAATACGGTGTAAGGCAGTGATGACCTTAGCCGTCACTAGGTGGCTATATGGAAAAACATAGGGACTAAGACCTAGTATGGCCCACTGGCTGTACACAACGGTGGTCCGACCATAGTTAACATACGCGGCACTGGTCTAGTGGCCTAAGGTGACACAATCCAGTGCCAAACAAAAAGTAGGCAAGATCCAAAGGATGGCTTGCCTAGGCACCACACGGGCCATGTCTTCAACCCCAACAGCCGTCATAGAGTTGTTGCTGGATCTGCCTCCCCCCTACAATTTGTTATTATGTGGGAGGCCAGACTAGGACTATACAGACTAGCCTGCAATGGTAGACTGAAGATCAACCCAGGCTTCAGGGGCCACTGCAAAATTCAGGAGATCGTGAAGGAGCCCATGCGTGAAATGAGATCAGACTTCGCGAGCACGCGAATCTGCAGGGAAAACAACTTTACAGTGGAAATCCCCGACCGGGAGGCATGGCGGGAGGAGACGCCGGGCACACCACGGGACGCGCTCTTCTGGTTCACAGGCGGGTCCGGCGGAGAGCGTGGGAGGGGGGAAGGTGTTTATTCGGAAGGACCGAGGGTAAGCCATAGTATTTCCCTCGGAATCCATGCACGGTTTTTCAGGCCGAAATGTACGCCATCCTGCACTGTGTGCGGGAGAACAAGAGGAGGGGCTACAATAACAAGCGAATCCTCATAGCGCCACAGACAGCCAGGCAGCCCTTAAGGCACTAAGTAGTCCACGGGTAAATTCCTGGCTGGTGAGTGAGTGCAGAGACGAGACGAGCGACCTGACTGGGCAGAAAAAAGGCTGACCTGACCTGACCTGACTGGGCAGAATGAGGTCACCCTCATCTAGGTGCCGGGTCACTCGGGGGTCAAAGGAAATGAAGAAGCTGACAGTCTCGCGAAGAGAGGGTCAGCAGAACGACTTATGGGACCAGAACCGGCCCTGGGCGTGACAAAGAGCACTGCCAGGAGAGCCATTAAGTCCTGGGTCAGAAACCAACACAAGGTGTACTGGGCAGACTGTCCAGGGCTCATACATGGGAAGTCAATAATTGTTGAACCCAGTTCAAAGAGAGCTATGAAGCTGCTAAATCTTAGCAGAGGACAGCTTAGAAACAGAGCAGGTCTCTTGACGGGACACATGGCCGTCAAGAAACACCTGCATAAAATGGGGTGGTTCGAGGGGGACCTCGCATGCAGACTCTGCAGCGAGGGGGAGGCCCAGTACATCTTGTTAGAGTGTAAAGCTTTGGACCGCAAAAGACAACTGATCTACAGTCAGTCTAGATCGGAAACAGAGCATTATAAAACTTCACCCTACCAATCGCTGTGCAGGCTAGTTCAAGGCAGTGATTTTGAAATGGGTGGAGTAAAAAGACTAAGGGCATGCACAATAAGCCAAAGGTTGCAGTGCTATCGGTGCGGCAAAGCCGCGGACGAGCTCTGAGGGAGAAAAAGGAAATATTATGCTTAAGGTTTTGTTGTGCAGTCTTTATGTTCCTTATGATCGATTGGAGGTACCTGTCTCTGAAAATTTGGTGCGTATCGTCGATTTCGCGAGGGAACACGGTTTACATCTTATTATAGGCTGTGATGCCAATTCTTAGCACAGGCCTTGGGGCAGCACCAACAGCAATCCCCGTGGTGAGGCCCTTCTAGAGCATTTGGTTACTACAAACCTAGAGATATTAAATAGAGGTACAGCGCCAGTGTTTGTCAATCGTATCCGTCAGGAGGTGATTGCCATCGCAATGGCGCAGAGGAATTACAGAGTACATATCTAATTGGATGGTGACGGAACATGTATCAATGTCTGATCATCGCATGATCAGCTTCAAACTGGATGTGGACCGTGATAAACACCTGCCCCTGTCCCACGCTCCCCGCTGGATCCATCTGTGAACCAGACGAGCATGTCCTGTGGTATGCCCGGCGTCTGCTACCGTCATGCCTCGCGGTCGGGGATTTTCACTGTAAAGTTGTTTTCCCAGCAGATTCGCGGGCTCGCGAAGTCTGACCTCATGTTAAGCATGGGCTCCTTCACAATCTCCTGAATTTTGCAGTGGCCCCTGAAGCCTGGGTTGATCTTCAGTCTACCATTGCAGGCTAGTCTGTATAGTCCTAGCCTGGCCTCCCCCATAATAACTAAGAGTAGGGGGGGGGGGGCAGATCCAGCAACATCTCCATGGCAGCTGTTGAGCGTTGAAGACATGGCCCCTGTGATCCCCAGGCAATCCATCCTTTGGATCTTGCCTAGTTTTTGTTTGGCACTGGATTGTGTCACGTTACGCCACCAGACCAGTGCTGCGTATGTTAACGATGGTTTGGCCACCCTTGTGTACAGCCAGAGGGCCATATTAGGTCTTAGTCCCCACGTTTTCCCATATAGCCGCCTAGTGACATGACTGACTTACGCAGTATTTTTTCAATGTGACCATTCCAGGTTAGCTTAGAGTCCAATACGACCCCAGGATATTTTATCTCTCTGGCCATTGGAATGTTCCTACCGTATAGAGTGAGAGTTCTGTGGCTCTCCCACTTCCTCCTCCTCGTAAACGGTTGCTTTCTCGGGGCTCACCCCGAGCCCTTGACCAACCGTCCACCTTTCCACAACTTTCAGTGCTGTCTGCATGTGCTCCCACACTGACCGTGTAAGCTTTCCTCGGACAATGATGACAATGTCGTCCGCATAGCCCTGTACCTCATACCCCTCTCCCGAGAGCCTCCCTAGCAGGCCATCCACGACTAGGCACCAGAGCAGGGGTGATAAAGAATCATTTATCCAAGTGCCAGTGTTGGACTCAGCAGAAATGGATTCAAAATTCAGATGCTGTAGAAAGGAATTCAATAATTACTTCTGTATAGGATGTCATAATGTTTTCCACCCTAGCTGTTTAGAGAGGGATTGGAAGTATCACAAGAAATGCAAGAACTTTGCAATAATGTGCTCACGAGGCTGCCAGAGGATTCAGAATGAGTGGACCAGTAGAGAAGAGATGACTGCTAGAGATCAGGAGAAAGTAGATAATCTTTCATCAGAGGCCTCCACATTGAACGCTGTTATAAGGGAGAATGATATGTTTTTGAGTAGAATGAAGCATAGAACACAAGAGTTTGAAGATGAGGTATTATAAGACCTATATTAAAAATAAAAACACAAAAAGGATTCTAACTTTAAGTGACGAGTATGGCAGATATCTCCGACCTCTATTAGTGAAACAATTGTAAAGTGAGAATTACACTGTACAGTCTATAATTAAGCCCGGTGCTTCTTTTGAGGGTGTTCTGGAAAACGTTGATATGCTGGTGAAAACATATGGTAAAAGTGACTTTGTGATTATAAATGCTGGTTTTTATGATTTTATTGAAAAGAAATATCCAAAAATAAAACAGATATGGAACAAAATTAAAAATTGTACCCAAACGAATGTTATATTCTTGCCTGTTCTGAGTCCTGGCCTGGTTGGGAGTAAAATTTACAAAAATGATTGCAAATTCAATAATAAAATTTGTGATTTTCTGATGAAAGTTAATAATTAATCACAGGGTAATATTTCTCTTTTGAACTCTTATATGTTGCCAGGACACTTGATCAATAATCTTAAAATCTCTATGAAAATAGTAGACATAATTAATAGCAAACCTATAAAAAAAAAAAAAAAAAAGAGCCTGAAAATATAGCACTTTATGAATCCATGGTACCTCATTTTAGTGATTAAGTTGCTAATGAAGCTGTAGGACAAGATGCTGGTGGGAGCAGTAAAACTTCTTTTTTATGTACAAAAAAAGTAGAGTTCTCAGTTGTACTTTTAAATGTTCCATCTGTACGTAATAAGGTTGATGAATTGAGTTTATTCTTGGATAGTATAGGCAATCCTGAGATACTCCTGCTAACTGAGCATTGGCTAAAGCCAGAAGAAGGTTTTTCTGTGCCCCCCTATGTTATGATTCCAAAAGAAAAATTGTAAAAAAACGTGGAAGACTGTTTGCTCAGCATAACTACAGTATATTTTAACAACTATGTGCAACAAATAGCTGGGATTGTATATTGAATTCTTCAGATCCCTTAAGCGAGTTCCATAATAGATTAATATACTTCTTCAATATTGCATTTCCTTTGAAGGACATAAGGAATAAAATAAAGAAACCATGGATTACTAAAGGATTAAAAGTGTCATCAAGAAACATGCGGTGCCTGCATACAATTAGAAAATATGCTGGTAACAATGCCTCATTCATATTCTATTTTAATAATTATCGACGGATACACAGAAGAATTTTAAAGGTTGCAAAACAACAATATTATAGACAAAGGATACTGCGGTCTTTGAACAGACAGAGAGAGAGTCATTGTCGATTGTTAATGATCTTTCGGAAGAACATGGTTCTCATCGGGTGACCCCTAAACTGGATCCTAATCATTGAGATGATTATTATTGTTCCATTGCTTCTGGGCTGATACAGTGGAGGGTCCCTTGGACGGATCCACTGGGCTTCATGGATGATGTTTTAATCCCTGACACCGTCTTTTTTCGCCGGTCGATTCTGCTGAAATTCATGGAGTGCTCCATGACGTTAAGAACAAGGATTCTATCGGGTGGGATGGTATCTCTGTCAGACTGCTTCTTCACCTTCCTAACTGGGTTCTTGAAATCTTGGCAGATGCAATTAATAGTTTGATTATAACGGGATCTTTTCCTTCACCTCTGAAAATGGCTAGAGTAATTCTTGCATATAAAGGAGGTGAAACAGATTCTCCAAATAGTTTTCGTGCTCTGCCTCTACTTCCTACCATCTCTAAAATAATTGAGAAATAAATTAAAAATAGGATGTAGGTATTTCTTGGTAAACACAAGATCCTAACATCTTTCCAGTTTGGATTTCAACCTAAAAAAGGTACAAATGATGCAATATTTTCTTTTCTTGAAAATCTGTACCTTTCACTGAATAACAATCAGGTAGCTGCGGCAGTGTTCTGTGATCTCACTAAAGCATTTTATTGTGTTGAGCATGAGATACTGTTACAGAAACTTCCTATATGGCTTTAGGGGGACTTAGCTTGAATGGTTGAGGTCCTATTTATCTGATCGTCAGCAGAGTGTTCAACTTGATCATATTAGCTCTAGGTACCAATATATTCACCATGATGTTCCGCAGGGGTCTGTTTTTGGCCCACTGCTGTTTTTACTTTATATTAATGACCTGTCTATGTTGAAAATTAAGGGTCATATTACCATCTATGCTTATGATATAACCATCTTGTGGAGTAGTGATAGTGTTGGAGCACTGGAGCGCACTGTGGCAGAGAATATTAAGATGATAGAAAACTGGTTCATTTCAAATCTCTTAACTTTGAATGTCTCTAAGACTAATATCATGCATTTCAAGTGTAGTCTGCCCGCTGTGACTCTAGCAGCTGAGGAACTTTGAAGGAAAGCTGTGTTAGATTTCTGGGTCTATACATTGATGAGTCGTTAAAATTTGAAACACATATAAATCATCTATGTAAGAAGCTTCTATCAGGTTGTCACACACTAAGAGTTGTTTCAAAAAGCTTGGACAAGAGTACATCTAGAAGTGTTTACTTCTCACTTGTGGAGTCCCATCTAAGGAATGGCATTTGTTACTGGGGCTCTTGTGCCGGTTATCTTTTCTTTTCTGTATTTATTCTACAGAAAAGAGCCCACAGATATTTGTGTGGGGTTAGTGTCCGTGACTCTTGTAGACCTTTATTTGTTTCTGAGCGGATATTGACCCTACCATCTGTTTGTTTTGGAAACTGCATGCCTCATGCATGAAAAATATGAAGATGAAATCAGGTCAGTGTCTTCTCGTGATACAAGACAAAAGAACTGCATTCCTCTTCTTATACCGTGCACATCATTGTTAAAGAGGTCATTAATATATAATAGTAAGAAGATATTTAACCACATACCACTAAACTTTAGGAGGATTGGTGACATTGAAATTTTTAGGAGAGAGCTTAAGGAATTTTTAATTGCAAAATGTTATTATTCAATAGATGTAATTTTGTAACGATGCACTACTATGACAGATTCATCGTGTTGTTTGGGAGTTTTCATTTGGACTGCTTTCTATATATTGTGTGTTTATATTATATTGTTGGTTAGCTGTGTATTTATGTTTACATTGCTTTTTATATTGTTATTTATATATAGTTATACTTTTGCTTTCGTGTTTTTATGTTTCGTTAATGATTTTTATAGTGATACACTAGTTACTTATGCATTTATACTATTATTTGTAGTGAAGTTATATTTTTGTGTTTTTATATTTTGACAACTTTTACTTTTACATGTTAACTTTGCTTGTCAATAAGATTTGTATCTTTGGACAATAAATCACCTATCTATCTATCTATCTCCCTGACAGCTGCCAGAACCGATCCGAATGAGGTGTTGCTGAAGGCCCCTCTATCTCTATGAAGGCCCCCAGCGCCACCTCACTGTTCTCCAGCTTATTCTCCAGTTTCAGCACCAGTTGGTGCAGTGCTGTTTCTGTTAAGACTCCTGCTCTGTATGCATATTGTCAGCAGTGTAGGGAATATGCTTCCAGTACACCGCCCCTAATGTGCCGGTCGAGCAGTTTTTCCATTGTTTTTAGCAAGAAGGACATGAGACTTATTGGCCTCAGGGACTTTGCCTAGTCTGTTGTCTGTTGTATTAATTCCTTGCCGGACTCAGCCAGGCTGGTAAGGGTGCTCAAACAGGAGTCGGGAAGCTCAATAGGATTCTTAAGGAAACCAGACGGGAGCTGGATCAACGCTACGGACCTTGTGCCACCTCGCTAAAGTTCACCTTGCTGGTGGTGCAGCTGTCATGGAGGCTGTTAACCCAAGCCGGTGGTCGGTTCAGACTGCGGACTGGCAGCTGGCTGAGGAGCTGGTCACTGACGGCTGTATAACCTGGGCGTGGAACGAGGCCATGCTCGGGAAGGGCCCAGAAATATTGCTTCCCAATATAAGAGAAGTTTTCCGGGCCAGCTTGGCGTGGGGCTATGTCCCAAAAGCTTGGCGCCGGGTCAGGGGTGTCTTCATTCCTAAACCAGGAAAGGAAGACTACACGGTGGCCAAGGCGTACAGGCTAATTAGCCTTACGTTCTTTATGCTAATGACATTAGAAAGGATAATAGATGTGTTGTGCTGGGGGAGATCCTCAGGGATCAACCCTTCCACAAAAACCAACACGCGTACCAGCGGGGGAAATTGACGGAAACCATACTCCAACGCTGAATGATGGAGTGACCGGCGGCTGTCCCCAAGGTAGCTGGCTTTCGCCTCATCTATGGTGTCTGGTCATGGACGGCCTCATGGAACGGCTCAGGCATGTCCTGATGATGGACTGGTCTTAGTCAACGGCAAATTCCTCAGAATTCAACCTGAACTGAGATTCAGGGCGCTGGTGATGTTCGGAAAACCTTTGGCTTTAGTGCGGAGGTCAAATATCTGAAAGTGATCCTGCAGTCCAAATTATAATGGGGGCCGCAAATAGAATGATTAGTGAGGAAGAGAGTAGCGACCCTCTGGCAGTTGCCTCAGGTGATAGGGAGGACCTGGGGACTTAATTCTAGAATTCTTCATTGGATTTACACTGTGATCGTTAGGCTGAGAGTCCTTTATGGGGCAGTGGTTTGTGGTGTGGTGTGGACCAAATTGTTTCCCAGAGACTGGCCAAACTTCAACACACAACTCATTCTAACCCAAAGACAGTGAAATCGACCACAATAAATAATGAGAGAATAAATCTAAAATTTGTTCAAAAGTGTTGAAATTTCAAGTTTTCCCTTATCTCGTGATAAGACTGGCAGATAAAAATACGAGAAATAAAATAAGATTAATTCAATAGGCTCCAGGGACGACACTGTATAGTGACATTGGTTTGTTATCAAAAGATAAAACAGTAAACATCAATGAATTTTCAACTACTGAAAATATTACTCTGCTACTACTACTACTTTTTGTGTAAGGTGTTGTTGTTTGTGTCCAGTGCTTCAGAGGGAGTTTGATGAAGTTGTATTCGATATCCTTCTTATGTATAGTTTTAGATATTTATATACAGTGTGATCAAACCGTAGCAAGTTTCCAAATCAAATGTACTACTTCTAAAAAAGAAAAATCTCTAAGTCATTGTCGTACACACTCTTTTTTTTAATAAAAAAAAAGAGTACAGGGCTGCCAAAAATAAGACACCCTGTACTTTAATTTTTGAGAAACTAAGTGAAACTGTGCAACACCCAAAGGAAAATACGTCAAAATTGAAATCAATAGGTTAAGCCAAATTGGAGTTAATAATAAAAAATGTCTATTTTTAAAGCCGCCCTTTAAGGAACTGTAGCTCGTTAGAAAGACACTTTTGGACTAAAGTCAAGTGGGTCAGATCAATTTTTTTATGCAAGAAGTGGTTGAGCGTGGTACACATATTTTCTGGACGCCCTGAATATGTATGTAGGCTATATTTTTGAAAGTATTAGAGTAACTTGATTGAGACCATACATGTAGCTAGAAATGATCTAAATAAACCTGTTGTTAATTTTAAGTAATCTGGTTCTAAAAATTTGAGGTTTCTCCAAATTATAAATAAAATCTGAAAGACATGAATTGAAACCATTTAAGTGGTTAAAGTCCAATGCCTGACAAAGACAGAGTAGTTAGCTAACATGCGTATATTGATACATACTACAGGCATTTCTCATAATTCTACGAACAATCGAGAAAATCCGGAAAACTGACAACAATTACAATGTTAGAATGACAGATAGCATGAAATTAAAAATGATGTGATTATAAACGTTATTGTGTTATTTTAGGTGGGAGATGCAATACATTTGTAAAATTCACTATATTTGTAGCTTGTAGATGAATGGCCTCAATTAAATTTTCACGGTTTAGGGAAGGAAATTTTTACAGAACTATCGTTTTTATAAAGAAAATATGACGTTTTACCCAAACCATGATTTAGTAAGTTTGATTATAAAATATGAGAAACGAAAGCATATACTAAATATTGTAAACACAATAGGCTCATGCCTCTATAAAAATGATTTTAAGACAGTTTGTTAATTCTGTAATTAGATGTTTATTTAATTTACGCTTAGGATATAATACCACGTAAACAAATACTTGTTACCTAGCTTGAGTGGCAGAGGGATACAGTGACAGATATGCTGCCTGACACGTGGGCGACCATGGTTCTATTCTCATGTGATCCATGTAACATTTTGTTTTGTTTCACTTTAATAGTTGGAAAAAACAATAGTTTCCAGATGTAATACCCTTGGACTTAGTTCTAATTTTTCTTTAAAACGCCCGGATAACTTTGTCACCTTTGAGTCTAAAATTATAATTTTCAGCAGACATTTTTTATTGTTCATATTAGTGAATTTTTATTAAGTATTTTATTTGTTATTAATCAGTTGAAAATTCATAGTTCAGAAAACCCATGTATGCCTCTCATTTGTAATGAGCAGTGATAAATATTCAACCACGAATAGGTAATCATAGTGTTATCTGACTTTCCTTATCCAAGCCACTGAACTTGGCCACTTTATACCACACAGCACAGGACATCCAATGAATATCCATTGGATATACATAATATCAATTTTACGTCCATGACCATGATTGATATCATATGGACATCCAATGGATATTGTTACAGCAGAAACATGTTAATAAAACCTAAATAATGTGAACATATGAGCATTTCTTATTCATTAACATCTAATCAAGAATGCATTCGCATTTCTCGGTGTATATTCTTTATTCAAGTATGTATCTATCCATCAGACATCCAATGGATGTCTATTGGATATCCCATGGATATAAAGAAGACGTCTAGTAGATGTCCACTGGACATCCAGTTGATGATCCCTTAATATGTTCACACCAGTAGGAAATAAGATTGATAAATCATAGAAACCGTTATTTACGCCTGTAAAAGATAAGGGAAGAAAAATAACCAGTTCTAGCACAAGAATCACTGAAAAGCATTAAGACTAACGCTAGCAATAAATTTCCATCCAAATTCTCATTGCGATTATAACACTACAATAAAATTATTTTTATTTCAATACAGAGAATATTATTGTTTATGTCTGTTATTTCGTGAGCAGAATCTATTATCATATTGTTATTCATTAATGCTCTCCTGAACAATAAATGCAGGATCATTTAATAACTCACCTTGGGGCATTGGATGCTTGAATTCTTGACTACAATGACGAAAATCAGTTTGAATTTGTTTGGTATGAAGTAGTTTGGACTAAAGTTGAGGTTATAAAATTTAAAATTACATCTTGCATCTAGGTACTGCTAAATGAAAAATGAACAACAACTTAGAACTGGAGTTAGAGGCTTGAGATATTTCTCCAAAAAGTGTGTGTTGTTTTTATTAATAAGTTTTGTTGTGATTTCCAGTCGGTAAATAATTTACAGGTGAGTACATAACCTTACATTTTTTAGTTATGAAAATATATTTTATACTTATTTATGTAAATACCAATATTATTTATAGCTGTAAAGAGCACATGGCTGGTGGACGTGAGCTATAAAACAAAGATCTTCTTGATTTAAGTAAAAACCGGTTTGTCTTCTCACTTTGATGATGCTAAAAATATTCCAATAGTAGTGATCGTCGATTGATACCTTGATCATAACTGACCACGATGCGAATTCTTTTAGATATGTGTCCCATAAACAATTTTCATCTTGAATTTAATTAGATTGTTATTTTTTACTTGGTATTGAAATCAGCGAAAATTGTCTAGTTATATAATGAAAGTTTATGTGTATGCAAAATTGTTCATTTTACTGGTGGATATTCCTCGTCCTTGCTTAGAAGCAGACCACTTCCAGTAGATTATGAAAGTAGATCACTTAAGGGTAATTCAAACTATTAGGTATAGTCAGTTCCGTCGTGATACTCAACATTAACAGCCATTACCTATTATTTTGAAATAATCACTAAACTGTTGTAGTTATAGCTATTAAAATTAAAGTAACATTTATAAACATTTGTTCATATTCGTGAATTTTCTTTAAAAAATTCACTAACGAGGAGATCCCGACTTTTGAATTAAAAAAAAGTCTCTCAAATGAGCGCTAATTAGGCCCCCTAGAACACATATCCGGGGTCAGTTTGAATTTTTATATGTATATATATATATATATATATATATATATATATATATATATATATATATATATATATATATATATATATATATATATATATATGTATGAATCACACCGATAACTCAAAAAATAATAGGCCGATCTTAATTAAATTTGGTGAGTACCTTTCTTTTGCAAGTGGCTTGAATAAGTTCGTTAGCCAGGAAAATCGGCCCAGGTTTTCCCGAAAATTTTGTGTCTTCTTTCTAAAAAAAATTATATCTCCGGAAATAACAAAGGGCAACCAAATTTGGTATGCTTGTTTGTATTATAAAGAGTGAACCATGTACCAAAATTTAGATCTCTAAGTTTAAAGACAAAAAAGTTATGGGCAGTTAAAGAAAAAAAAATTTAGTTTTCCTCAAAACGTCAAAGTCGCGATTTAAAATGTGAAAGTCGCGATTTAAAATGTGAAAGTCGCGATTTGAAACGTCAAAATTGGCATTGTTTAGGCAAGAAGAGTGTTCTGTGAACCCTTAAGTTTCAGCTTCAACTGTCATTGCCCTTCATTTTACTAAAATATTTACAAAAAATTCATTTCAAATAGACCCTTTCTCTGATGCTTTGGCTGTCGGTTTAGTTAAGTTGATGCTTTCGCTGTGGGTTGTAACGATTACATTTTTATCTAGCATCGCTACTACGTTTAAAGCACATAGAAAACCCCAGGTATCTTAAATGCTGACAATTGACCCTGTCTACATTGAATGTTTCAGGTTTGATTTCAGAAAATGTTTGTTGAAAATTCGCTAAAATCATTAACTACCCTAAAGCCAATACTGTGCGGCTATAATGCAATTAAGTCTCAAATATCTAAGGACGGAATGTTCCACGGAGTAAAAAAAGTTTCATTTACTATTCTAAAATCCAGCCGTGAAGCACAGAGCTGATGTCATCGAAATATTTTTTTTTATAAATGGTAGCGGAGATACAAATGTTTTCTTGAACAAGAGATCCAGAGTGTTCTGGAATTTTCTAGCAACAATGGCATCATGGTGAAGTTACAAGGACGGCTGGAAGATGAGACTGGAAAAATCCACTGCGAAGAATGAGTTGTCTCTGTTGCATCTGGAGTAATTGAAATGAAGCTAGAAACGGAACGCGTGCGGCGGTTATAGAATTGGCGGGAAAGACAGGACAGATCGATGCGTTGGTAACTGACTTCGAGAGAGTCGGTCGTAGGCAGGCAAAGAGTTCACCTCGCGTAATTATCGGGGAGATTTTAACACCCAAATAAAGGTGTAATGTCTTATCTATTTTCAGTAATATCGTTTATAAACTTGTTAATGAGTGTCACAAGTGCTTTGATCGTGATTTAAGTAATAATTAGCTGTCCATTTCGATTAAGAGACTACCCTTGGGGGTCAGTCTTTGTTCTCTGCTCAAGGAAATTTCCTAACGTAGTTACAAGTGGTTATCAAGATATCCGAATTCAACAATGAATTCTTAAATCTACACACACACACACACACACCAGGTGTAAACTGCAAGTTTAGCTCCTTTGCAAATCAATACTAGTACAGTAACTCTTGCGTCAGCCCCCCTGAAAAAGCCTTCCCGACACTCAACAATTTCTTTCGGTGAGGAAAGGAAGCCTGTGGCAAGCACTGATAGTCGATGACTGGTTCCTGCGCAATCACTGGCAACCAACAGGTGAATAACACCTCAGAACATCACATACACACACAGCTCTGGTGAGTCGTTTTGCATTTATCTGTGCAATTTTACAAGCAGTAATGTGTCATTTCAAACTTTTCAACATATCAGCAAGATAAATTTCATTTAGTGAAAGTAATCTGACTTGAGATCAGTGAGACTGTTTTTCTTTGACTATGTTTTATAATTATTCAATTTCTTTATTATATATTTGAATTAAAAATGCAACCTTGTGTTATGATTTAGTCACTAATTATTCAGTTTCTAATTAAACTTTGAATCCTTTAAATTTGTGTATCGTAAACCAGTAATCAAAACCTTGATTCAGTATCTGTATGAGCTTCTCTCAGCAGGTTATTCTTGAGAATAAACCTGCCTGGCCAGGGCAATACCTAGGGATCCCATTAAGTTATCAAAATTTCAGAATATTAACTGAGTAAATTGAAATTTAAAAAGTTATATTCCTAATGTTTAGTTTGAATTTTCTTGATTCGCAGTAATTATCAATTAATAATTCTTAGATCAGGTGCAAGTATCTGCATCTCCCAATTAAATTTTGTTTTATGTAAGAACATTTTACAGCTGTCAATTTAACTATTAATAATGACTGTTTATATCACTGGAGACATTTAATATCTATTCATATATGTGTTAAAGCGATATTTTTCTTCTTTTGGTGAAGTACAATGTTGACTTAAAATTTTATCGATCTTGTCAAATGAATCTGCAATTATTACAACTCATATAAATAAATTTGAATATTGTTTTTCATATGTCTCTTTGATTTGACTAATAATACCTACCTGAATTCTATTATCTATGGTGACAATTTGAGTTGAAATTCCAAATACGGACTATCGAGATCTCGCAATTTCAAGAAACACCCACGTAACAGAGCCCGGACCTGAAGGTCTCATAAATATATGACTTTGGGCTGAGTGACACAACTACGAGTAATTATTTTACAATTTTAACATCTTTAAACCCTATAAAGTGTTCTTTGTCTAGCAATAAATAAATCTGAAAGATAGGTGCTCTTTAAGTTAGGGTTCATTAGGCGATGGTGACCTCCCTATTGGCCAGACTTGGATTCTCTTGAGGTCAATCATCAAACATCAGCTCTCATTAATTACTTACTCATTACACGATAGAACAACTATCAGAGACAAAGGATGTTACAAGGTTTGGTTAAGTTTATGGTTTAACGGTCTATAATTTTTAGCCAATTTTCATAGAACAAATTCGTTATTGCATGTTTGCATTTTTTATCGAAATATGATGCATGTTTCTGAGAAAAAAATCTGGACACAGTAAGTGCGTTTTGGTAACGAATTTTCATTAATTCCTTCAAATTTCAATAACTCAATTTGCTATTAATGTAAGGTTTGTTGGCTAGGAAACCAACATTTAAGTTTATTTTCGGAAAATTTTTGTACATTTTCAAACAATAAGTAATTTTGATAAAATATAGTACATTGTTTCTACTACATAGGCTATACCGGTAATCAGATTGATGCCTGCTCGCATTTGCTATTAAAAACACTTTTATGAAAATTCACTTTTCTATAACACACTTGCTGAGTCCAGACTTGTATTTATTGGATTGTCTTATGAGTTTGATTATAAGCAGTGTCTTTTTTCTTTACAGCAAGAGTGCAGACCTGAGCCAGATCATAGATCCAGAAAATAAAGTTATTTAAATGATTTTAGGGCACAATAAAATATTTGTTTGCTTAGATTAGTGTTTCATTGAGGGAATGGGGTTAGAAAGAGAATGGTGGTGGGTTAGCATCGAATATCCACTTCATGATACCTATTTGATGACCACATGTATATCCATACAATATCTATTATATGTATAATGGATATCCATTTCGTGACCACATGTATATCCATACAACATCCAATATATATCCTTTGGATGTCCTGTATATCCATTGGATATCTAATGGACGTCTGTGTGCTGTGTGGGTGCTTCCTATAATTGAATAGGTTTTCAATTTTGATCAATCAAATGAACTGATCTAAATATGAAACACAGATTAACGATTATGAGCTCAAAAACTATCGTAACAAAAATTTTTTGCCAGGATTCCTTTTACTGATTATTTTTCAGTTTTCAGGTAATGTAAAAGCAAACGAAAATATTTTTACTTATCTCAAACCTCAAACTAATACGACAATTGACGTTCCAATGTTGATTTGAAATTTTGCTGGAATCAAGAGGGAGATTTTAATTACCCTTTTCTAATTTAAAAAGGCACATGATTCATTTCTTTATCATCATTACTTGTGATCCCTGTGCATTTTTTCTTACAAATGCATTGATTAACACAAAAATGCTTCGACTTCCCTGTTTCCCCCAGAAGACTCTGTACAAATATGGATGAGAGATGGTGTCCACGAACATATGGCCACACTGTCTTTATATAACCACTGTAACAGCACCTGGAGGTAAACTCCCCTCCCTCTACTCCATTCTCATTCCACCCCTCTCGCTACTCCACTATCATTCCACCCATCTCTCTAGTCCACTCTCATTCTACCCCTCTCGCTCCTACACACACTTCATCCCTCTTGTATACAGCACCTAAAGGTAAATTATATAATGCACCATCCAGATCGTGTCGCAGAAGATCCAGGTAATGCTCAGAAGTTAGGGAATTGTGATCGATAAAAGGACCTATAATCCTTGTGCCATAAATTGCACACCAACTATTAAATCTGAAGCGATGTTGATATCTGGATGTTCTGTATGTTGCATCTGTTCAAAATACCATTATTGGTTATCCTACTCTCATCCAACCAAATCATATTAAAAAGGAAACTTTTCATTGTTCTCAGACATCCAGGTATACCACTCGCAAAAATGTGTCAATGTCGTTCATGATCACCTGGTCTTAATCCTCACCTATACTCGTCTGCTTTCAATTCTTCTAGTTGATGTTTCTGGATTTTCAATAATTAATTGGAAGACTTGGTATCGTTTTCCGTCACTGAAATGTTTTTGTCGGGATAGCACAGGTTTTTTAAATGAACCGTATTCTTTTAGATTTTATACTAAACGCCTAAAAATGGAGTTGCCAGGTTGTCTCCATTCTGGATATTTGTTAATATACATCTTTTCGGTTTCTACACAATTTCTTTGGCGTAAAATGTAGCAAGATAGCATATAAAGTTTTACTTTATTCCTAAAACTACCTCTTATATTGTAAAATATGATCGACTTTAGAAAAAAATACTAGCATGTCAAGACAATTGATTTTGTCAGAATTGACAATCGTCTTCTTTTTTGTCGCCATAGTTTCAACGCTTACACCAAAATGTTTGAAATTTATAAAAATGCTTATTATGTTTTTAAGAAAAACAAAAGAAATCATTTTGTGCTGTACATTGTTGCATTTGTAATGGGAAATGCTACCCAATACAGTGTACTTTTATGTGGGCAATATGAAAAAAATAATTTAATGATGATTTCTTTCAAACGAAACGTATTGAAAATTTATAAACGCTATTTTGTAAACTAGAAAAAGTGGCAATGAGAAAATGCCTTCCGTTTTTGACACCTTTTCAGATAACTTCAGAAAAACATTAAAACCAAATCGTAAAATTGCAAAAAATGAAACGTCCTAACGTGGAAAATGGACTTTGCAAATTAAAGTTGTACTAAAATAAATTAAGACAATCAAATTGGAATTATCACAAGTTAAGTGTTCATTTTTATAATCCTTTTGAGTTTGTTAGTACCTAATTAGCTAATTACCTAATTACTCAATAAATAAAATAAAATAATATTAATACATTAACAATTTTTTGTGCATAATGGATTCCACAAATGAAGATAGAAGACTTTGGAGAGGAATATTCCAAGGAGTTTGCAATAACATGACTAACAATGGATCATTCACAAAATAATAAAAAGTGTGACCTGGTACCATAATGGATAATGTGAAAATTGAATTAAACGTTTTGATGCTTATTAATAAAAATACATCAGCATCCACATGAGAAATAGCAATGATCTTGATTATTTCACATACTAGTCATAATCGCCTACTTATAATATACAAGTTGCACGCACACATGTATTAGTTAACCCATCATTTACACGATACTGGTCATTTATGAAGAATCAAATTTTGTGGATAAGAATTAATGAAGACTCAAGAAGATAATAACTTCTTGAATAAAATGTTATGGTGGGATAAATCAAAATTTACAAAAGATGCAATGTTTACTAGAGCCACAAAACATGAACATGCAGAGGGAAATTCGCATATCATAAAACAGAAAGTATCACAAATTATTTTCATCATTCTTTTATTTGATATTATAGCCTCTTTTAAATATTCTATTCAAAAAATGTGTCGACTAGTCTTACTGTGTCTTTTTTTCTGTGTAATACTTAGGTATGTAAGCGTTTAAATTATTTTGTTATGCATTCCTGATTTATTAATGTATTAGTCGTTAAATATGAATCTAGTATCACTATTGTAACATCCAATTTTTATATCCAAGGCTAATCTTTGCACAGGAAATAATCTACTCAAAGTATTTTCTTTATGTTCAACGTGAACCAAATAACGACCCTATAATGTTGGTTCATATTTATTACCCATACCAATTCGTTTACTGCTTTCATATGTATTTATCTAATTTACATTAACGATTATTTACTTGTATCGACACTCATCTTGCTTGTAAAATTATTATGTTTATTAATTAAAGGATAGTTCCTTAATATTTATAAAAACCTAATAATAGCGTATTTGTCTGTATATTCCTTTGTAAACTTCTTACACTTTTAATATATGTGTATGCTTTAGGTTTTGAATTCATTAAATTATAAGGCACTAAGTGTGGACACTTTGTCATGGTCATCACTTCTTTAATTGTATATGTGAGATAGACTTCCTTATTTCAAAACCAGGAATATTATGAGAGTGTCTAAGACAGTCAGGAAATATACCAGAATGAACAAATTTCACAATAAAATTTGAAATAGAAAACAAATTTACTTCCCGGAGAAACATTGTTAATCTCTCTCGAGTTTTAATAGATCACTGATAGGAAATGTTATTTTTTAAGTAATTTATGAGCTAGCAGTTCATATAATTGCTACAATTTAAATTTATGGTAGACATCCTGAAATATTTATAAAATTTTAGTTCATCCTGTTTCAGGCGACTAAAAAGTGTGTGAAACTCTCCCTCTTATAATCTACTTCTAAATCTGTCATGTACCCAATACTTCCGCTGTTTTGCTTTCTCTTTCTGACTCTCATATTCGTGACTAACTAAAGCTAGCGTGAATACTTCATCAGATGATGTACTTTCACTGCTACTATCATACAACATAACAAATCAATATTACTAAAATATCTTAGAAAATATTCTCAAATAACGTGGCATACACCTTCAGTAGAGGTTTGTCACATACTGAAGCTTTAAATTTGCAGTGCATGCGGGAATGCACGTTGAAAATTTGTCGCTTTGAAGCAAGGTGTGGTGCAGTAAAGCACCATACATCGTAAGTGCGAATAGACCTTAAAAACATTGTAGTTTTAACAGCCAATTCAAAGTAGTTTGACATTGCTGGACGAACCAACAAGCTTTTCGAATAAACAAGCAAAACACTATTAACTTGCTGATCTCTACAAGCTAAATTGTAATTGCCAGAACAGATAAGAAAAACATCTAGAGAAGCGTTTGACCAAGAATGGACATTAACAAGTTGTTTGATGATAATATTATAGAGGCCCGGTGGTTCAGTGGTAAGAGCGTGTACCTCTGACCCAAAGGTTACTGGGTTCGTTCCCAGGGTTCTCCTTTCACTTTTTCAGTACAAACATTAACATCGACTAAGGTTGTGGCATTGTATTTGACCAAGTTGAATATCTGTGTCCCTTCCGAGGGGGCGTAAAACCGTCGGTCCCGTGTCCAGGCGATGTTGGGCACGTTAAAGATTCCTACCCTCTTTACAAAATGGCAGGGGTTCGGCAACATTTCCAGGATAGTGAGGTGAAACAGCTCCCTGGCGTTAGTGATTGGCCATAGTCTCGGAAATAGGCCGACGTTAAAGAAACAAAAACACACAGATGATAATATTATAGAGCAGCTGTTACTTTGAGACAAAAAAATTAAACTTGCCTAGCGAACATTTCTCTGGCAGCTTTCCGCGCCAGCTTCTCATCTTGGCTCATTGTTATGCAGGACTTTACATCCATATAATTATGTTCTGTTATTCCTTTGCCAGTTTGCAGACAAGTTTTTAATAAGTAAGTCGCCTCCAAATTGCCTTGTTCTGAGGCTTTTATTAACCAATAAACTCCCAGCCTGGCGTTCTCCTCTGTTTTTGAATCTGCATCTGTAAAAATAAAAACAAAGATAGTTATACTGAAAAGTGTGTTAGATACTTTATCTAAAATACCTTTTCTTTTTAGTGGCTTGTATCTTAATCAAGAGATACTCTAACTTATACCTTAAGATAATGAACACAATTATATAGTTGTTAGATAATCAATACACTTTGAAAAAACTTACTTCACTACAATTAACTGGGTTTTAACAGAGTTTAACCACTACATATAGTTTTTGTAATCATGATTTGTATACTTAGTAATTTAAAGTTCTAAAATTCTTCAAAGATGGAGATTTTTTGAATCTGATAACATTATTTTAAACTTTAGATTTTTTAATTATTTTCTTTTTAATCATAGAATGCATTACAATATTACTACCTTAGAAGTTTTCCCAAAAAATTATCTAATATTATATGTGGATTCTAACATATGTATATGTATATATATATATATATATATATATATATATATATATATATATATATATATATATATATATATATACATATATGTATATATATATATATATATATATATATATATATATATATATATATATATATATATATATATATATATATATATACAATGTTCTTTACTATTATTTGAGAGGGCCGTGTGAGTACAATTGAGCTAATATATATATATATATATATATATATATATATATATATATATATATATATATATATATATATATATATCTATCTATTTCAATATGCAAATACATTTAGTAACTTAGTGATAAACACAAATATTAAACAACCAGGCTTACAAAGTAGATACATACATCTATGTCACATAAGTATACACTTGTCCGTGACATTATAACCTACCTATTTTATATTGCGTTACTCTTGTCTACTAATGTTTATTTAAAGAACAACAAATGCAAAACCGCCTAATAGGCTCCTCGACTTAATCAGCAAAAACTAAAATGAAATAAAAACAAACAAAACTAAAACACGCCATCCCCACCACAGTTAATTTCACCCACCCCCCCCCCCCCCCCCGTTGCTGTCCAATGTAGAAACAACAGATACCAATTTGAAACACTCCAGTTCAATACTCATATGTCTTACCATAGAACAACTTCACACCACATCTTTTCCACCATATTATCAGCACATTCACATCCACCGACTCTCCTCTCTTCTTCTCTGACATTCTCCGTTACTGACATCCTCCCACTCTACACTGTGTAATATGTCATGCTCTGCCAAGAAATGAGTCAGCCGTTTTTTTACACATTTTTCCAGAATTTTACAAAAGTTATTTATCAAACTTATTGGGAGGTAATTTGAAAAAGCCAATTTATCTCCCTTCTTATGTATTGGGATAACAACTGATTCTTTAAACTGTGTTGGCAAATCGCCAGTGCCAAAAATTTTATTAATTATATGTTTTAAAGGTTCAAGAATATAAGCATGTGAAACCTGTATAGCTTTACAAGTCACACCGTCATTTCCCGGAGAGCAATGTTTTTTTAAAGAGGAGATAACACTAATTAATTCATTATCATCCACAGGTATAAGAAATAAGCTATCTCGATTATTTCTACTTCCAATGTTTGGGACTGAATTTCTAGAAGCAGTATGGTCATTTATTGTTGCAAAATATTCATTAAATGACTGGGCTATAAGAGTACTATCAGTTAATATTTCTCCATTGCTAGATCTTAACGATGATAATTTTACACGAGACCCCTGATGGTTGCTAGCTTGCCGAACAACATTCCATACTTTTCTTGGATTGTTACCTGCTTTTATAACTTTAGATTTGTAATAATTATTTTTAGTAGTTTTTATAATGGATGAAAGAGTGTTTTTATAAGTTATATATTCCTGATAAACATCTGTATTATTTTTATTTTTCAACCATTTTTTTCTAAGTTTATCTCTTTTGTTGAGTGAAGCCAACAAACCCTTAGTAATCCAGCTATTCTTCTTTTTATTATTACTAGTATCATTTTTATATGGAATGAATTCAGTGGCGTTGCGTATATATACTAGAAATTTATTTATAAATATATCATATATAGTTTGTACATCAGTGCCCGACAACACATCAAGCCACTCTTCATTTTGTAAGGATTGGAGCAACAAATCTTCATTAAGCTTGGTAAAAAAATTGCGGTTCTGTATCAAACAATTACTATCAGAATCGAGTTTTCGAGCATTATTATCCAGTGCTGCAATCTCAAAGACAGTGGAAAAATGGTCTGTTATGCTTGTAGTTAGAATCGTTGGCTTCATTGTAATTATCCCCCTTTCTATCTTATTATTTAATCTCTGGTTTGAGCGAACAAACACATGGTCAATACACGATTGTGTGGCCTCTGTGATTCTTGTAGGCTTAGTTATATACGGGCTGTAACCGTAAGATTCTACCATATTTATAAAAGTCAAGTTACTACTATTATTTAGGTTGGAAATATCAAAATTTGTATCACCTATTATTAAATCTATATCACCATAATCACGGGCCTTAATAAAATTATTTAATTCATGAATGAATGTGTACTCATTAGATGACGGTGATCTATAAATAGCTGTAATATTAATCTTATATTGCAATAAATTTGTAGAAACTTTGATGAGCCCAGTTTCAGATAATATTTCTATTTCTTATATAAAGCATAACGCCATCATTCTGTGTGAAACGACTATCATTGTATATCAACTCATAACCACTGATCTGATAATCCAGACAATTAGAAACATGCCAGGTCTCTGTCAATACTATGCAATCTAGATTAGCACCTTTCAAAGACTCTAACATAATTAAAAACTCGTTAAAATTTTTGTTGACACTACGTATATTCATCTGAAGAACATTGAACCGAATTCCCTGATAATTTAATTCACAAGTATACTTGCTTATTTCTTTATAGACAGCATCGGGAAGACCTGAAGATTCATCAACAATTTCAAAAAAATCGCTAGCTTCCGCCATGTATCTATCTAGAGTAATTACTTCCCACCTCTGTAAACGAAACAGGACATAAAACGTAAAATGAAATCAATGAAAACTCGCCAACAAAAGTCGAAAATCCCTTACAATATTTTAGTAAAAACAATAAATACAATTATTTTAAACCGATATTATAAATACTCCAAAGAATTCCAACACCCTATCAGCGCGCTATCACAGTTGATATTAAAAAAGATATGAATCAGTTAAACAAAACCTTAAATAAAATGTACGAAATACCTGCATCAAAACCAAGTTTATCTTCCGTCGAGAATTATAGCTGTACAAGTCCAATAAAATACAACAAAAGTATATGATAACTAATTTTACTTGAGGAACAAACAAACAAAGTGAATTTGTCGAGGCTGCTCCCGTTCATCATATATTATCCAGTGATTCAGCGGTTTTTATAACTATCTTTTTATTTTTTATCCTAGCATAGATGTTACCTTTCCAAACCCAAGCATTTGTGCGACCCAGCTTTTCCACTGCTTTATTGTAGAGAAGAAGTTTGGCCCTTGTAAGCTCTTCGCATATTCCAATGCCACAACTCTTGAATAGTTTTCTCTGGTACAACAGCTGACTACATACATTTTGACTCACGAATTCAACCAGAATGGGTCTTGACTTGGCTCTATCTTCAACACTATCATTGGAAGGTCCAATTCTGTAGCATTTGACTAGGTCTTGAGAGTTGAGTTTAATGGGTATTTTTTCATTAATAGCCTTCAATGCTGTTTCCCCTGTATTTTCTTCTATTTCCTCTTTAATACCATAAATTCTAACTTTTTTAGAGTTCTTCATGTGTTGTTCCATATCTTCTATTACACTTTTTAATTTTTCGTTTTCCTTCTCAACATGAACCATTTCACCCTCTAATTTGGCATATCTTTGGAGGAGGTCATCGATGATTGGTTGTAATTTTGACACCACCACCTCAGCTATTTTGTTAGTTAGCGTTTCAATAAATTTATGGTCAGCTAACCTACTTTCAAAAACCTCACCGGAAATTGCACGAATTTCATAATCCTGTGATTTTGTCACAGGCATTTTATCGACGTGGTTGAACCATATAAATCCGTTAACCAGAAGCAAACGGTAGCGTTATTAGAACAAATGGCCAATATTCACTACTTTTACAGTATTATTTACCAGCACTATCTCAAAACTGCAGCTAGCTAGTTATTATGGACAGATCTATTGCTTGCACCACTTTATTTAGTTAACAAACCACCATTTTATCACCTATTAGCGGGAGCAAAGAATATGCGACTACTCAAGATGACGCATGCCCACAATATATATATATATATATATATATATATATATATATATATATATATATATATATATATATATATATATATATATAGGGACAGTGGCCAGGGTGGAAGACAATTACTAATGTATGGTATGTATAAACTTTGGTGCCATGGTGTCCAACAGAGGTTATTTACTTACAAAACATTCAAAGTCTAACCCAGCATATTGATGACCTAAATGAATTTATGGATAAGTACACTTGGAGAACCCAAATCACCATCACCATCAAAATTCTCCGAATTTTTTCATCCTCTGATGATGCCAACCTTGTTAGTGAAACAATCGTCAAGTCTTTAAAAATATGTGTTGTGCTGATTTGGGTTCTCCAAGTGTAATTATCAGTGCTCATCACAGGTTCCAATCTTCACTTAGTGAATTTATGGAGTCAGCTGATCCTGGTATAATATGTTTATACAGAAGCTCATGTAACAGAGGAAATGAAGGTCAAGAAATAAAAATTGGTAATTATATGATCAGAGGGGACTCTAATAGTAGGCAAAAAGGAGGGGTAATTTTTTTTGAAAAGGGAAACTAATTATAAAGTAATTACGATAAAAAAAGAAAATATTAAATATTGGATAGTATTAGTTAATAGTTTATGAGTAAAAATTTCATCTTAGTAGGCATTTATTGTTCTCCAAGTGGGAGTGAAGTAGATTTTTTATATAAGCTTGAATCATTATATTTAGAATTATTAGAGTGCAAAAGAAACAGTTTTTATCATACAGGACCTCAATATCAACATTAATGGGAATTCTGTTTACACAGTGAAGTTGAAATAAATTATAGTCGATATGAGTTACAAAGAAATGGAAATAAATACTTATTTGAGTATTAATTAATTATATAATTTGAGAATTAATCTCTCACTGACCTAATAATGACTAATAGTAGTCAAAATATAGGTTGTGAGATGCTCAGTCAACTTGTATTCGAAAGTCGTGCTTTGTTCAAAGCTAAAGTGGGAGATTCAAAACAAGATACTTATAAACAGTAAGAAAGCGCTTGGAAAATATTGGAGAATTGATAGTCAGTGACATAAACATGATTTACTTAGTCAAGTTATAAAATAAAAGTATCAAATTATCATAGAAAAATATCGGAAACAATAGACTCACTCATGCCTGAGATACAAAGACAAGTAGTAGGCAGGTCAAAACCTAGGGTTACAAAATAAATTAAACATGAGAATAAGAGACAGATACATACATATACAAGAGCAGACTAGGACCGGGAAGAATATACAAGTATGAGAAGTACTGTAGTAAATTTAATAAGAGATAGCATAACTAAATATCATGTTGTGAAAGTAGATGAATGTAAGCACCATTCAAATACTATGTGGAAACTTATAAAAACTATACTATCTAGTAAAAATAGTGAAACATTTAATAAGATAAAACATGAGGAATATTGTAACAATCCAATATCTGTAAGGCAATTCATGTTTTAAATTCGAAATTATTTTCATATAGTCACTAAATCTTCAAGTACCGTAAACCTCTTTACTGCATTTCTAATTTGTACGTTAAAATTCAATATATGTTTGCCATGAAAAACTACCTCGCATTATTACTGAACAAATATTTCCAGGAACGAAACAAGCATTTTCCGTTGATCTCACCCAAGAAAGATCGTTGAAAACGTTGCAGCGAATTTGCGTGCAGCGACTAACAATTTGCAGAACCAGAGACATTAGCGGGGACCCTCTGCTGAGCCTTCAAAGAGTGAACACCGTCAGTTTCGGTGGCTATTAAATTATCTTAAAACGAAGTTGTGATGCTCTTTCTGTTATCTGTACCAACTAGTAATTATTGGCAGTGATTGTTCGGAGTGATTCAAGTGATTTTCGAGTTTGATTAAACATCGTATTCAGCATAAAAACGCGAGCTAACTCGTGGTTCTTTGCTCCGAGCTGTTGACTTCTTGCCGTAATTAGAAAGAATTCCTGGTTATTATCGAACCCTAAGTAAATTGGTAGTGAATTTTACTGAAGCAAATTCACGTTTTAATTGCGATTCGCAAAGTTTCCATCATGCGAATTCAGAACATCGACATAGGTGTCAAATGGTCTAGTAGTATCAGAGCAGTAACATCAACCGGCCCAATAATCTCTGATGAGAAGTCTCAGTCGTTTTTTACCAGTTTTTCCGCTCTTATCGGAGTCTGGAATCTGTGTCAGGCAATCATGATTGATCCCACCTAGAAAGCATCTTCACAGGGTCATCAGGTTACCTAATACCGGAAGACTGGTGAGTCTAAACAAATCTTTTCTCTGAATCAGCAGAATTTTCATGCCGAAATCTAACATCTGAAGTTTTAATAACCTGAATTTTCAAAATCACGTAATCAAATTTGAGCTTATACAATGTCAGAGAGGTGGTGTCAGCAAAACTGTATATTTCCTGTTTAATCTCTAAAATTTTGTCAATTTTTGTAAATTTAAAAACACAGTTTTTATTTTCTTTTAAATTGTAATTAGCAAATTTTGTCTGTAAGATACCTAACCTATACATTCTCTTTAATATCTCTTAGTTTTCATAATTAATATAGAAAGTACACGTAGGAATATATTAAATATATTTTCTTTCTTTTTTTTTTTTTTTTTGGAGCCTCACTCAAAGAACTGGCCAGTTAATTCACTAGAAAATTTAGCAATTGATTAACAAACATCAAGTAATTTACCTAATTTATGTTTATTTTTGAGCGATACGCTAAGTAATTGACAGTAACATTTTAGTAATACACAACTATCTTTTTCTTATTGTCTTGGCATATGTATGTACATTAATAATTTCTTGAAATTCTTGCTGTTTATTTGATTTCTATTTGTGTGCAATTAATGTTTATTTGGAATTTATCAATCTTTTATTTCATTACATTCGCTATTCCAAATTTAATTTATATGAATTAATTCAATATTTTGTTACATTAACATGTCTGTTTAATTGAAGAGAAATTCCTCCCTAGTATCTACTTTTCTTTTGACATCAGCGCAAACAATTTATTCTTACTAACTATTATCTAGATATCTAAATTTCCATGTAACCTGGCACTAGTCTGGAGAGCTCACAAATATAGGACTCTGGACAGTGCGAAGCAAGCAAAGGAAGAGAACGTGAGTATCAAACTAAATCCAGATCTGTCAACCTCCTAAAAAGTGCTGCCAATCTTAATAAATTTGATAATCCGATAGATAGCTATTTTAGGGTAGGGTGTTATAGGCAATTGTGACCTCGCCATTGAGCAGATCTATATCCACCTGAGGTCAATCACAATATACCACGGTTCTTGTACGTAACGCTTTTCTTTGAAGGAAGTAACACGCTGCAGCAACCGGCCATCTGGTAGCGGCTAACATGTCAGTTCACATGTTCCAAGATGGCCACCGTTGACAGGTTCCAAGAAGGTTTGCCGCTAGCCGAATGTTTGTTAGAAGCTCACCACGTGTTAATTTGAGGTTAAGTTTGACACATAAGCAAGCTGCTTTGCGCTATCCGAGAATGTTAGGTTAAGACATACACATGTGTTGTTTGTAAGGTTGTGTTGGCTGTCCGTCAGCCGAATGCGTTTCTTAGGTTAAGCCTACACACGTGTGTTTGTTAGGTTAGGACGTCGCTAGCCGAATGTTTGTTAGGAGCTGTGAGGTTAAGTCTAACATATAAGCATTCTGCTTCCCGCTATCCGAGAATGTTAGGTTAAGACGCACACTCACGTGTTGTTTGTAAGGTTATGTCGTCTGTCAGCCAGCCGAATGTTTGTTTGTCAGGAGCTCACCACGTGTGTGTGTGTTAGGTTATGTTGGCTGCCGGCTGCCCGCTATCCGAGAATGAAAGGCACAAGACACATATGTTTGTTAGGTTAGGACCTCGCTAGCCGAATGTTATACGTTAAGTATGGCATATAAGCATTCTGCTTCCCGCTACTCGAGAATGTTAGGTTAAGACGTACACATGTGTTTGACAGGCTACACTCTAACAACGTGTTGTATATGCCGAATGTTATAGGTTTACACACGTGTTTGTTAGGTTATGTCGACTGGCCGCTAGCTGAATGTTATAGGTTAAGTATGAAATATAAGCATTCTGCTTCCCGCTACCCGAGAATGTTGGGTTAAGCCAACATATGTGTTTGACAGGGACACTCTCACAACGTGTTGTATATGACGAATGTTATAGGTCTACACACATGTGTTTGTTAGGTTATATCGACTGGCCGCTAGCTGAATGTTATAGGTTAAGTATGAAATATAAGCATTCTGCTTCCCGCTACTTGAGAATGTTGGGTTAAGCCAACACATGTATTTGACAGGGACACTCTCACAACGTGTTGTATATGCTGAATGTTATAGGTCTACACACGTGTGTTTGTTAGGTCTCCCTCTAGCTGACTGTGTTCTTAGGATAAGCTCAGTACTGGTTTGGTTGCCTGGCAACACTCTCACCACGGGTTGTATATACCGAATGTCTGTACACATGCTTGTTTGTTATGAGCTTACTATATGAAAATTTGTGGTTAAGTTTGACATATCTAAGCTCATGTGAATGTTATGGTAGGACGTTGCCAGCCAACGTGTGTGTGTGTGTGTGTGTGTGTGTGTGTGTGTGTGTGTGTGTGTGTGTGTGTGTGTGTGTGTGTGTGTGTGTGTGTGTGTGTGTGTGTGTGTGTGTGTGTGTGTGTGTGTGTGTGTGTGTGTGTGTGTGTGTGTGTGAACAGACAGACAGACAGCTATATTAGAACGGTTAGAGTGAGAGCTGATCAGTGTCACACTGGTAAACGTAGCGAACAGTCACGTTCAAGTTACTTTTGAGTATATGTGTTCTTTGTCCAAGTGCCTCCTGTGGAGAGGATATAAGTGAAACAGACAGGTGGCCTTCGAGTATCTCATCAAATACGGTTATTTAAGCAACAATACCATTAACAATGGCCAGCCAAAGATGTTACAAAATACACAAGCTTTCACGGATGCCTTAAACACGTTTCAAACGTTTTTCAGACTACTCGAAAGTAACAATCTAACTAGTGCAGACATCAATCTGAAGAACTGAAAACGATGTGGTGAAGATTTTTCCCAGTGTATTATTAACAACACAGCCTATATGGAAAAAGAAAACATTGAAATGGTACAAACATCATTTAGATCCGACGGTAATCGTGCTAACACAAAAATCATTCAAACAGTGGGAGCAGAATGTTGATTTGAATTTTGTGAAAACAAACAGCTATGCGGATGCCGACATAGCGATAAGTTTTTATGACAACCAACATCGTTACTTGATAACAGGGCAATCGTGTAGATTTCAAATTGGTGGTGGGGTTTTAGGGCACTCTTATTTTCCAAACGATAACAACACACCCGTTGAGATCCACATAAGCAATAATGTCACATGGAACCTTCAATCACACTCATCGGATGACTCATCATACTATTTGGTTATTCTACACAAACTGGGACACAGTTTAGGACTCAAACACTCCTACGACCCAAACTCTCTTATGTATCTGTATGCTGGATCCGGCATATCTGCTGAAGATATTCGACGAATTCAAGAGTTGTATGGGGAATGCTCTACAACAACAACACAGACTACACCAAAGACAGTAGTGACTACACCACTGACATCAAAGACTACCACAAGACTAATGATGATGAAACCAAAGACGACCGCAGCAAAACCTAAAACAACCAAATCAAGTATGGACTTGTGTAATTACATAGACAAGATCAGACCGCTGGTTATTATTAACTACAACATGTATCTGTTTTATAAGAAATGGGTGTGGGTCATCCCATTGGACAATATGAAAGGTCCCTATAGAGGCAAAACTTGTGACAGATTGGCTGCCCTATTTGAAAAATTTTAAAGAAATTAAACATATATATATCAGCGGCCTAGTGAAGTGGTCATGTTTACCAACAACGAAAGATTCAGCCTTGTTGCGTTTCCCAGCATACAGGCCACACACGTTGGCAGATTCAGTAATCTCACATATCTAAATACGTTGCAGTTTGACCGGATAGGCGCAATGGTAAACACATATACAGGAAAACCTGTTATATTTCATTCGCATAACATGTATGAAATCATGGGTGAGAATGAAGCTATTTTCTATAGACGAGAAGCAGGTTATATAAACACCCTTTCTCGCGAGTTGCCAACCAAAATTGATAGAGCGTTCCGTTACACAAATGGCCGTAGTAGATTAGTCCGCCACCTGGGCTATTCCCCCCACCCTCCACGTTCCAAGACGGAGTCTGCGTATAAGCGTGACGTCACAGGTGACGGCGTCTGCACATGCGCGTGACATCTGACCTGTCATCTGTCTGATTTAAGCTGTCACCTGACCTGTCAGCTATCAGCTGACCTGTCGTCTGTCCGCTGACGTCACATGTTACAAGCCTGTCATCTGTCAGCTGACGTCATATGTTCCAAGCCTGTCATCTGTCAGCTGACGTCACATGTTCCGTCGCTGTCACTATCTGTCAGCGGGTGGCGGGAGTCAGCTGTCATCTGTCAGTTGACGTCACATGTTCCAAGCCCGTCAGGTATCACCTGTCAGCTGATGTCACATGTTCCGTCGCTGTCACTATCTGGTCCTCTCTCTGTGACAACTCAATTGTGAATGAGCTCAAGAGTGTGTGTGTGCACCCCAATTTATACATGTTGACACTGTCTACGTTTTTAAAACTGTATTTGTTTTAAACATAACCACAAATTTTCACATGGTGAGCACATAACAAACAAGCATGTGCAAACCTATAACATTCGACATATACAACACGTTGTGAGACTGTTGATTGGCAACCAATAACCTAAGAACACAGTCGGCTAGCGTAAATCGGAGTACCATAGTCTCAGAGACAACACATACTTGATGTCAACAAACATAGCCTATAACATACAAGACTTAACATTCAGCATGGGGAATCGGAAGTCCTAACCTCACAATCGGCTAGCGGGTAGCCGACATAACCTAACAAACAACACATGCGGCTTGTGTCTTCCACTCTCGGCAAGCGGGTAGCAGCCATCTGTCCAACACGTGTGTATAACCACATGGCGGCAAACGGGAACTTGGAACCCGACAGCAGCAACCATCTCGGAACATGTGAACTGACAGGTTACCCGCGACCAGATGGCAGGTTGCTGCAGCGGACATCTTGGGACATGTGACGTCAGCCGACAGCTGACTCCCGCCACCCGCTGACAGATAGTGACAGCCACGAAACATGTGACGTCAGCTGACAGATGACAGGCTTGGAACATGTGACGTCAGATGACAGGCTTGGAACATGTGACGTCAGCTGACAGATGACAGGCTTGGAACATGTGACGTCAGGTGACAGCTAGCCACGTTTTTTTGCAACAAATAATTGTGATGCAACGCCAGCTGTAAGGTAAATAACCCTCAAGGCTCTATACATACAATCCCCTACAGGTCCGCGAGCTTGGAGTGGTGTCAACGTGCGACCGCTATGTGTGACGTTGCATGCCAAGCAGCTCTAGTGGAGATGGGGTGGGTCTAAGGATCAAATAAAATAAAATAATAATAATGGCCTAGTGGCCAACCACCAATCTCAATTAATTTCGGAGGGGCGCCACTGACCAAAGCACCCTGGCCAGAAGGTTCCAGGTGGTACGGAGGCACACACACACAGACACAACTGCAATGTTGGAGCACAACACTACAAATCAACCCAGATCTTAACAAATCACCTTTACCTAAAGGTAGCACGCTTGGGGACCTAAAACTTATCAAGCAAGAACCAAATGAGCAAAAGTCAATACTAGTGAAAACAAACAATTGGTATCTTTATTAACAACAACCAAAATCTGTACAACATAAATCGCAGACCAGATGGTCGCTAGTAGATATATCACAACGCTCTAACTGTATAGTTGAAAATATGTACACCCATATATTTATGTGTATATATATATATATATATATATATATATATATATATATATATATATATATATATATATATATATACACACACAACATATGAAAAACGCTGTGGGCGACAGTGGGATATAACACGTTAGTTATTTAATTAGACACAACAATAAAATCATATGTACACAAATATAGCTATATAAAAAAATGAGAAAACGCACCAAAATATTTTCTAAGGTGTCAACTATCATTAACTAAGATAATACTAACTTACAAGGTTTATTATGCCATTCGAGATCTCGTAAGCTTTACAGTGGAAAATACAAATTTAAATGTCCACTAATCTTGTACTAAAAAAAATATAGAAAATATAGAATATATATATATAAGTGATTCCAATATGCCTCAACAAAAATGTTCTAATATTACCTCAATCTCTAAAAGATCTAATTAACTGTTAGATAACAAGCCAAAAATGACCAACCAACTAATTTACCTGTCCTGAAGGGAATTTAATTTATCGGATCAAAAATATTGCCTGAAGGCATGACTCTAATTATAACTAACTAAATTTGAAAAAATTGTAAACTAATTTACAAGCTGTTATTGGTGCATCAAGTATTACGTCTTATGATTGCTGGTGCAAGTTCTTAAGGGACACACATAAATTAAAATGGTAGGGCAAACCTGTGATTGCTGATTTTCTTCGGATGATGTTATAAAAAAACAAAAATTGGTTTAAACAGGAAGTAATTAATCGACTTGGTCCAATTTATTACGGTAGTACAGCTATACAACTCCTACTGACGTAGATTCGGGGTTCGACACGGACCAAACTGCTACACAGCAACATCAAAATGTGTCGAACATCAGTTAGTTGCAGGCACACACTTAATCCCAATCAAATGGAGGAATAAATAATTCCAAACGGTGCATGCTACAACAAAGGCTGACCAGATGTTTAAAGAAAAATTCTCATCTTCACTTTTGGAAGTGGATTATGCTTGGAACAAAACCATTAATCTTCCCATAAGGCATATGTTTATAATGCCATAGATCACAAATACCTTACTGCCATATGCAACTAAATATTCATATATACCTGCAAACCATATAACAGTGTTAAAATTACACCAATTTACTAGTGACCAATTTCCATTCAAACTACCATCATTCGGGACACCTATGTGTCGCAGTAAACCCAATTCAACATCCGCCCTGTTGAAACGGCTTGAGGATCTTCTATGACAACAGTATGAAGGCTTCTACGGGTATTACAGACAATTAAAATTCCAGGTACATCTCAACTTTACATAATTCCATAAAAAAAAGTGTGTAGAATACACTAGGAATGCAACACACCAATAAAATCAATGACCAACTCAACCATGACTTTCCAAATTCATAGAAGTTTTCCAACAAGGTGACCATTAAAATTTACCAAATAATATGTACAACTTTTCTATACAGCTGTAAACTAGCATCGACAAAACCTTTCTAATAGAATCTTTTTAAATATCTTCTCAAATAAATAATTACCCATACAATATTTCTGTGCTTGAGGAACCGCTAATTAAATTTTCTTACATAAAATTTCTCAAAGCAAGATGTTCTCTGGCCGAAAGTTCGTTCATTTCTCCCTCCCTTATTCTGAATTTTTTCTACTATCAAATAATAATAAAAAAAAGAAAACCCTTTCTTCCCCTAATTTTTATAGTGATTCAATTCCTCAGAGACGACTCATAAATAGATAATTTGCATAGCAACAGGCAGAATTTCGCACAAGTCTAATTTACCAAATAAATTGTCGATAAAAAATTAAATTCGCCATGGGCGCGCTGATTAAGAGGATGCATTTACCAACGTAAATCACACGCTCTTTTAATCGCAAAATAAGACCCGCGAACACAGTACGCCATTGTTAATCAGAGGCAAATAGCTGAAATCAAGCCACACATTTTTAGAGAAAGACTGAATCGGCGTAGGTAGAAAACCTGCTATACCCGCTAGGAGTGTTTATGGTTGCATATAAGTGAGTTCTACTGGCGAGAATGTAAGCGAACAAATCTGCTCAGAATTCATGGGTTTATCAGAAGTGCAAATTTGTGACGGTGGTTGAAAATAAACCGTTACAAGCTGACAGCTGAAATCGGACATGTCAGATGTCACGCGCATGCGCGGACGCCGTCACCTGTGACGTCACGCGCATGCGCAGACACCATCTTGGGAAGTGGTGGGGGTCAGCCCAGGTGGCGGACTATCTACTACGGCCGTTTGTGTAACGGAACGTTCCATAAATTTTGGCTGGGAATTCGGGAGAAAAGGTGTTTATATAACCTGCTTCTCGTCTATAGAAAATAGCTCCATTCTCACCGATGATTTCATACATGTTATCCGGATGAAATATAACGGTTTTTCTTGTTTATGTGTTTACCATTGCGCCTATCCGGTCAAACTGCAAGGTATTTAGATATGTGAGATTACTGAATCTGCCAACGTGTGTGGCCTGTATGCTGGGAAACGCAACAAGGCTGAATGTTTCTTCGTTGGTAAACATGACTACTTCTCCACTAGGTCGCTGATATATATGTTGAATTTCTTTAAAAATTTTCAAATAGGGCAGCCAATCTGTCACAAGTTTTGCCTCTATAGGGACCTTTCATATTGTCCAATAGGACGACCCACACCCATTTCTTATAAAACAAGATACATGTTGTGGTTAATAATAACCAACGGTCTGATCTTGTCTATATAATTACACAAGTCCATACTAGATTTGATTGTTTTAGGTTTTGCTACGGCCGTCTTTGGTTTCATCATCATCAGTCTTGTGGTAGTCTTTGATGTCAGTGGTGTAGTCTCTGCTGTCTTTGGTGTAGTCTGTGTTGTTGTTGTTGTAGAGCGTTCCCCATACAACTCTTGAATATCTTCGGCAGATATGCCGGATCCAGCATACGGATACATAAGAGAGTTTGGGTCGTAGGAGTGTTTGAGTCCTAGACTGTGTCCCCTTTCGTGTAGAATAACCAAATAGTATGATGAGTCATCCGATGAGTGTGGTCGAAGGTTCCAAGTGACATTATTGCTTATGTGGATCTCAACGGGTGTGTTGTTATTGTTGCGTTTTCTCCGGGTTCTGGATAAGTGAGACTTTAAATTTTAACAAAACAACTTTATTTACACTCTAAATATGGATACAATAAAATTTCTAGAATGTCTCTCTCACAAAACACTTAATTTACTGCCCTTACAATTACTAATCTGCACACAAGTCTACACTGGTACTACAGTAGCTACTCTCTTAACACTATACACTGCTTCTTCAAGTTACTCCAACATTCTCTTACTGAACTCTGTTGGCTTGCTTTCGCGTTTATATACTCGCCGTACCTTCCACTACTTTCTGGAGCGTTCCATTCCAGAATTTTCCTGGACCTTCTTTTACTAGAAGGTTCTGTGAATACAGATCGGTCCCGTGTATATACAGGGGGATGTATATACAGATGATCCAAATGTGGTCATCACTCCTATGTTACACAAGAGGTGTTTCTCGTAATATAAGATCTCTCTGCGTATACAGGGTGTAAGGGTTCTCTGCACATACAGGATGTTCGGAATGTGCAGACCTCAGTTATCCGTTCCGACGGGGTACAAGTTGGTAACTTCGTTATTTCTGGTCCTAGAGGGTTGAGACTTCGCCTGAGGGGGTCACCCCAGCCCCCCGGGGGGTGTTGCCAGATTGTGCAAAAAATCCCAGATGTTGGGGAAGTTCTGGAGATATGGCAACACCGCACCTACATCTATTGAAGTGCTTTATAACACTGCCCCCCTCCTTAAGACTGTTCGTTCTGAACAGTATTTGCCGGCCGCCAACTTGGGGGTTCGTTGCCCCGATAGGGACTCAACCTCTCTATGTGAAAAACTTTGGGTTTAGTTCTTGGAGACATCTGGATTCTGTAGACTAGGTCGTTAATTTTCTTAGTCACCAAGTATGGCCCTTCCCATGGTTTCTGAAGTTTGGGACTAAGGCCCTTTCTCCTTGTTGGTTGGTATAGCCACACTGCATCACCTTCCTTGAATGTATGGGGTGTTGCTCTGCGATCCAAGTGCATCTTCATCCGGTCGCTGCTTAAGAGGAGCCTATCTCTGACACATCTGTGTATAGTGCGCAGTTTTCCTTCTAGGTCGGCGACATACTCAGGTAACGTAGCTAGGTCCCTATGTCCTCGTTCGGTGGTGGTCTTGTCATGTCGATTGGTAACCGCATCTCTCTGCCGGTCAACATCATGGATAGAGTGTAGCCGGTAGATTCATGCTGAGAGCTTCTGTAAGCTAGGAGGAACAGAGGTATCAGCTTGTCCCAGGTTCTCTGATTCTCGTCTACAAACATAGCAAGATACTGATTGATGGTCCTGTTATGCCGTTCTACCATGCCGTCTGATTGAGGGTGGAGTGGCGTTGTTCGTGTTTTCTTTATGCCTAGCAAGTCCATTAGGCTCTTCTAGACTTCTGATTCGAAATTCCGGCCCTGGTCGGTGTGAATCTCCAAGGGTACGCCATGCCGTGATATTACATTTTCCATCAGGGCTTCTGCTACGGTCGTTACCTCTTGGTTGAGGATCGGCGCAACTGCAGGCCATTTCGAGAAGTAGTCCATCGCCACCATTATGTATCTGTTCCCAGACTCTGCGATTGGAAAAGGTCCTGCGATGTCTACGGCAACTCTCTCCCACGGTGTACCTGAGATGTACTGCATCATCTTTCCTCTGGATCGGGTCTTTGGCCCTTTCTTTGAAGCACACTGGTCACACATTTTGCACCATTCTTCCACGCTTTTTCGGCAATTTATCCAATAGAAGCGGTCTCTGACTCTGGCGAGAGTCCTGTTGACCCCAAAGTGGCCCACACTCCTACTATTGTGCAACTCATGAAGAACACTGTCTATGCACTCACTTGGCACAACGGTCTGGTATATACAGTCTCTACCATCGGCAGTTTCCCATTTTCGAGTGATCAAGTCATTCTTCAGACACAAGGAGTCCCATTGTAGCCAGTAGCCTTTAACCTCCGCCCCAAACCGGGACACATCGTGCCACTCAGGTCTTTTCCCTTTTTCTAGCCATTCTCTAATATTTTTCAGTTCTGGATCTGTCTTCTGTGCATCTCTGATGTATTCAAGATTTACGTCTGGATCGGTATTATTCTCCTGTTCCGTCACCAGTTGTTTGATCTGATGAGTTACTTTGTCGATCTCTTTGTTCTCTTGTCGCTCGCAAAATTTGCATTAATGCACTGAACATGGTCTTCTTGACAGGCTGTCTGCATTGGCGTGACTTCTTCCTCTTCGATGTTCAATCCGGAAGTCGTAGCTCTGCAGTTTCTCTATCCATCGTGCTATCTGTCCTTCGGGATTTCTAAAGTTCAGAAGCCATTGCAGAGCAGAGTGATCTGACCTCACGCGGAATGTTCTTCCGTACAGGAAGCTGTGGAAATGTTCGATGGATCTTACAACTGCCAGCAGTTCTTTCCGGGTTACACAGTAATTTCTTTCTGCTTTTCCGAACGTTTTGCTGAAGTAGCCTATCACAACTTCTTCTCCGGCTTGGAGCTGCGAGAGTACTGCCCCAATGCCATACTGGGAAGCATCGGTATCCAGTATGAACAGTCCTTCGTCCTGAGGATAAGCCAGTATAGGAGCAGTGAGAAGACGATGTTTGAGTTCTCTAAAAGACTCTTGGCAATCTGGTGACCAGATGAACTTGGCCTTATTTTCAGTCAGGCTATGCAGAGGTTTCGCAATGCTGCTGAAGTACTTCACAAAGCGTCGGTAGTAGCTGCAAAGTCCCAGAAAACTTCTTACCTCATGTTTGTTCTTCACCACAGGCCAGTCTCTTACTGCCGTTATTTTCTCTGGATCAGTTTCTATCCCTTTCTCAGAAACGACATGTCCGAGGAAACTCACTTTCTTCTGGAAGAGGACGCATTTCTTGGGATTGAGTTGCAGATTGGCACCTCTCAGCCTGGAGAAAACTTGCTTCAGATTCGACAGGTGTTCATCGAAAGTCCTTCCAATCACCATGACATCATCGAGATACACCAGGCATGTTTCCCATGTCAGTCCTCTCAGCACTAACTCCATTAGTCGCTCGAAGGTGGCAGGAGCATTACATAAGCCGAATGGCATGACCTTGAATTGGTACAACCCATTCCCGGTTGAAAAAGCAGTCTTCTCCTTATCGTCTTTATGGAGTTCTACTTGCCAGTAGCCACTTTTCAGGTCTAATGTAGAGAACCACTTTGATCCGGCCAAAGTGTCGTCGATCCGGGGCAGGGGATAACTGTCTTTCTTGGTGACATCATCCAGCTTCCTATAGTCCACGCAAAATCTCATAGTGCCGTCTTTCTTGGTGACCAAAACTACTGGGGACGACCAAGGACTATTAGACTCCTCGATCACACCATCTTCCAGCATTTCGTTAACCATCGCCTTGATTTCTGATTGCTTGGCATAAGGCAGTCTTCTCGGCGGCTGTCTAATTGGTCTTGCGTCGCCAGTATTAATTCTGTGTTGCACTAGACTCGTACGACCTGTGATTTTATCTTGAGCGAAGATATCAGCCTCCTCCAATACGAACTTCAGGGCCATCTCCATCTCCATATTGTTCAATTGGCCCCATGAATTCTTGAACCGCTCTACTATTTCTACTGGCAGTCTTCTTTCTAATGCAGTGGGTGTCACGTTTCTTGACAACGTCACTCGGTCAATGGGCTCGCAAGTGGCGATAACCTCACCTTTCTTCAATGACCCTGTAGTTTGCACGTTAGCCACTCTTATGGGTATTGTCCTCTTCGGGTCTACTAAGCATCATGCGACAAGGGCACCATCATGTCTATCTTTTAGGGGCTCCGCTATGAGAGCAGACATACCATCAAGTTTCTTCTCTAGCCTGGCTCTGACAATCTTCTCACTGTTACCAGGAATCCGTGTATCTTCGTCGACAATAAGTCTCACCCTGGGATTAGCTTCGCCTGCTGGTGGAGATAAATACAACTCTTCGTTGCCGATTCTCAAGATCTTATTTTGGAAGTCTACTGAAAAGACATCGAACTCTTCCATTAAATCTAAGCCCAGAATAAATTCGTCGACGATTTCTGCGACGACAGCCTTTACATGCAGCTCAGTACTGCCCAGCTTAATGTAAACAATGGCCTCCCCATGCACGGGTATCCTATCTCCTTTCGCTGTCTCCAACACAGGCTGTTTGTTGGTCGTTAGTGTCGACATATTTGGCAACATGTCTGGGCGTACAACGGATCTAGTGGCGCCAGTATCGATGGTGAAACTGCATTGTCTTCCGTCTATGCTGCCAGGTATAACGAGGCTCTCGCGGTAGCATCGGATAGTGGAGACCCTGACTTTGGGGCCTTGGGTCTCGCATGCCAGCTGCCGCCCCCTTACACTGGCGTCAGGTCGTTTTCCCTGATGGCGCTCCCTGTTGGTGTATTCTTGTCTTCTGCATGCCACCTGTTGGGTTTGTGAGCACTGCCTACTTATGTGCCCTTTCCTACCACACTTGTAGCATTCTATGTGGGACCAATCTGTTTTCGTCCTACGTGCCCCAACCGGTACAGTGAGCTTGCTTATGGCTTCTTTTATCATTTTCATTTCTTGTTCCGCTGTCGTGTCTGCAAAGTCCTCTATCTCCTTCACTTCGCGCAGCCTGTTGCGGCGAGGTTGAGATGCATTCTTCGCTGCTTCAAATTCCAAGCCATAAATTACGCAGTCCGTAAGTGTTTTGAACCTTCCGAGCCTTAAAGCTTGTTGCATTTCATTATCAAGTACCCCATCGATGAAGGTCTGGACGGTTATCTGGTTGACAAATTCGTCTGGGGCTTGGGGATATGCCAGTCGCACAAGTTTCTCCACTTCGGCACTAAATTCTTGCAGCGTCTCATTTGGCTTCTGGACCCTTGACTTTAGTTGTGTCTGGTAGACCTGGCTCATGTACTTGTTACCATATCTCAAATCTAGGGCCTGTATCACTGTTAAGTAGTTTTGCTGTTTCGACTCCGTGATGTTCTGGAGGATTTCTAGAGCTTTACCTCGAAGCGAGAGAATTAGAGCAGTTGCTGCCTGTTGTTTGCTCCACCCATTGCTGAGAGCTGCGCCTCAAACTGCCTCCTGTACATGGGCCACGATGTTTCTCCGTCAAAAGTCGGCGGCTTCAAGGTTTCATGAGGCTGCTGCACGATTGGCATATCTTCTTCCGGACGATTTTGAACTGGGGACATTCCAGTAACTCCTCTTGGTTGAGTTCTGTTAGTCTGGCCCATCACCTGCTCTGTCAGTTCTCTATGTCTGACTGTTGTGCCTTTCATCATCATCTTCATTTGTTCTTTCAACCCCTCCACTTCTTCCCATCGTTTGTTCAAATCCTCTGTTACATTTTCTACTTTCCTGTTTACCACTCCTATTGTATTTTCCACATCTTCTACTTTCTTGTCCACATTTTCTACTTTCTTGTCCACATTTTCTACTTTCTTGTCCACATTTTCTATTTGTTCGTTGATCTGTTCAATTTCTTCTTTTACATCAACTCTCATATTGTGGAACATACTTCGGAGGTCTTCTTTGTGTTGCTTCTTGAGTTCTTCTTTATCTTCAAGACGCCTTTGTTCCCCCCCCTTGTCGTCTTCTCTCATCTTCTTCGCGTTGCTTCTTGAGGTCTTCTTTGTCTTCTTCGCGTTGCTTCTTGAGTTCTTCTTTATCTTCAAGGCGCCTCTGTTCTTCCCCTTGTCGTCTTCTCTCGTCTTCTTCGCGACGTCTTCTTTCATCTTCTTGTCGCCGTTGTTCGTCTTCTTCACGTTGTCTTTTCAGTAAGTCCATCAATTCTTTGATTTCAGCCATCTCGTCGTAGTCAGTCGATCTGGTGTTTACCATTTACAGCTAGCTTACTTGTTCACTTCTTCACTCACTTATCCCACACTTCTGACACCAAATTGTTGCGTTTTCTCCGGGTTCTGGATAAGTGAGACTTTAAATTTTAACAAAACAACTTTATTTACACTCTAAATATGGATACAATAAAATTTCTAGAATGTCTCTCTCACAAAACACTTAATTTACTGCCCTTACAATTACTAATCTGCACACAAGTCTACACTGGTACTACAGTAGCTACTCTCTTAACACTATACACTGCTTCTTCAAGTTACTCCAACATTCTCTTACTGAACTCTGTTGGCTTGCTTTCGCGTTTATATACTCGGCGTACCTTCCACCACTTTCTGGAGCGTTCCATTCCAGAATTTTCCAGGACCTTCTTTTACTAGAAGGTTCTGTGAATACAGATCGGTCCCGTGTATATACAGGGGGATGTATATACAAGTGATCCAAATGTGGTCATCACTCCTATGTTACACAAGAGGTGTTTCTCGTAATATAAGATCTCTCTGCGTTTACAGGGTGTAAGGGTTCTCTGCGCATACAGGGTGTATATACAGGATGTTCGGAATGTGCAGACCTCAGTTATCCGTTCCGACGGGGTACAAGTTGGTAACTTCGTTATTTCTGGTCCTAGAGGGTTGAGACTTCGCCTGAGGGGGGTCACCCCAGGCACCCCCATGGGGGTGGGGGGAGGGGGTGTTGCCAGATTGTGCAAAAAATCCCAGATGTTGGGGAAGTTCTGGAGATGTGGCAACACCGCACCTACATCTATTGAAGTGCTTTGTAACATTATTATTTGGAAAATAAGAGTGCCCTTAAACTTCACCACCAATTTGATATATACACGGTTGCCCTGTTATCAAGTAACGATGTTGGTTGTCATAAAAACTTATCACTATGTCGGCATCCGCATAGCTGTTTGTTTTCACAAAATTCAAATCAAGATGCTGCTCCCACTGTTTAAATGCTTTTTGTGTAAGCACGATTACCGTCGGATCTAAATAATGTATGTACCATTTCAATGTTTTCTTTTTACACATAGGCTGTGTTGTTAATAATACACTCTGGGAAAAATCTTCTTCACCGCATCGTTTTCGCTTCACAATATTGTTACTTTCGGGTAGTCTGAAAGACGTTTGAAACGTGTTTAAGGCATACGTGAAAGCTTGTGTATTTTGTAACATCGTTGGCTGGCCATTGTTAATGGTATCATTGCTTAAATAACCATATTTCATGAGATACTCGACGGCCACCTGTCTGTCTGTTTCACTTACATCCTTTCCACAGGAGGCACTTAGACAAAGAACACATATACTCAAAAGTAACTTAACATGACTGTTCGCTACGTTTACCAGTGTTACACTGATCAGCTCTGACTCTAACTGTTCTTATATAGCTGCCTGTCTGTCTATGTGTTCCGTCCACACACACACATTGGCTGGCAACGTCCTAACCTAACATTCACATGAGCTTATATATGTCAAACATAACCACAAATTTCCATATGGTAAGCTCATAACAAACAAGCATGTGTACAGACATTCGATATATACAACACGTGGTGAGAGTGTTGCCAGGCAATCACAGGGGCCATGTCTTCAACCCCAACAGCCGCATTGGAGGTGTTGCTGGATCTGCCCCCCTACACTTCATTATTATTGGGGAGGCCAGGCTAGGACTATACAGACTAGCCTGCAATGGTAGACTGAAGATCAACCCAGGCTTCAGGGGCCACTGCAAAATTCAGGAGATCATGAAGGAGCCCATGCTTGAGATGAGGTCAGACTTCGCGAGCCTGCGAATCTGCAGGGAAAACAACTTTACAGTGGAAATCCCCGACCGCAAGGCATGGCGGGAGGAGACGCCGGGCATACCACAAGACGCGCTCGTCTGATTCACGGACGGATCCGGCGAGGAGCGTGGGACGGGGGCAGGTGTTTACTCGGAAGGACCGAGGGTAAGTCATTGTATTTCCCTCGGAGCCCATGCAACGGTGTTTCAGGCCGAAATGTACGTCATCCTGCACTCTGTGCGGAAGAACAAGAGGAGGGGCTACACCAACAAGCGGATCCTCAGCCACAGACAGCCAGGCAGCCCTTAAGGCACTAAGTAGTCCACGGGTAAATTCCTGGCTGCTGAGTGAGTGCCGAGACGAGACGAGCGACCTGGCTGGGCAGAATGAGGTGACCCTCATCTGGGTGCCGGGTCACTCGGGGGTCAAAGGCAATGAAGAAGCTGACAGTCTCGCGAAGAGAGGGTCAGCAGAACCATTTATGGGACCAGAACCGGCTCTAGGCGTGACAAAGAGCACTGCCAGGGGAGTCATTAAGTCCTGGGTCAGAAACCAACAAAAGGTGTACTGGGCAGACTGTCCAGGGCTCAGACATGGGAAGTCAATAATTGACGAACCCAGTTCAGAGAGCCGTGGAGCTGCTAAATCTTAGCAAAGGACAGCTCAGAAACACAACAGGTCTCTTGACGGGACTCATGGTCGTCAAGAAACACCTGCATAAAATGGGGCGGTTCGAAGGGGACCTTGCATGCAGACTCTGCGGCGAGGAGTAGGAATCCGCCCAGCACATCTTGTGCGAGTGTAAACCTCTGGTTCGCAAACGACAACTGATCTACGGTCAGTCTAGACCGAAGACAGAGCAATATAAAACTTCACCCTATCAATCGCTGTGCAGACTAGTTCCAGGCACAGTGATTTTGGAATTAGGAGGCTAGTGTTAAAAACGTGCATTTTATAAGTAAAAGCATGAAACTTTCCAGTCTTGTAATATAGACGACAAGAGTCCATTTGAGCGCTGTAGGCATCGCCGGAAGTCCCTAGGAGCCGCCATATTGGATTTTGACTGGAAAAACATCCGGTTGCATTTTAACTGCATGTAACTCTTGAATGAAGAGTCCGATTTTAGTTTTTTGTTTTGTTTGAAAGCTCTTTTTAAAGTAATAAAAGCTATCCTAAGCATTTTACTCGTAAGTCTTACAGTTTTCGCACAATTAACAAAAGACGTAAATTGTAATTGTTTTTTTTTTTACTTTTACGCAATTACGACAAACAATCTTAATAAAAATAAAAAGAGGTATTATTAGCATTTGGTACAAGGTAATTCATTTATTTTATATTATTACAACAAATGCATATTTTGTGGTGAACAAAGGACAAAAAGCACGGATTCAGCGTATGTTTCCATTCCACGGTTATATTTTCAATGTTTTAAAAAGAGTCCTGATCACAGCCATCACACGAACAAAGATGGTAAATCAGCTTTTACGCATTTGCACCTCCGCAAACAAGAAACTTTGCACTTTCACCTGATGAGTTCTCGCGATTCTTCGCCAGCTGGAGGTTGTGTGATCCATAGTGGTTCCCATGAATCAGAATCCGAACGCCGCGTCCACCCAAACATTCGCAAATCAGAAAGTTGAGGTGATGCTTCAAGAGCTCGACCCCAAACGTGGCCGGCTTGGTACGCGGCTCTAAGGACATGCTGTCTTAAGGCATCTTGAGTAGGTGGAATATTGTCCAAGTCACGGTTCTTTTGCGCAAACAACGCAAACCTCGACTTATTTACCTCAGTTTCATCACTGTATCTGTCGTACAAAAGTACAACAAATCTTTCGATCAGAGGCATCACAGCATCGTCATCTTCGGGCGTTGGGGAACGGGAAAGAACACACAGAGCTGGAGTTACTTCCGGATAGTCATGTTTAACACTGTGTTGAATGGCACTTTGGTGCTGACACCTTTCTATGTGTCATGGGTGTTGAAACAACATCCATGATTGTAATGACACTGACACACTAGTAACTCCCTCACAGATGGCGACACGCGGCATCGAGGAGTGTTGCGGTGCCAGTTTGCTCCTTGCTCAGTTGGCCGACTCAGCAGGCCGGCTAATGCATTAATTTGGTATCATCAGCATCGGTATCACCTTTTCCTTTTATGCAACAGTCGTTGTTGGCAGTGCCGACATTGCCGTTGTTTTAGTTTGGACAGAAGCTTATCATTGTAAAATATGACAAATTAAACAGTAAAACTTTGAAACGTTAACATATTTGATTTGTATTACTTACAATTAAGAATCATTCTTACTAGTGCTACAGTCATAATTCTAATAGGTTATTTTAAAAACAAAATATTTGGTAAAAAATATAAACTCAAACAAGAAAACAAAAAAAGTACGTCAAATTGCACGAAAAACATAAAACTAATCGTTATTGTTCAAATTATAACTTAAAAATATCACCTGAGATATTTTATTTGTTTTTAGTCTCTCCCGTTTTTCATTAACTATCTGTCCTGCTTTAGAAAACACTCTTTCGTTCGGAACAGATGTGGCCGTAATACATAGTCTTGTTTTCATAATTTGGAATAATTTTGGATAAATCTGTTTCCTGTGATGCCATCAGGTAAAAGGTGGTAATTTGTTAAAAAATTGTGATGAAACGTCAAACCTCATTGTACGACAGCATACTATTGATGCATTGGACTCACCACTTGACACCATGTGCGTCACAGTGTCAAAAATAGGTATTCTCATTATCATATCTCTCGTTATTTGTATCATGACCACTAACAGCATTCCTGTGCATTGTGACCAATTTGGTTATTGTGTCATGACACAATTGTGCTGACACATTGTGTTGATACTGAAAACAGTGTCTGTGTTACTGAATCAACACATGAAAATTTAGAGTGTTACCCATGACTACTTCCGGATAGCTGGTCCATGTTGCCCAGCAGGTGACTTTGCCTCTTCCAGCGAATTTCGACGTCGTGTCGCAACCGGTTAGTGCGTGGAACGATAGGATAGCTTTACACTTTTCTTCGCCTAGTTCTTTTGCAATTTTGGCGATGTTGATTGTTCGAAACATTACCCATGTACCAAAAGCGACCAAAAATTGCAGTCCAGGACAGCGGAGTAGTGAACAGCTAGTGCTACAACATCCGTATCCACACTTCTAATTAGAATCTTCCTATAGCCATGACTGAATCCATGAGATGCATGCAGGAAAATTCGAGAGTCGGCCTCCTCTTGCATGCAGGGCGCTAGTCCATCCAAACAGGAAGACGGTAAAGAGGTTGATGAAGAACGCAGAACTTTTTCACTGGATGTTACTACGACGTCTCCCTTGTAAGATACTGATACAATTTGTGTGGCCAATATAAGGAAAAGTTCTTCTTTATTCTGGCTCTCCTTTAAAAAGTCTATCCAGTTTTTTGGCACTTTCCTGGTAAGTTCAACCCGACGACGTGTACCTTTTCCTCTTTTTCCATGAGTGCCCGATTTAAGACTATCCGACTTGTAAACATCGAACACGATGTCTACTCGCCTTACATTAGGTTTTTGAAACTGAGCTTCAAAATAATTAATAACTGTTTCACAGTATCCCAAGAAAGTGTCGTTCTCAGGCAAAAGCATGTGTACTAAAGTCGGACCATCGACGATCAGCATGTCAATGTCAGGGTCGTTGGTTGTTTCGACTTTATGTGCTTCTTTTGAGTCCAAAGCCTCCAGGCATTTCATGAGATCAGCTTTTCCTTTACAGTTTAAAGATCCATTCTCCGATAAGGAAGGGGGATACATATCGTTTTCGTGCTGGAAAAATTCTTCTATGTTCCCATCTCGAATCTGACATGCTATATAAAGTTTCAAAAACAACCTCCGGTCTTTCTTTAAACTCTTCACTTTTGTCTTAGCATCATTGCTTTGGGTCCTTTTCAACGTGGAGTTAAACAGCGGGAATTTGTTTTAGTGAATTTTCTTGAAAAAAATCACTAATGAGGAGATCCCGACTTTTGAATTTTGAAAAAATTTCTTCAAATGAGCGCTAATTAGGACCCCTGGAACCGAAATCAGAGGTCGGTTTCAGACTTTGTATGTATATATATATATATATATATATATATATATATATATATATATATATATATATATATATATATATATATATAAATATATCTATATATATATATCTATATATATATATATATATATATATATATATATATATATATATATATATATATATATATATATATATATATATATATATATATATATATATATATATATATATATAGTCTATGTGTGTGTGTGTCACATCTATAACTTAAAAAATAATGGACGGATTTTGATAAAACTTGGTGAGTACCTTCCTTTCGCAAGTGGCTTGGATAAGTTCGTTAGCCAGGAAAATCCGCCGAGGTGCTCCCGGAAAATTTTGTATTTTCTTTCGAAAAAAATTGAAAAAAAATTATATCTCCAAAATTAACAAAGTAAGGGCAACCAAATTTCATACGCGGGTTTATATCATTATAGGTAAGTTACCTACCAAAATTTAGCTCTGTAGGTTAAAGGACAAAAAAGTTACAGGCATTTAAAGAAAAATAAATTTGGGTTTTCCTCAAAACGTCAAAGTCGCGATTTTAAACGTCAAAATTGGTAATATTTAGGCAATGAACCTGAAACTAATATGATACTTGGAAGGAAAATGTCTAAAGAAGAATGTTTTACAAAGCCTAAAGTCTTAGTTTCAATCGTCATTGTCCTTCATTTTACTAAAATATTTACAGAAAATTCATTTCAAATAGACCCTTTCTCTGATGCTTTGGCTGTCGGTTTAGTTAAGTTGATGCTTTCGCTGTAGATTTAGTGAAGTTTATGCTTTAACGGTCTATAATTTTTAGCTAATTTTTGTAGAACAAATTCGTTACTGCATTTTAGCATTTTTTATCGAAATATGATGCATGTTTGTAAGAAATAAATCTGGACGCAGTAAGTGCGTTTTGGTAGAGAATTTTCATTAAATCCTTCAAATTTCAATAACTCAATTTGCTATTAACGTAAGTTTTGTTGGTTAGGAAACCAACATTTAACTTAATTTTCGGAAAATTTTTGTATAAACGCGGCAAGAGCATTTTGGTAGCGAATTTTCATTAAATGTTTCAAATTTCAATAACTCAATTTGCTATTAACCTAAGGTTCACTGTCTTGGAGACCAGTTTTCTCAGAAACATTTAAAGTTTATTTTCGGAACATTATTGTACATTTTCAAACAATTATTTTGATAAAATATGGTACATTGTTCCTACTATATAGGTTATACCGGTAACCAAATTGATTTTTATGAAAATTCACTTCCATAACACACTTGCTGCATCTAGAGTTTTTTTTAATTGGCGAGTCCATAGGTTTAGTATGGTAGACTAGTCTTTCTTTGAAAAAAGTTTCATTTAATGTTATACCGGTACTCTTGAGTGTCTTCAGTGAATCAGCAACTTCACTTGCCACTATCTCTCTTGTGTTGAGGATAAGCAGGTCTTCACTCGTATCACCAAAAGGATTTACCGTATAGCTCTTCTAAGCATTCGAACTCTTGTCATAAACTTCGTCTGCCTTCCCACTGTTTCATCATGATGCGTATCTGTGACGTTTTCGATTTTATGTTGATTTGCCTTCTGAAATCTTCGACAGTATGTGCTACTTCCGGTCCACAGACCATCCACCATAGAAGCGTGTCTGGATTTTCAGTAAGACCGATAGCTCCCCCAGTGCCTTTAACCAGTGCATTATTTTGCTCGTGAGCTTCGTCGATAGGCATACAAGAAAACTGTCGACCCGTTTTGTTGACTGTAAACTTCCCTTTTAGAAATTCTTCATATACATCAGGATGATCGTTCTTCAGATTGAGCATATCACGCAGGTGAACAGCGACAAATCTGGCGTAGTTCTGGTGATCTAGAGCGTGATAAAGCCATTGCAGATTCTGTAAGGTGCAAATATACTTTTCGAAATCCGCCTCGTTAACTGCTTTGTCCCACGCAAAAATGTCGAGTTCAGTTTGGAGGATGGTCTTCCGCCTGTGTTGAGCACCAATCCTACATCGATTTACTCCTAATTCGAAAAACTCTTTGTAAGCTTTCTCTCGAAGGGTGTACAGCGCACACGCTGTTACATGATGGGCGTAAAGAGTCTTCTTCACATGAGGAACTTTCAAGAAGGATTCCGCCGTTCCGGCGGATGCGATTTGGCCCTCTTCCAATGCTGCTGTCCACCCGGTATTTTTCAGCAAGTTTTCTAAGCATTTCAGGAGTGACATTTTGATGTGTAGCCCACCCAAAATAACCACGAAACGATCTTCGCCAAAACTGTCAGGCCATGTCCACTGTATTTTCTTAATAAGTTTAAACAAAGGTTGATCACAGGTGATAACCAAGACCGTCATGCGCGGTAAAAATCCGCATCCTGCACGAGGTGACCCTGCTAATAACTAAACATGACGGATCTAGACAAGGAGGTCGAACTAAACTCCCCCAATCTACGGTGTCACGTGACCCGTGCCTATGGATGGATGGCACCAGGGCGATGGTGTCGTGAACGGAACCTCTGGAGTACCAGGCAACCCTCCAGAGTAACCCGCCTTGCACCACACAGGGGGTTCTGATGGTGTGGACAGTATTTCCCCCATTCTCGTGGGAACAACATGAAGATAATAAACACATACAAAACCAAAACCAATGAGGCTCGAGGAGTGGCTCCGGCTACAGACTTGTGCCTTGAGTCTATCCCGGAAACGGAGACGAGCCAGGGGGCGGCAGCGGACTCTGGAGGTCCCACGACCGGCGTAGATACGGGGGATCAGGGGGTAGCTTCGGCCAGAGACCTGTCCCCGACACCCAAGCTGGAGGCTGGGTCCCACCGTGGGCGGCGAGCTCCGCCTCGGTCAGATCGACCCGACATCTTACAGAGCCCTTGAAGGAACCTCCTTCAAGGCATTCTGGGGCATGGGAAGGGTTAGCTTCCGCCCACTGGGGAAGCAACTAAGGGTTAATGGGACTTAGGTTCCTTCAGGTCAACCTCCAACACAGTAGGGCAGCCACGGCCGGACTACTAATGGCTCTGAGGAACACGGATGTGGCCCTCATCCAGGAACCGTACTCCTATAAAGGAAAGATCAAGGGACTCGGCGGAGCTACTGGAAAGCTCATCTACAGCAGATCCAGCGAGAACCCGAGGGCCTGCATTTTTGTCAGGGAAGGGATAGAGTTTCTCCCTCTAATGAATTTCTGTTCCAGGGACCTGGCAACGATCAAAATCCGATGTGGAGGAGCGGATGGGCTGAGGGACATTACTGTCGCGTCAGCCTATCTGCCAGGGGACAGCACAGACCCTCCTCCACCCAACGAATTGGAGCAGCTGATGGTGGGTAGCAGAGCAGGTGGATGGCAGACCATCATCGGCATGGATGTGAATGCGCACCATGAGTTGTGGGGTAGCTCGGACACAAACTCTAGGGGTGAGGCACTTTTACAATTCTTTATGAAATTTAATTTAGACATATTGAATAGAGGTAATAAACCGACCTTCGTCACAACACGGCGTGAGGAAGTTTTAGATCTAACAGTTTCCACCCAGTTTCTGGGTGACTTTGTTAAAAGCTGGGCTGTGTCTGGGGAAGTGAGTAGCTCAGACCACAGATACATCCGGTTTGAAATCGCCAAAGTCGAAAGAGAAACGGTATGGTACCGGGACCCCCGCAAGGCGGACTGGGAAGCCTACAGGGCAGACCTGGCTGTGGAACTGCGGGGGGTTAAGAGTACCATAAAAAATTCAATAGACCTCGAGATTGCAGCAGTCCAATTGCGAGACGCAATTACCTCGGCCTATAACGCCAACTGCCCCCTGAAAATGAGGGTGTCCACCAGGAATGTCCCGTGGTGGAACGAGGACCTCAGGCAAAGGAGGACGCAGGTTCGTAAGCTGTTTAACGCGGCCAAAAGGTCGGGAGCATGGGATGAATATAGACAGGCCCTATCGACCTATAACAAAAGACTGAGGGACGCCAAGAAGGAGTCGTGGAGGAGGCACTGCGAAGAAGTGGAAAACACGTCCGAGAGTGCTCGACTACACAAGATCCTGTCTAAGGGCCCTCAGACTAACATAGGCTCCCTTAGAACACCCACGGGAGGCTTTAGAAGCTCGGGGGAGGAAACTATGGAAATTTTACTCCAGACGCACTTCCCCGGCTGTAACATAATAAACCAATCACCTCCGGACTGGGAACACTCAGAAATAGAGGCGCCTTATAGGCGGGCATCTAGAGTAGACTGGACAGTCGCTAAAGAGGTGGTTACCTGGAGCAAAATCAGATGGGCCATTAACAGCTTTAAGCCATACAAATCGCCGGGATTTGATGGAATAATGCCCATCATGCTCCAACAGGGGATAGATATACTGGCGCCGGTGCTTACCCTCATTATGAGGGCCAGCCTGGCTCTGGGGTACATTCCGAGGGCATGGAGACTGGCCAGGGTTGTATTTATTCCTAAGCCTGGGCGTCCAACAGACCAGGCAAAGTCCCTGAGGCCAATAAGTCTCATGTCCTTCTTGCTGAAAACAGTGGAAAAACTGCTCGACCGGCACATTAGGGGCGGTGTACTGGAAGCATATCCTCTACACTGCGGACAATATGCATACAGAGCAGGATTCTCAACAGAAACAGCACTGCACCAACGGGTGCTGAAACTGGAGAATACGCTGGAGAACAAGGAGGTGGCGCTGGGGGCCTTCCTAGACATAGAGGGGGCCTTTAGCAACACCTCGTTCGGATCGGTTCTGGCAGCTGCCCGGGAGCGTGGAATAGAGGAGACCTGCTGCAGGTGGATCGGTTCCATGCTCAGGGACAGGGCGGTGTTCACCTCACTCGCGGGAGGGACTCTGCTGGCGGGGGTCGCGGCGGGGTGTCCGCAGGGGAGCGTTCTGTCTCCCTTGCTCTGGTGTCTAGTCGTGGACGGCCTGCTGGGGAGGCTCTCGGGAGGGGGGTATGAGGTACAGGGCTATGCGGACGACATTGTCATCATAGTCCGAGGAAAGGTCACACAGGCAGTGTGGGAGCGTATGCAGACTGCACTGAAAGTGGTGGAAGGTTGATCAAGGGCTCGGGGTGAGCCCCGAGAAAGCAACCGTCGTGCCGTTTACGAGGAGGAGGAAGTGTGAAAGCCACAGAACTCTCACTCTATACGGTAGGAGCGTTCCAATCGCCAGGGAGGTAAAATATCTTGGGGTCGTATTGGACTCTAAGGTAACCTGGAATGGTCACATTGGAAAAACACTGCATGGCAGTCATGACCTTGGCCATCACTAGGCGGCTATATGGAAAAACGTGGGGACTAAGACCTAGTATGGCCCACTGGCTGTACACAAGGGTGGTCAGACCATCGTTAACATATGCGGCACTGGTCTGGTAGCCTAAGGTGACACAATCCAGTGCCAAACAAAAACTAGGCAAGATCCAAAGGATGGCTTGCCTAGGCATCACAGGGGCCATGTCTTCAACCCCAACAGCCGCCATGGAGGTGTTGCTGGATCTACCCCCCCTACACTTAGTTATTATGGGAGAGGCCAGGCTAGGACTATACAGACTAGCCTGCAATGGTAGACTGAAGATCAACCCAGGCTTCAGGGGCCACTGCAAAATTCAGGAGATCGTGAAGGAGCCCATGCTTGAAATGAGGTCAGACTTCGCGAGCCCGCGAATGTGCAGGGAAAACAACTTTACAGTGGAAATCCCTGATCGCGAGGCATGGCGGGAGGAGACGCCGGGCATGCCACGGGACGCGCTCGTCTGGTTCACGGACGGATCTGGCGGGGAGCGTGGAACGGGGGCAGGTGTTTACTCGGAAGGACCGAGGGTAAGTCATAGTATTTCCCTCGGAGCCCATGCAACGGTGTTTCAGGCCGAGATGTACGCCATCCTGCACTGTGTGCGGGAGAACAAGAGGAGGGGCTACACCAACAAGCGGATCCTCATAGCCACAGACAGCCAGGCAGCCCTTAAGGCACTAAGTAGCCCACGGGTAAATTCCTGGCTGGTGAGTGAGTGCCGAGACGAGACGAGCGACCTGGCTGGGCAGAATGAGGTGACCCTCATCTGGGTGCCGGGTCACTCGGGGGTTAAAGGAAAGGCAATGAAGAAGCTGACAGTCTCGCAAAGAGAGGGTCAGCAGAACCATTTATGGGACCAGAACCGGCTCTGGGCGTGTCCAAGAGCACTGCCAGGGGAGCCATTAAGTCCTGGGTCAGAAACCAACACAAGGTGTACTGGGCGGACTGTCCAGGGCTCAGACATGGGAAGTCAATAATTGACGGACCCAGTTCAAAGAGAGCTGTGGAGCTGCTAAACCTTAGCAGAGGACAGCTCAGAAACACAACAGGTCTCTTGACGGGACACATGGCCGTCAAGAAACACCTGCATAAAATGGGGCGGTTCGAAGGGGACCTCGCATGCAGACTCTGCGGCGAGGGGGAGGAATCAGCCCAGCACATCTTGTGTGAGTGTATAGCTCTGGACCGGAAAAGACAACTGATCTACGGTCACTCTAGACCGGAGACAGAGCAATATAAAACTTCACCCTACCAATCGCTGTGCAGACTAGTTCAAGGCACAGTGATTTTGGAATGGGTGGAGTAAGACTAAGGGTATGCACAATCAACCAAGGGTTGCGGTGCTATCGGGGCGGCAAGGCCGCGGACGAGCCCTGAGGGAACAAAAAAAAAAAAAAAAACAGGTGATAACCGGTGTTTGTCCTGGGTTTGTAATCGATGTTGCCTTTTTAATAACACTCATCGAATGGCGAAGCATAGCAACAGATTTAGAATCATCTCTAAAAAGAGGTAGGAGAGCAGTGACTGCAGACATCAGTGTATCCTCTTTCCCATTGCGACCGTGAAACGCTGCCCAGCTCACGGAAGTGCCAGCATCAGCATCGCCCGTCTCGCCGATGAGTTCTAAAACATGCTTGCACCAGGAGATCTCATTGTCAGTGGTGACTGTCAGGGGATTTGACAAACGCTGAATATCTGCTTTAGGTGGTGGCGAGGTCTTCAGTTTGCTACTTAACATTGGAGTTACGGATGAGTAGCTAGATGGCAATTTAGGCAACCCTGTGTGCGTTGATTCGAACCTGGGCATGTGATGTCCGGATGTTGAAAAAGCGAAATTCCGGTTCCATGGAAAGCACTTACAGCGTGTGTTGCACTGGGGTTGTGGTCGATGTTGTCGACGGCTGATGTTGTGAAGACGCCTATTTTCAAATTTGGGGGGACGACAGCACCAATGGTTTCAAAATGGGCAATGGCGGAATTTCCGAGCTCTGTTGAAAAGGTTAAAACTCGGTCATATGGCACAGACAATCCTAAAGTATACAAAAAGTTAATTATTTCTTTTGAACGTACTTTAGAGTGCCCATAACCTCCTAAAACAATTGGGAGTGGGGTTTCTTGAAATCGCCAATGCCTCTTTCCAACGGCTGCACGATGCCAGTCTTTGAAGGTGTGGTAGCTCGTTAACTGAGCTAACGTAAGACAGGGATGCGTATCGCCAGCAGTATTTTTGTTTTCAAATGTAGGATCGTGAGTAACCATTGAAAAAAAAACACTAACGTTGAAGGCACCGATTTTTCTTGACATCAATTTGGAAAGGACCCCTCAAATGGCGGGTTCCGGTGTTGAAGAATATCCCTTCGTAGGATTCTTGCAGCCTGAACTAAGATTACTGCTTCTGCCTCACTTTCTAACGCACAGGTTTGCCTTATAGAGTGCCCAACGTCTTCATCGAGAACTATCAAAAACGGAGGTTACATTTTCTGTGAAACTTTGCCATATTTTTTACAAGTGTATTCTTAATGCCGTATCCTTTGTCCAACCTTTCTAATGATCCTATTTCATTGGGTAAACTGTCAATGGCTTGAAAAGCTAAGAGATTCTCCTCTATAGTTTCGTATCCACGAGCTAAATTACAGTCCTCATAATCGGCGAGACATGTCAACGGTTCCTTCGTGGCCTTCTGGCAAAAAATGCACTTAGTCCAGTCTGTTCCGGGACATTGTGGTGACAACGAAGCATCACCCCTCACTGTTGACATCTTTCGTTTCATTTCAATAGCAGGACCTACAACACATGCACAGTAACTACAACGAAAGATAAAGCACAAATTCGTTTTCTTACCTTATATATATATATATATATATATATATATATATATATATATATATATATATATATATATATATATATATATATATATATATATATATGTTTCAGTTGTATTCTGAGAGTACAGTAACGAGTCACCTGTTCACTAGCAAAAAGTCCCGTTTTATTTCAATGGCAGGACTTACAACACATACACAGTAACTACAGCGAAAGATAAAGCACAAATTTGTTTTCTACCCTTATGTATATAACAGTTTCATCTCCAGGCAAGAAAAGACAAAGCCGGAATTTTGCTGTACAAGACATCGATCAGGACAGATTCAAGGAAGTGAATTTGCGTAGGAATAAAAGGAAAGCCTTAGACCTGATAAAACTCAATTTAGTACCTCTTAGAATTGGCAGTTTGATCGCTATAAAAAAATTAAATTTGATAATATCATGAGTCTTTTGCAGAGGGTAGACGGTAATAATCATCTCTTTTATCAGAATCTGCCTTATACAGCCAATGAAGATGTCCAGGAAATTAATAATAATAATGAAGAAGATTCGGGATGACACATTCTAGGATTTTTGTTTTGCACATACATTCTTGGTTTTTGTATTTCTAATTACTTAATAAAAGTTGTAGACATTTTTAGCATTTTTATTAATCTCTTTGGCAAGCCCGATGTCCACATATTGTTCATATATTATGTTGATTCAACAAGGACAGGTGTCCTATATTTGCACAGTATAGGCCTGATGTCCTATAATGAATTTAAAGAATGTAATGCTTAAAAAGGGCTGATGTCCTTTTCAGTGAATTTTTATTTTAAAAAAATCACTAATAGAGAGGTATCGACGGTGAGACTTTGCAAAAAAATTTTCAACGGAGTGCGAACTAGGACCCCTAGAACCCATATTCGGGGCCCTTTTCAATTTTTTTATGTTTATATATATATATATATATATATATATATATATATATATATATATATATATATATATATATATATATATATATATATATATATATATCCATCTGATAACTCAAAAAATAATTAACCGATTTGGCTGAAACTTGGCAAGTGCCTTTCTTTTTATTAACGGCTTGGATGAGTTCGTTAGCCAGGAAAATCGGATAGCATTTTCCAGGAAAATTTTGTTTTCTTTCGAAAAAAATTTTTTTCGCCAAAAATTACAAAGCTGTTTTAATGAAATTTAACGGATATGTTGCCTTGGGAGAGGCCTTACTACATACCAAAATTCAACTTTCTAAGTTAATAAAAAATTGAGTTATTTAAATTTTGAATTTTCTTTCGAAAAAAATTTTTTTCTCCGAAAATTACAAAGTTATTTTAATGAAATTTGGTGGATATCTTGCCTTAGGAAAGACCTTACTACTTACCAAAATTAAACTTTATAAGTTTATAGAAAATTAAGTTATTCCAATTTGAAGCATTTAATAAAATTCACTACCATAACGCACTTGCTGCTTCTCGAACTTTCTATTTAATGAAATAGTGAAATTTTATTACAATTGAATTAAGAATAATTGTTATTGTGTTATTAGTAGTCGAAAATGCAAAATATAAATCAAATTGGGTTATTACTGTTGCTGTGAGATCAATATTCTTAGACCAACCTCGCGCTAAAAACCAAACAATGGCCGATTCTGGCATTAGCTCTTTTGTGACTGTCGCCCTTTCAATTCCAAGGTACAGATTTATAAGATTCATTTCAGAACGTGACATTAATTGGCACTTCCATTTTATTATTCACTATAGCAATTTTATTATTTTTACCTTGTACTTCTCTTTGCAGAGTTATTGACATCACAATTTTTTAAACATTTCATTATTCTTCCAAATTTTTCCAGTACAGTTATGTTCCTTTACACCTCTTTCCCATCGTAAGTATTAAAATTTGATGTAAACTTAAAAAAAAAAAAAAAAACTTGACAATGGAAATCACTGTAATTTTCCAGTCTTAGCATCTGTGATGATTTCTCGTTGGTTCTTATATGTCACTATTCAGGGTTCCCACTAAAAACAGCATATCAATTTCCCTGATTTTTCCCTGACATGCCAAAACCTATTTCCCTGACTTTGATATTCACAATCTACCCCAAAAATGTGTACCACACTACTACAGAATACAGTAGGTCTTCGCCTCATGATAGAACACACACTTCTGCAAAATTACATTTATAAAACATACACAATTTTCCTTACAAATAAACGAAAACGCTACTTTATACAAATATGCACCTATCATTGTGTTTCAATTATTTATCATAAAACGGAAACAAATAATTTTTTCCTGACACAGATGAAATTTCCCTGACTCTTAGTCAATTTTTACAATTTTTCTCAATTTTTCCCTGACAAAATTTTCCCTTCTACAAATTCCCTGACTTTTCCCTGTTTTCCAGAAGAGTGGCATTATTGTACTGCTGACTGATTTCAGTAGGAAAACTGACTGAGATCGAATAATTATTCCTATGTTCGAAGACCTTTTTGAATTTTTTTAAAAACATGCTTAGAACCACCCCTACATGCGTAAACCACAAGACAAATGTGGTTTCAATCCCCAAGAAAGTTACTGGACGTGGAGGATTGGGGGTTATGGCCAAGGTAGAAGGTTAAAAGTAGGTACAGAAATGCAAAATGTGAAAAGAGCAGCATGTAGAAGTTCAGCTAAGCTCCGTTTTCTTCCAATTTTGCATTTATACTTTCCATTGTGCCAACTAGCTTTGGGGTCACGCAACTTTCCAGTTGTAAAACCATAACATTTATATATCTTGCGGTTTATTCATACAGGTGTGGGATAATCTGCAAAATTACGTGAAATTTAAACGACCCACTGCTTCTCTTGAACATGCACTTGAAAATGTACATACTTCTATATGCATATACCCTCTCCCCAACACTATTTATTCTTAGGCCCTTGCTGCCTTTAAACTAGCAATAAAATAAAAGGCGATAGTTAAGTAGACCTCCCATCCATTCGTCGTGACAGTGGCATTGGCGGACGGTGCTTATTGTTCTAGCGTCCTGCCTGACCTGACATCACAAAACACTCAAGGTAGGTAAGGAAGGTCAGGTCAGGCAGGACGCTAGAGCAATAAGCACCATCCGGCAATGCCGCTCTCGCAATGCATGGAATGACAGGACCCGTCTACATAAGGATCACCTAAATTAAAGCCTATATATTTAATTTAGCTTCAGGTTTAGTATCTGTTGAGAACAGAAATTGCTAGCCTTAATTAGATAACAAAAAGCTTTGAAAACCAGATTAATAATCCAGGAATCAACAAAGAAACCACTTACCACATTGTTCGTCTAATAACTGTTTTGCCAAAACCACTTGAGATTCTGGGCAGCCATCGCTGGCCAACTGATTTCTCAGCCTTTTCAAAGAACTTCTTGGCCCATCTGTAAGTAAATTAAGTGTATATTAAACCAAGTTAAACAATAAACAAAAAAGAAAAAAAACATATCATATATATATAAAACTTGAAACATCAAACTAAAGCTAAAACATTTTTCTAAGTAATTACCATGTAAAGTCCATTGCTTTCTACCAGATGTAGATCTTCTAGTAGGAACTATACCTGCCATCACTCAATCAGTCAAACTTCAAACCGTCAGGCGTCAGAGCCGTTTTACACCGGGAAAGTTTTCTTCAAGATTCATGAATATTTTCACTTATGGTCATTTTATCAAAAGGACTGACCATTTTATTTAAAGGGATTGATGTTAAAATGTTGAACCAGCTTATAATGGAAGTTATCAATATCAATGACATATATAGAGTAGACGGATAACCGGCTGGATGAAAGTATTATCATTTTTCGCGGTGTGTCCCAAGCGAGGTCACGCCATTGGCGTATCGTATAGGCTTGCTAAAAGTATGGAAGCTATCAGGATTAGTAATGATAAATCTATAAAAATTTTAATAAACTTATATATTATTATACGTATCACCAATGATTGGAACTTTATGCGCATATCAGTCAGTTGAAGAATTTTTTCGAATTTCTTCAAGGACATAATATGAAACAAAAGTGGCGATCTCTAGAGCGAATTTTTTCTACGAAAATTCGCTACAAATTACAGACTATCAAATTTTAAACTCTATAACTAAAACTACTGCCAATGCCAAAGCATCAGAGAAATGGTCTATTTGAAATGAATTTTTTGCAAATATTCAAGTTATATGAAGGACAATGGCGGTTGATGCTGAAACTTAAAGGTTTTGTAAAACCTTCTTGCGATATTTCCTCTACATAAACCGTATTACTTAGGTAGGTTGCTTGTCTAAAACATGCCAATTTTAACGTTTCAAATCCCCAGGAAAATGTTATATTTCTTCGAATCCCGTTTCTACTTATCTACTTACCTTGATGTAATAATTATTTATAGTGTACCCTCAGATTGATAAATAGAAAATACATGTTCCAGTAAACTTTTTGACAAATATACTTTCTGCTAAAAAAAGTCCCACATGAAACCATTACTACCACTACTACCACTATAGGCAAAGAAAGTTAGGCCAGGATGCAGTTCTTTTTTCTTAGTACTATAGATCAAAGATCCACATTTTCACTAGCAAATAAACACGTAATAGAATGTTTTAGTAAATTTTCGTAGAAAAAATTCACTAATGAGATCACGGCTTTTGAACAAATTCCTCAAATGAGTGTCAACTAGACTCCCTAGAACACATATCCAGACTCAGTTTCAATTTTAATATGTTTACACACACACACACACACATATATATATATATATATATATATATATATATATATATATATATATATATATATATATATATATATATATATATATATATATATATATATATATATATCTATATATATATATATATATATATATATATATATATATATATATATATACTTAAATTTGTTGCTGTTCATTTTGTGATTTATTATAAACACTCACTCAAACAATATGACTTAAAAATGAGCTATAAAACCAATAACAAAATAATAAACAAAATAAATAAAAAACAAGAACACAACCCACATGAATTAAACGAAATATATCAAATAGAATGTAACACATACAATAAAAAATATATAGGAGTGACAAAAAATCAATAGAAACAAGATTCAAGGAACATATAACAGCATTAGATAAAATCCACATACCTACCTAGCTACATATGAAACGCAGCTACACACATTCACAACTCAAACACCAAAAACCAGATATCACCCAATTACAACTAATGAAACGTGTTAAAGACCTCAAAGAAATTGAAATCTGGGAACAATACTACATTCAGCAAACAAACAATAAGAAACAGTTAATGCCAGAACAAATCCAAGTACAAACATTTAAACAGAACATAATAGGGGCCATACAAATGGACAAGTTATCAAACCACAGTGATCAAGACAGGAGACTGATACACACGACACAGTCCGAAGGCACAACCAATCAGAGAACAGTAAACGGACCAATAGAAGCTCAACGCGTAGGCGCCACGTACAATCTCAGACGTAGACCACACGGGAGCGATCACAGTCAGTAGCGTGCTGATGATGTACCGGGGCAGTTCGAAACTGCAGTCCACGCAAACCAATAATAAATCACAAAAAGTACAGCAAAAAAATAAAGTATATATTTAAAAGTGATAACAGTGTAGTGCAACATTCCAAAAGATATATATATATATATATATATATATATATATATATATATATATATATATATATATATATATGTATGTATGTATGTATATATCTTTTGGAATGTTGCCGATAAATCGAAAAATAATAGGCCGATTTTAATCAAATTTGGTGAGTGCGTTCAAGTGGTTTGGATAAGTTATCCTGGAAAATCGGACTACTTCTTCTGGGAAAATTTTGGATTTCCTTTCGGAATTTTTTTTAATCTCTGGAAATAACAAAGCTAAGGCAACCAAATTTGGTACGCATGTTTATGTTATAAAAGGTATACTCTGTACTAAAATTTACATCTACAGGTTAAAATAAAAAAGTAATAGGGTTATAAAGAAAAAAAAATTGGGTCCCACTGATGACCAGAAGAACGCACAAAACCAAAAATATTTTGTCTCGATAACAAAATCTAGTGTATATTACAGACAAAGATTAAGTTTTTTGGCACAAAAAGGTCAACAACTACCAGAAAAATTATATTGAAATTTTTATAGTTTTTCTTAAAACAAGTTGCGACCCATAAAACACAGTTATGTATCAGCGATATAACTTTTACTTCTTTCCTTAACTTTAGTTGTCACAGAGATCTACCATGTAACGCCCATGTAACTCACATCTAAAGAGATACGTCAGAAACACGGGCTCTACTCAGTACATCGCAGAGATGAATTTATGTAATATTACAGAGACAGAACACTGATATGTATAAGCTACGGCAACAGTATTTGTTACAGCTACATCACCAAAAGACTTTTGAAGAATATATCACCATAATATATGTGATACTTTCTTAAATTCGTCTTGCAAAACAAGACAATCCTGCGTATGTTATTGCCAGCAAAGAAGCTTCTGCACACATAAACTCTTATAATAGGTACATAATTTCAGAGCTAATGAAAAGGTGGTGATACTTTTAATATCGTGTAGCTGTTTTGATTATTTAATTAAGATCCTCCTTAACATTTTGTATGTAAGAAAATAGTAATATGCAATAGTAGTAATTATGATAATCTAATAAAAATCTCCTATAAAAGGAGAGAAAGAACATTTACTTTTAATAAAATAAACACTTGTGAGTTGCATCTTACAGAGCTGATCATGTATAATCCAAAGTATGTACATAATAAATCACCACACATATTTTATATCAGGAAGGTAAATAATACACAAAAATACAATAAATTTGTCAACATGCTTATATTATTGCGGAATCAAACCAAAGTTAATTCATTGATTGTTGTTGCCCTTACTTGGTGAAACTTGTCCATACTGCATACAGACTTGGAGAATACTCATCTGGCTTCACTGTTGGTTTTTAGTGGTGAAGGACGTAGCCAGCGCGTGAGCTAACTGAAAATGCTGTCAAGCAGCGAAACTATAGTCACAGAAGCATTGAAGAACATCCTAGAAGTTCCAGAATTCGAAGGGCCACTTGCTCCAGTTAGCTCACGCGCTGGCTACGTCCTTCACCACTAAAAACCAACAGTGAAGCCAGAGAAGTATTCTCCAAGTCTGTATGCAGAGTTAATTTACTATAAAGAAGTGATGTACTCTAGAATTCTAGAACATGCAACACGGAGGCGAGGCCTACGCCCTACACGACTATATGAACTACGGCAAATCGGACAAGAGCCAGCACAGCGTTAGGTATACTACGCCGTTGGCGGCAAAATTGAAATTCACCGTCATCGCAGATTACGGATAAAATCAGCATGATCAAAGAAATTACACTTATACAGTTTCAAGACAAAATAGTTTCCTAATATTTACATAGCTAGTCCTATAAAACTCATGTTAAATTTATTTGAGGATGAAATGGAAGTGCATTAATCATAATTTGAGATTATGATGGAGTTGTCATGGAAATTATGCCTTAATCCTATATTATGCTTTATAAGCGTGGCTTAGAGAAATTAACCATAATTTATATGTAAAAAGCGAGAGTTTCTCGTCAATAATGAGTACTATTTGCCATAATATACCTGCTTTCACTTATTATGTTACATAAATACCTGCAAATAACGTTACAATAACATGTTCATGACATATTACATCGAGATATGTATGCGACGGAGAAATATGTCTCATTGTGCTGAGCATCAAATTTGTTATTTAAGTGAGAAAATTATATATATATATATATATATATATATATATATATATATATATATATATATATATATATATATATATATATATATATATATATATATATATTATATCACATAAATATACTTTTTACATGTCACTGCTGTGGCTGTGACTTGGGTAGTACATACATAGTACCTATGTTAATATCACAACGTGTTTGCTGGGGATTTGAAACGTCAAAATTGGCATGTTTTAGACAAGCAACCTGAAAGTAATATGGGTTATGTAGAGCGGAAATAAGGCAAGAAGGTTCTACAAAACCTTTAAGTTTCAGCATCAACCGCCATTGTCCTTCATATAACTTGAATATTTACAGAAAATTCATTTCGAGTAGACCATTTCTCTAATGCTTAGGCATTGGCAGTAGTTTTAGTTACAGAGCTTAAAATTTGATAGTCTGTAATTTGTAGCGAATTTTCGTAGAAAAAAAATCCCATATCCGGGGCTAGTTTCAGTTTTTATCTGTTTACATGTATACAGGGTGACGGATTTCTACGGTAAAACTCAACATATTCGTTATTTTACAATATACAAGAAACAGTTTATAGGTACACGGTGTCTTAAGCTGCATCTTCTAAAATTATTTTGACAACTACAAGGTCGACAATATAAATCGTTGGTGATATACATTTTCTTTTTTATTTTATTCGAACACTCTTTATTTTATTGCATCTTTGCATTTTCTATCAAAATAAAAGTCACGTTTGTAAGAAAAAAATTCGGGACGCAGCAAGTGCGTTTTGGTAGAATTTTTTCTGTAAATGCTGCAAATTGCAATTACTCAATTAACCCGAGGTTCATTGGCTAGGAAACCAGTTTTTTTCGGGAACATTTTACGTTTACGAAAAATGTTTGTACATTTTCAAACAATATAGTTATTTTAATAAAATATGGTACATTGTTTCTACTATATAGGTTATACTGGTAACCAAATTTTGTGCCTGCTTTCTTTAAAAAAGGACATACCTATTTGCTATTAAAAACATTTTTAGGAAAATTAACTACCATATCGCACTTGCTGTGATGTGGCCCTAAACAACTTATTTATTTCTTAATGATCAAACACAACTTCCTTTTGAACAGTTTGATGAATGGGTGATCTACACAAAAACCAATTGAAGAAATATGATGTTTCTTTATTAGTTGAAGACATACAACCATATTTGAAGACTACACGGGAAAAACCCGCCTTGCCACATTTTTTTAAATGTGTGTTACTGACGTCAACTTGTAGGTATTTGTTAGTGTTATACGAGGCACCATGGAACAGGGCAAAAACTAACTTAGTTGCAGAATTATTACAGCCAGTTATTCGCCGTACGCGGGAAAAACTCGCGTAGTCAACGAGTACTCGGGAAGAACCAGCTATGTCGAGTGGCAAGGCCATAGGAGCATGGCGTAATTCAATTAATTTTAGTTTATTGTAAAGAGCTGAGACGTGTGTTGTTTTTTTCTCAGAGTTAGATAGATTGTGCGTTTTGTTGTGTTTTAGTTTATGAGTTGTATCTAAATATATACAGAAATGAGTGATATTAGTGACGACGAGTCAGTAAAGGATTTTCCTGTGAAACAATAGGGACTTGGACGTTTAAGTAACGTTGCGAAAAAACTGAAAGTGCAATCGCACGAGCTCGGTTCAGACTGTAAATGCAAACGATTAAAATGTTTTGAACAGATTTCAAAAAACGAAAGAAAGTCTATAATAAAAATATTAAATGAGATGTTTGATATAAATGACCAAAATATGCATACTTAGCATCTCTTATTACGATTCATTAGATTAAAAGAAGAAGAAATATATCTGAGGAAAATTATGCTTCGCTACATGACTGCTCGTATGGTTTTAGGGCGGGGATGTTTTTCTTAAAAAAAATTCACTAATGAGGAGATCCCCACTTTTGAATTTTGAAAAAATTTCTTCAAATGAGCGCTATTTAGGACCCCTGGCACCCAAATCCCAGGTCGGTTTCAGACATTATATGTTTATATATATATATATATATATATATATATATATATATATATATATATATATATATATATATATATATATATATATATATATATATATATTTATAGGTATATATATATATATATATATATATATATATATATATATATATATATATATATATATATATATATATATATTGTAGGGTCCTGCTATATATATATTTTTGTTCCCTCAGGGCTCGTCCGCGGCCTTGCCGCCCCGATAGCACCGCAACCCTTGGTTGATTGTGCATACCCTTAGTCTTACTCCACCCATTCCAAGATCACTGTGCCTTGAACTAGTCTGCACAGCGATTGGTAGGGTGAAGTTTTATATTGCTCATTAGCATTTAACTTTTTGTCAGTAAACATTCATTTTTGACCCTTCAGCAATTATTTCGGCAAATTTTCGTCATTTCATTGGCATTCAATTTTTTTATTAATTAATTGTTTCGATAAATAATTCTCATACCACAAGTGCAATACTGGTTGAAACTTTGAATCGTTGTATTTGTTACGCCCCGTATAAAATAGAAATTAAGCTACAGATGATGCTCGATTAAACGAGATAATACAAATTGCCTTATAAAAAAATTCGGGACGCAGCAAGTGCGTTATCGTAGTGAATTTTCATAAAGATATTTTTAATAGCATATATGTGTTTTTTTTTCAGAAAGCAGGCATCAAATTTGATTACCAGTATAACATATATAGTAAAAACAATGTGCCATGTTTCATCAAAATAACTTTATTGTTTGAAAACGTACAAAAATTTCCGAAAGTAAACTTAAAATGTAACCGAAAAAATCCGTTTCTTGGTCAACCTTATAGGTTAATAGCAAATTGAGCTTTTCAAATATGAAGAATTTAATGAAAATTCGCTACCATAACGCACTTGCTGCGTCCAGAATTGCTTTACTTACAAACATGCATTATATTTCGATGGAAAATACAAAAATGTAATAACATAATGCGTGTTCGACAAAAAAAATTATTTGTATCACCAACAACTTATGGGCCAGCTTGTGATTATAGAAATATTTTTTTAATGTAGCTCAAGACACCCTATAATTAATGTATACAAATTTTTTTCATATCTTGTATAATAACGGATATATTGAGCTTTATCGATTTTTTACGACAATTCGACAAAAGTGATGTACCATTAAACGATAAACTCTATATCTAAGACTACTGCTAAGCATCAGAGAAGGGGTCTATTTTAAACGAATTTTCTGGAAACATTTTAGTAAAATGGAGGTAACACATGGTACGCAACAATTTGTCTGGTCGGCACCTAAGAAAATGTTTTTCAATACTTCCTGACTTCTCTCCTGGGGAGAAATTAAGAGACTGTGGTGGGCACCGATAGCTGAAGTTCACATGTGCAACATTCGTATCCAATTAACAGGTAAATTGGGACCCTAGAGATCACGGTGATCCCCCTTCGAGGTCGAGCACCCCAAGTAAGTCGTTTTGAGTTTTCTGTGTGTGATTTTTCAAACATTCATACGCCATCTAGAATTTTTCTCAACTTGCAAATTATACTTTGATCCAGCGAAATTAAGTTAAATTCTTATCAGTGAGATTGCCGGACTACGATAAACGTATTTTGTATTTTCTTTCACCATTTTGTTAATTAAGTAAAACAGTAAAACCTTGTATGTTTTAATTAAGTAACATTCTCTGTTCATAAATTCTCTAAATCTTCAAATGTTTTAAATTGTCATTTATAATAACTATATTTTGTATTTGTCTCTTAATATTTGCTCACTTATGTAAAATGAGAAATATCACTGTCTAAGTTTAAAATTGATCAACATTTAGTTGATGAATGATGAATTTCCTAACCTTCAAATGTCTTAAACTTTTCATTAATAATTAGTATATAGCAATTTGGCTTTGACTTCTCTCAGAGTCTTTCTTTAAAGAATAAGACCTAACCTGGCCATGAAAAATGTCTAGGAATCCTGCCTAAGCCTATTAAAAATGTGAGAACATCAGTAGATCTGATAGAGAAACAATTATTTTAACATTTAATGTTTATTTTCGTGCTTGTTATATGCAACATTTAATTTCTTTCTTGTAACCTTTAATATTTGTATACTTTCCTGTGAAATGCAATGTTTATTTTAATTTAGCAGGAGTACTAAATTAAATTGCTCCCACAAAAATTCATATCAATAAATTTAAGTATTTACATTTTTTAATGTGTTTAATTGAACAACAATTCCTCCCTAAAACTTCTCAATTCTGTTGACGACATGAGTGAAAATTCTTCATATCTACTATCTAGATCTCGATAAATTAGCTGAGTATCCCAGTAACAGTGTTCTGACTTAAAGATCTCACAAATATAGGTTTTTGGGGAGAACAACATAAAAGCCGAGTAAGTATTTGATTATCTTAACATCTTCAAACCTTACAAAGTGTTCTTTATCTTGTAAATAATAAATCTGAGAGATAGGTACATTTAGGTTAGGGTTTGGTAGGTGATGATGACCTCACTATCGTCCGGATTTGGATCCACTTGAAGTCAATCGCGAGATATCACTCACGAATAACAACCAAATAAATACTTTCGATCTTTTATAGGCCCTTTACCTCAAAATCTCTTGAACGGTTACACTAGGTGAGGACTTTAAAATTTTTTAGGATGGTTACAAGCCCTCATTGCTTATCCAACCAGCACTAACTAACAATAATAAAGAATATGTTTGTTTATAATGTGTTTTTATTTATGTTTTAGTGTGGATAAATGTCGAGTAATATGGATACTGATATGTATACAATTCACAAAAGAAAATCATATACATCACGTGTAAACTGTAATTATCGTTTTTACTGCTGAACTGTGGTCACGTTCTAGTAATAATATTGCTAAGACCTTTTTATCATAGCAATATATATATATATATATATATATATATATATATATATATATATATATATATATATATATATATATATATATATATATATATATATAAACAATCAAGGTAGACATTTACCATCTAAGATTTATTTCATTTTTAAAATAAAAGAAAATAAAATAGCACATTTAAAGAAAATAAAGTTTCAAACACACGTATATTATTTTAATATTGTTTTATTGTTATACATTGTTATAATTAATAATACAACATATTTATACCTTTATATAGATATTTTACAGTAAAACCAGAATTTGGTAAACCTTTTATTTTCTTTTATTGCCAAATATTTTCAGGAAAACTGCCTTTTATACTATTTTTAATGCTTATTTGCTGCAAATTTATTTTTCAAAATTTATTCAGGAGAAAAGGTTTCATATCTTTTTTTTTCAATAATGTACATATACTAAACAACGGAATTCATAATTCCCTTACAATTAACACACTAAGTATTATATATATATATATATATATATATATATATATATATATATATATATATATATATATATATATATATATATATATATATATATATATATATATATATATATATAATACTTATGCCCAGTTTCACAAAGCCCGATTAAATATTTAACGGACGGTTAGTTAATCAGGGATTAAGACGACCAATCACAGGTTGTGATTCGGGTTTTTGCCATGACAACTGTGGCGGTGGTTCCGACCGCAGTGTTTCCGTCAACACTACTCTATGTTTCTGACAGCTAAACGTTGCGTTACGTTATTCGACAGCAAGCTGTCAAGAACTACTATATAAGAGACACCAGGGATCTCTCTCTCTCTCCTCGCTACTAACCGACACAGTGAAGATACGTCTCTCCACGCTCGGTCAGTTATCTGTCATGTACTGTCTGTGATTGTTTTCTAGTTAAATGTATCATATAGTTTATTCAGTTAGTGAAATAATAAAGTATATTAAATGTTTACGTATGGATTTAATATCAACAAGTGCAATTAACATCCATATTGGTGACCCCGTGCCGCAAGCCGAAGATGCCCAGCCTGATGTTCCAGCCGACGTCGCCTAACTTCCACGCACGTGCTCATGCCTACAGAAAACTAATATCTAAACAGGTCAGTCTTTTCTAATTTAAAAATTATCTGATTTTTTTCACAATGGCCGAAGATTCTTCAAGCAGCAATGTCATGGCAAGGGTTGCAATAAAATTACCTCCTATATGGAGACGTAACGTGAAAATCTGGCAAATGCAGGTTGACGCCCAGTTTGATATATCGCAGATCAGTTCTGAAAAGACAAAATTCAGTCATGTACTCGCTATACTCGATCCTAATGTCGCAGAGTCAATTTCAGATTTTTTAACCCAACCATTATCATCAACCCCCTATTCAGATCTAATGAAACGTCTTTTATTAGAATTTGAAGAGTCCGATAGTCGCAAACTAAATAAACTTTTAACAGAATTAGAATTAGGCGACAGAAAACCATCGCAACTTTTACGCGAAATGAAGTTTTTAGCCGGTAATCAGATTGGAGAAAATTTCCTTAAAATTTTATTTCTACAACGTTTACCAGTCAACGTTCGTTCAATTTTGGCTTTGAGCAACGATTCTCTGGAAAATTTGTCGGTTACAGCAGACAAAATCGTGGAATTTTCCAGAGATAAATACAACGTGGCTGAAATTCAGTCACGCGAGCCCGACAAGCTAGCCAAATTAGAAGCGCAATTAGAGAAGCTAACAGCATCAGTCAACGAATTGCGAACGCGTTCCCGATCTACCTCCCGAGAAAGACCCAAGCTTTCTCGAAACTCCATAACCGCAAATTCCTCAACCTCCACGTGTTGGTATCATGAACGATTTGGCAACAAGGCCAAACGTTGCATCCAACCTTGCAATGTCAAAGCAAAACATGTGTCGGAAAACTAATAAGGCACTCCCTCCACGCGGCAGGAGACGAGAGCCACCTAACACGCCGCCTTTTTATTTTTGATAGACGCTCCAATATGAAATTTCTAATCGACTCTGGAGCGGATATTTCAGTTATTCCACCCACTCACGACCAACGGAAATTTCAATCGAAACGTACCTTGTATGCTGCAAACGGGACCCCTATTCATACCTATGGCGAACAACTATTAGATTTGGATCTAGGTTTACGCCGTAGGTTCTGCTGGCCCTTCACACTTGCCGATATCAAGCAACCAATTATAGGCGCTGATTTTCTAGCAGAGTTTGCTTTACTTGTGGATATGAAACATAGACGTTTAATCGATACAAAGACAAACCTCTCTAAGACCGGTGCTAACCCACCACCAGGAATTAATTCTAAAATTCATCTTGTAGACCCGACACACCAGTACTTCAAATTGCTACAACAATTTCCTGACCTGTTTAAGGAAACTTCTTCTAGCAACCTTCCAGAGGTTGAGTTCTTCCATACTATAAGTACGGAAGGACCACCTGTCACTGCAAAAGCTAGAAGATTGCCCCCGGAAAAGCTAGCTCAAGCAAAGCTAGAATTCCAGCACATGATGGACTTGGGAATTTGTAGACCCTCCAAAAGTCCATGGTCAAGCCCCCTCCACATGGTGCAAAAAAAGGATGGCTCATGGAGACCATGTGGGGATTACCGAGCACTAAACGCTAAAACAATCCCAGACAAATATCCCATTCCAAATTTGCAGGATTTTAATGCCCAGTTAGAAGGCAAACGTATTTTTTCAAAATTAGATATCATTCGCGCTTTCCATCACATCCCAGTAGCACCTCAAGATATTCCCAAAACAGCAGTCATAACTCCATTTGGGTTATTCGAATTTGTTAAAACCCCATTTGGCCTTCGTAATTCAGCACAAACATTTCAAAGATATTTACATTCAATTTTAAGACATCTTGACTTTGCCTACTCCTATCTTGACGATATTCTCGTTGCATCAGCCTCTGAAAAAGAACATCAAGAGCATCTAGCAAAACTTTTTCAGACACTTCAAGACAACGGCATCCGTATCAATTCATCTAAATGTGAATTCGGAGTGGCCGAAATTTCATTTTTAGGTTTTCGTGTAAATAAATCTGGATTATTTCCACTTCCTGAACGCATCAAAGCTATTACCGACCTACCTCTTCCCGATACCATTGAAAAACTCAGAAGATTTCTAGGTCTCATAAATTTCTACCGTCGTTCCCTTCCACGTGCTGCGGAAATTCAGCAACCACTATTCGACCTCTGCCAGAATCCCAAAAAACGCGACAAACGTAAAATCGAGTGGACTCCTCAGACTCGAGAAGCATTCGAACGTTTGAAAGAGGCACTAAAAAACGCTACACTAATAGCTCATCCGTCTTCTTCGCTACCACTGATTCTCCATGTCGATGCTTCTGATTATGCCGTAGGCGCTTCCCTCCAACAATTACGTGATCAAACACTAGAACCCCTAGGTTTCTACTCTAAAAAGCTTACTTCAGCCCAAAAATCTTACAGCACCTACGATCGCGAACTTCTAGCTGCTTATCAGGCAGTTAAATACTTTAGATATACCCTAGAAGGTCGCCATTTCACCATTTATACGGACCACAAACCTTTGACATACGCTTTTGAACAACGCGTCGATAAAGCATCTCCAAGGCAACTACGACATTTAGACTTCCTAGGTCAATTTACCACAGACATTCGCTACATACCAGGTCCTACAAACATTCCCGCAGACTATTGTTCTCGCATTGAAACAATTTCACTTTCTTCCACTGTGTCACTCCAAGAAATTGCGCAAGCTCAGTCATCTTGTGAGGAACTCAAACACCTTCTGCAGTCTAAATCTTCCTCATACAAATTTCAAAACATGCCTCTTGACAACGGAATGAATCTTATTTGCGATTCTTCTTCAAAGAAACTTCGCCCATTCATTCCGCTCAAATTTCGCCGAAAGATTTTCGATTCTATCCACAATTTATCTCACCCAGGCATATCAGCTTCAGTCGATCTGGTCCAGGATAGATTTTGTTGGCCCAAATTGAAACGCGATGTATCTCTTTGGTCTAAAACTTGCATTCCCTGCCAGAAAGTCAAGATATGGAGACACACTTCCAGTGCCATTGGACAATACACCCCAGCCATGAGAAGATTCTCGCATATAAATGTTGACATTGTGGGACCATTACCACTATCACAAGGTCAACGCTATCTGTTAACAATAATAGACAGATTTTCTCGATGGCCCGAAGCAATTCCATTGTCAGATATCACAGCAGAAACAGTAGCGAACACTATTTTATCATGCTGGATCTCTCGTTTCGGTGTTCCGCAATACATCACCACAGACAGAGGTAAACAATTCGATTGCCACCTTTTCACACACCTCACTAAAACACTAGGTGCAGACCACATCAAGACCACAGCTTACCACCCAGCAGCAAATGGTGTAATCGAGAGATGGCATAGAGTTCTGAAACAGGCCTTGAAAGCTCATATGGACGAAAACTGGGTCGCTCAATTGCCAATTGTGTTACTAGGACTCAGATCGTACATAATTCCAGAATATCGCTCAACACCCGCTGAAATAGTCTATGGAGAATCAATCAAACTTCCCACCGACTTTTTCAACAGCACACAAGCTCATGATGTTCCACCACTTATATCTCAGCTGAAAGAAGACATAAGGAAACTTCGACCAGTACCTTTTAAACACCATACTGCAAAAAAGGTATTTGTCCATCCTAAGCTTATGGAAGCTCCTTTTGTTTTTGTTCGCATTGATATTCCGCGAAAAACTCTCGAACCAGTTTATGACGGCCCCTTTGAAGTGTTATCCCGAACTGACAAAGTCTTCAAAATCAAGAAATCACACGGAGAAGAGACAATTTCTGTTGACCGTCTTAAACCCGCATTCATTCTTTGTGATAACGAACAGACAACTTTCCACCCTCAGAGACATCCTAGTGAAACTGAAAGTGACAGTGAAAGTCCAACACCTAGTGAAACTGAAAGTGACAGTGAAAGTCCAACACCCAGTGAAACTGAAAGTGACAGTGAAGTTCCCGTTCCCGTTCAAACTACACGCCATGGACGTAGAGTTCGATTTCCACGAAGATACTTGAACTAATAGCGTTGCCACTGAGAGGGGAGTATGTGGCGGTGGTTCCGACCGCAGTGTTTCCGTCAACACTACTCTATGTTTCTGACAGCTAAACGTTGCGTTACGTTATTCGACAGCAAGCTGTCAAGAACTACTATATAAGAGACACCAGGGATCTCTCTCTCTCTCCTCGCTACTAACCGACACAGTGAAGATACGTCTCTCCACGCTCGGTCAGTTATCTGTCATGTACTGTCTGTGATTGTTTTCTAGTTAAATGTATCATATAGTTTATTCAGTTAGTGAAATAATAAAGTATATTAAATGTTTACGTATGGATTTAATATCAACAAGTGCAATTAACATCCATAACAACTAAATATTTTGAAGCTCTAATTGGTTGTATTAAGCTTTGATTAACTAACCGGCCGTTAAATATTTAATCAAGCTTTGTGAAACTGGGCATTAGTGTGTTAATTGGTAGGGAATTATGAATTCCGTTGTTTAGTATGTACATTATTGAAAAAAAAAAAGATATGAAACCTGTGTTTTGATTGTTTTGAAATTTGCACAAGGATATCATTGATAGCTTTTAAAATGTAGTTAGTTGATTTGGTGGTATAAAGGTGTTCTAACTTTCTTATGCAACTTTGGCTATCTGGCAAGATAACAAACGTAGTGTGTTGGATTGATAGGATATATTTCAAGGCTTCTAAGATAGCAATCATCTCCGCCGTATATATAGACATATGGCTGTTTAATTTTAACATTTTGCAAGTTTTGATTTGTGGGTCGTAGAACGCGCATGCTGTACCATCTTGTTGCTTTGAGCCATCTGTATATATGCAGTAAGGATTTTTGTACTTGTCCAGCTCGAGATGTAGTATTATATTTTTAGTGTGGATTGGAAATGGTAGCAGGTTTTCTATATATTTGGTATTTATTTCTGTCAGGTGCGAATTTATTTCAAAAATCGGGTTTAGCCTATCTATGTGAATTTGGGTTGTTATATCTTGAACGTCACTGTATACTTCTGCTAGTAATACTGATTTTTTTTTTGGTCCAATACTTGTTTGTAAGGTCGCTTATAAGCAAGTGGTGTATTTTTCCCGTAAGCTGGCTGTCCTTAGCGTACCATTTAATAATCATTCGGCTTGCTAGAAGTTTTCTTCTATATTGAAGGGGCATTTCTCCACATTCTGCTAGCAAGTTGTTTGTTGGTGTGCTATTTAGAGCTCCGATTGATATTTTAAGGCATTTGTTTTGGATCTTTTCTATTTTGTCTAAGTGTGTTTTTGCAGCTTGGTCGTAGAAGATAGAGCCATAGTCAATAATGGACCTTATGTATGCTTTATACATCATCAGTGATACATTTGGATCGGCTCTCCAACTTATGTGACTCACCATGCGTAGCACATTGATAGCTTTTTCAGTTCTGGGAATTAATTTGTTTACATGTTCCCTCCAGAGCAATTTTCTATCGAGAGTAATACCCAAGTAGGTAATTACCGATTTGACAGGGTATAGTATGCTTCCCAGTTTGATGTTTTCTTGCGTAATTTTCCTTTTTCTTGAGAATATACATGCAGTCGACTTGTTTATTGACAGCGATAGACCACTATTTTGGCACCACATTTCTACATCATTTGTTGAGGTGTTTAGTTTTTTATTCCTTCTTCGATGGTGGTATTTTTTACATAGATGCAAATATCATCTGCATATTGTAATACGCTTGCGTTCTTGACTGTACTTTCTAAGTCTGCCGTGTAAAGGGTGTATAGTCTTTATAGTTTGTAAAAATGTTGTAATTATTGTATATTGTCTTTTTTAAATTATATGGGTATAATTGTATTTTAAATGTTAGGTATGTAATTAAAATGTATTTTTAGGTGTATATATTGTATTTAATTTAAATTCTGTATTTTTGGTGTAATACATGTATTTTATATTGAATAAATGTGTTTATTATTAAAACTGTTGTTTATTTTAAGTGTTATTACTATTATTACTGTATTTAATTATGTTGGGTGCCTTTTGTTCTACTTAAAATGAATGTAATATTAATTTATCACGAATGTCTATTTATTTTCGGACACTTGCTACATATACTTTTACAGCAGAATTAATATTTCTCCTAAATGTCAAATTATATTCTTGTTATTCTTGTTATAGCCTTTAATCTATGGCATTTCCTTTATGGTATTATTTAATGTATAATTTTAAATATATGTATATTATCCAGAAAATTCTAATAAAATAAATATTTACCTGTTCCTTTTATTTATTTATTTATTTAACCACAGCTAGCTAGTTGAGCATCTCCTACTTTCTACAGGGAAATATTTTATAATTGGGTTCCTATAGACGGAAATCCTTACACTTGCAGCATCTATGGTGCTGTTGTTGACCCTAATATATTTTACTTAATGCTTTCTTAGTCAATGGATAGACAACAGTGGTTATAAGAGAAAAAAAAATTACTGTAAAAACTTTAAAAAACAAAACATTTATTTTAAATTATTGATTATCTATGAAATTTTCTATAAAATTTATTTTCTTTAAAAGTATTGGCCTTATTTGGATCCGTTGTATCTCTTATTAACTAAATCTTTACATCTTTTATTTATGGTGGTTACAAATTTTGATTATTATTATTATTTAAAGGTGATGTTTAAAATATGACTCTAAAATCCAATTATTTTAACTTGTGATATTTGTTACCATGGCAACCTCGCTTTGCCGGCTTTGGTAACTAAGAAGATGTGTACTTAAAAATGGATGTTATGAATTATTTCGGCTTACCAGATATTCCCGCGTAGCGTCCTCTTTTGGTATCTTTCTTTACTTCTTAGGTGATCTCCGATTTTATTCCTATACTCTGGTAAAATTGTTCTTAAATTTCATTTCCATTCTAATTTGACATATTAATTTACTAATAATGGATGTTTACAAATTTATTTGGAATTACACTGCTGTTTTATTAAGATTTGATGGAATACCTGTATTTGGGTCTGCGGCGTCTGTTGAGATTTTCGATTATTGACTGTTTTCTTGTTATACGTACTAATAATCTTGTTTGAAGGGTTTCAACACTTATATACTGGTGAGTACCACGTTTCCATTTCACTTTCACTTTTATTCTTGTGTTTTTTCTAAATTTTTTAACGAATTTTATTAATCTGCACGCTACTAGCTTCTTGTTTCGATCAAGTTCTCGTTAACAGTCCCGTTCTTCTCCTCCCGGAAATTGAAGTTCGTTTCTTTTGTTTTATATGACTGTTAATTAGTGTTTAAATTTGCTTTTTAACCAGTTAACGTTTCTGTTTCAGATGGGTCCAATCACATAACAGATTTTACAAAATGAGTCAAGAGAAAGCTATTTCCATTTTTTCATATTTAATTTAATAATTGGATTTAAAGTCAGGTTAGTCAAAAAATGTCTGTATGTTCAAATTTCTAACCTATACAATTTTCATCAAATGTCAAATCTTACATATCCTTATTATTAACAAATTCTTACCTTAATCACTAGTTTACCTGTTCCTATATAAATTTCCTCATGTATTAACAAATTTTCATCAAACTTAGAACTAAACTAAACACTTTTCAAATCATTAGTTTGTACTTTGTCGAAAATAGTTTATTAAACTTGTCCATTCACTGACTTGTTTTATATCTGTCTACAACGTTTTGTCTTTGGGATTCTTTTCACTATATCTTGGTAAGTAAACTTTGTATATTTAAGCAGTTTATTATTCACTTTAATTGTCCGTTATAGGTGCAATACAACATTTCTATGGCTTATCAGGTAACTTTAAATTATGTCATGATCCATTCACTGACAAATGCATATAGTTAAATATTTGAAATTTCAGGTTCTGCTGGAGAACTGTCTGTAATTTACCCCCTGACTCTGAATATAGCTGTGACAACAACATGGATTCTTTACTTGCAGGTATTTATTTTTATAAGTATTTTTATCTAAAAACCTCGTTAGAACACTGAACACAATAAATTTCCCCAATAACTAATTTTAATTCTGTGACCTAGCTTTCAGAATTTAAATTCTTAATTCCTAACCTTAATTACATGAAGTGTTTATTTTCAGACTGGTCCTGTCATTCAAGTTTAAGATGTATCCGTTATCTCTTATACGAAATGATCAACCCCGTCTTCAGGTTATCAGCTATTTCAAGATACTTGCCATTCACAAAGAAATATCAGCTATTTAAGATACTTACTGTTCAATATATTTGCTATTGAAGATAGCTATTATAACTACTATTCAAAAAGATAGCTGCTCTACAATGCCCTCAATTTACGTTTCTACGAAGTTCCTGTGTTTCTGAAAAAAAAGCTAGTGTCGTGAGATATGCTTCGTTATTGACATTAACAATTATATTCCTTTTTTAATATATGCCTTTCTTTAATGAATGCTATATATATATATATATATATATATATATATATATATATATATATATATATTTGCAATGAACGTTGAAATAACACGTTGTTAAATTGACTTTTAAGTCAACATTTATAAACTTAGTAAGTGCATGCTCTATATAGCAAATTGCAATCAACGTTGAAATAAAACCTTGTTAAACTTGACTTTTAAGTCAACGTTTATAAACTTAGTTTACCCCCCCCCCCCCTGTATAAATTATTCTATAATCCTCTTTCTTTAGCTTTCTATTAAACCTCGACCTCAATCTTCGTGTGTGTGTGTGTGTGTGTGTGTGTGTGTGTGTGTGTGTGTGTGTGTGTGTGTGTGTGTGTGTGTGTGTGTGTGTGTGTGTGTGTGTGTGTGTGTGTGTGTGTGTGTGTGTGTGTGTGTAAGTCTTCATATTTCTCGTCTGTTCGTCCGTCACGTATGTTTTTATGCAACCAACATTACTTGTCTTTCAATTAAAGTCATTTTCTTGGTACACCTTTATGTGTGTATATGCAACCAATATCACTTGTCTTCTCATTCAAAGGACTTGTTTTTGATTAGTGTTATTAAAGCTCCATTCTGCTTCCGATTTTAAATCATTCTTTTCTTGCAATAACTTTTTCCTTTATTTATCAATACCAGTATGTTCTGATCCATTATTTCCTTCATCATATGTGTATGCCAATTTTTATCTTACGGTTTTATGTTTAATATGGCTTTTTCCTTCAATATCGACATAAATTTTTCTACTATTTTGCAACTACGTCATATTTTCAACTTTTTATTATTCAATGTGCAATTACTTCATTCCCTTTTCTAGTTTATTCGTATATATGGCTTCCATTTTTCTTATACTCTTCGCTATTTCCCTACTCATACTTCATTATCATTTTAACTTCTTTATTCTTAATAATTCATCACATTTCATCTATATTAACTACCATAGGCTTCAATACTATATACTTGTTTAGCTACTCCATCTATCTCTTCTTTCTCCGAACCTTTTTCACCATATACCATCTTATACATTTATTTTTATTATTCTGTGATTGCTCAATCTTATTTTTGCCCTTCCAGCTTCGTTTGCCTTTGACGTTTTTCCCATTATCATTGCCTTTATTCCATAATTCTTATCATACCTCATATCTCGATTTTTACACATTTATGTTTGTCTCTTGGCCACAACTCTTTCTTGATCTGGTCCATACTGTTCTTAATAAGTTATCGGTTTTCCTTGATCTTCTCCTTTTTACTTTAATTAGCACTACTCTTTGATATTGTCCATCTTGTTTTGCCTCTGGCCACATAGTTTTCAAAATTAAATTGGCTCCTTCCTTAGAAGTTCTTCAATCTAATTTAAAACACCTTTCTTTCCTAGTTTTTTACCTCTAAGACTTTATACAAAGTCCCAGGATCAATTAAGTTATCGTTGTTTTATTAAAAATCTCAGTGAACTTATGTTTTCACTGTTTGTAATGGTGTATATCTGCTATATTGAATATCCCTCTTATTTGACCTGTCTCAATATCTTTAACTCCACAGCTGTTTATGGTGTCCTCATTTACGTCTGTTCCCATTATTTTTGTTTTTAATTTTTAAATTTTGATATACTTTTGGTTCGAAAGATTTTTGGTTGAGTTTAAAGACTTCCCCAGGTCAATTTTTGTTTTTAATTTTGAATTTTGAATCATTTTTTTTTCTAAATATTTTTCTTGGGTTTTAAGACGTTCTCAGGTCTATTTTTGTTTTTTTTTTGAATTTTGAATTGTTATTTTTCCAAATAATTTTGTTTTTTAAATTTAGAATTTTGATTCTCCTTTTTCCGAAATAATTTTGGTTGAGTTTTAAGACTTCCCCAGGTCTATTTTTGCTTTTAATTTTGATCATTCCTTTTTATTTTGAAGAAAATTTTTACGAAAATTTGGTTGAGTGTAAAGACTTCCCCAGATCTATTTTTGTTTTTAATTTTTGGAATTTGGATTGTTCTTTTTCTGAACTAAGTTTGGTTAAGTTTTAAGACTTCCCTAGGTCTATTTTTGTTTTGAATTTTGAAACGTTCCTGTTTCTAAACATTTTTGATTTTTTCTTTTTCTAAAAAGTTTTGGTTGAGTTTAAAGACTTCCACAGGTCTATTTTTGTTTTATAATTTGGAATTTTGACTGATTATTTTATTCAAAATAATTTTGGTTGAGTTTTAAGACTTCCCCAGGTCTATTTTTGAAAATACCTCTGAATGTGTGATCCTCCCGAAAATCGAATCGATGTTTGCTGGGGCTTCGTACTGTGGTACAGAACATTTATTTATATTTCTGACATCTAGACAGAGCCTTAACTCAATAGAATGGGATATGACTTGGCTTTGAAGTTTTCTAAATCCTTCACCTCTATCTTGTGTATGTAATTCTTGGCTACTCTCGTTTCATTTATTACTAAACCCTTATATTTTCTTAATATTTCCCCTACTTGCTTTCTATATTTTTCATTGCAGTCTATCTGCTCTTCATTCATCATTTTATACATATACTCATCTATATCTTCACATATTATATTATTTATACTTTTTCTTGACCTTCTTTGTCAATCTTCTTACTCGTTTCTTAACGTATTTTCCCCATTCTTATTTTTCAGTTGCCCACTGTTACACACTTGTTAAGATAATCTATTATTACTTTATGTTTTTCCATTTCGTCTGTTCCCATTATCATATCGTAGTCCATATTAGCCATGATTAATAATTGTAATTACAAGTTCTGCCCATCTATTTCTATTTCCATTGATATGGGTTCTTTTATTTCCCAAATCTTTTTCCCTTTAGCATTGATTAGCGTTATTTTTGGTATCTTTATTCTTCCTATATCTCAATTTTTGAGGTTTTCCAGTACTTTTTCATATAGGATGGAGGCTTCCGATCCTGTATCTAACATTATTTATATGTCTTTATTATTTATTTTGCCCTTTATAAAAATTAAACCTATTGATTCGTCGTTTTCTTCCGCCTCTTTATCATTTTTGAATATTTCCCTTGTATGTTCATATATACATGTATTGTTGGTTGCGTCGTGTATGTCATTATCGTCATAAGGCTTGTGCTTGTCTAAAAATTTGAATGGACGATGGCATGCTCGACAGTCCTGCTTGGACTTCTCGCCTGGTTAGCTTTGCCATTCAAATATATTGCGTCATACGTGGCATTTTGGCTTTTTACCTTTGGTGTTGCTCCTTTCCTTTCTTTAAGTTCCAGGTTTAATTCCCTTATGTTATTTTGCCTAATTTGTTGGCCATTTTCCCGCTCCTCCCTGCGTCTGGGATTATATTGTTCATTATTCTCCATACATTCTCTATTAAATGTATTATTGTTGAAATTTTCGCCCCTGTTATATGGGTAGTTGTTTCTATTATTGTCCCCTGGATTATTTTCCTTTCGATACCCATTATCTCCTTTGTAGTTCTCCTTGTTTTCGTTGTATCTGTTATTATCCCTGTATCCATTGTTATTCCCTTGATGGTAGTATCGATTATTATTGTTATTTTGCCTCTTGTTTTCTTTGTTCCCCGTATATATCTTCCTCTTTGTTCACTTCGTGGGTCGTTATACTGTCCGTATTGACGTCCATTAAATCTGTTCCCCCCATTTACGTCTTGTCTGTAATTTTGTCGGTTTTCCTCATAATTTCTCCTCCTATTATCACCCTTTTCCTTATTCTCGTCTCGAGTGGTTCGCTGTATCCTTTGCAAATAGTTAATCATTTGGTCAAACGTTCTTATGTTTTGGATTCCGATCGTCTCTGATGTTTCATTTCTGAAATGTCTTGCTATGTACACAATAATTTCCCCCTCTCTCATTCTTAGAGTTAGATGCTGCGCCATGTCATATATATGTAAAGCATAGCTCGATAATTCCTTAGGATCGTTCGGGTTGTGCCTTCCAAAGTATAATTTTTCTCTGATCAAAGATTGCTGTGTTTCTCCCCAACAATGGTTCAGAAATTTTCTTCCAAAATCTTCTGCGTCCTCTATCCCTTCTTCTTTGCTAGTGAACCATATCAGTGCATCTCCTTTCAAGCTTTGCTTTATAATTTCTTTTATATCTTGGAGATCGTAAATATTCTTTAGCTTGTTCAGCAGGGTCGTGATAAATACTTTTGGGTGTAATTTCGTTGTGCCCGTTATTGGTAAAACAATGCTATATTGACCACATGCTGATTTAAAAAGTGGTAATCATGAATGAATGGAAATTTGTAAGAAATGGCCAAATTCCTTGATATAAACTTATTGCAACTATATACTGAGAATACAGTCATTAGTTACCTAAATAGAGAAGTATGCGGTAAATATTTCAACGGATCCTAAGTGTAATGAATGAACTTACCTGTGAAGTGCAATTCCTGTATCTTTCTTGTTACTTTGATTCTTACAACCATTTTAGTTTGATTTAAATATTGGAAGGTTTAAATCAATTTTCACTCGAAAAACACAAATCATTCAAAACTGGTTACGTACCAAAAAATGGCCAACGTTCTATTACACGTAACTCCGTTCGGAGGAGCAGCTACACATAGCGTAATCCGACGTTGCCAGATTCGTCGGCTATAGACAGAAAGTGTCAAAAGTCAACGCAAACACCTGAGCCTGATCTAACCTGGCTTTATTGTGTCACGTGTTGATTCTACTTATACCAGTGGCGTCTCCTGACCAAAATGTTCGGGTGTGCGGTAACGAGTTGCTGTTAGTGGTGGTTTTAAAAATTATTAACACTAAATGTACACACACACACACACACACACACACACACACACATATATATATATATATATATATATATATATATATATATATATATATATATATATATATATATATATATATATTCGACCTATATGGGAATGATTTTTTTTTTTTTTTTTTTGTTCCCTCAGGGCTCGTCCGCGGCCTTGCCGCCCCGATAGCAGTATATGGGAATGATACGTAGATAAATAAATTAATTTCCCACTGCAACACTAACAAATTAAAAAGTCACTTAAAACTTTAAAACACGAAAAGAACATGGAATTATTATCAAGCTCTTCTCTTCACACAAATTTGTGTTAGCGTTAGCACTGTCCGGAACGGGGTGAAAACTGTAAACATTAAAAGTAGTTCAATGTTAATATGGTACTAAATAATAAAATGTGTAAAAATCCTGGATGCAGCAAGTGCGTTATGGTAGTGAATTTTCATAGAAATGATCTGGCACAAAATATTTTATTATAACTTTTTAATCTTGCAACATAGAAATCTAAATTTTGGTGTATAGTTTAATTTTTATATCGTAAACCTACCTACCAAATTTGGTTATCTTATATTTTTTATTTTTTGAGATACAAATTTTTTTCGAATAAAAACTCAAAATTTTCCAGGAAAAACTCGTCCGATTTTCCCGACTAACGAAATTATCCAATACATTTACAGAAGGAAGGTACATGCCAAATTTTATCAAAATCGGCCGATTATATTTTGAGTTATCGGTGTGATACCTATGTATATATATATATATATATATATATATATATATATATATATATATATATATATATATATATATATATATATATATATATATATATATATATATATATATAGTTTATTGTTATATAAATAGTACAAAGCATCTTACAAATAAGTCTAAACTTGTGACTGCAAATGATGCAATTTTGACTAAATTTTAATATAAATGTCAATTGTTCTAAAGTCTGTCATCTGATTTCTAATTTCCAAAATTACCTCACCTCATTATGTACCATTACAATTTCTAGAAATATGGATGGTACTTGAAATCAGTTTCTTCATTTTAATCAAAAATTTCTATATTTTAAAACTTAACTCAAATTAAATTCTTATATATAAAAATTGAAACTGACCCCGGATATGGGTTCTAGGGGTCCTAGTTCGCGCTCATTTGCAAACAATTTTTCAAAATTCAAAAGTCGAGGTCTCCCCATTAGTGAATTTTTTCTACGAAAATTTACTAAAATGTATTATAGTCTTTAATTCTAGAATACTGTGGTCCAGGCAAGCGCAGTTGTAATGTTTGTAAATAATGCTATCACAACGTTTGTTAAACCGGCGTTCCATTCATTTGTCTTGAGCGGTATTTTTACCGCTCACTGCAGTGTTAAAAGCAATGGTATTTCCTTACTATTTTAAACACATGGGTGGGGGACTGTATTGTATACCAATACAGCTCTGTCGAGTGAAGTTGTTCGGAAATAACAACGCACACCTAACCCGACCCGAATTCATTCCCAGTTGCTATCGACCTACTCATATTTCCGAATGAAGACGTGGTGCCGACTTCATTCCAAGTCACTATTAACCGACTATTTATGAAATCAAATAAGTAAATTAAATCGATTGTCATAACATATGTAGTGTATTAAGACTAAGGGAAAAAGAAATAAAACATATTTAACTGTGCACATTTTAATTATATTTTAGGGTGTGCGGCGCACACCTAGCTCACTAGGAGAAATCGCCACTGACTTATACTGCTATCCTCGAGTTCATTCTAGCGAATTTTTCGTAAAACGAAAAATGTAGTAATTTATTAATGAGGAGATCTGTGTTTGTCTATATATATATATATATATATATATATATATATATATATATATATATATATATATATATATATATATATATATATATTTCAGCATATTTTCGTAGAAAAAATTCGTTATTAAGACCGCGACTCATGAATTTTAAAAAGATTTCTTCAAATGAGCGCGAACTAGAACCCCTAAAACCCATATACGGGGTCAGTTTCTGTTTTTGCCTGTTTACACATATACAGGGTGACACATTTCTAGGGTAAAGCTCAATATATCCGTTATTATACAAGATATGAGGAGAAAGTATATACGTTAATTATAGTCTGTCTCGAGCTGTATCTTATAAATCTATTTTGACAATTACAGGATGGCCCATAAGTCGTTTGTGATACACGCGCTATTTTTTTTAATAGAACACCCCTTATGTTATTGCATTTTTGTGTTTTCCATCAAATTATAATGCATGTTTGTAAGGGAAAAAATGATATCGTTCATCGTTTTTGAGTTATTTCAATTGTTTTGCAACTTTTCACATTTTTGGCACATATTTCAAACGCATATCACAAATTGTGATATGGCGTTTTTATCAATAGATAGCGGACCCCGTGGAAATGACGCATTCAGAGTTTTTTCTTTGTATTACTCAACGAAAAAATCGAGTTGCCGTATACAGGCACTCTCAAATAGTGGCTGAATTTGAAGTTTTCGCAGAAATGTTTTTAGTGTTTCTGTAGAAATCATTTTTTGTAAGATTTTCGTGATATGTTGGTAATGAATAATAAATGTTTAGTAAGTTATTGTAAAAGAATACGTTGACGAATTTTTCTGAAAAAATATGATTTAGTGTAACATTACTGAAGGCAATTTATGTAAAAGAAATTATCATAAAATGTCTTTTTCAATTTTCGTCCTAAAGCGGTTTGTAAATAATTATATCTTGCCAGATGTGTAAAAAACAAATGTCAGACAGTATGCCGAAGAAAGTCAGTCTGCGGGGGTCCGGACTCCTCGATGACATTGAGGGTCATGGAATTATGGGAATGGTCTCAGACTTGATGCCTACAAAGATCAGTAGAGATCTGTCTTTCAAGACCATCCTCCCGGAAAGGGAGGACTGGGAGCGAAATCAAACGACCCTATTGAGAGCCGATCTCTGCTGGTACTCTGACGGCTCCAAAACCAATATGGGAGTAGGAGCCTGCGCATATGGGGGCAGCACCGATGCTAGACTATCATCTAGCCTCGGCAAGCACGCAACCACACAAGTTTCGGACTTATCTCAACTTTCGGCCTACGCGGTGCCTGTATCTACAAGGCAGAGGCTACAATCGCAATTAACAGTCAATATTTCCTACCAAACACGACAAGCTGAGCTGGTGAGTAATAGGAGATGTAACCTTTCGTTCGGACCGAGAAGCTATACGTACAGATGTACTCGACTCTTGAATGCTTTACCACCTTTTTTTTTTTTTGTTCCCTCAGGGCTCGTCCGCGGCCTTGCCGCCCCGATAGCATCGCACGCTTTACCACCTTACTTTAAACAATTTACGATGGCAAGATACAGATGTGAAGTGCGTAGATGGATATTTAATAATCGACCGCTTGTACGCGCGCTTTTGGGATAACAGCAGTAGTGTTGTATTTGTGTGGCGTGTAAGTGGGCGCGCGCGCGCGCGAGAATGTGTGTGTGGGTGTGAGATTGTGCCTGTGGATGTGTGTATATATATATATATATATATATATATATATATATATATATATATATATATATATATATATATATATATGTATATATATATATATATATATATATATATATATATATATATATAGTGTTGGGTAAGAGTGCATATGCGTGTGCGCGTGCGTGTATATGTATGCGTCTGTGAATGTATCTGCGGTTCCTATTTTATGTCTGATTGCCTCATGGTGCTTGTCTCGAAACTCTATCCTGTCTGCATACTGTTGATTAGATAATGCCGCAAGCAAGGCTAAGCCTTAAGCGGATATTGCTTATTGTACTTACGTTTAGAAAGTAAGAAAGATTGTATATTGTTAAGTATAGTTTTGTAAATGTTGGGAAATAAACGTGTTATTATTATATTATTATTATACACCAGGCAGAAGTGTATGCCATCGAGATGTGTGCAAGGGAAAGTATAAAAAACCACTGCACACACAAATCGATAAAGATATATGCAGATAGCCAAGCTGCACTAAAAGCTCTTGGTTCCTACCGGTGTAATTCAAAAACGGTATGGAGTTGTAAATCTGCCCTTAACGAACTGGGCAGCTGTAATGAGGTGTCGCTGGTTTGGATACCGGGTCACTCGGACCATGATGGCAATGTTGTGGCCGACGTGCTTGCCAGGAGTGGTGCCCAGAGAGACTTTGTCGGACCAGAACCGGTGCTAACATCATGCACAGCAAAACGCACCTTAAAGACCTGGACAGAAAGAATGACAATCTAGTATTGGCAAAATCTTCCAGGATTAGCTCACTCTAAGGCCTTTATAAATGGCCTGTCTGAGTCAAGGGCTAAAAAACTTCTAGAGTTAAACAGACAACTGAGTACTCTAGTCGGCCTGTTTACAGGACACTGCCGCTTGCGTCACTACATGCCGGCTGTGTATTGAGAGTGACGAGACAGCAGAGCACGTACTGTGTTCCTGTCCGGCAGCGGACAGGACTATATACCTGCTCTTTGGCAAGATAAAGCTTGCTCCGGAGGATCTGGATCAACTTTCGCCCACAAAGATTATCGACCTCTGCAGGAGGCTGGCTTTGTTGGGTGAAATATAGACTATTAGGCGTGAGCCACAATAGACCTTATGGTCGCGGTGGAGGGACCGGTATGCCCCACTCACATTCAAACCTAACCTAAGTTATTGTAAAAGAATACGTTGGCGAATTTTTGTGAAAAAATAGGATTTAGTGTAACATTACTGAAGGCAATTTATGTAAAAGAAATTATCATAAAATGGCTTTTTCAATTTTGGTCCTAAAGCGGTTTGTAAATAATTATATCTTGTCGGGTGTGTAAATGGCTTAAAGAGGTTCGTTGACCAGGAAAATCGGACTAGTTTTTCTGGAACTTTTAAAGTTCATTTTCGGAAAATGTTTGTACCTTTTAAAACAACAAAGCTATTTTAATGAAATATGCTACATTGTTAGTGCTATATAGGTTATACTATCAACCAAATGTCCTTCTTGAAAAAACAAGACATATTTTCCATTGAAAACATTTTTACGAAAATTTTTAAATTCTGTATCTCCTATACTTATCGAAATGCGAGTTTGTGATATTTGTGAGAAATCCTTCTCAACCCAGTCTAATTTCAACAGACACAGAAGGGAACAATATGGCGATGAAGATGTGAACAAAATTGCAAATCCACTCACTCTTCAGATGCCTGGGCGGATGCAGTGTGTCTTTCTTATATATCAGAAACCTGCATATTTGATATACGGTGAGATGTCAGTACGTGTATAGAACACTACTACTAAGTAGCAAGAGAATATGGCAATCCGTATGACAATTTTCTGGAGTTATTGTCGCTTCCACATTTGATAGGAGAGTTGGCATTATCTTACATGTAGAGTTGTTTTGCCCCTTGCCGTACCGCATGTTGTAGACTGAATATCTGTGCCTTCAGTTCCCGGACTATACTATAGTAAGTCTTCTAGAATTTTGCTGTTTGGAATACTGACCAAGGACGACGTTTGATCCACTCAAATTCTTGGAACTCTTGAATACCACTTCGTAAAGCTCTCTATCTCGTTGCAGATTTAGCCTTATTGCTCTGTTACGTCATAGGCCTAAGATATGTGTATTTAATGTATCTATAACTAATTATCTGCAATAAAAAGTTTATAAACTCATACATTGTTTACATTTCCTCAAACAGTCTTTTATCATATAACATTGTCTAAGCAATGCTTAAAGCTATATAATATATATATATATATATATATATATATATATATATATATATATATATATATATATATATATATATATATATATATATATATATATATATATATGTATATAATGAACAAGATTAAAAGTGACACTTTTATATGATTGCCCTACCATAAAGCGGGCCCTGCAAAAAATACACAGCACATAGGTAGGTAGGTGTAAACATTAATCAGAATCTCAAATGTTATATTCATATTGAATGCTTTGATAAGAAAAGATTTAATTATTAATTACCGTTTATTACAAATCCACCGAATCTGTGCTATGGGAGAAAAATTCGTAGGGCAGATAAAACAATATATCATAACAAACACTTTATTCAAATATAATCGTTTCCATAGAATATTACGCAATAATCAAAAAAGATACTAGACTATTAAATTTGGAGACTACCTACATAATATCACTGTGACATTTAGTAAAAGGAGATATATATTATAGTATATACAACATAAGAATCAAAAATTTTGAGACCTATTTATAATTGCTCATGTGAAAATGGTATGAGACCTTCAAAGTTCATTTGTCTCAAGCTTCACCAACTTACAAAACCAAGAAAATGTTTCCTTCTAAAAAATGAAGAGATAAAATTGCCAACGCAGACAAATATATGTAGGTATAAAACTGAAATTAAGATTTACAGTGAAATTATATTCTCCATATGTGTTTCATAACAATGTTGCTGTCAAATTATATAGAACACTTTCTTTTCAATGAAGCAACATTGCTGTGAAACAGACATTACATCATTCATAATATTGCTATTTGTTTGAGGTAAATTTAAAAAAAAGATTACTTTGAAGCAAATAGGAAGACCCCTCAATATAACTAATACTGAGTGTGCCAATGTGAATGGTACTTGAGTTAATAGATTAGTGCACAAATAGATTAAATGTTTATCTAAAACTCAACAGATGTTATGCCTAATAATAGCAAGTCACCCCTATGAACTAATTATAAGAAGGTCCTCATACATAATATGGTTCTTCATAAACAGCTTAGCGCATACCTGAAATAAAATGTTCTGAGTACATAAATAATTGCAGATTTTTTGAATGCAATTTTGAGCAGAGGACTGCATATGTTCACACTGTATGGTCAGTTTCTCTGTTATTCAATGGCTTTACTATATACTGAACCGAATTTCAAGAGGCACTGGTACAGTGGCTGAAATTATTGTATGGCAGTAAATGATTAGCCGACTCTTTAGTTGGTGTGTGTGGAAACTCACTACACCATCACTGATACAATGACTTAAATGAAAGTGAGGCAGCCCTCTGATTATTTTGTTGTCTGACTTTTAGTTTGTAGGTGTACCCATCATGTGATTTGCCAGGATAATGAAACTATCAGCCAACTAAGTCAGAAGTGTGCAGTGAGTCATATGAACTCAATCATTCTTTTTCAGTCACATAATTCTATTTAATGAACTACCTAATTATTCTGAAATATGTATGTACATCTTCGCTGATGTTACTGTTGCATACATTATGGTAACATTCAGTTCACATAGTAACACTTTCCACAACTGTTCAGGAACTTCATGAACCACATCACTCCTTTCATTCAAATGTCCAAGGAACTGCAGCACAATTGGTAAAAAATCTAGCAAGGCAACTCGACTGTCATGATGAACAGATAATATACCACAACTCACTCATGCAGTCATCCATGGTGTTCAACTTCATTCATTGCTTGAAGTCACATACTCAAACAAAAATTAAAAAATATATAGCATGGAAAGACAACACTATTGTCACACCTTACATGTTCTAATAGAATTCAAGTCTTTCTGAATATAATTTGAATTGAACAATCTGGATACAGTATGTTTGGAAAGCTTTCAGCTCAAGCCAACAATTGTCTATCTTCACTTGGAAGGATGAAAGCTATTTAATCCTATCAGGTTCATGTACTTTTGTTGATGAATTTTCTCAAACATCACTAAATGCATACAGCATTGCATAGCTGGAAAATAAGAACGAAACAAAACTTGAAGCTATTCCACATACCAGTGTGTCAGTTGTACCTTACCTTTACAGCAAATTTGTATTTGTAATAATCACAAAAATTCTTGAAATGGTTCCAGCGAAGTGCGAAGACAGATCAAGATAAATCTTATTTGATTTGGAAACGAACTCCCCTCTCATGGTTGATCGCAAATGCAAAGTTTGTTTACAAATTAACATTTGCTCACAAAATTTTTCATTAGAAATTAATTAACTTACACACCAGTCATATACAGTTGACGTTTCTGTTAAACATCGATTGTGACTTGATGGACAAGGAATCTGGCAACGTCGGATTGCGCTATGTTTAGCCACTACTCTTTTAGGTGCATTATCTAATTTAACGTTACAATGCTCATTCCTGTTGTTTTATGTTCGAAGGTTGCGTCCATTGACTCCTCTCATAGAGAACGAACGTTAAAAATGTGAATACTTTTTATTATTAATTTTGTTATACAAATCGGTAATGGGCCATTTTTTCTCGTATTATAGTAATAATACTGGCTTCCATCTTTCCTCAGGAATTTTTCAGTAGTTAATTGTAATTATTTGTAATTTTTGTCATGCGCAGAACCTAACCATCTGGTGACAGTTACTTTCGCTAGTCGCCGATTATAGCGCTCAGGCGCTCACGTCAATTTACATTCTCATTTTCATTTCATTATTTAGTTTACTACTTGGAAGTTGGTATGTTAAAATGTGATTTGTGTATGTGTAAATTGTGACCACTAATTGTGATTATTGTTACAGCCAGACCACACCAAGTAAAACTGGAGACAAACAAGAGGTTCAGCTTTCTTTAGGACGGATTTTCTGTTTTTACAGTACAGTAAGTAATTTCCTTTTACATCCTGAAATAAATTCGGCGAATGCGATGTGACACGTCGACTGGCGATCTCAGTTCGTAGACAGGTTCATACACTTTAGGATTATTTAATTAAAGCCTATTCCAGCTTTTCATAACCTACAGTGGTTCTTCTGAATATTTTTGAAGGTTTGCAGCAGTTTAGATTATTTATACTTTTCTGCATATCGTCCATATGTTGACTTGTCACTTTGTACTTTTTGGTCACTGTACTGTGTCGAGGTTCTCTCATTGCCACATGTCCAATAGACTTTTGCATGGTAGCAAAATTATTTTATTTCTTGAAGATCTGTCATTTGAATTAGTTTGTGGCTACTTAGCTTCTTTTTTTATAGCTGTGTTGACACGCTTTTCCCCTTTTCCATGGTTAATACTACATCATTATAGCTAGTTAATAAATATACTCAATGTTTATTAAAATATCCTGGCTATAAATTATCTTCCTTCTCTTAAGAGACTCATAAAATCATGTTTACTGCTTGGCTACAGCATTGTCATTCAAATTAGCTAAACCTTATGTTAAAGATGGATTACTTTAACACCAAAAGGAGGTCACAGATTTAGCCTCAAACCCATAAAATTGTTGATGCACTCTCTTTTGGATATTTGTCTTGCATGGCATGAAATAAGTCAATTGCTGTACAGTCCTTTGATTTGAGCTTTTTTATAAGGTGACCTTACCTGGCCTTGCCCTCCCGTTTCCCTTATCTTACCTTACCTGACCTGACCCCTGCATGACCAGAGATGGGGTGGATTACACCTGGAGATTGAGGCCTCTGTGAGTTTCGAAACGGGCAAATGACCCTGATTGGATGCTGCTCTAGAGTGGGACTCCATGATATCGTCTTAACACAAACACTGATGGATGTCTGATCCACACGAACTCTGAGAGAGGTTACCTCTGTGAGCTTCCAAATGGGCAAGCAACTTCACTCAGATGTCAACTGTCAAACCATTTTGTACCATAAAAAAGATAGACTTCCACATGGACCTGGATTTGATGGGTGAAATTTAAGCAATCTGAACTCAGCCACAATAGACCTAAGGTCGTGGTGGAAAGACTAGAATAACCCACTCACATTGAATCTAATCTAATGATATGTGAAAAAAAGGATAAATGAAATACAGTATATTCTAAATTATACTGGGTTCTGGGTGGGGGGTATCAGCAACACTGATAATTAAAAAGCACAGATAATATGAATGTAATTAAATGTGTGGGTATATTATATATATATATATATATATATATATATATATATATATATATATATATATATATATATATATATATATATATATATATACATATATACATATATACATACATAGATACATACATACAGGTTAGGTCAGGTCAGGTCAGACACAGTTAAGGTGAAGACATCTGTATTTTCTTTATTTTTAGAGATAACGATTTCATTTTTTGTACAGATGTAAAACGTCATTAGGCTGTTTGAATAGCCTACCCACTTTAAACGTCAGATATCAACCGAGCCTACTATGATTTCAGGAATAGGGCCGGTTCTCTATATTTCACGATGTATTAGAGATATCAAAAAAAAGTTACTTTAAAAAGTTATTCCGAATTCAATTTTAACCGCAGATAGATAGTTTCAAGTCAAAATTCGAATTTTTGCTTTTTTGTAAATTTTTAGACAGAGTCCAAATTTTTCATCAGATTTTAACAGGTAGATTGGAAACAACAAACATCATCAATATCAAAAGAAACCAATGGTACGTGATTTATTCGTCAACTTAAACATAATTCTAACAAAAGTACGATTAAATTGAATATAAAATTATTAAATGTAGTCTGCTTCAACTAGCCCACATTCGAGCCTGATGCATTTTTTGATCCGTTTATGATTATTGCTGGTAACTTTTCTTAGTTCTGTTATATTTATTTCACGGCAAGCCTGACTTATTTTCTTGCAAAATTCCTCGTGACTTTGGGCCCTTTCTTTGTACACCTTATTCTTAATAGAACATTGAAAATACATATAGTGTCGCAAAAATGAAGCAATCGATCTGCACTCAAGGTGGTGTCAAAAAAAGGGGGGGACCAATTATTTTATCCCCTTAAATTCCACACCACATATTCACTTTTTGTGAATACTGGGCTTTACAATTGATAACCAAGTGAGGGTTTTTAGCAGACCAATATCTGGAATTTTGGGCAGATACTATTCCATTGGTAGTGAATGTTGCCTCATCCGTAAATAAAATTTTACTTAAAAATGTTCCATCATTCAGAAAGTTGCCTTGTGCCCAAAGGCAATAATCTAATCGTTTCAGCTCATCACCTTTTCTCAAAGAGTGCAGAAACGTTGGCTTGAAAGGCTTTATTTTATGACACACAAAGCATCTTTTGATTTTTTCTCTACTTACATCCAATGCCCTTTGACGTAAACTCATCTGGGGATTGGCTTGAGTTGAAGCCAAGATTATGCTATCATCACTACTTGTTCGATTTCTAACAGCCGATATATTGTTCATCACACTTCCCGTTTGAGAAAATCCTACATTTAGAGCTGCTGCCGTTCCCAGCCTAATTGAATTTCTCTGTGGATGTCTCAGATTGAATTGATCAGCAACTTCTTTGCTATTTTGAACAGCACCACCAAACAATCTTATTAAGTCAACACACACACACACACACACACACACACACACACACACACACACACACACACACACACACACACACACACACACACACACACACACACACACACACACACACACACACACACACACACACACACACACACACACACACACACACACACACACACACACACACACACACACACACACACACACACACACACACACACACACACACACACACACACACACACACACACACACACACACACACACACACACACACACACACACACACACACACACACACACACACACACACACACACACACACACACACACACACACACACACACACACACACACACACACACACACACACACACACACACACACACACACACACACACACACACACACACACACACACACACACACACACACACACACACACACACACACACACACACACACACACACACACACACACACACACACACACACACACACACACACACACACACACACACACACACACACACACACACACACACACACACACACACACACACACACACACACACACACACACACACACACACACACACACACACACACACACACACACACACACACACACACACACACACACACACACACACACACACACACACACACACACACACACACACACACACACACACACACACACACACACACACACACACACACACACACACACACACACACACACACACACACACACACACACACACACACACACACACACACACACACACACACACACACACACACACACACACACACACACACACACACACACACACACACACACACACACACACACACACACACACACACACACACACACACACACACACACACACACACACACACACACACACACACACACACACACACACACACACACACACACACACACACACACACACACACACACACACACACACACACACACACACACACACACACACACACACACACACACACACACACACACACACACACACACACACACACACACACACACACACACACACACACACACACACACACACACACACACACACACACACACACACACACACACACACACACACACACACACACACACACACACACACACACACACACACACACACACACACACACACACACACACACACACACACACACACACACACACACACACACACACACACACACACACACACACACACACACACACACACACACACACACACACACACACACACACACACACACACACACACACACACACACACACACACACACACACACACACACACACACACACACACACACACACACACACACACACACACACACACACACACACACACACACACACACACACACACACACACACACACACACACACACACACACACACACACACACACACACACACACACACACACACACACGCACATGCATCCCGGAATATGGCGGATTTGAAGTGGCACAGTACAATTCTTCGGTTTCTGAGATGGCAGTACCGTGCAGATTCTACAAACACTTCTTCTTTATAGAGAAAATTGAAGATAAACAGATCCGTCACATTTATAGCTCTTATTACAGTGTGTCAAATGTCTGCCAGATATATTGTAATTTGGGATTGTGTTAAAAAAAAACCGCCAGAATAAATGCAGCGTCAACAATATGTTACATACTTCTCGGTACAGCGTTGCCACCTTGCTCTTTGAATGCCAATTTATTCTAAACTTGCATATTTCTGTTGACAACATTTTACAGTGTGAATTACATACCACCCACGCGTGGTAACACGCAATAGATAATATCACTCGTAAACTGTATTTGCCTATAAAGCATCTAATTTGTTGTTTATTCTTTTGGAAAGCGCAACCCTACTTTCAAATAGTCGTGAAAAAAAATCCTTTCAGAACGTTCTTAAAAAAAACAGCAACATAAAAAATTGATGATGTGTGTATGTGCAGATATAGAACGGTTTTGTACGATAACTTTCGAAGTCTTGAGATAATCACTTTGTTTTTAGTGAATTATTATTTTAAAAAAATCACTAATAGAGAGGTATCGATGGTGAGACTTTCCAAAAATATTTTCAAATGAGCGCGAACTAGGACCCTAGAACCCATGTTTCAATTTTTATATGTATATATATATATATATATATATATATATATATATATATATATATATCGGCACGATAACTCAAAAAGTTATTAACCGATATTGATGAAACTCGCCAATAATCTTTATTTTGTTAATGGCTTGGATGAATTCGTTAGCCAGGAAAATCGGACAAGGTTAACGGGAAAATTTTGAGTTTTCTTCCGGAAAAAAATTTTCCCTGAAAATTACAGTTATTTTAATGAAATTTGACAGGTATGTTGCATTAGAAAATACCTTACTACATGCCAAAATTAAACTTTCCAAGTTTATAGAAAATTGAGTTATTCAAATTTTCAGTTTTCTCTCGAAAAACATTTTTTGCCCCGAAAATTAACAAGTTATTTTAATGAAATTTGGTGGATATGTTGCATTAGGAAATGCCTTACTACGTACCAAAATTCAACTTTCTAAGTTTATATAGAATTGAGTTATTCAAATTTGAAGCATTTAATAAAAATTCACCACCATAACGCACTTGGTGCGTCCCTAAATTTCTTTGTATATAAAATACCCTAAATCATAAAATTAAAGTAATTAGAACAGCCAGAATGGAATATAATATGACCGATTTTGCTTACAGAGTAGTCTTAGAGCCAAAATTATTTTTAAACGGACTCAGCTAAATAAGAGACGTAGAGACTTTTACTCTGGATTTACAATTGCCTATTTTCTTCTCTGTAATCGGTTTGGTCGCTTTATTTGGATGAATTGAGGCAATAATTAATGGAATAAACACAGAACAAAAAAAAATACATTACCAGAAGTCCTAAACATTAAAAAACAACAACAAACGAATACGATCAAAACAACGAAATTTAGAGCATATGTTCAAATAAACTTCCACTATTTTCTGAGCACAAATAGCACGTTTTAACTGTCGATTCTAAAACCCTAGTCAACATTTGTGAAGTACCTACTGGCAAATGCTTCCAGAACTAACCTCCTCAGATCTTGCTCTGTAGAAAAGTCTTGCTGATATACATGATTATAAAATATGAAGAAATCAAGCGGGGTTATATCTGGTGAACACGCTGACCAGAGTTTTCGAATACGTGCTGATTTTTACCTTATCTGGAAACTTCTTTGAAAAATATTCCCAAACGGTTCTGGAATTATCTACAGGTGCCCCATCCTGCTGTATTCAACACTTCGAACTCTCTCCAGAGGCATGTTATCGAGAGCATCCTCGAAATCGTTTTGTAGCAAATGTAGGTAACGCTCTGATGTTAAGGTATGGTGGTAAAGAAACGATCGTACAATCGTTGTACTGAAGATACCAGCCCACATATTGAAAGCAAAAGGTGTTGATGCCTCGACGTTTTATTTGAGCGTTGATTGGTTTTAGACCAATAATGAACATTTCTTCTATTGAAAACACCATTACTCATAATCATGTTTTCATCAGACCACTCACAGAATGAGCAACGTCGGTCTAAATCACCTGGTCTGGGTCGACAAATTACGTACTTGTAAAATAAAATGTGCTGTTGATTTTGATATACCAACGCTTCGTTCAATCTGCCGGACTGATACACGGGGATCCTCAGTAACTGCTAACAAAATATTATGTACTGATTCCTCATTGCTGGACTTTGCCTGGAAACTACAGGTTTTTTTTAGAAGAACCATATGCTTTGAGGTTTATCACCAATTTGCTTTTTTTTTTCCTTTTAATTGGCTGTCGTCACCCAAATGCATAAATGACAAAGTATTAATTGATATAGCTAGTTGTTTATTACTTAAGTTCAAAAGCGATGTACAGGTCCGTAATAAGTATTTCCTTGATTAACGTCGGAAAAAGACTAAAATGGTACTAAATCACAAAGTGTGACACATCGCTGAATTTGGAATTAAAAAGTCATTCAGATTATGATAACAGAAAATGAGGGCCGCATTAAAAAAAAAAAGATGAAAATGGTCCCGCATAGACGAAACGGATTCAAAAATTAACAACGCTACGTTAAAGAAAATGAAAAGTTCCTGCGGAAAAGTGTCATCAGTATTGACGCAGGTCCACCATTACGGCCAGAAAAAAAAGTGAAATCAAAATATCCAAATTTTTCAAAATATTTCCAAAACCAAACAATTTTTCGGAGATGCTAACCGCCATTTCGTTGGGGTTTTGAATGTGCAATTTTTCTCCTATTTAACCATGTCTGTATCTGCTACCGTTCTGGAGATCCCCATGGTGGCCCTCCTTATCTTGGACACACTGTCTGTATTATATATATATATATATATATATATATATATATATATATATATATATATATATATATATATATATATATATATAAGCATATAAAAATTCAAACGGACTTTGGTTTCGCGTTCCAAGGGCCCTAATTCGCGCACATTTTTGCAAAGTCTGTCCCACCTTATGTAAAATCAATGAAAATCGGTTTGAAGAAACTTGTCTACAAAAATATATTATATGTAAAAATAGCGATTTAATTTTTACTTTAGAACTGTGTAGCCCCCCGTTTGGTTTGGTTACTATAGCATCAGTAGGTACAGTCATTAATGCACTGTCAAATTCTTTGAATTTATACACACACACACACACAAATATATATATATATATATATATATATATATATATATATATATATATATATATATATATATATATATATATATATATATATATATATATATATATATACACGTATTTAACGCTTTTCGGGCACTTATAAAAGTGTATAAAAGTATAGCTTGTACAGATTTAATCAGTGAGTGCAGCTTTTTGGGGAGCTACAAATATTTTTGACAGGGATACTTTTAAAGAAGGATTTGTGCACCAACTGCTTTGCAAAATAAATCTACAACAAAAGAACACATTGAATCTTCTTCAACCAGCTTTAAAAAAGGATCAATTAATAAGCAGGGTGATTTTTTTATTGACCAACGCGTAGACCAATCAGAACAGTTTTGACGGTATTATTTTCAGATAATCCTATGGTGGTACCATTAAGTTGTTTCTGCAACCGGTTTATTACCTTTCACTAAATAACGAAAATTATTAATGAAAAGTCACAATTTTGTAATTTAGCCCGACAGTGGCAATTCCTTGCCAAATAGTCATTTTGTTCAGAGTATGCAACAAACAAAAATACAAAACTTAATCTTAACTGAATAAATAAATTAAACAATGACACCCAATTTTAATATAAAAAATCCCCAAGAGGTTTTCCTGTTTATATTTAATTGTGCTATTTATAAAATGCAACAAACAAAAATTATTAGAACCTGCGATTGTTAGTGAATAGCAGACCTAACGTCGGTTTACTTTTTTGCAACACAAAATAAATCTATAATTTTCTGTAAATATGTTAAACACGAATAGCCTGCAAAACTATGTTCAACACCTTAATGAATAATAGGTCACAATTAAGGGATTGACTATAATCAAATAAGAACTAAACTATAAATGAAAAATTAATGGCTTAAAGAATTGGGTTAAGAAGTAAGAAACCGATTGAAAATATCATATTACATATTTTCTAGTTAGTGTATAAAATTATATTTGAGGTAAAGCTATTGGTATATTTAAAATCAATACAATTATATCTCGTTTAGTGCTTGTTTGAAGACGGTTTAACTTTCTTTAAGTGATTAATAATTTGATACAACACTTTTAAAGAACTGTTACCTAGCAGGGTCAAACAAGGCAGATACCGCATAAATACAATGGGCTGTGAAAACATCTGGTTTCTATTGACACTCCGTGATTCCTTCCTTTAAGATGAGTCACACTCTATTCAGCTATAAGCAAGAACAGTAAGTTATCCAGAACCAGCGATTTACCTTTGTCTATTCTTGACTAAACATCGAGTAGGTTTCACTAAGGGAAATAATCATTACTTACTGCAATTACATGCTGGAAACTTAGTTTCATTCTTCCAATTTTTAAATCTGGTGATAGAGGTCTTGTTGAGAACTACCGACCGATAAGTATTCTTAGCGTTATTCCTAAAATTTTTGAGGATCTTCTGTGTGAGACTCTTACTTCTCTCCTTAGAGGTTCAATCATTGACCAGCAATATGGATTTATATCAGGTCGATCTGCTGACCTAAACCTGTTGGTGTACAGTGCCTACCTCTGAGTCCTTGGCGGCGGGTATTCAGGTTGACTCTGTTTATACCGACTTTTCCAAGGCCTTTGACAGAGTGAACCATAACCTCTTAATCCATAAGTTACATATATTTGGTGTTGGCGACCCTCTTCTCAGCTGGATAGGTAGTTACCTTTCTGACAGATATCAGGTGGTGCGGATAGGGAATTTTATGTCCAATGGAATAAAGGTTTTGTCTGGTGTGCCACAATGGTCTCACTTGGGGCCCTTGCTATTTAATATCTTCATTAATGATATTTATGAGTGTTTTTTTCATTGTAGATTTTTGTTGTTTGCTGACGATCTGAAATTATTTTCCGGGATTACAGGTCCCTCAAGACTTTTTTAAGATTCAGTACGACATTGACAACTTAATAAGCTGGTGTCTTAACAATGGGATGGAACTCAATCCATCTAAATGCCAATCAATTTCTTTTTATAGAGGAAGGAACATACTTGAACATACCTATTACATCAACGGTGTACCATTGAAGTCTGTTGAATTAGAGATTTGGGTGTTGCATTTGATTCATCCTTTTCATTTATTCCTCATGTTTCTAATGTGATTTATAAGTCCCTGAAGTTGCTTGGCTTTATTAAAAGATGTACCTCTGATTTCACCATCAGATCTGTTAAAATTCTTTATTTTTTTCTTGTACGTCCTCATCTTGAATATGCCTCTTCTGTATGGTCTCCCTACTATGTATGTCATTCTGTCAGTCTTGAACAAGTACAGTACAAGTTTTTAAAGTTTCTTGCTTTCAAAAGCCACCATGACTGTAATGGTATCGATGATTTACTAACATATTTTAATATCATGCCTCTTGATGTTCGACGCAAACAAAAAGATTTAAAACTTTTTTTAAATATAATTAACTTCGAGGTATCTTGTCCTAACTTACTTTCTATGATCAACTTCTTTGTTCCACCAAGAGTAACTCGTTCAAAGAGTTCATTTCTTCTTACTTTTCACCGTACTAACTACAGTCATAACTCTTGTTTAATTAGATGTTCAGTGTTGGCCAACAAATTGTCAGATGAACTTGACTTTTTCACAAGAAAATCAGTTTTCTTAAAACAGCTGTCACTTTGTAGGTTTAGTTAATCGGTACTTAATATTTGTTGCCTATATTTTGCCTATATTGCTTATTTTTATTTATTTTTTTTTTTTTTCATTTTGTCTAACTTGTAACCATTTTGTATGCTTTATTAACTGCTTTTATTGTATATATTTTTTCATTTTGTACTTATCTAAAATGGGCTCCTGGCCCGTAAATAAATAAATAAACTCTTTTAAATAAAATATTTATTTCATTGCTTACTATTAGTGCCTTGAAAACTTATATATCCGTGTTCAACTGAATTTTTTTATTATATTTGTTCATTCTGCGACAATGGCATTATTATTATTAGTAACTTTTGTGATAATCTAATCGTAGCGCTTGCAAACGTTTGATTATATATAATCATACGTAATATAATTCTTACTTAAAAAAATTTCCAAGCATAAACCTAACCTAACCTAACCTACATTAAATAAACTAATAAATCATATATCCTGTGGTATTTATTTCAACAAAAAGGCATATAACTGTCCCAACACTTAAAGTAAAATTAAAATTAACACCAATAAGACCACTTATCTTAAGATTGCAGTATGATAATTTTTTAGTGATAAATACTTAGATTGGGTATGCAAGTTTTCGTTCAAATAGTTATGACAGTTCATATCAAATGAAAACAATAACTTATTATCCGGTGCATTTTAATTACAAATATTTAACAATATAACAAATATACCTTTCAAAATGCAACCACTTTGTAACAAATAATCATTTGGTCTCATAGGTACACGGTTTTGATGAACCTTGGTGTTTTACCCACGATGTAATTTTTAGGGCCACAAACCCTTAAACTAAAAGGCTAACACCCCAACCAAAAAGTACTTTCTTTAGGAAAAAGCATTCTAAAATTAACTTGATCATACAGAGTAATAATATAATATCTTCAATATTATGACATTTTTACTAAGAGATTTCACCAGGTAATAATACTTTTTTTTTTGTCATTTGTTTTCTGGTATTGGATTTCATAGCCTACTATCCTCAAAACGGTTTTTCTCAAAATTATCAGTGCAATTACAAAATTTCTCAAGCAGGTATGTGTGTCCGAATGCTAACTTGCAAAGTGGTTTTGGTCAAACTTGGCATGTCTTTCTTTTGTAAAGCTTTTGAACGAGTTTGTTATCCAGCCTAATCGGATAAAGTTTTCTTGACAAAAATGTTATTTCCGAAAATAATGAAGATATTTTGATGAGTTTGGTGCACATAATACCTTTAGTAGAGACTTAACTATGTACCAAAATTGGAGTTTTTGGTTTAATTGGAAATGAATATATTAGATTAAAATTTTTGTCTGAAAATTCGCTACCATAACACATTTGCTGTGTCCTGACCTTTTTTCAAATGTATGTAACTCTACAGTGACTCCTGTGTAGTAAACAAACTATATTGTCCATAACATATCTAGGCCGATAAATTAATTTTTTCTCTAGCGGGTGGTGGTGAATTGTTTTTTATAAATTGTCCATAAAGTTTCCTGCTAACAAAGGTCTGGATTCTCAACCATGTTGTTGGACATTTGCATTGGTATAGTATTTCAAACGAGGTTTGACATTCACATCACATTCTTTTTGTTGATCACTGTCATCTGTAATTTGCATTGACATGGATTTTTTTATAAATCTCAATTAACGTTATTAAAATATTTCTTGATGAACACATTAAACCAGCCATGTTACACGGTTTTCTGCCACATTTATTAACACAAAGTTAGCATTATGAAGCTCCAATTCAAGCTATACACTCTCTCAAGTCTGCCAATTACGTGTATTCAAACAAAATTAGCCAATTTATATGACCGTATGTAGCAGGTTTAAAGTTAAGTGTCAATATGGTAATGTATTAGACATACCCCACTTGATAAAAAAAAGTCTGGGCGCAGCATTATGGTAGTCAATTTTCATAGAAATGATCTGGCACCAAATATTGTATTATAACTTTTTTTTGTAACATAGAAATCTAAATTTTGGTGTATAGCTTACTTTTTATATCGTAAACCTACCTACCAAATTTGGTTACCATAGCTTTTTATTTTTTGAGAAATTTTTTTCGAAAGAAAACTCAACATTTTCCTGGAAAACCTGGTCCGATTTCCCTGGGTAACAAAACTTATCCAAGCCACTTATAAAAGCACGGTACATGCCAAATGTGATCAAAATTGGCCCATTATCTTTTGAGTAATCGGTGTGAGTTCAGCCTCTTACAGAGGTCGATAATTTTAAATAAATAAAGAAGTTTCTTAAGCGCATGGAATGTCTAGATACATGGGTGTGGATGACCATCGCTGTATCAAATAATGGTTTTAACCCTCCTGGATAGTGGTGTAATACATTTAATGCATATCTTCTCTAATCATTATTTCTGTGTCAATTGATCAAAAAAGAGTGTTAAGGCTACTATGTATGTGCTGATTTTTAGCGAATTCCCGCAAAAAAAATTGCTGAGATCGCGTCTTCTGAATTAAAAAAAAAATTTCTTCAAATGAGCGCGAACTAGGGCCCCCAGAATATTTGTGGTGAGTTTAAATTTTTATGTTTTCTTTCGAGAGATTTTTAGATCTCCAAAAATAACAAAGCTATGGCAACCAAATTTAGTACGCAGGTAGAACATATACTATCTACCAAAACTCAGATCTTTCCGTGATTTGAAATATTTTTAGGTATATAAATTCGCTTCCATAATGAACTTGCTGTGCACATACTTTTTTCTGTTGTCTTGTTTTCAGTCATACTGAAAATACATTTTTGCATTGCATTTTTTCAGTGTTGCTGTAACGACTTGGCACGACACAGGACAATCCCGCAATGCAGCAACCAGTGAGCGCGGAGTTTGGGGCATCTGCCACTTACCATAACCCCCACATTACAAACCCTACAACCACTAACAGTAGCGAGCAGTCGCCTGGGGCAGTTAAAAGCTACGATGACTTATTTCCTGCTCTGCCTGAGTCCAGCAGTCCACAACAAAATCACAATCCTATGGGACAATGGAACAATAAGATGAGGGTCAGTTCTTCCACTATTACACAGGTTTTTAGGTAAATATTTTTTCTATTATTGTTTATGGTGTACTTTTTCATGTATAGGTAAAGCAAATATAAATTAAGTCAGATGATTCTAGGATTTACCGTCTTATTTGTCTGCTGAAGCGCATTTGACTACTCAGTTAAAGTGGTCAACAAAAAGATCAGCAAAATCAATTTTTAATAACAAATTTTTAATTAGCTGTTGCTGTTTTAAAACTTGACGTTTTTTATGTAGTTTGCACTGCTCAAAAATCCACTTTCCGATAGAATTATGTGGAACATTCTGAAAAGTTGTGTTTGAAGTAGTTGCAATCAAATTGAACATTTATTTAAAAAATTGGTGATATTATTTATGGTCTCTTTGTAAACTATTAACTAACCGGTCACATTATACACAGATAGTATGTGCCCAAATACAGTGCATACTGAAGAAAGAGAAGTTACTGGGACTCGAACCTAGGGCCGTTGACTTTAGAAGTACCTATTTCTAGCATTGTGCCACTGGGCCTGCAGTTATTTAGTTGAACAATTAATCACAACTTAAAAAATATTATGTGATTTTGATCAAACCTGCTAGGTTTGCATAAATAGCTTTAAAGAGTTCATAAATTAGCCCAATTGAACTAATTTCTCTATAAAAAAAAACTGAAACCTGCTTTCGAATTTGTTTTTGCAACTCCATATAAAATAAAATTCTGGACGCAGCAAGTGCGTTATGGTAGTGAATTTTCATAAAAATGTTTTTAATAACAAATATGTGTTTTTTTTTAAGAAAGCAGGCATCAAATTTGGTTACCAGTATAACCTATATAGTAAAAACAATGTGGCATGTTTCATCAAAATAACTTTATTGTGTGAAAATGTACTAAAATTTCCAAAAGTAAACTTAAAGTGTTCCCGAAAAAACACGTTTCTTGGTCAACCTTATAGGTTAATAGCAAATTGAGCTGTTCAAATATGAAACATTTGATCAATATTCGCTACCATAACGCACTTGCTGCGTCCAGGATTTCTTTTCTTACAAACATGCATTATATTTCGATGGAAAATGCAAAAATGCAATAACATAAGGCATGTTTGATTAAACAAAAGGAAATTTGTATCACCAACGACTTATGGGCCACCCTGTGATTGTAGAAATATTATTTTAAGATGTAGCTCAAGACACCCTATAATTAATATATACATTTTTTTTCATATCTTATATAATAACGGATATATTGAGCTTTATTGATTTTTTACGAAAATTCGACAAAAATTATATACCATTAAACGATAAACTCTATAGCTAAGGCTACTGCCAAGTATCAGAGAAAGGGTCTATTTGAAATGAATTTTCTGCAAATATTTTAGTAAAATGAAGGACAATGACGGTTGAAAGTAAGACTTTAGGGTTTGTAAAACATCCTTCTTGAGACATTTTATTTCTATAGCCCGTATTAGATTCAAGTTACTTGCCTAAATGTTGCCAATTTTGACATTTTAAATCGCCACTTTGACGTTTTGAGGAAAACCCCAATTTATTTTTCTTTAAATGCTTATAACTTTTTTGTCTTTTGAGCTACATAGCTAAATTTGGGTAGGTAACTTACTTATAAGGATATAAACCTGCGTACCAAATTTGGTTGCCCTTACTTTGTTAATTCCGGAGATATAAATTTTTTTCGAAAGAAAATACAAAATTTTCCGGGAAAACCTGGGCAGATTTTCCTGGCTAACGAACTTATCCAAGCCATTTGCAAAAGAAATTTTTTCACTAAATTTAATCAAAATCGGCCCATTATTTTTTGAGTTATCGGTGTGATATATATATATATATATATATATATATATATATATATATATATATATATATATATATATATATATATATATATATATATATATATATATATATATATATATATATATATATATATATATATATATATATATATATATATATATATATATAAACATATAAAAATTGAAACTGAACCCGGATATGTTTTCTGGGGGGCCTAATTAACGCTCATTTGAAGAAATTTTTTCAAAATTCAAAAGTCGGGATCTCCTCATTAGTGAATTTTTTTTAAGAAAATTCACTAATACCATCTATCTAAACTAAAGTTTTTAAGTTAAAGTTGAATTAAATTAAAAACACCTAATTTTTTTTTTTTGAAAATTCGTTAATATAACTCACTGCGCTTGGATCATTTTATACAGGAGGCCAAAGGTTTGAATTTGGCATTGGAAAAGCTTGACACCGTTATTACCAGCTGGCATATTTTACTTTCATTTCCACTGTGTAAAGCGATTGATGTAACTAGAATCATAATAGCCGGTTTCTGTTTTGATTTTGTTTGATATATGGCAGCTTTTTCATGAAACAAATTTGGGGGTTAAAGACTTGATTACAACGAGTACACAAGTATATAACTGCTCCATAATGAACTCAGATTTGAATTGTATCAGAAAACTCTGGACGCAGCAAGTGCGTTATGGTAGTGAATTTTCATTAAAATGGTTTTCATAACAAATATGTCTTTTTTTTTTAAAGAAAAGCAGGCATCAAATTTGGTTACCAGTATAACCTCTATAGTGGGAACAATGTACCACATTTTATCAAAATAACTTTGTTGTTGGAAAAAGGGCAAATATTTTTCGTAAACTAACTTAAAATATATCCGAAAAACTGGCCCGATTTTCCTGGCCAACGAACTTCTTCAAGGTATTTAGCCACCTACCAAGATATAATTATTTACAAAAGGCTTTTCGACATAACTTACAAAAAAAAATTGTAAAGAACTTTTTAAACACATTTTTTTTACAATAACTTATTAACATTAGGTACTAATTACCAAAATTTTACAAAACTTTCACAAACAATGATTTCTACATAAACAAATAAAGTTCGCTACCATAACGCACTTGCTGCGTCCAGAATTTTTTTTCTTACAAACATGCATTATATTTCGACGGAAAATGCAAAAATGCAATAACATAAGGCGTGTTTGATTAAAAAAAAAAAAGAAAATTTGTATCACCAACGACTTATGGGCCATCCTGTGATTGTAGAAATATTTTTTTAAGATGTAGCTCAAGACACCCTATAATTAATATATACAAATTTTTTTCATATCTTGTATAATAACGGATATATTGAGCTTTATTGATTTTTTACGAAAATTCGACAAAAACTATATACCATTAAACAATAAACTCTATAGCTAAGGCTACTGCCAAGCATCAGAGAAAGGGTCTATTCGAAATGAATTTTCTGGAAATATTTTAGTAAAATGAAGGACAATGGCGGTTGAAACTAAGACTTCAGGGTTTGTAAAACATTCTTCTTGAGACATTTTATTTCCATAGCCCGTATTAGATTCAAGTTCTTTGTCTAAATGTTGCCAATTTTGACATTTTAAATCTCAACTTTGACGTTTTGAGGTAAACCCCAATTTATTTTTCTTTAATTGCCTATAACTTTTTTGTCTTTTGAGCTACATGGCTAAATTTTGGTGGGTAACTTAGCTATAAGAACATAAACCCGCGTACCAAATTTGGTTGCCCTTACTTTGTTAATTCCTGAGATATATTTTTTTTTTTTTTGAAAGAAAACACACACACACACACACACACACACATCATTCAATGCGGAAGTACAAATTTCAATTAATAAACCCCTATATCTCACCTTTTTGCTAAAGCGATTTTGCTCGAAAACAATCCGAAGCATTCATTAATGGACTGCAACCTGTGTACAAAATTTGAAGTTGATAGCTCAATCGCTTTAAAAGTTATCGCGGGATTTGACGGACCGACGGAGGTATTTTTTTCCTTATAAATCAGTTTTTTAACTAAGATGCAATATCATATCAGGTTTTTTTACAATTTTTGATTATTTTTTTTCGAATTTCCGTTCTCTTTACCATACTTCCACATGTTTAAGACGATGTGGAAGTAATAAGTTAATGAGTAATTACCTACTGCATAATCTTACCTGTAACTCTACGAAAAACATCTCCGTTGCTGTCAAAGCTAAAACATTTTTAAATTGCCAAATACAACATGAAAGATCCTATATTATTACAGTACAATTTCTTCTATTTTAAACATTAAATTGTTAATAGCCATTGACACTAACATTTTTCCACGATTTGCATACCACCATCTCTAAATAGCGTTTCTTTTATATGTTAGATGTCATTCGACCTTCAGTCAGTAAACACAACCTTAGAATACAGATGATACATTCAGAATACAAGGACGACCATGGCACTCACGATCCGGTATAGTACACGCGAAGTAGAAAAACATGTGAGAACCTATTACTAGAACGCAAAGTTGCTGGGCCCAACAACGTACTAAGCATATAATGTATATTTCGAGCAGGCTAAACAGTGATATATTAATATATACAGGGCCACACAGAGTATGCAAAATATATAAAACTTTATTTTTCTTCTCAGACACTACCCCTCTCTAGTTGTTCATTAGAGTGCTAAGCAAAGTAACAAAATACACGTATTTGAGTCTTTATTGAGTTTTGGTAGCGAATTTTCATTATATCCTTCAAAATTCAATAAGTCAATTTGCTATTACCCTAAGTTTTGTTGGCTAGGAAACCGACATTTTAAGTTTATTTTCGCAAAATTTTTGTACATTTTCAAACAATAGGTAATTTTGATAAAATATGGCACATTTTTTCTACTTTATAGGCTATATCGGTAACCAGATTGATGCCTGCTTGCATTAGAGATACATATTTGCTATTAAAATATATATTATATATATATATATATATATATATATATATATATATATATATATATATATATATATATATATATATATATATATATATATATATATATATATATATATATATATATATATATATATATATATATATATATATATATATATATATATATATGTGTGTGTGTGTGTGTGTGTGTGTGTGTTGATAATCTTGTTGTGTGAACATCAGGCGACAGTTTCCTCGCATTTTCTGATGGTTATTGTTGAAATTAAATATTGAAATTTGTATCAGTGTGATGGTTTATTCGAGTGCTGTTTGGAAAGTTAGTCTGTTTTATTAGAAACGGGTAGCTTAGAGTGTTATTTTGAGTTATCCATTGCCTTTCCTTGGATGTGTTGAATGGTAATCTCCCGTTATCGGAATTTTGCTGATAAGCTTTACTTTGGGTGGTGTGCTGATAGCTGTGCATAAAGACCTTGATTCTGCTAGGATTGCTGGTGATATTTCACTCAATGAAGTTTATGTGTTTGTGAGGATAGGAAGGCTGAGCCTCATTTTTGGTGTTTGTTACATTCTACCTAGTTCAGAAGTTGCTATATATGAACATCATTGTGATTCAGTCGATCGTGTTTTGTCTGATCATCCCAATTCTGAGGTCGTTGTCTGTGGGGACTACAACCTCCCAAACGTTGCCTGGACAAGCAGTGTTGAGAGTGCTCCAGTTATTAGTGGTTACAGTCCATCAGCCTCACTTGTTTCAAACTGTTTTGGCTTTTGGGGCTTGTTCCAAAAAAAATTTGTACTTAATGAATTGAATAGATCTTTAGATTTAGTTTTTGGTAATATAGTTAACATATGTCTTGGTGCGTCCTTGGATCCGATTTTTCCTGCTACTGCACATCATGTGCCCCTGGACATTTCTTTTTCACTTGAGACTCCTCCAACTGAACCCTATGAAGAGTATTTTTATGACTTTCGTAATGCTGATTATTATGCCATGAATTATTTTCTTTCCGAGTTTGACTGGGAATATCTTGAGTCATTGGAGATAAATGATGCTGTGAAATGCTTTTATGACATTCTGTTTAATGCTGTGGATCGGTTTGTTCCAGTTAAGTTGTAAAAAATCATGTTTCCCCTCCTTGGTTTAGTGTCGAGCTTAGAGGCATGATAACTGAGAAGAAAATGGTACACAGTCAATATAATAAATATGGTAGAATAGATGATTATATTAGGTTTTCTGGTCTCCGGGAGGAATGTAGGAATCTTCGTGATACTTGTTACAGAAATTTTATTGCTTATACTGCGAATAATTTTGAAACCAATCCGGGTTATTTCTGGTCTTATATTAACAAGTTGAGGATGGTTCATGATCTTCCTGAGGCTATGTATTATGGTGATGTTGGGAGTGATTATTTTCATAATTCGGTGGGTCTTTTTGCTAGTTTTTTCTCATCTATGTATGAGGGTCAAGCTGGGAGTGTCAGTCCCGATCCTCTTTTGCGTGAGTTGGTAAATATGACTGTGCCTAGTGTTAATTCTGCTGATATCATTGATCGTATTTGTAATTTGAAAGATAAATTTACTTACAGTCCAGATGGAATCCCCTCCCATCTACTAAAATCTTGTGCCTTCACCTTGGCAATTCCACTGAGGATTCTCTTTAACAGGTCTTTGTTGTCTGGCGAGTTTCCACATGTTTGGAAACATTCTTATTTGATGCCCGTTCATAAGCAGGGACCAAAGCATTTGGTTACTAATTATAGAGCTGTTTGTATTCAGTCAGAGATACCCAAACTACTTGACTTTTTTGTCTCTAGACATATAACTTGGGAATGCAGACATGTTTTCGTCGAACAGCAGCATGGTTTTCTTAAAGGAAGATCTACAACAACCAACCTTCTTCTTTACCAGAATGTATTGGTCTCAGCTTTTGAGGATAGGTTACAGGTTGATTCGGTGTATAGAGATTTCTCCAAAGCGTTTGATAAGGTTAATCACGCCTTATTATTGTCAAAACTTGCATTGTTGGGTTTTAATGCCAATTTGTTGTCTTGGGTACGCAGCTTCCTTACGGGTAGGTCCCAGAGTGTAAAGATCAGAAACTTCATTTCTGATAGTATTACTGTTTCTTCAGGGGTTCCTCAGGGTTAACATTGTGGACCAGTCCTCTTTAATCTTTTTATCAATGATGTCATACATTCACTTACGCATAGTCAGATTTTGATGTTTGCTGATGATATCAAAATTTTCAAGATTGTTCGTTCCAGACAGGACGCTTTACTTTTACAGGAAGACTTAAATCGTTTTGCTCGGTGGTGTGGTGACAATCTTCTGACTCTGAATGTTGATAGGTGTTTCTGCATTACATTCACTAGAGCTCAGTTTCCCGTTGACTTTGTGTACTTCATAGGCTCTAATGCTTTACAGCGGAAGGAAATTATTAAAGACTTGGGCATTGTATTGGATAGGGAATTATCTTTTAAGGATCACATAGAATACATAGAATCTAAAGCATATAAAATGTTGGGATTTATTCATAGATCAACTCTGGATTTTTCATGCAATAGCTTGAGAAGACTGTATTGTGGTCTGGTTCGCTTTTTGTTGGAATGCTCTTCTGTAGTCTTGAGTCCGAATTATAGTGTTTATATCAATCAGCTTGAGGCCATACAAAATAGATTCATAAGAATTGGTGCTTACAGAATGGGCTTGCAGAGAAATGATCTTAATTTTTCTTATTTGCGGAATCGGCTGCACTTGCAGTCACTCAGTGGTAGAAGGATTGTCAGTGATGTTTGTTTTTTGCATAAATTATTAGTGAATAAAATTGATAGTCCTTCTTTGCTTGAGTTTGTCTCTCTAAGGATTCCGGACCGCACGAGAGCAAGGGAGGTTTTTGTGGTTCCCTTCCATCGAACCAATTATGGCTTTTTCAGTCCAATGTCAAGAGTAGCGAGAGCTGCAAATGAGTATTCGGGGCTCTTGGATATGTTTAATGATTCTGACCGTTCAATTAGAGGCATTTTGAGAGGTGTTATTGATTGAATTGTCATACATACGGTCTACTGGTACTACATTTTACTGAAAATTCACTTCCATAACACACTTGCTGCGTTCAGACTTTTTATTCCTTAACCATATTACCTTACACCTTTCTTCATCCCTACGTGGGCCACCAGGGTTAATTGGTGGAACACTCATGGAAATGGAGCAAAACCAAAGCCTTGGAAAAATGCCGCTGCCTGGGGTACACCAGGGCATGTCTGGAGCCGGTGCTGGACATGACCAGCATGTGGGACGTCGGTGGCGGGGTGCTGATGAGGCGGGCTCCTGTCATCCAAGAAATTAGAGCCCAAAATCAACTGCAGGGGAGGCTAGTAAGACCAAGAGCTCCACCCACGGAGGATGCTGTGCAGGAAAATCAGCCAGCGCTCACCCGGATGGGATTACCAAGACGACGCATGAAATGGACTATGGATATGAATGAAACAATTATGCGCATTTACTACAGAGTAACACAACCTTGACAACAGACGACCAGCTTTAGGCAACAACTTCACACCGAATTTCTCAGAGTGTACCCACACATACAGGTGAACCAGTAGAGAGTAGCGGATCAGTATCGTGTCATTTTTTTTCCCCTCGGGGCTCGTCCGTGGCTTCGCCGCCCCGATAGCACTGCAGCCTTTGGTTTATTGTGCATGCCCTTAGTCTTTTTACTCCACCCATTCCAAAATCACTGTCCCTTGAACTAGTCTGCACAGCGATTGGTTGGGTGAAGTTTTATATTACTCTGTCTCCGGTCTAGACTGACCGTAGATCAGTTGTCTTTTGCGGTCCAGAGCTTTACACTCGCACAAGATGTGCTGGGCTGATTCCTCCACCTCGCCGCAGAGTCTGCATGCGAGGTCCCCCTCGAACCGCCCCATTTTATGAAGGTGTTTCTTGACGGCCATGTGTCGCGTCAAGAGACCTGTTATGTTTCTGAGTTGTCCTCTGCTAAGATTTAGCTACTCCACAGCTCTCTTTGAACTGGGTCCGTCAATTACTGACTTCCCATGTCTGAGCCCTGGACAGTCTGCCCAGTACACCTTGTGTTATTTTCTGACCCAGGACTTAATGGCTCCCCTGGCCATGCTCTTTGTCACGCCCAGAACCGGTTCTGGTCCCATAAATGGTTCTGCTCCCATAAATGGTTCTGCTGACCCTCTCTTCGCGAGACTGTCAGCTTCTTCATTGCCTTTGACCCCCCGAGTGACCCGGCACCCAGATGAGGGTGACCTCATTCTGCCCAGCCAGGTCGCTCCTCTCGTCTCTGCACTCAGTCACCAGCCAGGAATTTAACAGTGGCTACTTAGGGCCTTAAGGGCTGCCTGGCTGTCTGTGGTTATGAGGATCCACTTGTTGGTGTAGCCCCTCATCTTGTTCTCCCGCACACAGTGCAGGATAGCGTACATTTCGTCCTGAAAGACTGTTACATGGGCTTCGAGGGAAATACTATGACTTACCCTCGGTCCTTCCGAATAAACACCTGGCCCCGTCCCACGCTCTCCGCCGGATCCGTCCGTGAACCAGTCGAGCGTATCCCGTGGTATGCCCGGCGTCTCTTCCCGCCATGCCTCGCGGTACGGGATTTCCACTGTAAAGTTGTTTTCCCTGCAGGTTCGAAGGCTCGCGAAGTTTGACCTCATTTCAAGCATGGGCTCCTTCACGATCTCCTGAATTTTGCAGTGACCCCTGAAGCCTGGGTTGATCTTCAGTCTACCATTGCATTTTGGCCACGTTGAACAGCTTACGAACCTGCGTCCTCCTTTGCCTGAGGTCCTCGTTCCACCACAGGACGTTCCTGGTGGACGCCCTCATTTTCATGGGGCAGTTGGCGTTATAGTCAGAGGTGATTGCGTCTCGCACTTGGGCTGCCGCAATCTCGAGGTCTATTGAATTATCTATGGTACTCTTAACCCCCCTGCAGTTCCACTGCTAGGTCTGCCCTGTAGGCTTCCTAGTCCGCCTTGCGAGGGTCCCGGTACCATACCGTTTGTCTTTCGACTTTGGCGGTTTCAAACCAGATGTATCTGTGGTCTGAGCTATTGACTTTCCCAGACACAGCCCAGTTCTTAACAAAGTCACCCAGGAACTGGCTGGAAAGTGTTAGGTCTAAAACTTCCTCACGGCGTGTTCTGACGAAGGTCAGTTTATTAATATTACCTCTATTTAATATGTCTAAATTAAATTTCATAAAGAATTGTAGAAGTGACTCACCTCTAGAATTTGTGTCCGAGCTTCCCCACAACTCCTGGTGTGCGTTGGCATCCATGCCAATGATGGTCTGCCATCCACCTGCTCTCTACCCACCATCAGCTGCTCCAATTCGCTGGGTGGAGGAGGGTCTGTGCTGTCCCCTGGTAGATAGGCTGATCCGACAGTAATGTCCCTCGGCCCATCCGCTCCTCCACTTTGAATTTTGATTCGTTAAAGGCAGAAACTATATCCCTTCCCTGACAAAAATGCAGGCCCTCGGGTTCTCGCTGGATCTGCTGTAGATGAGCTTTTCAGCAGATCCGCCGAGTTCGTTGATCTCTCCTTTATAGGAGTACGGTTCCTGGATGAGGGCCACATCTGTGTTCCTCAGAGCCATCAGTAGTCCGGCCGTGGCTGCCCTACTGTGTTGGAGGTTGACCTGAAGGAACCTAAATTCCATCAACCTCCGGTTACTGCATTTGGATAGTGCTCATTACACTTTCTGCAACTTTCTGCATGTTCTAGAAATAATTTTGTTACAGTGACCATACATGTAAAACAGATTTAAAACTTGTTTGTTTGTATAAGAATTCGACATTTTTAAATAATATATTACATACAAACACAGAGACAACAAACTTGTAAACGGACGAATGTTATTTTGACAAGGAATCTTGGCTGTTTAAGGTCATGACTAACTAGCAATAAAACATAGCTTTCCATTCCTAGCATTATTCTGTTTTTTTGCTAATAAGTCCAAAACCGTTAAAAATAGGTATAACATCACAGTATACTTTAAGATAGAGAATTAACTGATCCTTCGGGTTTCACTATAAAATACAGGTGTTCCATTTAAAATTTCCGCATAACTTGCATTTTAATGTTCTACAAAAAGTCTATTATATTGTGGACACCAGTATGCATCAACTTAGTTCGCATAACATTTTATGATATAGTAACATAATAAGGAACAACCACCGAAAAATCAGGCCTCCAGCTATGCTGGTTGAAAAGAAAACATTTTAGTGAATTTTCTTTAAAAAAATTCACTAATGAGGAGATCCTGACTTTTGAATTTTAAGTGAGTGGTGAGACACGAAGCACGTGCCGCCACCTAGTTGCGGAACCAAGTAGTATGTTGTCACAGCAGCTCCAAATAACACAAAGTGTTAAAAAATAGAAATAATAATAATAATAATAATAATAATAATAATATTAATATTAATAATATTAATAATATTAATAATATTAATAATATTAATAATATTAATAATATTAATAATATTAATAATATAATAATAATAATAATAATAATAATAATAATAATAATAATAATAATAATAATAATAATAATAATAATAATAATAATAATAATAATAATAATAATAATAATAATAATAATAATAATAATAATAATAATAATAATAATAAGGTTTATTGATAAGTTGTAACAAACATTTACAATCAGATACAAAAGGTTACCAAATAAATATACACAATATAAAAATATATAATTAACATTAAATAGAAAGAAGTAATTACCAAATCAATAAACGTGCATGTCGTACATTCAAAAGTAATCAGTTAACAATGATCTTAATAGTTATAAGCTTTAGACATCTTCACAGAAGCAAACTTGCTTGTTAGCGAAAATGTCTATGCGACATGATAATCAAACGGAAAAATACAACACAAAAAACTATCGTGATATTAGTGTAGAGTATCATAAAGTAAACAATTTGTGGCCGCGTTCTACAATTAATAAAAGTGAAAAACAGCAAAACCAACTCCACATGCCCACAGCATACAAAACAACACACAACAGGACTATGACTGTCAAGGAAGTAAAACCCAGAGTAATTGACAGTCCGGAGATAAAATACCCTCGAAAAAAACAACACCAACTCAACCATAATAACCCAACATTTTAAAGCTGCATCCGGCCATCCCCGACCATTGATCAATCGACATCGCCACAAAACTCAACGACTCCCTCCGCAAAACGAGAGACAGAAAATAAAAAAGGTATAGATACTTTAAAAACCCAGAAATACAGACTCACTCAGTAATCTGTGGTCAAATCATACTCAGTTATATTCCATCTATTCACATACATACTTGCTCGTGCGCGCTCGTTCGTAAACTTCACACCTTCATTCTCTCACACACACACACACACACACCTACACACACACGCGCGCACACACACACACACACACACACATAGTCTCAGACACATCCATACTAGCACACATGCACACAATGATCGATTAAAATCAAGATCTACCAGAAGGGTCGACAATTAAGAGAAGGCAACCACCCAACCGATAACACTCCTCGGTGTATTAAGCAGCCATAGTTGAATCCTTTTTTATAAAGCCTATAAGAATTCGTAGATCTTATATCAAGGGGCAGGGTATCAAAGAGTCTCAAACCAATATACACAAAACTACGCTGGCCAATCCTTTTTTCCGCCCTGTACTTTTTCGTGACAATATTTTTGTACCTCGTAGAGTATGCATGTTCTGCAAAATTAACAACACCTTTGTGTCTGTAAATATACAGTAAGATAGCACGACAGTACAGTTTCCGCACATCCATTACTCCGGCCTCCGAATATAGCTCATCACTGGGGTAGGTAATGTTTCTGCCATATATAATTTTTAATATCCACCTCTGAGTTGTTCCTACCTTTCTCAAGTATGTTTCTGATGTGCTTCCCCACGCCAATATTCCGTATAAAAGCTGCGACTGAATGAGAGCAGAGTAAATAGTCTTAAGGTAAGTGACTTCCAGAAATTGCTTTAATCTCTTAAACTTCGAAAGGAAGCTCCTCAGTTTCTGTATTACTTGATTTGTCTGCCTGTCCCACCTCAGATGACAGTCAATATTCAAGCCCAGATATTGTATATTCCTTGTTTCACTTATCTGATCAGAACCTACAGACAAGTTCCCCAGTCTTGGCATTCCACTGGCATATGAACTGAATGGCATGTACTTAGTTTTGTCCCAGTTTATGGACAATAGGTTTTGGTTAAACCATGTTTTTAATGTTTTTAAATCTGTCTCTGCTTCCTGTTTCAGAGATAATCAATCCGAGGCGGTGTACAAAATAGCCGTATCGTCAGCATAACTGACGATCTCTCCTTCTGACGGTAAGAGAAGCATGTCATTTATGTACATGTTGAACAGTAAAGGCCCCAACACCGTGCCCTGTGGAACTCCACACTCCACCTGTTCATAGCAGCTAAAGTTATTTCCTATTTTCACACATTGTTTGCGGTCGGTTATGTAGCTCTTAAGCAAATCAAATATTTTCCCCCGAAATCCAGTTCTATGCAGTTTAGCTAGCAATTTTGGGTGGGACACCGTATCGAATGCCTTCGCTAGGTCCAGAAATACACACAAGGTTGGCCGGCTCTTATCCAGACTGTCATAGAGTTTTGAAGGAAGAAATGCCATGGCATCCTCAGTAGATCGTCCCTCGCGGAATCCAAACTGGCGATCGGACAACAATTTATATTTTGTAATAAAAGACACTATTCTAACTTTTAAGACTTTTTCGAATATCTTTGCTATATTAGATATAAATGTTATCGGCCTATAATTGCCCATTTCAGTGGGATCACCCCTCTTGAAAATTGGGGAAATGATACCGATTTTGAACGTTTCTGGAAATGTCCCTTCACATATACACTTGTTGAACAGGTAAGTAAGTGGTCTGGTTATCTCATCGCAGATTGTCCTTAGTACTCTAGCCTCCAGTCCATCGTAACCCGGTGCCCTTTTTTCCTTCAGTTCAAGTATCTTCTGTTTCACTTCGCTCTCTGTTATTTCATCGATATACATGCTGTTCTCGATTGTATGTTCATTTGTCTGAACAGCAAATAGATTCTGTTTGGAAACTTCGGCTGCTAGTCTTCCACCCACTTCTCTGTAGTACCCATTAAATGCGTTGGTGATAAACGTTTGGTCACAGTATCGCTGACTATCGACCGTGATCACCTCCATCCGGTTTCGCGTCCTTTCCTTGGATCCACAAAAATCATCCACTGTCCTCCAGACAGCTTTTGAACTTTTGGCACTGTTCCGTATTGCCTGTCTATAATAGGAAGCTTTTGCCGCTCTGATAATCCCCGTCAAGGAGTTTCTGTATTCTTTGTATCTCTCCTGTAACTCCACGTCGTCGTGACTCTTCTTTGTCATCCTGTACATCTCGTTCTTAGTCTGGATTGACTTTATCAGAGCCTTAGTTATCCAAGGATTCCTTGAATAGGTTTTTCGAGTTTTCCGTCTCATAATCGTACATCTAGCAATGCGCAACCGCAGCTGGTCCACAAATGATTTGGCCGCGTCGTCGGCACTGATATGCTGACGCATATCGGTCCACTCCTCCTTGATTAAATCCGCTTTAAGTTTCTTATAATCTATTATCTTCACATAATTTGCTTCACATTCCTGTGGTATCCTCATATCTGAATTTTTTAACTCTAAAAAGGCCATCACGGGATAATGATCGGTTATCAGGTTTTCAAAAACAACAGACTGTATGTCACACTCCGCAGCGGGACACCTGATGAATATGTGGTCCAGGCATGAACTCGAGTTCCCCCGTACCCTGGTAATGGTGTTCACATAAGACACGTATCCAAACTCATACAGTGTGTTCAAATACACATTTGATATATCGTCAGTGTCCAGTATATCGATGTTGATGTCACCCACAAACATACTGATGTTGTGTGTGCCCAAGTGATCAGTGCAAAAAAACCCGTAAAGATCCGAAACAAAAGTGGTGGCGTCTGTAGCTGGTGACCTGTAACAGCCAATTATACTCACAGTTTGGCTTTTGCAACTTATGTCCACTCTCAGTAAGTTGGTACACCCTAGGGGTATAACTCTATGAGTGTATTTCAACGTGTCTCTAACGTATATAACCACACCATCATTTTGGTTTAAAGCACCACTGTTATAAACCATGTCGTAATCCCGCAGCTTATAAGCGTTAACATCTGTAATTCGCCACGTTTCTGTAAGTACTATGATATCAAACTTGCAACTTATATTCGCAAGCATAATAGACAATTCATCAATATTCTTATCAAGGCTACAAATGTTATTGTGAAAAATGCTCAGGTCAAATCTCCCACCGCATATTTTCCTATTCAATTCGTTAAAATCTTCAACAGACTGTGTACTCACAACATTTGCACCATATTCTCTTATATATTCATCCATGGCAGATCCCTCCTTTCTCCTCTCTTCCTCGCACAGGATTTCAGAAACCGTAGTTCAAAAAATATTCCCCACACATTCAACAGTCATACACAACATACGCACAGCAAGAGAAACAAAAGACAAGGAAACAGAATCCCAAACCAACACAAAAGTCAGAAACAAGAAAAGTCAAGACAAGAAACCCCCAACACAACCAGCAGCCACGCCGTACAAGTCAAAAAATTTTGCTCAAGAGCAACTTATATAATATCTACCCTAAATTGTCTCTAGATTAATAAAATAAAACAAATATTAGTTATTAATAATGATCCGCACAAATTTTAAAAATCAACTTAAAATCGATCAGATATACTTAAAAATGTATTACTCTATCACCTTCTATAATCAGAATATAAAAGTAGACTCACAAAATGTTATACACATATATAATGCACTCAAAATCTGTCAGATATACTTAAAAATGTGTTACTCTATCACCTTCTATCAGAATATAAAATAGACCTACAAAATGTTATACACAAATATACAGACACAAATCAGAACGCATACCGCGATAGAAACGATTAAAGTGTCTTAAAAATTAACCACAGACGATAAAAATCAACAAATCTAACAACTATATATGTAGGATTAGCAACCAGATAGTCCCGAATCTAAAACGAGCAACCATTCACATGATAAAGCCAAAGTAGAAAAAGCGAACAAAAAAATAAATACATATATCTCCTATTTCTTCAGTTTCTTGTCTAAAGAGGAACTTTGGGAAAGAGCCCGGACACCTGTCTTGTAGGTGGCTCTGGTAATCACCTTCTTAGTTGCAGTGGGTGTCCTATCCCTCGATGAACCTCCAGCCACCTGTATGGCCTGTCTTGCGACGATCGGTGTTGATGGCGCGCTACTTGATTGAGTGTTCCACAGCCGACTTCTCCTCTCTCTCTATGTCCTCGAGCTCACCAGGTTTATATACACTATCGTTAACGTATAGCGAACCCCGCTTTATGTAGGCTTTAAACCCTTTAGACCTTGCCAGTCGTAAGTGGCTTCTGAGGATGTATTGTTCCCTCTGTTGACTCGATGTTAGATCGTTGCTTATATATACTCTAGAATTTTTCAACTTCTTGATGTTAGCAAACACTAATTTCTTATAAGAAGACAACGCAAACTCCACTATTATGGGCCTATTCGCGCTATCCCTTTTGCCAACAATGTGCACCCCATCGACTGCCTGTAGGCCCAGTTCGATATCAAGTTGACCCTCAATTTTTTTAACAATGAATTCTCTCAAATCCTTTCTGTCATATTCAACATGATCTATTCCATTTACAACAATATTGTTCCGCTTGTCTCTCCGTTCAAGGTATTCTATCTTATTCTCCAGCAATTCGTTCTCCTTTTCCAGCTGTTTTAGCTTTTTATCATAAGTTTCTAGTCTTTCTAAGAGATTATTCTCTAAAATATCTAGTCTTTTACCCAGGCTCTCAAGCAGTTCTCTATTTGATATTTCTCCATTCAATTCAGGCATTCTATATCTCTTCCGTTTATTTAGTTTTAAATTAAAATTTACGAATATCTTATCTGTCACCAGTAATCTGTAACAACATCCAAATATTCTGCTAATATTATACGAATCTCATGCATTCTCTATCGTTAAACTATTCTTTTAGGTTGTATAGAAATGACGCTATTTGAAGATACATAGACAATTTTTTAAACTCTCCAATGGTATAAATCGCACCAAATAACTCGCCCTTTTAGCCAATGAATTCCACAATTGATGACACAGAGAAACTTAACACTCCTATCACTACAGCAATAATTATTATATATATATATATATATATATATATATATATATATATATATATATATATATATATATATATATATATATATATAGTGAAGGGTCAAATCGGGATAAGGTTATCTTTCCCTAATATGGGGAGGTTCCCACGGGATAACCTTATCAATACGGCTTTTTACGGGATTTGCTCAGGCGCCAGCAGCGTGGGTTTAAAGGAAGACGCTGCACTCCCTCAGGACTATATATCTGTCCTCGGTTGCTATTTACAGCTACACGGACCTGGGGTAAACTTCAGTGGAGACAGGGTTCACCTAAGTCCTCAGGCGAAGTCCCTCGGGACTCCTTAATTATGGCCTATGTATTAGAGATCAGGATGTTACGTATTACGTTGGGGTGGATTGGTTGGGAAGCTTTAAATGAAATACCGTGTAAAACAAATAATCTATTTACAAAAGTATTGGTGGGGAAGTATTTACAAAATATATACAAAGAAATATTTACACAAGGGATTCTCCCGGTATACCCCACGTTTAAACTAACTTATTTGACAACAAATCAATTTATTAGAGACCAGAGGCAGAAACTGAAATATTCGCGAGTTATACGGACGGTATCACGAATAGGGGTGGTAAACTCGCGTCTTGTAAGCGGGCAGAAGCGTCCCGGGATCGCCGAAGCAAAGCACCGGACAGGTGGTCGGTTTAAGCAGGCATGCAATATGTGAATTGAAAGCCAACTCTAGGTGCAATATCAAGATCAGCTAACGGCTTGTTCTACTTTCTACTACCACTTAATTAATTACGGACCCTCAAGCATGCGTTGCAGTCATACAGACTCTCTACCACCGGAGGAAGTGTCTCCCTAAGGAGACGGATATTTCCCCTCGACAAAATAAAGGAGGTCCTCGCTATCCAGTTAAAAGAAAACACAACCTCCCAACGGCGTCTTCAGGACGGTCGGGATACCGGGTATCGCCAGACTGTTTCGGTCGCCAGGAATGGTGGAGACCTACTGCAGCCCGAAATATCCCTGCTGTCGTCCAGATCCAGGAGCACGAGAGCTGCGCCACAGGAGACCGCCTTGGGGTGATTTGACCGTGGCTAGACCGCCCCCCGGGTTCAAATCAACGTGCAGTCAGCCGCTTTGCTGGTGCTCTCGCGTTCTCGGGAAGACTCCAGCCCAGGAACGCAACCCTTTGCGCCTCCCGACGGAAACAAAGAAAGCTTTTCCCCCGAAGACTGAAAACGACAAGGTTTTCCCAATAATGTCAGTCGGACGGTCGGGACACCGGGTATTGCCAGACTGTTTCGATCGCCAGGAGTGGTGGAGACCTACTGCAGCCCGAAATATCCCTGCTGTCGTCCAGATCCAGGAGCATGAGAGCTGCGCCACGGGAGACCGCCTTAGGGTGATTTGACCGTGGCTAGACCGCTCCCCGGGTTCAAATCAACGTGCAGTCAGCCGCTTTGCTAGTGCTCTCGCGCTCTCTGCAAGACTCCAGCCCAGGAACGCGAGCCCCGGCTCCCCCAGGGCGCTCCGCGGATACAGACAGAAGCGAACGATGGACCTATTTGTCCGAAGCTCCTTTGCGGCCGCCTCTCTGAAATAAAACCACTGACAAACACAACAACATTCAATATCTTTTCCACACCTGGACTTTTAACGTCGCCTCTGGCGAAGGCCACCAAGCGCGCCCAGGTGTCCGCCGCCAGAGAGAGATGTCGATCCGTGGAAAACCCCTTTCATACAGGCCCTGCACCGTACAGCTATAGAGACAACGACCTACCTTGAACAATTGGACAACGAGCGGCCCGCTGAAGACGGCGTTCGTCGTCGGTCACCGTTCTCAACTCCTCCCAGCCGGTGCACTCAACAAGTGGCTGCTTCTCACTCTCTGACGGCCAGCCTGCTGGTTCCGTCGTCGACGCGACATACTCAAAGCTAAAAGAAACACACAAAATTCTTGACGAGACCTGGACGGTGGCTGGTTATTCTCCGTGACGGCCCCTGCGACTGCTGAAAGAGAACTAAACTCCCACGACCGGCCTGCTGAATTCGCTACTGAAATACACAATAAAACCAAACACCAAGAATCAAGACGCGGACGGTGGCTGGTTACTCTCCGTGACGACCCCTGCGACTGCTGAAAAAGAACTAAATTGTTCAACGTAGTGTTGGCCACTGACTGACTGATTCGACTCACTGAGTCGACTCCCACCGGTGAATCAAGTGAATCGATTCAGTTGCTGATACGACTTCCGAGTCCGAGTCACAGACTCACTCTCACTCTCAGGACTCTTGTTTACTGAATCCGATTCACTGATTCACCACTCACCAACTCATCTCATGATTGAATCGGAATCGGACTCGGAGATTTGAGTCTGAGACTGAGAATGGGAATCGCCACCTCGCAACAAGAATGGGTCGATTCCGATTAGGGTCTTGTACGTGACTTTTACAAAGTAGGAGAGATGATATGGTCAAGGTCAATGCCATAAAGCAATAAGCCATCTTGGCGCCTAAAAAACATTACCTGTATCTGCATGCTTTGTGCTTGAGAAACGCCAATGCTTTAATTAAATTATCAGTTATTGAGTATAATTTCTTATTCATACTAACTATTAAAGTAACTTAATAGTATTAAAAATTTAAATTTTCATAAAATACGCATAGGTATCTTAAAAACATTGTATAAAATAAAAGGAGAAATCTGTAAGACCACTCCTTTGTGCATTCTGATCATAGTTAATTTTCAATGTTAGTTGATTACCTATTAATATCAGTATTCTTTTAAAATGTTTTATTTCATTATATCTTACACTTGCCTTATTTAAGATATCTGTAGAATATTAAGAATTTAAAATATAGACACACATACTCCCTTTTTTAGTGAATTTTCTTAAGAAAAAATTTACTAATGGGGAGGTCTTGATTTTTAAATTTTGAAACATTTTTTTCAAATGAGCTCGAATTGACCCCTAGAACCCATATCAAAGGTCAGTTTCAATGTATATATATATATATATATATATATATATATATATATATATATATATATATATATATATATATATATATATATATATATATATATATTTCTGTGTGTTTGTGTGTATCACACCGATAACTCACAAAATAACGGTCCGATATTGATAAAATTTGACATGTACCTTCCTTTTGTAAGTGGCTTGGATAAGTTCGCTCGCCAGGAAAATAAAACCAGGTTTTCCGGGAAAATTATGGGTTTTATTTCGGAAAAAATTTGATCTCAAAAAATAGAAAAGCTATGGTAACCAAATTTGGTACGTAAGTTAGCGATATTAAAAAAAAACTATATGCTAAAATTCATATTTTTATGATACAGGAAAAAAATATTATGTGCGAGATCATTTCTATGAAAATTCACTACCATAACGCATTTTCCGCGTCCAGACTTTTGTATATTTATTTGTATTATTTTTAGTGACTGATGAACCGAAAGTTTCCCAAGAAAAGGGTTGCTTTAAGTTAATTATTTTTTTATCATTGTGCTATCTGAACATATAAAGTTTGAAACTAACCTCGGAAATATAGGTCTAACGGGAACAGGGACTAGTACGCGCTCATTTGAAGAAATTTTTCTAATTTCCAAAAGTCACAATCCTCGTTAACAACTTTTTTTTACAAAAATTCGCTAAAACATGATGTATTTTTGTCAAAATCTTTGTTTCTGAACAAAAAACTGGTTTTTAAATTTTAACTTATCCATCCATTGGGTATAATAGTGTATATATTTTTAAGGGCTTCTGTAATATATATATATTTTTGGTTAGATCCGCTTAGGAAAATAACAAAGTCGCAATTTTCGTTAGAAAATGTTCCTTTGCTCTCCATATATAAAGCACTGACAGATTGCTTACTATTTATTTCCATTATGTATATATGTAAATTTATAGCAACACAATTATGGTGAATTTAAAAAACAGTGACCCTTTTCCTATAACTTATATTGATTTTAATTTTAAAATTTATTACCAAATATTTGTAGCCAGCCGAATACTGTCGACTTATTTTGTATTTTACTTGATTTATAATAAGCTATAGGTACCACTTTATTAGAAAAACACAAGAAAGTCGCGATTTTTGTTAGAAAATGTTTCTTTACTCTGCATATAGGTATAAAGCACTGAAAGACTGCTTACTATTTAGTATTTAGTTCCATTATGTTGTATATATGTACATTTATAGTAAGATAATTGTTGTGAATTTATAAAACAGTAACCCTTGTATTATAATTTATATTTTAATTTTAAAATTTATTACCAAATAATAGTAGCTAACTGAATACTGTCGACTTATTTTGTATTTTACTGATTCATAATAAGCTACTTTACTAATGGCTTTTCAAACTGGCGACTCATTTTACGTTACGCTACACATGACAAAATAACGGTCACGGAACGGTTCAAGATTTGAGAGTTACAAATCACAATACATCAATAGCATTCTTGCTACTCTGATTCTAATTCAGTTATGAACGACTCATGAGTCTTGAACGAGGTGAGTCGACTTCCCAATGCGATTCAGTCATGGACGACTCCGAGTCTTGAAACAAATCATTAAATCATAAGTCGAGGTGAGTCGGGACTCGGACTCGGAGTCGACTCAGTGAGTTGAATCTTGGGACTCGACTCACTTAAAAGACTGATTCTTCCCATCACTAGTTCAACGGGTCACAGCCGACCTGCCGGCTCTCGCACGGTTCACAGTTTCTGCGCCGCGAGGTGGGCGTAGGTCGATGCAGTGGACCAGCCCATCTGTCCCTGTTTTCATCGCTTCGCATACCGAAGGATCCGCTTGGGCGATAATACACCGGTACCATGCCTGCCCCGCTCTCGAAACTATATTTTATCAAACATTTACGAATGTTTTATTAACAAAAATAAATTAAATTAAATACAGATGGTACGGATCTATTCCCCTGTTAACTAATTAGATTATCTAATGGCAATTACGTCACTTCGTGACAATATATATATATATATATATATATATATATATATATATATATATATATATATATATATATATATATATATATATATATATATATATATAATGTATCACAGTGATAACTCAACAAATAATGGGCTGATTTTGACCAAATTTGCCGAGTACCTTCCTTTTGCAAGTGCCTTGGATAGGTTTGTTAGCCAGGAAAATCGCCCCAGGTTTTTCCAGAAAATTTTGTATTTTCTTTCTGATAAGAAATTATATTTCCGGAAATAACAAAGTAAGGACGTGTCTTTGTATTATAAAGAGTGAACCATGTACCAAAATTTAAGTCTCTAAGTTTAAAGACAAAAAGTTATGGACAGTGAAAGAAAAAAAAAAAGTTTTCCTCAAAATGTCAGTCGCGATTTGAAACGTCAAAATGTTTAGGCAAAGAACGTGAAAAAAATACCGATTATGAAAAGAAAATGTTGCAGGAGAGTGTTCTGCGAACGCTCAAGTTTCAGCTTCAACCGTCATCAACCTTCATTTTACTAAAATATTTACAGAAAATTCATTTCAAATAGACCCTCTCTCTGATGCTTTGGCTGTATGTTTAGTTAAGTTTATGGTTTAAAGGTCTATAATTTTAAGCTAATTTTCGTAGAACAAATTCGTTAATCCATTTTTGAATTTTTTATCGGAATATGATGCATGTTTCTAAGAAAAAATCGAGACGCAGTAAGTGCGTTTTGGTAGCGAATTTTCGTTAAATCCTTCAAATTTCAATAACTCAATTTGCTATTAACCTAAGGTTTGTTGACTAGGAAACCAACATTTTAAGTTTATTTTCGAAAAATTTTTGTACATGTTCAAACAATAAGTAATTTTGATAAAATATGGTACATTGTTTGTACTACATAGGCTATACCGGTAATCAGATTGCATTTGCTATTAAAAACATTTTTGAAAATTCACTTCCATAACGCATGCTGCGTCCAGACTTTTTTATTTTATTAAGAGATGGTAGTAGCCAAATTTCTTAAAAAAAATTTTAATTCCTTAACGGCTGAAGGTATGTAAAAGATAGGTTATACAAAAAAAGTTCCAGAATGTTCCGTGGAATCCAAAAATGTCATAATATATAGGCTGTTCTATTGGAAAAATCAGAGGATCTGGCAACACCGCATTGTTAAAAATATTTTAAAAATGAAGATCACGGTTTGACATAAACATAACCTTAATTCCTACCATTTCACCTGGTGTATAGGTACCTAATCGGTAATTAAAGTTGAAATAGAAGAAAATGTAAAATAGTATTTTTTTAAAAGTTTTTACGGAAATTTGAACCAGTGGAAGCAAAGAAAAAAGTTCGGGACGCAGCAAGTGCGTTATGGTAGCGAATTTTCGTTAAATGTTTCAAACTTGAATAACTCAATTTTATATAATCTTAGAAAGTAGAAGTTTGGTATGTATCAAGGTCTTTCCCAAGGCAACATATCCACCAAATCTCATCAAAAAAGCTTTGTAATTTTCGGAGATAAAATTTTTTCGAAGGAAAACTCAAAATTTTCCCGGAAAACCTTGTCCGATTTTCCTGGCTAATGAACTCGTCCAAGCTATTAATAAAAGAAAGGTACTTGCCGAGGTTTATCAAAATCAGTTAATTACTTTGAGTTATTCATATATACATACATACATACATATACATCCATATACATCCATATACATATATATATATATATATATATATATATATATATATATATATATATATATATATATATATATATATATATATATATATATATATATATATATATATATATATATATATATATATATATATATATATATATATATATATATATATATATATATATATATATATATATATATATATATATATATATATATATATATATATATATATATATATGTATATGGATGTATATGTATGTATGTATGTATATATGAATAACTCAAAGTAATTAACTGATTTTGATAAACCTCGGCAAGTACCTTTCTTTTATTAATAGCTTGGACGAGTTCATTAGCCAGGAAAATCGGACAAGGTTTTCCGGGAAAATTTTGAGTTTTCCTTCGAAAAAATTTTATATATATATATATATATATATATATATATATATATATATATATATATATATATATATATATATATATATATATATATATATATATATATATATATATATATATATATATATATATATATATATATATATATATATATATATATATATATATATATATATATATATATATATATATATATATATTGCATACAGAGGTCACGATGAAAAGCTTTTGAAAAAATTTCTTCAGATGAGCGCGAATTGGGATCCCTAGAACCTGAAACCAAGGTCACCAAAAAAAATTAAGGTTTACACACACACACACACATTTGTGTGTGTGTGTGTGTGTGTGTGTGTGTGTGTGTGTGTGTGTGTGTGTGTGTGTGTGTGTGTGTGTGTGTGTGTGTGTGTGTGTGTGGGCGCGCGTACGCGTGGTTTGCGTGTGTGTTTGTCCCGAGCGATAAGTCAAAAAATACTAAACTGACTTCAAACAAACTTGGCAAAAATCTTGTTTGGGCAAAAACCGAGGTCGAGTTTGTTAATCAGCCTTTATGCTCAAGTTTTTCCGGTGGAAAATCGGGGAAAACTTTTTGAAAACGCTATATTTTTGTAAGTATGAGAGTAACTGGAATGAGACTTCACATGTGGCTAGAAATAGTGCAAATAAACACATGTTGTGAATTTTAAGTAATTTGGTCCACAATATTTAGAGTTTTTGCAAATTAAAAACAATATCCCAAAGACATGTGTTGAAACAACTCAGTGGTTAAAGTCGAATACCTGACAGACAGAGTAGACAAGACGACATGAAATGAAAAATTTGCCAAGTGATTGTTATTCAACTGGGCGATTCAATCAATTATTAAAATACACTATATTTGTAGCTTTATTAGCAGCCTCAAAAACAGTTTTAGCACAGCATAGATATATTAATCTGTCACATAATAAGGTATCAGAAATTTAAAGAAAATCAAGCCAAGCCTTTATAAAAATGATTCTAAAATAGTTTCTTTTATCTTGAAACTTAAACATGAGACGTCATATAAGACCGAAACAGCCATGGGATGTGTTTCAATGGTAATTCTACTACCTAATTTTCTCTAATTAATTATGTATACTTTGAATATAAAATCCGGGGCATGGAGTTGATCTAGGGTATGACGCAAGTAAAACCTTTCTTGGCGGCGGTTCAGATAGCGTAGGCGATTAATAAGGAAAAATAACTGCTACGTTTATAATTTGACAGATACTTTACTTTTCTAAATATGAATTAAGTTTCCTTCTGGAAATCTTCTGTCTGACTTTAATTGAAATTTGTAATACAAGTTACTTTTAAAGAGACTTACACTACCTACAGATATAGCAAAATTTAGTTCTTTACCTTCGTAGAAAATTGAGTTTTGGGCATTTTTCTCAAAAGTAGTTAAAACGCAAGATTTTTTTAAAAATAGAGATATATCGATCGTAACACTTTTGAAAGAATTCTTCAAATGTGCGCGTAATAGGACCTCTAAAATCGATCTTTAAGGTTTGTGTAAGTTTAAAGTATTAACTTTACTAATATGCCGTATAATAATAATGTACAATTCTTATGAAAATTCGCTACTATAACACACTTGCTGAGTTCCAAACATTTTTTAATTAGTGCAAGCTATAATAAAGACACTGGTAGATGGAGTGCTTAACAAACGTGTAGAATACCAAATATAGATGTAGACATTTCTTCTTTGGCTCCACAGAAGCTTGTTTTCTCTGCAACCAATTTCAATTTTTACCACATCGTCAACAGGAGACATAAAAAACATAAGTAACAGCAACAATAATTAATAAGAAGTGTAGAAAAGTCCTGTTTTGTCGAGATATAGCTAACTAATTTTATTTAGGTAAGGGTAATATGATCCCATCCTGGCACTTGAAGTGAGAAATACACATACAAACCTATAAACTACATCATAATAGTTCATGCATTATGAAACTAACATATATCACTGTTTGCACTGTTATTTTATTTTTTCAAATGCTGAAAGTTTGACATAACAGACATTCAATACATGTAGTTTAATTTGTTGTCCATTATTAGACCTAAGTTTTAACATAATTATTTATGAGAATATTTACCCTATTAACGATTAGTTTTAATTTTGTGATCTTTTAACTTGTTTTTATTACCAAATATTCTTTCACTAGTTTTGTCTACATTAGTTTTTGGGCAATTTTTTCTACTTTAATGTGGTAAATATTTATGTAAATTTCCTGGCTCATTTGTTTTTGGTTTAATCTTGAGACATCTTTATTTCAAGTATTATAATTTTTAGATTTTCGACATTCAAATTTCAATTAAAAATTGAATATTGTTTTTTAAATTTTTACTTTTAGAGTACCTTTTGAAGAACGTAAGCTTGATCACAGTCCGAAATTTGGGGAAGGAGAATCAATACAGATATGTGGTAACATTATGAAGGAAACAGGGGCGCACATAGAAATAACATATGGGAAAGACCAGTCTCTCACTTTCTTGGTATCTGGAAAACAGAATGAAGTACTTGAAGCACGCAGAAAAATTCTTACTGGCTTTCAGATGCAGGTGTGTTTCTTTATTGTGCACTAAGTGATAAGTTTTACTTTTAACTCAATTGTAGTCGGTTTTATTTATTCTTTGTGCATGTAATGTTGTAGGTTGTGTGATGTTAGTATCATGTACTTCGAAATAGAGGAAAAAAAAGAAGTAAATATGCCACATTTTATTGTAAGCATGGCCAATTTTTTTTAATTACTGTTTTGTTGGCTATCCCATGTTCAATATATACACTATCAATATTGAAGTTTTTTACTCCATGAAAGCAAAATTTTAAAGTAAATTAGTTTTTTAATGAACAAAAGTAGACAAATATTTAATAGGAACAGCTAATCTCTCTCGGAAATGATCTAAACAGAACAGTGGAACTTCACAATATGATTTATCACAAGAAAGAGCTCGTTTTGATTGTTATTTGCTTGATTTAAAACTTGCCAGTCTCTTGATTGCTTTTTTTTTTGTTCCCTCGGAGATCGTCTGCGGCCTTGCCGCCCCGATAGCACCGCAACCCTTGGTTGATTGTGCATACCCTTAGTCTTACTCCACCCATTCCAAAATCACTGTGCCTTGAACTAGTCTGCACAGTGATTGGTAGGGTGAAGTTTTATATTGCTCTGTCTCCGGTCTAGACTGACCGTAGATCAGTTGTCTTTTGCGGTCCAGAGCTTTACACTCCCACAAGATGTGCTGGGCTGATTCCTCCCCCTCGCCGCAGAGTCTGCATGCGAGGTCCCCTGCGAACCGCCCCATTTTATGCAGGTGTTTCTTGACGGCCATGTGTCCCGTCAAGAGACCTGTTGTGTTTCTGAGCTGTCCTCTGCTAAGATTTAGCAGCTCCACAGCTCTCTTTGAACTGGGTCCGTCAATTATTGACTTCCCATGTCTGAGCCCTGGACAGTCCACCCTTGTGTTGGTTTCTGACCCAGGACTAAATGGCTCCCCTGGCAGTGCTCTTTGACACGCCCAGAGCCGGTTCTGGTCCCATAAATGGTTCTGCTGACCCTCTCTTCGCGAGACTGTCAGCTTCTTTATTGCCTTTGACCCCTGAGTGACCCGGCACCCAGATGAGGGTCACCTCATTCTGCCCAGCCAGGTCGCTCGTCTCGTCTCGGCACTCACTCACCAGCCAGGAATTTACCAGTGGGCTACTTAGTGCCTTAAGGGCTGCCTGGCTGTCTGTGGCTATGAGGATCCGCTTGTCAGTCTAGCCCCTCCTATTGTTCTCCCGCACACAGTGCAGGATGGCGTACATCTCGGCCTGAAACACCGTTGCATGGGCTCCGAGGGAAATACTATGACTTACCCTCGGTCCTTCCGAGTAAACACCTGCCCCCGTCCCACGCTCCCCACCGGATCCGTCCGTGAACCAGACGAGCGTGTCCCGTGGTATGCCCGGCGTCTCCTCCCGCCATACCTCGCGGTCGGGGATTTCCACTGTAAAGTTGTTTTCCCTGCACATTCGCGGGCTCGCGAAGTCTGACCTCATTTCAAGCATGGGCTCCCTCACGATCTCCTGAATTTTGCCGTGGCCCCTGAAGCCTGGGTTGATCTTTAGTCTACCATTGCAGGCTAGTCTGTATAGTCCTAGCCTGGCCTCTCCCATAACAACTAAGTGTAGGGGGGGGGGGGGGGGGGGGGGGCAGATCCAGCAACACATCCATGGCGGCTGTTGGGGTTGAAGACATGGCCCCTGTGATGCCTAGGCAAGCCATCCTTTGGATCTTGCCTAGTTTTTGTTTCGCACTGGATTGTGTCAGCTTAGGCCACCAGACCAGTGCCGCATATGTTAACGATGGTCTGACCACCCTTGTGTACAGCCAGTGGGCCATACTAGGTCTTAGTCCCCACATTTTTCCATATAGCCGCCTAGTGACGGTTAAGGTCATGACTGCCTTACACAGTATTAGTGAATTTTCTTAGAAAAAATTCACTAATGAGGAGATCTCGACTTTTGAATTTTGAAAAAATTTCTTCAAATGAGCGCGATCTAGGACCCCTAGAACCCATATCCGGGGTCAGTTTCAATTTTTATATGTTTATATATATATATATATATATATATATATATATATATATATATATATATATATATATATATATATATATATATATATATATATATATATATATATATATGTATATATGTATATATGTATATATGTATATATATATATATATATATATATATATATATATATATATATATATATATATATATATATATATATATATATATATATATATATATATGTATGTATGTATGTATCACACCGATAACTCAAAAAATAATGGGCCGATTTTGATAAAATTTGGCATGTACGTTTCGTTTGTAAATGGCTTGGATAAGTTCGTTAGTCAGGAAAATCGGACAAGGTTTTCTGGGAAAATTTTGAGTTTTCATTCGAAAAAAATTCTTATCTCAAAAAGTAATAAGCCGATTTCAATAAAATTTGGCATGTACCTTCCCTTTGTAAATGGCTTTGACAAGTTTGTTAGTCAGGAAAATCTGACAAGGTTTTCCGGGAAAATTTTGAGTTTTCATTCGAAATAAATTTTTATTTCAAAGAATAATACGCCGATTTTGATAAAATTTGGCATGTACCTTCCTTTTGTAAATGGCTTTGACATGTTCGTTAATCAGAAAAATCGGACAAGGTTTTCCGAAAAAATGTTGAGTTTTCATTTGAAAAAAATTTTTATCTTAAAAAATAAAAAATCTATGATAACCAAATTTGGTAGGTAGGTTTACGATTTAAAAAGTAAACTATACACCAAAATTAAGATTTCTATGTTACAAGAAAAAAAAGTTATAATAAAATATTTTGTACCAGATCATTTCTATGAAAATTCACTACCATAACGCACTTGCTGCGTCCAGGCTTTTTTTCTAATGTGACCATTCCAGGTTAGCTTACAGTCCAATAGGACCCCAAGATATTTTACCTCCCTGGCTATTGGAACGCTCCTACCGTATACAATGAGAGTTCTGTGGCTGTCACACTTCCTCCTCCTCGTAAAAGGCACGACGGTTGCTTTCTCGGGGCTCACCCCGAGCCCTTGATCAACCGTCCACCCTTCCACCACTTTCACTGCAGTCTGCATGCGCTCCCACACTGCCTGTGTGACCTTTCCTCGGACTATGATGACAATGTCGTCCGCATAGCCCTGTACCTCATACCCCCTCCCGAGAGCCTCACCAGCAGGCCATCCATGACTAGGCACCAGAGCAAGGAAGACAGAACGCTCCCCTGCGGACACCCCGCCACGCCCCCCGCCAGCAGAGTCCCTCCCGCGAGTGAGGTGAACACTGCCCTGTCCCTGAGCATGGAACCATCCACCTGCAGCAGATCTCCTCTATTCCACGCTCCGCATCGCATCCATGCCGATGATGGTCTGCCATCCACCTGCTCTGCTACCCACCATCAGCTGCTCCAATTCGTTGGGTGGAGGAGGGTCCGTGCTGTCCCCTGGCAGATAGGCTGACGTGACAGTAATGTCCATCAGCCCATCCGCTCCTCCACATCGGATTTTGATCGTTGCCAGGTCCCTGGAACAGAAATTCATTAGAGGGAGAAACTCTATCCCTTCCCTGACAAAAATGCAGGCCCTCAGGTTCTCGCTGGATCTACTGTAAATGAGCTTTCCAGTAGCTCCGCCGAGTCCCTTGATCTCTCCTTTATAAGAGTACGGTTCCTGGATGAGGGCCATATCCGTGTTCCTCAGAGCCATCAGTAGTCCGGCCGTGGCTGCCCTACTGTGTTGGAGGTTGACCTGAAGGAACCTAAGTCCCGCGACTGCGACTGCGGGCCGGCATAGGTTAGGTCCGCCTTCTCCTGGTCTAGCGTGACCTCAGGATGGCGCCTGTCAATCACCGCCATCCCGAGGTCCTCCGCAGCCTCCCTATAAGAGCCAGTCTGCGCAGGTGTTCCGGCCTTGGTCCCTTTGGGAGGTCTGTCTGTAGTAGGCGTGCTAGACCCAGAGCGCGGCGACTTCTGACTCGCACTCTCCTCTTGCGCCTTTACAGGTGCCCTGGCTCTTTTGGGACGTCTGTCTGTAGTGGGCGTGCTAGAGTTCGAGCGTGTTCTCTTCTGACTCGCACTCCCCTCTTGCACCTTTACAGGTTTCTCGACCGTCCACATCCCGGTCGCCATTTTCTGCGCCCTCCGGAAGTTCTTTCTTTGCGCCCCACAAAGACGCTTGGACTGCTGGGGCAGTCCCTCTACTCTAACAGTAGAGTCCTCACTGGAGGTGGGGCCCCCGGAGTCCGCGGAGCTCGCCGCCCTCCGGTGGGACCCAGCCTCCAGCTTGGGTGTCGGGGACAGGTCTGTGGCCGAAGCTATCCCCCGTATCTCCGTCGGTCGTGAGACCTCCAGACTCCGCGGACGCTGCCGCCCCCTGGCTCGTCTCCGTTTCCGGAATAGACTCAAGGCAAAAGCCTGTAGCTGGAGCCACTCCTCGAGCCTCATTGGTTTTGGTTTTATAGGTGTTTATTATCTTCATGTTGTTCCCACGAGAATGGGGGAAATATTGTCCACACCATCAGAACCCCTTGTGTGGTGCAAGGTGGGTTACTCTGGAGGGTTGCCCGGTACTCCAGAGGTTCCGTTCACGACACCATCGCCCTGGTGCCATCCATCCATAGGCACGGGTCACGTGACACCGTAGATTGGGGTGTTTAGTTCGACCTCCTTGTCTAGATCCGTCATGTTAAGTTATTAGCAGGGTCACCTCGTGCAGGATGCGGATTTTTACCGCGCATGACAGTCTTGGGGAAAGCTTCATCGAAAGTTTATGTTGTTATTTCCACTTCCTCAGCTTGCCCCCTGGAGTCCTTTGGCCAGTGACTCCTTAACCCCCTCTGATTGCCTAGTGCACCTGTACAATATTTCACTTGTTACGTAATATTTCTCTTTTACCACCTATTTTTCTTATTTGATTTGGGGACTTTGTCAAGAATAAATTCTAAATTTATGATAATCTGTAGATGCTGTTCTCCATGCAAAAAAAAAGATGGCAATCTTTCCCATTTCATTTACATTTTATGTTCCTGCCCTATACTCAAATTGAGCTGTAATCAAGTTATATCCTAAACTTGATTAAATTTCTATTTATTTTGTGTGCTAGTCGTGGTTTATCTTCTAAATGTAAATGAGGGGTACTATATTATAATTCTGTTTATAATTACTTTGTTATTTATAAATATTTCATAGGGCAAATTTTGACTCAGTTTGTAGGGCTGTTACTTAATAAGTTTTAAACATGGCGGCAGCATGAGTTTAAGTCCCATGTGGCTATCAATGTAAAAAAAATATGGCTATGTAATTACCGGTGTTACGCTAGCGACCGAAAGTTAGCAGCTAATCTACCAAAACATCCCGAGCGGCCACTGGCTCGCCTGACCTACTATATCTCCTCTTCGGTATACTCAAAAGTATAAAATTTTAGCCGCTCGCCTAAAACCTGAGTAAACAAATGTTTGGCCAAAATTTCATTAGTACCCAAATATTGTCTATATTAATGCTCATCTACGTACAAAATATTATTTTCTTACGAGACCTCTACAGGCTGTTTTTATTACCTTAAAGTTTAAAATTTTAGTCGCTGGCCAGTAGGTATTGGGGACTTGATCCAGACAGGTAGTGGGGGTAGATGTGCGTGACGTCACAGTGACGTCTATAGGGTGTTTTTATCACTTTAAAGTTTAAAATTTTATTCACTGGCCTAAAACCAGAGTAAAAAAATGTTTGGCCAAAGTTTAATTGTCTATATTAATGCTCATCTAAATATGAAATATTATTTCTTACGAGGCGTCTTCAGGGTGTTTTTAGCACCTTAAAGTTTAAAATTTTAGTCGCTGGCCTAAAACCCGAGTAAAAAAATGTTTAGCGAAATTTCATTAGTACCAAAATATTGTCTATATTAATACTCATCTACATACGAAATATTATTTTCTTACGAGCCGTCTACAGGTGTTTTTATCACTTTAAAGTTGAAAATTTCAGTCGCTGGACTAAAGCTTGATTAAAAAATGTTTAGCCAAAATTTTATTAGTACCAACATATTGTCTATATTAATGCTTATCTATGTACGAAATATTATTTTCTTAGGAGGCGCCTACAGGGTGTTTTTATCACTTTAAAGTTTAAAATTTTAGTCGCTGGCCTAAAACCCGAGTAAAAAAATGTTTAGCGAAAATTTGATTAGTACCAAAATATTGTCTATATTAATGCTCATCTACGTACGAAATATTATTTTCTTACCAGACGTCTACAGGCTGTTTTTATCACTTTAAAATTTTAGTCGGCCTAAAATCTGATTAAAAAAAATGTTTAGCCAAAATTTCATTAGTACCAAAATATTGTCTATATTAATGCTTATCTACGTACGAAATATTATTTTCTTGCAAGGGGTCTACAGGGTTTTTTTATCACTTTAAAGTTTAAAATTTCAGTCGCTGGCCTAAAACCTGAGTAAAAAAATGTTTAGCCAAAATTTGATTAGTACCAAAATATTGTCTATATTAATGCTCATCTACATACGAAATATTATCTTACGAGCGATCTACAGGATGTTTTTATCACTTTAAAGATTAAAATTTTAGTCGCTGGCCTAAAACCTGAGTAAAACAATGTTTAGCCAAAATTTAATTGGTACCAAAATATTGTCTATATTAATGCTCATCTATGTACGAAATATTATTTTCTTACGAGACCTCTACAGGATGTTTTTATTACCCTAAAGTTTAAAATTTTAGTCGCTGATATAATAACAAAAGTATGAGCTTTTATTTAAACATGTTAATTATTAAGTGTTTGTTTATGGCTAACATTAAATAAAACTATTTGGTTATTTAACATATTAATAATTGCATTTGATTTATGTACGGGTATAAACATTTAGTCGCATATAAGCAAACCTTAAACAGTAAAATAACAAGTGCTGGCATAGCTCTAAGGTTAGCACATCGGACTTTCATCTGAATTACCGAGGTTCAAACCTAGTCTGATCCGAATTGGTTTTTTTAAAAGCATCAAAATTTCCCTAGAAATAATAACACTAAATCTGGTGAGATTTCCACAAATGTCACCAATGGCATAAATAGCACAAATGTCAACTGTCAGTCGCCATCTTGGAATGTCAAAAATGTCACATGTCGACTGTTGTCACAATATTATTTTCTTAGGTGCCTTCTATAGGGTGTTTTTATCACTTTAAAGTTGAATTTTAGTTGCTGGCCTAAAACCTGATTAAAAAAATATTTAGCCAAAATTTTATTGGTACCAAAATATTGTCTATATTAATACTTATCCACGTACGAAATATTATTTGCTTAGGAGGCGTCTACAGGCTGTTTTTATCACTTTAAAGTTTAAAATTTTAGTCATTGGCCTAAAACCTGAGTAAAAAATTGTTTAGCCAAAATTTGATTAGTACCAAAATATTGTCTATATTAATGCTTATCTATGTACGAAATATTATTTTCTTACGAGACATCTACAGGGTGTTTTTATCACTTTAAAATTTAAAATTTTAGTCGCTGGCCTAAAATTTGATTAAAAAATGTTTAGCCAAAATTTCATTAGTACCAAAATATTGTCTATATTAATACTCATCTACATACAAAATATTATTTTCTTACGAGCCGTCTATATGTGTTTTTATCACTTTCAAGTTTAAAATTTTAGTCTCTGGCCTAAAACCTGTGTAAAAAAATGTTCAGCCAAAATTTGATTAGTACCAAAATATTGTCTATATTAATACTCATCTACGTACGAAATATTATTTTTTACGAGCCGTCTAGAGGGTTTTTTTTATCGCTTTAAAGTTTAAAAAGTTTAGTGGCTGGCCTAAAACCTGAGTAAAAAAATGTTTCGCCAAAATTTAATTAGTAGCAAAATATTGTCTATATTAATACTCATCTAGGTATGAAATATTATTTTCTTAGGGGGCGTCTACAGCGTGTCTTTATAACTTTAAAATTTAAATTTTTAGTCGCTGGCCTAAAACCTGATTAAAAACAGGTTTGGCCAAAATTTCATTAGTAACAAAATATTGTCTATAATAATACTCATCTACGTACGAAATATTATTTTCTTACGAGTCGTCTACAGGTTGTTTTTATCACTTTTAAGTTTAAAATTTCAGTCGTTGGCCTAAAACCTGGGTAAAAAAAATGTTGAGCCTAAATTTGATTAGTACCAAAATATTGTCTATATTAATGCTCATCTACGTACGAAACATTATTTTCTTAAGAGGTGTCTACAGGGTGTTTTGTTTCTTTAACGTCGACCTATTTTTGTGACTATGGCCAATCACCGACGCCAGGGAGCAGTTTCACCTCACTATCCTGGAAATTTTTGCCGACCCCCTGCCTTTCTGTAAGGAGGGTAGGGATCTTTAACGTGCCCAACATCACATGAACACAGGACCTATGGCTTTACACCCCCTCCTAAGGGGGGAAAGTATATACATTAAACTTGCTCAAATACAATGCGAGAAGCTCGGTTGATGTTAATGTTACTGTTTGTACTGAAAAAATGAAAGGAGAACCCTGGGTTCGAGCCTAGTACCCTTCGGTTGAGAAGCACACGTTCTTACCCCTGAACCACTGAGACTCTTACCAAAATATTGTCTATATTAATACTCATCTACGTACGAAATATTATTTTCTTATGAGTGGTCTACAGGCTGTTTTTAATCACTTTAAAGTTTAAAATTTCAGTCCCTGGCCTAAAACCTGAGTAAAAAAAAAAATGTTTACACCCAAAATTTCATTAGTACCAAAATATTGTCTATTTAATACTTATCTACGAACGAAATATTATTTTCTTACGAGTCGTCTACAGGTTGTTTTTATCACTTTAAAGTTTAAAATTTCAGTCGCTGGCCTAAACCTGAGTAAAAAAATGTTTACCAAAAATTTCATTAGCACCAAAATATTTATTTATATATATGTATGTATGTATGTATGTATGTATGTATGTATGTATGTATGTATGTATGTATGCATGCATGCATGCATGAATGCATGAATGCATGCATGAATGCATGCATGAATGCATGCCTGACTGCATAAATGCGTGCGTGCATGCATGCCTGAATGCATGCCTGAATGCATGAATGCGTGCGTGCGTGCGTGCGTGCGTGCGTGCGTGCGTGCGTGCGTGCGTGCGTGCGTGCGTGCGTGCGTGCGTGCGTGCGTGCGTGCGTGCGTGCGTGCGTGCGTGCGTGCGTGCGTGCGTGCGTGTGTGTGTGTGTATATATATATATATATATATATATATATATATATATATATATATATATATATATATATATATATATATATATATATATATATATATATATATATATATCTTTAAGCAGTGTGACATTAAGTTAGAAATTTTAAAACCTAATAGAAAAGTTAAGACCATGTATTTCCGATAAGCAAAATGAAATATTTATTTGTAATAAAATGTATTATATTTATTAAGTTTCACAAATGTAAACAGACTGTAACAAGTGTTAAACAATAGGTACAATGAACTGAATGAGAAATTTACGAATTGTAAACAATGTTTTCTTAGGTTAAGATAATATAAACAGTGATGGACAAATTTTGAACTTAGCGCCAGTAAAGAAAGTGATACTCACCTTTTTGATTCAAGCAGTTTTTTAATAAATAAATGAACTTCAAGGGGAAGTAATTGTCTTGACTAGTGTGTGGATAATCTACGTTGTTATTGGATCAGGTGAGATAATCCAATTGAACTTTTGAATTAACCCAATCAGATTCAATGAGAAGAATGAGACGGTTTCCGGCACCTTCGTTACCAAAAGGGTGATTGTGTATTTTCCAAATTTATAATAAAAGTTGTAATAAATGTTCAACCTTCGTGTTTGAAAATTACTGTGAGGTTAGGCAGTATCGTCACACATGTGTCTACAACAAAGATTAACATCGCCAGCAAAGAATTCAGTGTAAAACAGTATGCATCTGAACTAGAAGCCGTCTGAGAAGCAAGGTATTTATTACAGTTTGAAATATAACACTGTTTCTCACGAATGTATACAAAATTTACGCCAACAAGTAACACTAATGTTTGGGGTTAAGGAGTCGCGGGCCAAAGGACTCCAGGGGGCAAGCTGAGGAAGTGGAAATAACAACATAAACTCCCGATGAAGCTTTCCCCAAGACCGTCATGCGCGGTAAAAATCCGCATCCTGCACGAGGTGACCCTGCTAATAACTAAACATGACGGATCTAGACAAGGAGGTCGAACTAAACTCCCCCAATCTACGGTGTCACGTGACCCGTGCCTATGGATGGATGGCACCAGGGCGATGGTGTCGTGAACGGAACCTCTGGAGTACCAGGCAACCCTCCAGAGTAACCCGCCTTGCACCACACAGGGGGTTCTGATGGTGTGGACAGTATTTCCCCCATTCTCGTGGGAACAACATGAAGATTATAAATACATATAAAACCAAAACCAATGAGGCTCGAGGAGTGGCTCCGGCTACAGACTTGAGCCTTGAGTCTATCCCGGAAACGGAGACGAGCCAGGGTGCGGCAGCGGACTCTGGAGGTCCCACGACCGGCGTAGATACGGGGGATCAGGGGGTAGCTTCGGCCAGAGACCTGTCCCCGACACCCAAGCTGGAGGCTGGGTCCCACCGGAGGGCGGCGAGCTCCGCGGACTCCGGGGGCCCCTCCACCAGTGAGGACTCTACTGTTAGAGTAGAGGGACTGCCCCGGCAGTCCAAGCGTCTTTCCGGGGCGCAAAGAAAGAAGCTCCGGAGGGCGCAAAAAATGGCGGCCGGGACCTGGACGGTCGAGAAACCTGTAAAGGCGCAAGAGGGGAGTGCGGGTCAGAAGAGGACGCGCTCGAACTCTAGCACGCCCACTACAGACAGACGTTCCAAAAGGGCCAGGGTGCCTGTAAAGGCGCAAGAGGAGAGTGCGAGTCGGAAGACGCCGCGCTCTGGCTCTAGCACGCCTACTACAGACAGACCTCCCAAAGGAACTAAGGCCGGAACACCGGCGCAGACTGGCTCTTACAGGGAGGCTGCGGAGGGCCTCGGGATGGCGGTGATTGACAGACGCCATCCTGAGGTCACGCTAGACCAGGGGAAGGCGGACCTGATCCAGGCTGCGGTGGTAGCTGCAGTGGACTCTCTTCAGGAAGGGGAGAGCCCGCCTCAGTTCCACCGGACGCGCCTGACGGGGGGCATCCTCTGGATAACCTGTGCCGGCCCGCAGTCGCGGGACTGGCTGCGGAAAACGATCGGGGGCCTCGGTCAGATTTGGGAGGGGGCGGACTTGACAGCCGTCGAGCCCAAGGAACTCCCAAAGAGACGCAAGGTCCTCGTACGGATCCCTGACACCGTCCCGCAGGAGACGGTGATCAGCAGACTTAAGATCCAGAACCCTGAACTGGGGACGCAACACTGGTCGGTTCTAAGCAGGAAGGCAGAGGAGAAAGGACAGACGCTCGCCTTCTCGATCGACCCGACATCTTACAGAGCCCTTGAAGGAACCTCCTTCAAGGCATTCTGGGGCATGGGAAGGGTTAGCTTCCGCCCACTGGGGAAGCAATTAAGGGTTAATGGGACTTAGGTTCCTTCAGGTCAACCTCCAACACAGTAGGGCAGCCACGGCCGGACTACTAATGGCTCTGAGGAACACGGATGTGGCCCTCATCCAGGAACCGTACTCCTACAAAGGAGAGATCAAGGGACTCGGCGGAGCTAATGGAAAGCTCATCTACAGCAGGTCCAGCGAGAATCCGAGGGCCTGCATTTTTGTCAGGGAAGGGATAGAGTTTCTCCCTCTAATGAATTTCTGTTCCAGGGACCTGGCAACGATCAAAATCCGATGTGGAGGAGCGGATGGGCTGAGGGACATTACTGTCGCGTCAGCCTATCTGCCAGGGGACAGCACGGACCCTCCTCCACCCAACGAATTGGAGCAGCTGATGGTGGGTAGCAGAGCAGGTGGATGGCAGACCATCATCGGCATGGATGCGAATGCGCACCATGAGTTGTGGGGTAGCTCGGACACAAACTCTAGGGGTGAGGCACTTTTACAATTCTTTATGAAATTTAATTTAGACATATTGAATAGAGGTAATAAACCGACATTCGTCACAACACGGCGTGAGGAAGTTTTAGACCTAACAGTTTCCACCCAGTTTCTGGGTGACTTTGTTAAAAGCTGGGCTGTGTCTGGGGAAGTGAGTAGCTCAGACCACAGATACATCCGGTTTGAAATCGCCAAAGTCGAAAGAGAAACGGTATGGTACCGGGACCCCCGCAAGGCGGACTGGGAAGCCTACAGGGCAGACCTAGCTGTGGAACTGCGGGGGGTTGAGAGGGCCATAAGGGATTCAATAGACCTCGAGATTGCAGCAGTCCAATTGCGAGACGCAATTACCTCGGCCTATAACGCCAACTGCCCCCTGAAAATGAGGGTGTCCACCAGGAACGTCCCATGGTGGAACGAGGACCTCAGGCAAAGGAGGACGCAGGTTCGTAAGCTGTTTAACGCGGCCAAAAGGTCGGGAGCATGGGATGAATATAGACAGGCCCTATCGACCTATAACAAAAGACTGAGGGACGCCAAGAAGGAGTCGTGGAGGAGGCACTGCGAAGAAGTGGAAAACACGTCCGAGAGTGCTCGACTACACAAGATCCTGTCTAAGGGCCCTCAGACTAACATAGGCTCCCTTAGAACACCCACGGGAGGCTTTACAAGCTCGGGGGAGGAAACTATGGAAATTTTACTCCAGACGCACTTCCCCGGCTGTAACATAATAAACCAATCACCTCCGGACTGGGAACACTCAGAAATAGAGGCGCCTTATAGGCGGGCATCTAGAGTAGACTGGACAGTCGCTAAAGAGGTGGTTACCTGGAGCAAAATCAGATGGGCCATTAACAGCTTTAAGCCATACAAATCGCCGGGATTTGATGGAATAATGCCCATCATGCTCCAACAGGGGATAGATATACTGGCGCCGGTGCTTACCCTCATTATGAGGGCCAGCCTGGCTCTGGGGTACATTCCGAGGGCATGGAGACTGGCCAGGGTTGTATTTATTCCTAAACCTGGGCGTCCAACAGACCAGGCAAAGTCCCTGAGGCCAATAAGTCTCATGTCCTTCTTGCTGAAAACAGTGGAAAAACTGCTCGACCGGCACATTAGGGGCGGTGTACTGGAAGCATATCCTCTACACTGCGGACAATATGCATACAGAGCAGGATTCTCAACAGAAACAGCACTGCACCAACTGGTGCTGAAACTGGAGAATACGCTGGAGAACAAGGAGGTGGCGCTGGGGGCCTTCCTAGACATAGAGGGGGCCTTTAGCAACACCTCGTTCGGATCGGTTCTGGCAGCTGCCCGGGAGCGTGGAATAGAGGAGACCTGCTGCAGGTGGATCGGTTCCATGCTCAGGGACAGGGCGGTGTTCACCTCACTCGCGGGAGGGACTCTGCTGGCGGGGGTCGCGGCGGGGTGTCCGCAGGGGAGCGTTCTGTCTCCCTTGCTCTGGTGTCTAGTCGTGGACGGCCTGCTGGGGAGGCTCTCGGGAGGGGGGTATGAGGTACAGGGCTATGCGGACGACATTGTCATCATAGTCCGAGGAAAGGTCACACAGGCAGTGTGGGAGCGTATGCAGACTGCACTGAAAGTGGTGGAAGGGTGGACGGTTGATCAAGGGCTCGGGGTGAGCCCCGAGAAAGCAACCGTCGTGCCGTTTACGAGGAGGAGGAAGTGTGAAAGCCACAGAACTCTCACTCTATACGGTAGAAGCGTTCCAATGGCCAGGGAGGTAAAATATCTTGGGGTCGTATTGGACTCTAAGCTAACCTGGAATGGTCACATTGGAAAAATACTGCGTAAGGCAGTCATGACCTTAGCCGTCACTAGGCGGCTATATGGAAAAACGTGGGGACTAAGACCTAGTATGGCCCACTGGCTGTACACAAGGGTGGTCAGACCATCGTTAACATATGCGGCACTGGTCTGGTGGCGTAAGGTGACACAATCCAGTGCCAAACAAAAACTAGGCAAGATCCAAAGGATGGCTTGCCTAGGCATCACAGGGGCCATGTCTTCAACCCCAACAGCCGCCATGGAGGTGTTGCTGGATCTACCCCCCCTACACTTCGTTATTATGGGAGAGGCCAGGCTAGGACTATACAGACTAGCCTGCAATGGTAGACTGAAGATCAACCCAGGCTTCAGGGGCCACTGCAAAATTCAGGAGATCGTGAAGGAACCCATGCTTGAAATGAGGTCAGACTTCGCGAGCCCGCGAATGTGCAGGGAAAACAACTTCACAGTGGAAATCCCTGATCGCGGGGCATGGCGGGAGGAGACACCGGGCATACCACGGGACGCGCTCGTCTGGTTCACGGACGGATCTGGCGGGGAGCGTGGGACGGGGGCAGGTGTTTACTCGGAAGGACCGAGGGTAAGTCACAGTATTTCCCTCGGAGCCCATGCAACGGTGTTTCAGGCCGAGATGTACGCCATCCTGCACTGTGTGCGGGAGAACAAGAGGAGGGGCTACACCAACAAGCGGATCCTCATAGCCACAGACAGCCAGGCAGCCCTTAAGGCACTAAGTAGCCCACGGGTAAATTCCTGGCTGGTGAGTGAGTGCCGAGACGAGACGAGCGACCTGGCTGGGCAGAATGAGGTGACCCTCATCTGGGTGCCGGGTCACTCGGGGGTCAAAGGCAATGAAGAAGCTGACAGTCTCGCAAAGAGGGGGTCAGCAGAACCATTTATGGGACCAGAACCGGCTCTGGGCGTGTCAAAGAGCACTGCCAGGGGAGCCATTAAGTCCTGGGTCAGAAACCAACACAAGGTGTACTGGGCGGACTGTCCAGGGCTCAGACATGGGAAGTCAATAATTGACGGACCCAGTTCAAAGAGAGCTGTGGAGCTGCTAAACCTTAGCAGAGGACAGCTCAGAAACACAACAGGTCTCTTGACGGGACACATGGCCGTCAAGAAACACCTACATAAAATGGGGCGGTTCGAAGGGGACCTCGCATGCAGACTCTGCGGCGAGGGGGAGGAATCAGCCCAGCACATCTTGTGCGAGTGTATAGCTCTGGACCGGAAAAGACAACTGATCTACGGTCACTCTAGACCGGAGACAGAGCAATATAAAACTTCACCCTACCAATCGCTGTGCAGACTAGTTCAAGGCACAGTGATTTTGGAATGGGTGGAGTAAGACTAGGGGTATGCACAATCAACCAAGGGTTGCGGTGCTATCGGGGCGGCAAGGCCGCGGACGAGCCCTGAGGGAACAAAAAAAAAAAAAAAAAAACTAATGTTTACCGACATAAATGTCAGTTAAAACAAACGTTTATATAAGCAAAAGAACATTTCGGTCAATAAATTGGGAGAATAAAATAAGTATCAATAGATGTCGCAATGACACCCTCTCTAGAATATAATAATTCAACCAACAGCCATTTTGAACGTTACCATAGTAACAGGACCACAGTGTTTGAGAAGCATATAGAAAGAACATTTTAAATTAAAGTCGTTTCGAACTGCGAATAAAAACTTTGAACAAGTATTAAAATGAAATGGCCAATAAGTTGAGGGGATCCATAAGTAGAAACTAAAATTGTTAAATGCAAAATGAATTGTTTGTTTGTTTGGTAAATTGATTGACGTGAAAACTTTTGTCAATAGAAATGAAGCATTAACCTGAAAAATCTTATGGTTTCATTCATATCAGATTACATAATTTTAATAAATCTTTAAAGAAATGAGGTAACAGGTCCAAAAGATAAGAATTTTCACAAGATCCCACAAAACCCCTGAAAATAGAGTACATGAAGCTGAGGATCAAAAGAAGAAAACAAATTAAGTCAATAAAAAAGGTAAATTTATTCAATTTAATATAAATATAAATCTGTTTAATATTGGTTATAATTCTTATAAGATAACAAAATTTTTACTTGAATACAGGTGTTCTAAAAGTGTCACAATTTGAGTTACAAAGTAATTGAAAAAAATATTGAACCCTATAATGAATAACTATATAAATTTAAAGGCGCCCAACAATATAAGCAGATATAATCTGAGATTTAAGTATAATACCCGTTACAATACTAGGTTAACAAATAGGAGTATAAAATCTACAAATTACACGAATAATCTACAAATATTAGACATATAAAATAATAATCGACTTAAAATTAACCAATATATACACCTTAAAAAACTATATATATATATATATATATATATATATATATATATATATATATATATATATATATATATATATATATATATATATATATATATATATATATATATATATATATATATATATATATATCACACCGATAACTCAAAAAATAATAGACCAATTTTGATAAAATTTGGCAGGTACCTTCCTTTTATCAATGGCTTGGTTAAGTTTGCTGGCCAAGAAAATCTAACTAGGTTTTCCGGGAAAAGTTTGGGTTTCCTTTTGAAGAAAAAAAATATCTCAGAGAATAAAAGAGCTATGGTAACCAAATTTTCTAAGTAGGTTAACGTTATGAAAGGTAAACTATGTGTCAAAATTTAGATCCCTAGGTTACAAGAAAAATTGTTATAAGCGTTTCATTAAAAATGTTTGATGCTAGATCATTTCTTTAAAAATGTACTACCATAATGCACTTGCTGCATCCGGACTTTTTACATATACAAGTGTGGGTTTTCATATATGAAACAGAGTGTACAATTGTAGAACAGACAAATGAATAAATAACATATACATAAAATAGGTGTATCTATCAGTACGATAACTCAAAAAATCATGTGCCGATTTTGTTGAAGTTTGGTAGGTACGTTCTATGTTAGCAGAATCTACAACATTCAGGAAGGATAAAATAGCGAAAAAATTGGTTTGCCTACCATTTCAACTGCGTATCACAATGGGTCTCGAAAGCATTTTAAAGAAAGTCTAGTTGCAGCTTTTTCGACAAAAAATATTTTAAAAATTTTGTGAGGTAATGCGAAAGATAAAGATAAAGCCACTGAAATTTCGGGTATTTCTGAGATAGGTTGTAAAGATTGTAACCTTAAATACGTTGGGCAGACTAAAAGAACCATTCAAACCAGATTCAGTAATCATCTGGCACAGCTTAAATACGGTAGTGTAGACAAGTCATGCGTGGCACAACATATTTGGGATAATAACCACCACATAGATAAGAAAATCTGAAACCTATCAAAAATGTGAGACAACCAGCGATGCTAGATGCATACAAATGTATTTATATTTCTAATGCCATAGTATAATAAGGCACAGCTTAGATACGGTAGTGTAGACAAGTCATGTCATGTATTTTTATTTCTAAGGCAATAAAAAACAGAAGTTCCCTAATTGGAGCATCGCCACTGATTTACAACCCTCTGTTCGCACTCTCTCTTTGGTGTAGAAGTTATGCCGAAATTTGAGCAGGTAAAGTTATAACGGCAGGTCGAAAACGTCGTCCGGCATTTAAAGCACAATCCACAGAAAATTTGCCTGTGATTTCATCTCCTTCTCTGCGTGTGGGTCTTTACCTAAGAGTTGGTATACAAGATATTGCTTAGTTGTAAGTAGTTGAGGATTTTTCTTCCCCTAATGCCGCTAACTTTGTTAGTGAAACGATTGTTAGGTTTTTTAGAAATATGTTGTGGTAATTTGGTTTCTCCAAGTGTACTTAACACTTTTTACAAATTCTATTGTCTACTCCAAGCGCGTAGCTTTGAGGCTACCATCTCGGCTCAAATCCGATTGAAATGATATGGACAAGTTGAACGCAACGCAGCAAAGAAAAATGTTTTATTTAAATTAGAAGCTGTGAAAACTATTGACAGAAGAAGAATCCTCATCAGACGAAATGACGCCAACATGTTAGAGTTGCAGATAATTACTTGAAAAAACGAGATCCAGGTTGATGTGGTAGTAGGAGACTTGATTATAACGGCGTCTGATACTGAAAGTCCGGGACTACACGCTGGCCATGGGTGCACACTACCCCTACCAATTCATCTTTAAGGGTAAATTTCATCTAAATAATTTCGCACATCTCGAATGTAATGTGCTGGAGCACCATCATGCATGAACCAAGAGTCACTCCTTAAAGTTAAAGGTACATCTTCTAAAATGATCGGTAAATTATCTCTCAAAAACAAGAGATATGTTGCTCTGTTAAGTCTAGGTGACAGTTCAATTGGTCACACAATACAATTTCCAAGAATGCCACACCAAATGTTTATTGAAAATTATGTTCGCGGATAGCATGAGGATTTTCATTCGCATAGGTATGGCTATTCCGCAAATTAAACATACCTCTTCTGGTGAATGAGACTTCATCAGTAAATAAAATTTTCATGTAGAACATTGGATCCTCTAAATAGGGTTCTCTCATAAACTGGCAAAATTGAATTTTTCTTGGTAAGTCCTGCGGTTAAAGCTGCTGAACTCAAGTGAAATGATACAGATGCAGCTTCTCTTTCCGTATGATTCTGGACACCGAAGTTTTGCTTATAGCCGTTTCTGCACCAGCACGTCTTGTGCTGGTTTCCACGTCTTCTACAATACGAACTATGATTTCGTCTTCCATATCAGCATCAATCACACTCGGTCTTTCTGCATTTCAGTTTTTGGGATGAAATGCATGTGTTGCACCTAATCTATTATACAGTGCGTTAAAAATTTTATGATTTGGTTGACTCCTAGCTCCATAAAGCTCTGTGCTGTTCTGTACGAACAAAAATTTTCCTGGGCATAGACATAGCATATCTCGCAGTTGTTAATTTGAAAAATCAATATGACGCTGCATTTTAACGCAAATAACAAGAATAAAGTGACAATGAAACAAACTTATTTAATGTCAGTGGATTTTGACAAGTTATAGTAAACATCTTCCTAGTTGCTACCATAGCATACTTAGCAACAAAGTAAATACAGATTTTTGGATTTCATTGAAAAGTACGTTTATTTTGAGAACATTCAACTTTTTCGGTTTCAAAGAAGTATACCTTTTTTTTTTGTGTGAAACTAAGTGGGCTTTCTCTATTTTTGTTCGAAAATGTGCATACAGGGTGGACAAAAAATTATGACCATGTTAATTAACTAGTGTTGCTGTCCGTGGCGCCACCAAGCGGCAGTGGTGATATTGATACCATCATCGTATTACGTATGATGCTAATGATGCCATACCACATTTCATAATAATAATATGTTGAACCACTTTCAAGATATTTAAAAAAATTGTTTTGAGAAATATTTATTTATATATTGAATACATGCCCAACAGGATAATCCCATTAATAGGACACCAGACAAAAAGAACAATATGTAACAATATGAACAAAAAATACTTCTATAAACAAAACTAAAATACTGTGCAAAACAACACAAGGCAAAAATTCCACAAAACAGTACATATAATGGTCCTAATAACCGCCAAAGTAAGATATAGCCACCCTACGAATAACCACAGCCTTATCTGAATAGAAGTCGCACAAGTTTGCAATTTTATTAAAGTCACTGCTCATTGTATAAACAGGTGATTTCATATACAAGTTAGTCCTTGGTATTGAAGGCTTAAACACTCTCACTACTCTAGATGCAGCCCCTGGAACTGAGAAATTTAATTGCATCATAAGTCTGGACAATCAACTTTACCATGAAACAAGTTATGCAGGATCATCACAGATGCAACTTTTCTACGCAAAGACAAACTGGGTATGCCAGCTTGCATCAGCAATTGGCCATGATCGCATCCCCTCTGTGGGTAGGTACCAGATGCCCTATATACAAGGGGTTTTAAAACTTACACTGAACATCTTCCAGAGCACCAATATGAACACTATAAAAGGGATCAAAAACCAAGCTACAATATTCAAGCCTTGATCGAATGTAGGCAAAATAGAGAATTTTCAAGCTATCCAAATTGGAAAATGATCTGCTATTCCTCATAGTGAAACCCATCAACTTCAAACAGGATGCTGTAATTGTTTGAATATGTCCAGTGAAACTTAAATGTTCATCATATACAATGCCAAGATCCATGTGTGTTTCAGTCCTAGCCAATGGTACACCATCCACTTTGTAGGGAAAAGCTATACGGCTGGTTTTTCTAGTGTATGTCATCACTTTGCACTTCGAGACATTTAATTCAAGTATGTTCTCAACACACCACAGCTGCAAGTTGTCAAGGTCCACCTGGAGTCTTAAACAGTCACCAATGTTGTGAACACTGGAGTATAATTTGAGATCATCAGCAAATAATAGATGATTACCAGAAATTACAGAGATTATGTTGTTGATAAATAACAAAAAGAGGAGTGGGCCAAAATTGGAACCCTGTGGAATGCTGGAGCTAGCAGTGAAGGGTTCAGACTTAAATCAATTATAAAAAAAACATATTGCACATGGTTAGTCAAGTAGGATCCAAAGAATGCTATCAGCCGTCCATCAACGCCCGCCAAATGCAGCTTGTACAGAAGTGTTGAGTGGTCAACACGATCGAACGCTTTGGAGAAGTCTGTATAAATGACATCCACCTGACCCCGTCCATCCAAACCTTCACTTACATGCTGTGTGAACAGGGATAAATTCATCAATGTTGAGTGACTCTCCATAAACCCATGCTGGTATTGTGTCAAGCGACACTTCACGGCAGGATAAATACGATCATACACAACTGCTTCAAAAAATTTTAGCAAAATTACATAGGATAGCTATGGGCCTGTAGTTGCTGACCCTCGAACGGTTCCCAGACTTAAAAACAGGACAGATCCGAGCAACCTTCCAAACCTCAGTAAAGCAATGTGTACAGTGACAAGTTAAATATGGTTCTAAGGGGTTTGAGAAGAGCATGCGCACAGTCCTTAATCAAGAAGGATGGCACCAAATCTGGCCCAGCAGTAAACTTGTTCTTGAGCTTCTTGATGGCTTCAAGAATTTCCTTATCACCAATCACTGTCACTGACTGCCATATGTGATGGTCCAGAGGTTTCCACTGGTTCAGAGATGTATTGAGGATGGTACACACTTTTAAAATAGTTTCCAAAACAGTTAACAATCTTTATTATTATAAACCATCCCATTTTCATCAGACACAGTACTTTCAATGTTACTTGCTCGCCTCCTTTCCTGTATGTGAGACCAAAATCTAGAGAGTCTACCTTAAGAGACTCTTCAGTTCCACGGACATACTCAGCATATGCCTCTCATAGCTTGTTTGTAACTATAGATCTAAGAAGACTATACTCTGCATGATCACTGTCACGTTTATGCCTCCTATATCTTGTATAGCACCTCCTAATTTTTTATATCATTTATTACTTCATTAGTAACCCAGGGAGGAAATTTTCTAGATGAACTTTTGCACTGAGGAACATGTTCAAAGATACTGTAAAGTCTGCCATTAAAGTAACTACAAGCGTCATCAGCGGTAGTAAAGGACTTCAGTTGAGACCAATCTTCATCAAGTATTGCAGCATACAGTGCAGGGTAATTGGCCTTTCGAAAGTTGTAAGAGACCTGATTGTTACATGGATGGATAGTATTTAGGACCATTGTAATTCTTCCTGAATTCAGGAAATATGCCTAAAGCAGGGTGATATGCATCCTCGGGCACACAAGGTCAAGCAGCCTATTGTTTCTATTGGAAATTGTATTAAACTGTGACAGATTTAAAAAAATTGAAAAATCATGGATAGCTTTGGTTTTAAGATCAGTAATTTGTCCATAAATAAACTGAGGTGCATTAAAATCACCAATAATAACCAAATTTTCCAACAGCAGAATGAGCAGACTGTTCCAGCACATTAAGAAAAGGTTCAAGCTGCACTGCTGACACATATGGTGGTACATATATACAAACCACATGAAACACAATCTGATCCAAAGTGCACCTGCACGCAATAATATCAATAACTGGTACTGCCTCTAGAATAGTAGATAAATATACTTGAGCCACTTGAACATCACAATGAATTGCCAAAAGTACTCCTCCACCAGGTCTCTTAGTAGTAACATCCAGTCTTCTATCTGTCCTAAATACACTGTATGAACGCGGAAATAGCTTGGAATCACCAATGTCAGACTGTAAATTAGTTTCACTAAGAGCAATTATCTTGAATTCAGACAACTGGCACAAGCCTAGATAGAGATCTTCTGTTTTAGTACGTAAACCAGGAGAATTCTGGTTATAAATTGGTATCTTAACACTGTTGGGCTGATCTAGTTTAAAGAAGCAATAGTCGGAACGCTGTTAACATACTTAATCTTGAGGTCTGCTTCACCATCAACCACCTTCCGCCTCAATTCACTGACCACAGACTTGGAGTATGCACTTTGCCTAGGGGTTCTGTCCTGCCCAACTCTGACATTACGATACAAATGATCATCCTTGAGTCTTCCAGTCGTGCGCAGAATACTAAGTACCTGATGTTAATCAGAGAGAGTAACCTTTAGAGGTCT